>CM074723.1:396862798-398074465 GCA_037306005.1 Rhinophrynus dorsalis | reverse complement strand
CTACTTTTCCCGGTGTGCCGTCCCCGCCTTACACCACCATGTGTCCCTTAACATCACCCGTGCCCTGACCAACGCAGTTACTGGGAAGGTCCACTTAACGACTGACACATGGACAAGTGCTTGTGGCCAGGGACGCTACATTTCCCTGATGGCACACTGGGTGAATGTCGTGGAGGCTAGGAGCGACTCAGACCCTGGGATGGCACAGGTGCTACCCACGCCGAGGATTGCGGGCCCTACCTCCATCAGGGTTTCCGCCAGCACCTACGTTATTGGCTCCTCCTCCTCCGTTTCCACCTCCGAATTCTCTGCGCACAGCGCCACTCACCCATCAGCCGGTAGCTGGAAGCAGTGTAGCACTGCAGTGGGGAAGCGTCAACAGGCCGTGCTGAAGCTGATCTGCCTTGGGGACAAACAGCACACGGCCTCAGAGCTGTTGCAGGGGATTAGTCACCAGACAGAGCAATGGCTCTCGCCACTCAACCTGCAACCAGGCATGGTTGTGTGTGATAATGGGCGTAACTTGGTGGCGGCTTTGGAGCTCGGCAAGCTCACACATGTACCATGCCTAGCGCATGTATTTAATTTAGTGGTTCAGCGATTTCTAAAAACCTACCCCAATGTGCATGATCTCTTGACCAAGGTGCGCCGCGTGTGTGCACATTTCCGTAAGTCATCAACAGCTTCAGCCGGCCTGTTGAAGCTGCAGCAGCGCTTACAATTGCCAGCTCACCGGCTGCTGTGTGACGTGAGCACGCGCTGGAACTCCACCTTCCACATGTTGGCCCGGCTTTGTGAGCAGCAGAGGACAGTAGTGGAGTACCAGCTGTTACACGGTCGTCGCCTCTCCATTCAACTTCCTGTAATCAGAAGTGAGGAGTGGGAATGGATGTCAGACCTCTGTGAGGTTTTACGCAATTTTGAGGAATCGACACAGATGGTGAGCGGCGATAACGCTATTATCAGTGTAACCATCCCACTTCTGTGTCTACTGAAACGCTCGCTGCTCACAATTAAAACCGACGCTTTGCATATGGAAGAGGTGGAAATGCGGGAGGAAGAGCTTACACAAGGTGATAGCCAGAGCACCTTCACTTCGTCTTCTCAGCGACAATTGGAGGAGGCGGAGGAGGAGGAGGAGGAGGAGGAAGACACGGTTGCCTCCGCTACAGAGGGTAGCCATGGAACTTTAGTTCCATCTCTTCAGCGTGGGTGGGCAGAAGAGGAGGAAGAGGATGAGGAGATTGAGAGTCATCCTCCTGGTGAGGACAGCGAAATCTTGCCTGTTGGTACTCTGGCACACATGGCTGACTTTATGTTAGGCTGCCTTTCCCGTGACCCACGCGTTATACGCATTTTACACAACATGGATTACTGGGTGTTCACCCTTCTGGACCACCGCTACAAAGAGAATTTCTCATCTCTCATTCCTCCGGTGGAGAGGACAAGCAAAATGGTGCAATACCAGAAGGTTCTTGTCGAAAAATTGCTCCAAAAATTTCCATCTGACAACACTGGCGGCAGAGTACGTGCTACCTTGGCCAACCGAGAAGGGGAGAAAAGGGGAGCACACAGCAGTTCCGACAAAGGCAGGGCAACACTCTCCAAGGCGTGGGACACCTTCATGACACCCCGCCAGCACCCTCACCCTGATGCGCAGCCTAGTGTCACAAGGAGGGAAAAGTTTTGGAAGATGGTGAAGGAGTACGTAGCAGACCGTGTCAGCGTCCTCAATGATCCCTCTGTGCCTTACAACTACTGGGTGTCCAAGCTGGACACGTGGTATGAACTGGCACTCTACGCCTTGGAGGTGCTGGCCTGCCCTGCCGCCAGCGTTCTGTCTGAGCGGGTATTTAGTGCTGCTGGTGGCATCATAACAGATAAGCGTATCCGCCTTTCCACCGAAAATGCTGATAGGTTGACACTTATAAAAATGAACAAGGCCTGGATTTCCCCTGACTTCTCCACTCCACTGGAGGAAAGCCCCGGGTGAACATAAAGTCACTTTATATATGTTATTTACAATGATGGGAATACTCTGTATTCCCATTCACCCCTTCCACCCAAAAAATGGGTATATGGTTGACTCTCTTCCATATACCCTGGGATATAATTTTTATATAGGGCCAGCTCACCAGCGGGCCCTGTGATATAATTTTTATATAGGGCCAGCTCACCAGCGGGCGCTGTTTGACAATTTTTGTATAGGTCAGCTCACCAGCGGGCCTTCTCATATAATGTTTTATTGGGTCAGCTCTCTAGCGGGCCCTCTCATATAATGTTTTATAGCGTCAGCTCACTAGCGGGCCTTCGCATATAATGTTTAGGATGGTCAGCTCCGCAGCAGACCCTCACCCATAATGTTTTAGATGGTCGGCTCAGCGCACGTTTCCCTCTTAATCATGGCCCCAGTTCAGAAAAATCGAGGAAATTTTTGGGAGAATTTTCCTCTGCGCACGTTTCCCTCTTAATCATGGCCCCAGTTCAGAAAAATCGAGGAAATTTTTTGCAGAATTTGCCTCTGCGCACGTTTCCCTCTTAATCATGGCCCCAGTTCCGAAAAATCGAGGACATTTTTTGCAGAATTTGCCTCTGCGCACGTTTCCCTCTTAATCATGGCCCCAGTTCCGAAAAATCGATGAAATTTTTTGCAGAATTTGCAGATGATATACAAGTAAATATACAGCAAATACTGTTTGGTAACAATTTTTCGCCTAAAGTCGTTTTTATCTTCCTTTTTGTGTGTTTTACGGTCAGTCTGTAAAAATGGCGTACTACGGGCGAAACATCGTTCCCAGCAGCGACGCTGGAGTCCAAGATGCATCCAGACATCCTCCCTATGCTGTCCCTGAACCATTTCTGTGGTGTTTCCATCATTTTCTGCCCTTTTCCTATGGACCAGGCACCCTCCCCTCATCAGAGCAAGGGGTGCCTGGTGTAATGCTCGAGTCCTCCCATTGACTTCAATGGGGCTTGGGTGCTCGGCCGAGCACTCGAGCCTCCGGGGGCGCTCGGTCAGAGCACCCGAACACCCGAGCATTGGGGTGCTCGATCATCACTAGTGATATGATTACTATTTACAAATACATTCAAGGTCAATGCAAAGAACTATCCAATGAATTATTTACACAAGGAGCTGAGCTAAGAACAAGTGGTCTGGTAGCTTTCCCGTGGTTCCGGACCAAGACATTGTGTTCCTGCTCCTGTTTTATTCGTGTTCATGGTTCCTGCAGAAGAAATATTTTGTGGATAGATGTGTGTGCTGAGTCCATGGGTGGTGTAGAAAAATGATGATGTAGATATTTGTTTGTGCAACTGTATATTGTAGGTATCACGATCCTCACCCAGCATCACCGAAGAACAAGAGGTCATCCATTAAGACTAGAGGAAAGGCGCTTTTGACTAAAACAAAGGCAGAGATTCTTTACAGTAAGGGCTTTAAAGCTACAAAAATATTTGCCTCTGGATGTTGTACTTGTAGATAATGTAACTGATTTCAAAAAAGCAATGGATGCATATTTAGCACAGAACAATATTGAAAATGAAGACAGATGGCTTCAATGCAGACATGATGTTAATCCAGGGATCTATCTCACTGCCATTTGGAGTCAGAAAGGAATTTTTTTACCCACTTGGGGCTAAATTGGAAATGGCTTCAGAGGCCTTTTTTGCCGTCCTCTGGATCAACAGGGGTGTTTTTGGCATGGGCTGGACTTAATGGACGCAAGTCTTTTTTTTCAGCCTCATCAACGATGTTACTATGTTAAGGGAATCACTTTAACTGCTGAAAATTTGCACCTAGTTTTTCTGGGCACAAAGTCCCTTAATGCACCTCTAAAGTGCCAATGCAGGAATTGAGCATGAAAAAAGGTAAAAAAAATTCACTAATGGATATATTGATAAGGGGCTCTAAGCCCCATACCCATACATCCAAAGTATTACAGAATCTTAAACAATCTGGTCTTCTTCTTCAGTCTTCTATCTTCCTTCTTCTCTGTTCTTTCTCTCCATATTCTTTCTTCTTCTCTTCTTCATTTCACTCTTGTTCCTGTAAAAATAAAGAAAAAAAAAAACACTACATATGTGCCACAAATATAACGCATACATACAGGCATAGTTTAATCCCTCAAGTTCCAGAGGCATATGCAATGCACTGCAGAGCAACGCAATGCATACGTCTCTGACACTCAAGGGGTTAAGGAATGCACTTATGCCTGAGTTGAACTTGCTAAATCAAAATACAAATGTCCCCATTGTTTTCCAAGAGAAAACTAATCATGCATGTGAAAAATATATATAGTTTTAATAAGGCACTTTGTGTTCTCCACCACTATTGGCAGCGGTGGCGGCAGCTGCAGGAATAGGAGAAGACAGACATCCCTCCTCTTGTACCTCACGTGATAATGCCCAGGCCAGTGTGAGCGAGACTGCTTTTTTTATATAGCCGGTTCAAAATGAATTTTGGGAACTTAACATACAAAACAGATGTTTGGCCACAAGTCCTTTTCAGCTGCTAGGGCAATTGAATATCGACTTAGACATGTTTTTATGTTGGTCAGTAGCCAGTTTTGCTCTACCACATGTTTTACCACACAAAATTGAATTGAGGCCTATATTTGTTATGAACTTAGCTTCAAAGTAAGGGATCAGTAGATGGAATAATAGATCTTCATCAATACATCCAATTGCATCCAGGAGTTCAGCCCAAAGTACTGAAATTTGCATATTAACTAAATAACATTAATCTACATGAACAGTAGATCACTTATTAATTTACATGGACCTTTTATATTGGATTAGCAAGTGTGTGGCACGGCTTTGTCCATGCAATGAAACTTGTTTTTTTTTCTTGTATTAAAAATCCAGACCTTGTGGTGGGGCATCAGGATCATCCCCCCACCACCACCACCAGCAGTTACTGATCTTCCAGCTGATTTGGCTGGGAGAACAATAGAGGCAGCACAGGGGAGAAAGAGAAGTCCCTTGCTTCAACCCACTTCTACCCTGGTGTCCGAGTAGAATGGAAGAAGGGAAGCTCTCTTGCCCCATTATGTTGACTCTATTGATCTCCCAGATGAATTGGCTGGGAGATCAGTAGCTGGAGGGCATCAGGAGGGGTCCTCCTGATGCCCCACCATGACGTCTGACTTTTCTTGTTTTGTAAGCTGTTGGTTGAAGAAGCAGGGGGCATCTAGCCCTGCCTTCTCCTATGCCAGTGGCTAACTTTTTTTTTTTTTGTTTAAGAAAATGAGACAAGTGTTTTGTGGAGGAGACAGAGATATATTCCCTCTGCTTCCTCCTCAATATATCAGTATTTTTCAGCCACTCCTCCTGACAGAGGACCAGATTCATTTATATTTTTAGATGTATATAGATTAAAATATGGCATTGATTTCTATCACTGTATATGGTCTTGTGTCTATACATCAATTTTGGGCTAAAATTCAAAGGTATTGCAAATGCAAACTTAACTTGTAGTTAAGCTTAAGCCCTAAACTTTTTCATTTATTTACACCTAATGAAATCAAACACCTCAAAAAGGGGAAAATTACCTCAATGGAATGTTAATAGCAACTTCAAAAAATGCCATCTATGACATACCTGCTACTATTTCCATAGGGACAGACAGGCCTAGTGCCAGTAGGTCATATTGTGTTGGCCAGTATCCATTGTCAAATGCCCTGATGTATATGTAGAATTTGAGACTGCTGTTCTTGCTGCTGCTGAATTGTTTAAGCAGCAGGATGATTAAGCAACTCAAAGGGAATGGGATCAACAACAGCAGTAATATGGGTGATGGATGATGAAGTTTCCACTTGCCGCGACTAGTTCCAGTGATGCACCTGAGGCAGTAGCAGAAACATATCTAGTCCCCACCACCTCAGGTATATGTGGAGAAAACAAGAAGTTGGTCAATGATGCTTCTCTGCCAACCCCTCCTCCAAAATCATGAGTGTGTTGTTACTAGATTAGACATTTTCCCTTGAGAGCAGGAACTATGCCTCTCACATCAGCAACTGTAAAGTGTACAGTGTGTGTGGTAAAAATGGAAGGACTGGGAACAATGGGTACAGCTACACTCACATTAAACACCCGGCACAACTGTATCCAAACATCATGTGAAATTTCCCCACCAGAAACCAAGTGCTGCAGCTGTTACTATGCCCCTTGTCCACACCCCACTAAGGACACATGACAATTTGCAGACAGTTTAATAGTAATGATGAACCCTCCCTGCCACCAGCTTAGCATATTCTGTGGGATGGAATCTCCTCAGATGCTGCTTTATGCCCCCCTTGCGATTCTCCTGCACCACACTGCCATGTGTGGTCAGGTTATACTTTAAAAATGTTGTATGCATAAGAGTATGCGACTACACAGCGCATGAATCATGTCGCTGTAAAAGGGCGACATGAGAATCTCGTCCTGCATAAATAGCTCAAAATTCTCATATCGCAGCATTCAACGTTGCATGTCTTTGAAACTACCCAGTGCAGTCACCCACATTCTTCCCCAGTCGCACCGAACCGGTGTTCGTACTCTCCCTGCTAGGCAGTGTTCCTGCTGTCTTCCTGACAGATTTCTACCTGTTAATGTGTCCCCATGCCCCAGGCATTCTGGAGCACTGCTGGAGAGGTTGAGTCAGCAGTATGGACAAGAGCGAAGAAATGAGCCAGTCAAGAATGCGTGATTCAGTTAAATATAGCGTGGTGAGGAGGAATTTTGCACACTACTACAGTTCGACTCTCCGGCAAATTCTGATCTGTTTGCTCAGCCTTTCCCACCAGCACTGGCTCACAAACAAAGGCTTCTCTGGCACCTTGTTGTGGACACAATGTAAAAAAGGAAGAACAAGGAGCCTATAGTGAAGGGAGCTCGATACACCCTCAAGCTTTTTCATCTACTGAACTTGTTTCCAGATTGTGCCACCCTACTGCTGAAAAGGCCTCACCTGGCCTGAGGTACTTTCAAATTCACAGACGTTTGTAGCCATAGATTGTATGGCCTCTCCTGCCTCCCTCTCAGATGGACAGCTATGGCAGCACCCCTCTGGTTGCATGCCCTTGACACCTCATCCATATTTCTATGGGGGCTTCACATGTTGCATGGGCCCAGGTACCTACTTTTGGAGCACTAGTCTGTGGGGCATTTTTAGTTGTGGAGGGCTGCTCCCCTTGTATGCGTGCATGGGTTAAATATAGTGCAGCGTCTGAAAGGCAGGACCGCTGCCTAGAAGTTAGAGTACTAACATTGGTTTGGTGAGAGTGCAGAAGTATATGGGTGAGTGCACTGGGTAGTGTTGGATGGTGGGGTTAAGGAAAGTTTCAGAGGCATGTGATGTTTAATGCCGGGACATGAGAATCTTGCACTTTTTTTGCAGGGCAAGAGTCTTCTTTCATCCTTTTAATCACAGAGATATGCTTCATGCCCCATGTAGTTTCAGCCTCCTTTCTCTGCGACATTTTGAAAGTGAACCTATAGTCAGTGCACCACACAGTGTGCAATGGGTGTACATGAACTGCCACATTCTGACTTCTACAGAAGACTATCACTTGGCAGGGGAAGTAACAATGAACAAGGTGGATTGGCAGAAGATGTAGTTGCCCTAGAGCAGGAAGGTGATGGCGAGCCAGGTTTTATGCTCATCATTGAACTTTCAGCCTCTGGCTGGGTTTCTCTATTCTTCATTCTCTATCATCTCTGACTCACCTCTTGTTGCCTTTGGGGAGAGTCAGGGGGTACAGCAACAGTGGTGCCTGATTTCTGTGGTGGATGTTTGGCTCTGACATGTTTCACATAAATTTCATATTGTCTGTGTGTTATCAGGGCAGTTGTGCCAAGGTGTGTTCCTTCCTTTCCCCTTTTCAAATATTTGTCACAAATTGTGCACAGTGCCATTGTGGATGGTGACTGCACTGTGACTACCCCAAAATAGTCCCACACCCATGACTTCAGGAGGGAGGGAAAAGGTGGAGAAGAATGTCCTCTTTCTTCTTCTCCTCCACAGTCCCCTTCACTGGCTGGCTAGAGGATGATGTTGCTGCTGTTGCTGCAACTGCCTCAGAATCAGCACTATACCTTGGACCAGGATTATTGCTGCTTCTGGCAAGTGGAATCAGTCCTAGTTCTGCATCAATTGCTGACCCATTCCCACTGTGTCCATGGTGGTCTGTTGCATACTAGCTTGTACCTCAGCATCTTGCTGTCCTTGAAACTCAGCAGCAGAAGGAATTAAGTTGCAAACTCCACAAATCCCAAAAGCTCACTGCTGATGGTGAAGGTGATGCTTTCTGGAGAGTCAGGGGGTACAGCAACAGCAGTGCTTGATTTCTGTGGTGGTAGTTTAGCTTTAACATGTTTGACATAGATGTCATGGTGTCTGTGTTTCATGTATGCTATCAGGGAGCTTGTACCAGGGTGTGTTCCCTCCTTTCCTCTTCTCACTGTCACAAATGTGCACAGTGCCGTTGCTGATGACTGCACTATGCCTGCCCCCAGAGAAAAACAGTCCCACAACCAAGACTTCAGGGGATAGGAAACAAGTGGAGAAGAATGGCCTCCTTCATCTTGTCCTACACATTCCCCTTCACTGTTTGTGGCAGTGGATAGTGTTGCTGTTGTCGCTGTCACTGTCTCAGCAGTGCAACTAGGACCAGGAGTATTGCTAGTGCTGGCTAGTGGAACCTGTCCTAGTCCCGCATCACTTGTTTACCTTATTCCCACTGTGTCCATGATGGTCTGTGGCACACTAGCTTGCTCCTCAGCTTCCTGTTGCCCTTGCAACTTAGCATAAGAAGGAATTAGAGCAGATGCAAACTCCACAAATTCCAAAAGCTCACTGTTGGTGGTGATGCCCATCTCCATCCCTGCCTCCCATCCCTTCTCAGTTTGGGCTAAAAAGGCCATCAATATCTCTTCCACCCCATCTTCTCCACCATCATCATAATCATCACCACCACCAGTCCCTCCGTGCTGCTGCTGCTCTATTACAGACATCTCACTGGTTGGAGGAGGTGATGAGAAATGTTACAGATGGTTCCCTAATTTCACACTTGCTATTTCTTGGTGACCTGAGAAGGCAGACTGGCAGCAGTAGCAGCAGGCACAGGCAGCTGATATGTGCTCCTGGTGGTGTTGGTATTATTGCTGCTAGGCAACAATTCTGCCTTCTTCAGGATCATGTTTCACCTGGACAATATTGTGGGAGGAAGGGGAATCCCAGGGTCAGGGGAATGGTGTGGGAGCTCTTGACTGCTAGTCTGGACGCTCTGCATTACTTCCCCTACCACTCCCCTAATGCTTGTCCCACCATTTGCTTCATCATCACTGTTACTACTACTAACACCAAACACATCAATTTCAGTCCCTGATTATTCCACCTCACAGTCACTAGTAATATGATGATCACCCCATCCTTCACTCCTAACACTCTGTACAAGAGTGCACCTTATTAGTAGTAGTACTAGTGTTGGGACTGCTTGAGGATGGCAAGGGTCCCCTGCTTTCACACTTGGCACCATCTCCCCCCTCCTGAGAACTACAAGACACACTGGCAGCAGGTTCAGCACTGTCAGAAGGTTCAACACTGTCATCAGGTACTGCACTGGTGGCAGCAGGGGCAGCACTGGCAGCAGAAGCAGCATTGTCAGCAGGCACAGGTAGCTGACCTGTCCTGCTTACATTACTACCCTCCTCTTCCTCCCATGAGATACATTTCACCAAGATCCCTAAGGGTAATGTAGGTGGACTGGTCAGCATCAGGTCTGGGGAACCAGGGCACCCAGGCCCTTTCATGTTGGTGGTGTGTACTCCTCAGACACACTGGATACATAACAGTCCTTCCAGGTCCTCATTTTATTATTAAACCTGCTCATAATAATAACACTCACTATGAGCCTCTCCTTCCTCAATTTTGCTATATATTTCACAGCATAACAGCCTAGCACCTCTCTCTCTTTCTCTGTAGATGTTTTTATTGTGTTTCACTTCCTGATAAACGGCACATTTTTATAGCGAAAAGGTGAAAAACCTTTTAATAAAGGGGTGAAAACTTTCTAGCTATTGAAAATGGCTGTTACAGCTTACCTTAGTTTCAGCGTCACCTACAGTCGCAAGGCTTCAAGCATGAAGCAGGCCTCTGTTTTATGTGTTTGCTTCCTGTAGTCTCCTCCTACCTACTTCCTCCTACCCACTTCCTCCCTCTGAACTGCTCCTCCTACCTACTTCCTGTGGAGGGGTTTAAAAGGCAGACTTAGTCCTGACTCAGTTGCCCTTGCGTTGTTTTGCTTAGCAGTTCTCTTACCTTGGACTCTTTGTATGACCTGGCTAGTCTTCCATCCAACCTGGTGCTGACCTGTGGCTCTGTCTGACTATTCTTTTGCATATTCCTATTAGGGGACATCCAACCTGGTGCAGAATTGTGGCTCTGGCTGACTACCTGAACTGTACATGACCTGGCTTGTCTGACTACCCCCTCTGGTGTTGACTTGTAGCTCTGTCTGACTACTCTTACATTTGTTCCTTTACCTAGAAGCCATCCAACCTATTGCGGACCTGGGGCTCTGGTAGACCAGCTCTGATACTGACTGCAGGCTTGAGTCAGCTATCTACTTCCTCTCTGACTGCAGGCTGAGTCAGAGTCCTCTCCTTACTGACAGCAGGCGTGCATCAGTACACCTTCCACTTCAGATCAAGATCCTGTGTTCCTGTTCCTGACCCAGTTCCTGCTCCTGTTCTGTTCCTGGTTCCGGTAGAGACTGCCAGTGGCTGAGGTCTAGTGTCTAGCATCATGGTCAAGCCTGGCAGTCTATTATTTCTGATAACTGTGCTCGATGGCTTGTAACCCTCTGCTTGTTACTACTGTATGTATTTGCCTACCTACTACTATCAATAAATTGCATTTAACTATACCATACTGACTTCTGAAATTTTCTGGGAACCGTGACAATGGCAAAGATTTTAATTGCTGTATTTAAAGTGGATTTTCATGCAAAAAGCGGACAACCTTGTGGTTTTAGTGGATTTTTTCACAGGAACACAACGGGACTTTTTACCCACCCCTACTTGAGACTTTAACAAGGCTGATTGATAAAAATGATCTCTGATTCCGCAGAGCTTGTAACGTTAACAAGCCTGCTTGTTAAAATATACCTGGTGTGATTCCTCAAGGCCTGTGATACTAACAAGTCTGATTGATAAAAATGTTCTCTGATTCCTCATAGGTTATGACATTAACAAGCCTGATTGATAAAAATCATCTCTGATTTAATTCCTTAGGGCTTGTGATGCTAACAAGCCAAAGTCCTAAAATCAAGCCACGCCTCAGGGCTTGGGTCTAAAAAGTCTAAGTCCTACAAATCAATGTTTGCTTAGGGTTTGGGCCTCTAACAAGTCTAAATCCTACCCATCAATGTTTCCTCAGGGATTAGGCCTGTAAAAAGTCTAAGTCCTACATATAATTGTTTCCCCTGGGATTGGACCTAACAAGTCTAAGTCCTATAAATCAATATTTCCTCAGGGCTTGGGCCTCTAACAAGTCTGAGTCCTACAAATCATCTTCTGAAAAATTATCTATCCCATCATGTATAAGTCTGTCCCAGACACAGCTTATGTGAGGGGGCCCTTGTCTCTATCATGTTCCATACCAATTCTTTTTATTTTATTTTCAACAACTTCCCCCCATAAACATTTCCTGTTTAACTGATCTTTCCCCACACTTCACCAACACAGGCATCCTCAGACCCCTTTTTCACTATGTCTGTGGGAAATAAAATACAATTTGCTATGTGTTGTGAATATATGCAATGTTCCCATTGATTTCAATACAAAGAAGTAGGAAAAAAAACAGCACTTTCCATTGAAAATTATTCACTAAGCGGGAAGTGTCATTCACTGATTTTGGTTTGAGGCAAAAATTTTTGCCCATCTGTAGTCAAGAAGGAAACTGGGAATGCTTATGCCCCTCAAGGTTATTCTTGTCTGACCCACTCATTCAGGAATTGGCACAGTGAGTGTCAGTCAATTTCTCTTGTGGCCCAGTATACAGAGTACAGTGCTTCCTATGCATTGAAGGGAACTGTAGATACCCCAGCACCATTGTTTCAAATATGTACCATGGCTCTTACAGTACAGCAGGGAAAGCTCATGCTTTTTGTTTCTCCTGTTTCTTCCTACCAGATGGTTAGTCAAAGAACTGACAGAAAAAATAATGGATACCTTAACCCTCTGAGTGCCAGAGAGGTATCCAAGCATTGCACTAAATACTTCTCTGGCACTCAAAGGTTTAATAAGGCTTTTGTGGTCACTTTGAAAAGAATAACCACAAGACTGTAATGCTGTAGATCAAAATAGTCACTGATGCGGTGAGTATAGTATATACTATGTTTAATTTAAGCCTCACTTATGTTAGAGCATATATTTCATTTTTGAAAAGAGAATTTCACATGACAATCAACTTAAAGTAAGACTTCTGGTGAATTCTTTCAAACATTTTTTTTCTCTGTGAAAGTAAATAAATATAGCTAATTAAGGCTAATCACTGAGGTAATTTTATGTTTCTCAAGTAAGTAATTCACCATTCTGTGGTCTTTATCAACATTAACAAGTTGGTGCTGATCCAAAAATATGACTAGAATAATCAGTATATATTTAACATCCTTCTCTTCCAAATGCTGATTAAGATAAATAATTAACATAAAAAGTTGGCTTTTCCAAAATGTATAAAAACATGGAAAATTTTGTGAAATTTAAAGTTAAAGCTTTTACATAAAGACAAATAGTAATGTGCATTTTTAACATATATTAACCAAGAAAATGCATAAATATGTTAATCAGACTTATGCCAACCAGATCCATAAATGTTACATTATAGTCTGATCAGGTATTTGCCCTTTTAGATCCACATTTACAGTATTTAGTTATACTAATTTGTATTGTATGGTTTTATCATTTCTTGTGATTATTGTCTGGAGTGTAGTTTGTGATGATGGTCAATAAGTATAGTCAATCTTTGGACCTTCAGTTGTTGATGACTAGAATTCCCATCATCTCCAAAAAGCCATGGCTGACAGAAGATGGTGGGAATTGTGTCTCTAATAGAGGTCCAAGAATTGACTACACCTGGTCTGTACAATGTTTACCCCTATGTTGGAGACAACTACAGTACATTGCAAGCAATACTTTACAGACATCTCTAGTATCTAAGAGGTTGATGTAAGACATGACAACACAAAAATGTATATTTATGAGTTCAGCACAATCAAATGTTATTCTTACATTGTTATTTTTATAGTATTGTCATCCCACTGAGTTGAAATTGCAGATTTTCCAGAATTGATCAAACAGCTTTTGCAGTGGGTATATTCAAAGTAGCTAAGACCCATACTTAACTGAAGAGCCTGTTAAAGGGATAGCAATACTTTATTATTACTATCCCCCATATTGTAGATATTTGTAAAATAATTAAATAGCCCCCATGTTAATCTCTCAAATCTTTATGGGTTGAGAGATAACCAAAGGCAAAGTTCCCCCCTCCCCCCTGATGTCAGCGTTGTACTGACTGTAGGGGAAGTCTGTCGTACGACAGGCTTGCGGTTCTGCAGCTGAGCCGAGATCCCATTAGTGAAAAATAATTATTTCACTGAAACGGTCTTCTACATGTGCTTGGTTTGCAAGCACATGTAGAAGACTGTTTCAGTGAAATAATTCTTTGTCATTAATGCGATCGTGGCTCTGCTGCAGAGCCGCATGATGAAAGTTAGACCAGAGATCCCTGCAGTCAGCACAACACTGACTTCAGGGAAGGGGAGGGAGTGGGGAACTTTGCCTTCGATTATCTCTTAAACCATAAAGTTTTGAGAGAAGAACCTGGGGGCTATTAAATTATTTTGCAAATATGTACAATATGGGGGATAGTAATTATAAAGTATTACTATCCCTTTAAATTCATAAGAAAATATAAATGCTAGGTAAAAGAAAATGAAGTAAATAATTGGAACTTAATATTGGACTCAACACTATAATTTATCAAATGTATGTTCACTTAGAAATTTACTATACTGAGTTATTAAATCAGTTACCTTTGTTAAGTATCCCCAAATGGAGAATTGTAGCAATAGCTTTCTTTTGAGTGGTCTATTGAACAAGACAAATTTCCTGTCAGACTACATTTCCCCTGGTCTACAATTCCTGTTGGGCATGCAACAACGACATGCCAGGAAACACTGTGCAAACTGCATTATCACATTTACTGAAAAAGTTATGTTGCAGACTCTTTGAAAGCTGTGTGTTTTAAGTAAGTATAATAACTGAATTACTGATTTGTGTTTAACACTGACTCTTTTAAGATGTCTTCTCTATGGTAGAAAAACATATAACCCAAATAATAAGACGAGTGAAAATGTGTGAGTGTAGTTCTCTTCCTCTTCTCCTACTTAAAGGGATAGTAATGTTTCTCAATAAAAGCAGCTCCATTTAATCTTCATAGTATTTGAGCCATGGAGAGTGTTATTACAGTACTGTCAGAGATGTAGTTCAAGAGTAATTGAATGATAAAGAATCCTCCTCCCGCCCCTTTAACTGATGTAACACTGCTCACCTCAGAGCAGAAAGGAGGTGTCCAGCTGGCTTGGAGAGATGGACAATCTTCAATTAGCATAAGGGAAAAACCTGAAAAACCTTTCAAAGTGGGGCAGGGCTTCATTGTTCTCACAGTAAGAAGATTATCCCTTGTTGTGAGCTGTCTGATCTGTGGACCAGATTCCACATCTGAGGGGAGGTGGCTTACACTAAGTAAAAGGGGCAGGAGGGGGAAACTTTACCATTCAATTAGTCTTGAACTACAACTCGGACAGTATTGAAGTACCACTCTCTATGGCTCAAATACTATGAAGATTAATTGGAGCTGCTGTTTTTGTGAAACATTACTATCCCTCTAATAAACTACAACTAGTGAACACACAGGAGATGTCATGAGTACTACCCCATCACCTGTTTATGTGTTTGCTCACCTGCATGGTGCCAGATATGATACAATGAACAATACAAATTATAATAAGTGTTAAAGCCATAGTCCCATGATTCTGCATAATTATTATAATTTTATTTAAGGAAAATTGATCCATTGCACCTTTTCACTGTATATACTGTATGCAAATGAGCATTATGCATTTAATATGAATGTCCAAATTATTTGCTGATAATCTAGCATAAGTACTAAGGACCATATTCAATAAGCTAAAGACGAGCACTTCAAGGACAAACCAGCTGCACCATAGGTAGCAAATACAATTTCCCACAATTCTCATTTATTTACATTTGGGTTTTAACTCCTTTAATACTAGTCACTGGGGATTTTCTACTGTGGGGCAGTTGGTTTTCTCACAAATTGCTCAAGTTTAGTTTTGTAAACTCTACCCTAAAGCACACATTTCCTCCATCAATCTTTTAGTTGTTGAAATTGTGAGTTCGGCACAATCAGTATTCTTAAATGACACAGTGGAGCCAGGTTTATATGTATATATGGGCAAGTTATAGTCACAGTTCTGCAACTACCACTGCATCTTATCTCTCTATACTACCTTTTCTGAGTGAAGACATTTATCCTAATTACTATGTTCTTTTTTTTTTGAGAATCTTCCATTGGGTTTCTTTATCCTTCTTATTATAAAATTTGTATTTGAATGTCCATATCCTGTTGAAAGCATACACAATTCATATATATTCTTCCTTTCACTGTTTCATGAACTCTACATATAAGTTAAATCACTAGTTTCATATTCCTCAACCCCCTCAATGAAAATTAAGATCATACAAACAAAACTCCACCACCCCTCACCCCTTGCTACCTGCTCCTTCTCTCATTAAAACAGACACTCAGCATATTCATATATCCTCCCAATCTCAATAACCTCAAAGTTCTATTGACCGTATTTCTGTTTCTTTCCTAACAAAAGTCATTGAGGATAATGTGCATTAATGTACTAAGAAGAACTGGAGCAATAAACAAACAGCTGACTCCAGTGCTAAAATATTAAGAGGCTATGTAAAGTAGAAATGATAAAGTCACTGATTCTTATAAGTTTATTTCAGACAGACAACTATCCAAATGGCAGATCATACGGTAATAATAAAGTTCAAGCAAAGAAATTCTGAAGCACAGCAGCTTCACCATAGGGGAGAAATAAAATTCCCATTGCCTTGAATGGAAACTTTAACCCCTTGACTACTAGAGAGGTGTCCAACTCAATGAGTTGCAGACTGATCTAGCATTTAATGAGTTAAGACACCCTTTTAATCTCCATAAATGAACTTCATCTTTGTTCCCTCCAATCACATCATCTCATTCTTGACTCCATGATTACATAAAAGTGGTACCTTATCTCTGGAACTCACTATCATGCTCAGTCAGCCTCTCCCCTAACTTTCAAGCATTAAATTGGTCCCTCCAAGCCTACCTTTTCACAGAAGCTTATACCTAGTATCTCTAATTGTCCCTAAACTGCTACTATGGCAACATTACATTGTCCTCGTCCTCTCTAAGCAACCAGGGAGTTGAACTTTGCCGGTGGCCCAAATTTTTTCATTTCCTCCTAACTAAATATAATCCCAGAAAGAAAAGAAAAAATAACACAGTGCCACATGGAGTGGTATTATACTCTTAATGAAATATGGAATGTGTGCTAAGGTACGGGTATGCCTGTAATATTTGTTCTACTGGTCTTTTTACTAGAATTACAATTATTATTATTACAATCGTAATCTGATGTCCACAAGAAGTCTTTTAAGTAAAGTCACCAAAAAGGAGAGATAGGACACCCTAGGAGGCAATACTAAATGGGATATTCCTAAAGTCTGTTCTTATTTGAGGCTCAGAGACACATTCTCTGCTGCTGGTCTCAAAGAAATGATGCAGTTGGCAATCCAGAGTAGGAGTCACATGCAAAATAATAGGGATATGAGAGAGACAGTGCAAGTATATCTAAGTGTAGTAAATAAGATTAAATTTTAATATACTCACAATAAAAAAAATCACAAAATCAATATGTGAATGCACTAGTGCTTAACACCTTAAGGACCGGTGCGCGCACGTGAGGCCAGCACTTGAAGACCACGGGGCTTTTTTTTTTTTTTTAACTCCATGACGTGCCAGGACCATCACTGGTCCTTAAGTGCCGGACCACCATGACGGTCCTGGCACATCAGTGGTCTCAAAGGGGTTAAAATTAGCTGGTTTCCACTTCCATTTGCACCTCTCTTCCTTAAAACCCCTCCCAGATGAACAAAAGCCACCACCAATAAGGGACATTTGAATGAGCAGCATGAGCCAACATGTATTTATGGGATTTGAAAAGCTGATATTATCAGAGTACTAGAAATTGAGACCAAATAATCTCCTATTTGCCACAGTAAAATATTAAACTTTTTTACATTTATATTTTATGAATAAGAAATGTAACGGCAAAATAAATACACATATTTGATTGATTGATTTTCTCCCTTTAAACTTTTAGAAGTTTCACAATGAGTAACACCCAATAAGTTAACAAACAGCATGATTTTATACCAATGTGATTTCAATAATTGCAATTCACAAGTCGAGAACTAACATAAAATTCATACATTTTCAAGAAGCAAATAAAAATCAGTCACTCGTGGATAGTAGTATGGTTTCAAGTACAAGAGTACGTTAGTTCACATTGTACAAATCCAATGAAACCATACATAGAAAGTCACAACTTGTTATATTCAAATATAAAACTAAAAAAGCATAAAATACAAAGAATAATGGAACTATTTGAATTTCTGAATAGAATGTGGTTAGTTGGCTGATAAATTTTATTATGTATTGATTTTGGTTTATTTTGTATGTCTGCCACAAACAGATGTATAAAGCATTACTGTGTGTAGACAGATACCCTGTTCCATGTCAGTGACAGTGTCTCTCCCTATGGTACTCATTGACGGAGTCTCTGACCTGTTGTAGCAGATTGCTATAGAAAGAATTCAACAGAGTAGAAATGTTTGAAAAAAGGACCTTAGGCCATATGGCAGAAACTAAACGAGAAGGAATTCTGAAGCAAACCAACTCTACCATAGGGGATAAAAACTTCCATTCCAAGTAATTTAAATTAAGCTTTTAAAGGGATAATACCACTGAATATGTAAAAAGATATGTATTGTAAGGTTTATCCTCCTAAGACAAGGGTGCTCCCACTGCTGAGAGTTGTTTTATTCAAAAGTTATTGCAAATGATTTGTTTGATGTTCAGTAGCTCAGTGGCCTGAAATGTTACAGTGAAGCTCCTATGAAGGTTTATAGTCAGCTGACAAGAACTGTTGATTGGAGACCTCTCGATCATTGAGGGAGTTAAAAACCCCATTTTAATAATTGGGGAGCCAATGAAGGTGTTGTTGTTGTGCTACTGAATTGCTCCACTTTGACTTTTTACCTCTTTAACCTTTTGAGTGCCAGAGGGGTATGCATGCAATGCATTGGATAGCTCCCTGGCACTCACAGGGTTAACTTTCAAGGGTTTAAAAATAAAAAACTCTCAATAGAAATTTTCTGGGAATGTTTATTTCACCCTTGGGATTCAGATGGTTTAAGCCACAATTGTTCTAATTTAGCTTTTTGCATATAACAGTTTGTGTGAATTTCTTCCACCAAAGCAGTGTTTCTTTCCTTGAAGGGACTTTATAAAGTTGTAACAATTCTACTCTGTGGAATTCTATGTGTTGCACTGTTTTAGTGATTGCTTGCAACCTGCATGGTTCAGAATCATGAAAGAAAAGAATCATATTACTGTGCACCTAATTAAGTGCATGTTATGCTATAAGCACAAAGAAAAGTAGAGCAATTCTGAAATAAGCCAACTGAATCATACAGCACACATGCAAATCCCTTCATTGTTCATTGATTTACATATGGAGATGTGTCTAACATAATGCTTTGTAATGTGTTGAGTAATTATCTAACAGCAATGGGTTTAAAGCCCCATTGAAATCAATAGTTTTTTTATTTGTTCCATATGTGACAGTTGGTTTGCTTGAGAATTACATCACATTCTTTGTGCATATAGACCACTGTGTGTCCAACAAGTTCCTCATTGTACACCATACTCCTAATCAGACTCATTGTGAGCAATGAGCAAAGGACAATCAAAATCTGGTTAGAAGCACAGCAATCAGTTAATCAGTCATACACTGCACTTCGTGCAGCTGAAAAGTGGTACCTTGGGCCTGTCAAATCATGCACCTCCAGTTGTTGGGTACAAACATCCCACTTCCCCAACCAGACAATTGCTGTTTAGAGATAATGGGAGTTGTAGCTCCTATAAGAGGTCTGATAATGTGCCAATCACAAGCAACCAGTGCACTAAAAATGATACCTTTATTGGCTAGTTAGGAGGCTTTGGATTAAGTTTGTAAGACCTCACCTTTAACTGGGGACACATAAGAAATAGGCATATTTCACGACTCCACTGAAATCAGAGCAGCCCCGCAGTATGCATTTTTCATGTGTGTCACCTGTTAAAGGTGAGGTCTGGTCACCCTACTTTGGATGCAAGCTTTCAATACAATTAGGTCTTCAAACATAGTAAGAATGAAGGCTGAATGCACAATATGCGACTTTAAAACTCATGCACATAATTTTAACATCTAATCCCCTGACTGCCTAAGAGATGTCCACCACACTGCAACACAATGCATTTGATACCTCTGTGGCACCCAAAGAGTCAAATTCTACACTATCATTGTGGGACATAAATTATCATAGTATAGGCTCTACTACAGCTATTTGAAGTAGACTAGAGAACGCAAACAAGAATAATTACCTTTTTCAAGCTCCAGTGAAATTGACCAGAGTTATCCAGGTTAAAAGAATATATGTGTTAAAGGGACAGTAATACTTCGTTTTTTCTTTATTTTATTTTGTAGGCATTAAAAAAACATGAAGAACGATATGTCTTATCTCTCAAACCTTTATGGTTTGAGAGATATTCACAAGCAAAGTCTCCCCCTCCTGCCCCTTTTACCTAGTTTAAGCCATCTCTTCTCAGATGTGGAATCCAGTCCATAGACCAGACAGATAACAGAAGGGGACAATCTTCTTCCTATGAGAACAATGAAAGTCCTGCCCCACTTGACAAGTTTTTCAGGTTTTTCCCTTATCTTCATTGAAGATTGTCCCTCTCTGCAATCTACCTGGTCACATCCTTTCTGCTCTGGCTGAGCAGTGTTACATCAGTAAAAGGGGCTGGAGGGGATACTTTGTCATTGAATTACTCTTGAACTACAACTCTGACAGAATTGAAATAACACTCTCCAAAGTCCAAATACTATGATGATTACTTAGAGCTGCTTTTATTATGAAACATTACTATCCCTTTAACTGTTCAAGCCCTGTTGGTTCTTGTTTTGTGTGCTGTTATTCAGTGTCCGTTGACATTTGTTGGTTTTTGTTGTTCCATGTCCTGGATAGTCCCTTGGGAACTCTGGTATCAGGGGGACCCGCACTTGGTCCTTTCCTTATCTTCCCAGCCTGGAAACTTAATGTTGGAACATCCCCATGGTACCTGTAAGCTATATTGGACAACAGAGAAAATAGGATTTTAGTCTTACCTGTTACATCCTTTTCTCTTAGTCCTTATAGCTTACAGGTTTCCCACCCAGTGAAAGTGACCATGCTTGGTTCCTGTGGATGGACGTGGAAGTTTTATTGGGTCTGTGCTCACAGGAGTCCAAATACTATGATGATTAATTAGAGCTGCTTTTATTATGAAACATTACTATTCCTTTAACCTTCCAAATGCTAGAGGTGTGTACAACCCATTGTTTACAATAAGATGTTCAGCCTCCGGCATGCAAAGGAACAAAAAATATTTTTATTTTGTGGGTTAATCTGACATTAATTCCTTGTCACTGTTCAAGCAAAAGTTCAGAGCTTTAAACTTTGTTATCAGTTTATACTCCCAGAACTTTCTGTTTCTCTGTGTCTTAAAATTTCACATCAGTATAGTCACTTTGACATCTTTAATGCTGTGATCCGTTCTGCAGAAATGGTGGCCCACTGAGATTTCTATTTTGTAGTTCACCCTGGGTCTAGGAGAATTACATTATCTAGTCTACTTCAAATAACTGTATCAGAGACTTGAGTATGAACATTTTTGGCCCACACTGATAGTGATGGGTGCCACAGAGGTATCCAATGCATTGTGTTGTGGTGTGGTGGATGCCTCTTTGTAAGTCAGGTTATTAGACTAAAATTTTATGCATGGGTTTTAAAGTCATGTATTATGTATTCTTATTAGAATAGACCTAGTTATCTTGAAAGATCGCATCCAAAGCCACTCAGTTAGCAAATAAAGGTATCATTTTTACTCTGCTAATCTCCTGCATTTTGTATGGCTAACATGGTACCATGCTTTACCCTACAATGCTCCCATTACTCACAGTACAATGAGTTAAGAATTTGTAGTATTCAGTGCAGCTTAATCCTATAGATTCAGTGCATTGTGGAATCTATACAGCACCATGCAGTGAATGTTCAAAACTGATTTCATGCTAAATCAAGTGCAGAAATCAATTTTGAGTCCCTATGCATGACTAGTATAATGTATTAATGATGTACATCAGATTAACTCCACTTAACACAGCTTGCTTGCATGCCATGGGATACATAGGAGTAATAGGATGACAAACTAGGAAACAAAAAGGTGGAAAATAGTGCAAGTTTTCTCCTCACTGACATAAATGGGAATTTTAAAAAAGCATTCAATCAAATATATCCAAATGCCTAAGATTTAACCCCATTGAATATTTTTCTCTTTTGGCCCTTGTACCCATGATACATCCTACTGCTACTGTGAAATAATTGTAATAATAGAACATTGGCGTAAAGAGAATTTTTGTCCTGGAAAATTGTACTAAATTTGTGGAAGTTTCTACAAGGAGAAAAGGGGAGTTTTAATTCATCCCTTTGATACAGAGTAATGTGTGACTTTTTGGCTGTCTAATAGGGGAGTTGTGGAAAGTTGAAAAATAATAGTAAAAAAATATGGAAATGGGCATTTTTTGTCCTTATCCGGAGTTCCCCTAGTAGATAAGTGGAATAAAACACAGAAAGGAACATAAGACAAGACCAAGGACCAAATAAAGTTTGAGGTTTTTGCAGCAGGAAAATGGGCAGACTAGATGGGCCAAATGGTTCTTATCTGCCATCAAATTCTATGTTTCTACGTCTCTGAAGCTAAAAATGGGTGTTTTTACTCATCCCTTTGAAACACAGTAGATGTGTGGCTGTTTTGTAGGGGACCAATGAAGGTTGAACCAAATGCAGTTTAATTTTCCTATTTTAATAAGCATTCTAATTTAGTATTAAATTATCACTGCCAACTAACATTCAGATACATTTTGATAATGAAACTTTGTCAACACCCTGAATGCTAGAGAGGTCTCCAGTAGGGATGGGCGAAAATTTTTGCCTCAAACTGAAAATGGTAGTACAAAAACTGACTGTAGCAATAGTTCCTGCAGCATGTATAATACATGATGAGGGTCCCTCTCCTCACGAGGCTGATGCAGTTTGTCCAGGTCCCACCAATCATGCCACGCCAGTTTCCCACCATCACTACTATAAACATTTGCCACATTGTAGGTTGTACTTTATTTTTTTAATCACTTGACATCATCATGAACATGTGCCAATGTCACTTAAGCAGGAAGAAAGTGATGAGGGCAAAGGACAAAGGCATTCTGCATGCAAACAAATTTTTCAAGGTATATGTTGCTGTAGGACTCACAACTTTGACTTCCAGCTACTTATTTCTCCACTATAGCCCTCAGAAGAAGTAATATTATGCTGGGAAATGTTGCACCACATTAAACATAGGAGAAAAATGTATTGGAATTGGAGGAAAAATGTGTTAGAATTGGAGAAAAATGTGTTGAAATAGAGACAAATGTGTTGAATAGGCAAAAAATGTGTTAGAATAGGAGAAAACTTTGCTTGAATAGGCGAAATGGAGGAAAATTTTGCATTGGTGAAAAGGAAAAAACTTTCGCGAAAAAAGAGAAAAATTGTCAGTTTTTATTGAAAAGTCATGCAGGAAATTTTTTTCACTTTTCTCTCACCCCTAGTCTACAGTTTATTGTTTAACAATGTGTTGAAAACATATCTAACATCCAAATGGTTAAATGGTTTGATTTGATTAGACTGGGATTTTAGTTGAAAGAAAGGATTGCACCATAGTACAAAGCTAGAGAGTCACTGAGTTAGATTTCTCCATGAAAACTTCTCAATAAGGACTCGATCCAAATGTTGGAGATGGCTGTTTTTTCTGCCGACGGCATTTTTTCAAGCACAGTAAGCTAGTCAAATGCCTCTGATGTGAAAAAATACAGTAAAAAAAAAAAAGCTGTTGTGTGATAAAGTTAAGAGGTGTTTTCACCCATAGAAAATTATGAAAACGCTGTGATTATCAATTCAGATTTCTGCGTTAGCCATGAAAATGCAATAAGGGACTCAAGTTATTGCAGGAAAGTTAAGACCCGTTGTTGTTGTTTTTTTTTACTTTAGTCCCTTATCAGCTCTTCAAACAGCCGACGCAGAAACTTGAATGATAAAAAAATTACAAATAACCTAAGTTCTCAGTGGATGTATTGATATGGGGCCCTAAGCCCCATATCAATACATCCAAAGTATGAAAAAGGTGTCAAAAGTTAGTAGAATTAACCTTATGAGTGGGAGTGGGGTATAACTACCCTGCTGGCATTCGTAGGGTTAACCCGACTAAGTTAAAAAACAACGTCCCATTAAAAGTAACACTTACCATTAATCGTGATGTCCAGCGAAGTCCTCAGCATGCTGGTCATCTTCTGTCCTTCTTCTCTTCTTTGTGCTGTCCTTCTTCTCTTCTGTCTTCTATCTTCTCTCCTTCTCTACTTGTGGTAAATATAAAAAAAAAAATCAATGAAACGCATAAACAATTACAATGCATTGCGTACCCCTCTGCCACTCAGGAGGTTAAACCATGTAATTGTTTATGCGTTTCATTGATTTTTTTTTTATTTACCACAATAAGAGAAGAAGGACAGAAGATAGAAGACAGAAGAGAAGAAGGACAGAAGATAAAAGACAGAATGAAGACAGAAGGAGAAGGACAGAGGATGACAGGTATGTGTAACACAGATTAGTGCTTGACAGTATGTCAGGTACCGATCATTAGCTTTTTTCCTTTTGAAGTTCCCAATACTGCTGCTATTTAGCAGCCTTTTGGGAACTTAACTCACAAATGGACATTTGGCCCCAAGACCTTTTCTGTGGCCTAACATCCATTGTGCTTTAAGCCGGTAGGACATTTGGATACCGACCAAGATGTTTTCTTTTGTCGGCCGGTATCCATTTTGCCCTACCAGTATTTTTATCAGCAACATTTGGATCGAGCCCTAAATATCATAGTATATTTAAACATTTGCGAGTTGGTACTGTGTTAACTGTAGAAATACAGGAGGCAAATATAGTTAAGTTGATACCATTATTGGCTTACTAAGCAGATTTAGGATGTGAGCTTTCAAGACCTCTTAGTTCTCTTCCCCAGGCATGTTATACCAATGTCTTGAAAGCTTGCATCCTAAATGAGCTATTTTGGAGTAAACCAACCTCACCATAAGAGATAAATAAACATTTCCATTTATTTAAAATAGGTGTTTAACCCTTTGAGTGCCAGAATGGTACGGAATGCATTACAAAGCAATCCATTCTGTACCACTCTGGCACTCAAAGGGTTAACCTTTGTGTTTGAGATCTCTCTAATAATCAAAGGATTAAAATCCCAGTGTAAATCAAGGCTAATTTGTATTTGTCCCCTTTGGTACAGTTGATTTGCTCCAGAATAGTTCACCTTTATCTCCCTGAATAAGTCCTTCAGTGGCTTGTTCATTTCTCTCTTATTTGTATTGATTTTCATATGATCAAGGATAGCTTTTAAAAATACAGACACATTTTGGGTGGTACCAACAGAGTCTTTGTCTAGTTTGCAATATAATAATAACCAATACTACAAAGAAAATTGATGTTTTTACTGCATTTTACTTATAATGCTGTTTGTTTTCTTATGCAGATTATTAAATGTATTATGCTGACTTCCATCGAGCAGGGCCAAAACATTTTTACAAGTCTTTCAGGCTTTGAAATATGACTTATTTAATAGTCTTGGATAAGTTAGTAGAAGGATATGCATTTCCTTTTCGTCTCCATTCTATCCTTCATCATTAGTGTTTTAAGTCTTAGAAAGCGATTAGAAATTGAGACAAAGTGCTTCCAGGATGCATTTTTTTTTTGTGAAACACGATTCATATTTTTTGTGTTAATGCTTACAAAATAAATGCTGCTCATTACTTTCAATGGTTTTGGCTGGATGGGATAAGTATACCTGCATGGTTCCAGTAGTCTGGTCACAGTGTTGCAGAATGAGATCATGTACAAAAAGAAATGTTTTTCATTTAGTGGATTTTGTAGAACTATTCTTCCCAGTCTGGAAAACCCTGCTGTAAATCTGCCTTTGAAAAACACCAAACATACACATGGCCAATTTAGGAGACTTTTGTAGTATATGTAATCTCTCGTATGGTATTAGTTGTGTTTTTTTGTTACCTTTGCAGGTGCAACGGAAAACCAATATTACAAGTTTTTTTAATGGCTTCATGGTTCCATGGAAGTTCTTCCAATATATTTTATAGCACTGATCATCCTCTCTCATTATTTGTATATTGTGTAGTATTAATGGTTAAAATAGTAAGACTGATGCACTAAAAACTGCTGGAGTTCTGAAGCAAACCAACTGCAGTATAGGGGCACACATACAAATTCCCCAGATTAGTTTTATTTAAATAGGGCTTTAACCCCATTTTAACCCCTTAAAGTCTAGAGCCTTTATGAAGCAATCCAAATATTCCATTTTATCTGATGACATCATTAATCAAGATATTTTACTCCAGTTATGGCAAGGAAACTATAGTTTCATGTGGTGTTTGTGTTTGTGTGTGTATGTCAGTTGCATGTGGTGTTTTTGTGTGTGTGTGTGTATGTCAGTTGCATGTGGTGTTTTTGTGTGTGTGTGTGTGCGTCCGGTGCATGTGGTATGTGTGTGTATGTATGTGTGTGTGTCCGTATGTGTGTGTGTCCGGTGCATATGGTGTGTGTATGTATGTATGTGTGTGTGTGTGTGTGTCAGTTACATGTGGTATGTGTGTTTGTGTGTGTATGTGTGTGTGTGTGTGTGTTTGTGTGTCCAGTGCATGTGGTGTGTGTGTGTGTGCATGCATGTGTGTGTGTGTGTGTGTGTGTGTGTGTGTGCCAGTTACATGTGATATGTGTTTTGTGTGTGTATGTGTGTGTGTGTATGTTTGTGTGTGTTTGTGCACGTATAAAAATGATAGAAAACAAACATTTCATATATGTCTTACTTTTGTACAGACCTGACATCTTACAGTAAGTTTAGCATAGTTTTGTGTTAAATAGCATTAACATTAATATTAAACATTTCTATTAAAGGGATAGTAATACTTAAAATGTAAAAAAATTTTTTTAGGTGCAGTATCTCAATGGTCTGAAATTGTACAGTGGTGCTGTTGCTACACCATCCAATGGAGATGGTGTAGCAACAGCACCACTGTACAATTTCAGGCCTTTGAGATACTGCACCTAAAAAATCCATGTTTGATCTGTGAATAAAACACCTTTCAACAGTGGGAGTATCCTTGTTGTACTCAGGGAGATAAACACCACAATATATATTTGTTACATATTAATTATTACTATCCCTTTAACAAAACAGTTATGAGAAAGACCACAGTACTCTAGGGGAAAAATAAAAAATTCCATTACATTAAATTGGCTTTTTACCCCTTGAATGCTAGAGTGGTATGTAATGTAAAGCAATGAGTTGTAGAGCTCTCTAGCATTAAAAGGGAATGAAAGCCTAGTTTAATGTTAAGTTTGGGAATTTTTTTTTTTTCCTATGGTCCAGTTAGGTTACCCCAAATTTACTTCAAATTTCTTTTGTGCATAAAACTCTAAAACAAGACCCAACCGGTTCTAAGGTAAGGCTCTCTATGATATTTATGTGCTTTTGTTGAAGCTCAATATCTCGCTTAACACATGTTCTGCAGTTTCATTAACAGAAACTGGCACCTCAAGGTTACCATATGTTTCTCCCTTTGTAGATCTGCACTTAGAACAAATGTATATTTTCCACTATAAATTCCTCTTTAAAATTTGTACTTTGAAGTCCTGTTAGCAGAAATAGCCACCTTAACACTTTTTAATAGGCTTTGTTTTGGAAATACTAGTACATATGCCTCCTGTTCAGTCTGAAGCTTGGGTTTTAGGTGGAAATGAGAGCCATGCAGGTGTCTTATTGTCATCTCTTAACCCTTTAGGTCTAGAGTAAGCAGTATGAAGCCCTCTAGCTATTGCTGGACTACAGCTCCCATTACACTCTGTCAGACAGTGGCTGTTGGAGGATGATGAGAGGCGTAGACCAGCAACAACTGGAGGTATTCATGTTCCCACCCCTGCCCTAGATGATGAATAGGTCTCCAAAACATTTACAAATCATTACATTACATCAGCTTACATTTAAGCTGATAGTAATTCTATCACAGAAAATGTACAGGTATATACCCACATTTATCCCCTTTTAACTGTTTATAGCTTTAATGCTTTGATTACCAAAGATGTATCCAACCCTTTACTCCACACTGCATTGGACCCCATCTGGCAATCAAAGTGTTAAAATGCTTTGAGACTGATTTAATGAGGAGAAACTACAGTCATTCTGAACCAAACAACTGCACAATAGGTGACAAATAAAGTTGGACACCTTTCTAGCAATCAATGTATTAAAATCATATTTAAAACAATAGGTTTGGGAATTTTTTTTTCTGTCCCCAATGGTACCATTGGTTTGCTCCAGATGTGCGGAAGATCCTACTTTACCCTCATAGGACTATCTGTAGAAAGGGGCAACATTACTCCAAAATATCAATAAACCTTATCTACAGAAGTTGCACAAATTACAGGATTCCAACGTGCATTATCCAACATTCTAGTGATGGTATCACCAATTACACACATGCCATTCCCCATGTCATCATGCATGCATGAATGCACAATCTCATTCACCCCACCCTCAATGGGAATAAATTGGAGGAGTGCACCTTCCAACGGGAATTCCAGAGGGAGGCGAAAGGCCCTACTGTGTACTTTTTTTCTCTAATGGCATAAATTCTGAACATCTCTAGTAATTATGTCTTTTGAAGTCTGCCTTTCATTCAAACAGCAAACAATAGTCCTGACCATTGAGGCATTCCACTCACCTTGCTCTTACCAAATGGTGGTGTGTTTAGTATAAGCCATTTCAACAGGTTTATTATTTAAAAAAGACCCACCCAATTCTCCTCTGAATACAAAAAAAAAAAAAAAAAAAAAAAAAATATATATATATATATATATATATATATACACACACACACACTCATCCATGTACTATTTCTGCACGTATTACAATGGATGGGAGATTTTGCCTCAAAAGCAAAAAGGGAAAAATGGTACTTATCGCAGAACGGCATATTTTTAGCAAAAAGTGCAATTTTTCCACTTTTTTCAGATAACTCATTGCACTGAAATCAATGTAAAGACTACATTTCTCCCCACCATATGGCATGTTTCACTTATTTTCCCATGGGCATAGTATAAAGAGATGTCACATTCCCATAGCATGTCATTATGTGTTTGTAAGAGGAAGAGAGAGCAGCATCTTTTTGTGCTAGAGAAGACAGGCTAATTAAAATGAGCTGAAACTTAGTTTAGGGAGTATTTTAGGCAGAACATTTGTCCTCTGTAATACGGGAGTCTGGGAGCACTCTGGGGAAGAGGAAGGGAGAAATACCCCAAAATTCGGTGTGACTGATTAGAAAGACACAGGCAGCTGTGGTCCAAGTTCCTTCATTAAATGGCTGTTATTATCTCTGTGTCAGACGTGTCTGAAGGGTGTAAAAAGAGATCAAAGGAGGTGTACTCCAAATTCTCCAAAATTATGTGTGACTGATTGGAAAGACACAGTCAGCTGTGGTCCATGTTCCTTCCTGATCTTGTTGTTATTATCTCTGTGCTGGTAGAGTCTGGGTGTATGAGAAAGAAGCAAAGGAGGCTTCAACCAAATACCCCAACATTCTGTGCGGCTGATTGGAAAAGACACAGGTAGCTGTGGCCCAAATTACTTCCTGATCTATCTGTATGTGTCTGTGTGAGAAAGGAGCAAAGGAGTTTCACCTCAAATATTGCAACAGTCTATGTGACTGATTGGAAAGACAAAGGCAGCTGTGGTCCACGTTCCTTCCTAATCTAGCTGTTATTATCTCTGTGCTGATGGAGTCTGTGGGTGTAGGAAGGGAGCAAAGGAAACTTACCTCAAATACCCCAACATTCAGTGTGACTGATTGGAAAGACACAGACAGCTGTGGTCCAAGTTCCTTCCTGAGATGGGTGTTATTGTCTCTGTTTTAGGCTTGTCTGTGGGTTTGAGAAGGATACAAATGAAGTTTACCCCAAATACCCCAACATTTTGTGTGCCTTATTGGAAAGATACAGGCAGCTGTGATCCATGTTCCTTCATGATCTTGCTGTTATTATCTCTGTGCTGGGGGAGTCTGAGAGTGTAAGAAGGGAGCAAAGGAGGTTTACCCAAAATATCCAAAATTCTGTGTGACTCATGAGAAATACAAAGGCAGCAGGGGCACAAGTTCCTTCCTGATCTGTCAGTTATTATCTCTTTGTTAGAAATGTTGAGTAATGTCCAGCAAACACAGAAGAGGCAAGTGGAAGGGGAAAGGAGAAGTGCAGGGACATGTGAGTAAAGCAGTAGTCCAAAAACTGACTGAAATCATTGTTACTGTAGTGTGTGCAACAAATGTGATCACTCTCCATCTAAAGCGAATGCAGTGTGTCTTGATCCCACCAAATGTTCTACCACCAGCACCAGTACTATAAAAAAGTAAGAACACTGGAGACGACAATGAGTCACATTCGAGTGTTGATGGCATAATGTAAGAAGGTGTAGCATTTGTCAGTGAGACAACTGTTGCATCTGACAGTGAGACAAACAAACACAAAAACACCTGTCCTCAAAGTAGTAACAAACATTGTGAAAAGACACTGTTTAAAACATCTAACAGCCTAGAAGAATATAAAATTAGTGGGCAAGAAGCAGCAGCTGATGCTGAGGATGACCTACTGATGCATGATGATGACAATGTAGACAATGTAGATGTAGAATATATCCCTCCAACATCCTCTTCTTCTTCAGATACAGTGAGAGTGAGAGAGATGATGACAAGGTCAGAAACTGGCACAATCTAAATGCTTGATTCTGTACCTTTCATGGAAGGTGCTTGGGTTTGCTGGTTTGAGTGTGTAGCTCAGGGACGCTGAAGCCACAAGAGTGTTTGTGCGGCACCCAAGGCTGAGATTAAAGGTGCTGGCTGACTCAGGTTTAGCCAGAGCCTAGACCAGGATAAACACTCTTGAGAAACTCTAGATCCCTGAAGGTACTGAAGGGAAAAAACTTCGAGAATCCTAATATGCAGATAAAAATGCAGGAGAAAGACCAGCAAACAGTAGGCTTCAGAATCTCTAGCCATTATATATATATATATATATATATATATATATATGTCTTCAGATATGGCTTCACAAGGAAGTCTTCTAGGTGGTGTAAAAATACTAGCAGCTCTCCTCCTCAAACAGGAAGGTGAAATAATAAACAGGAGAAGCTAACAGACTCTGTGAAAAATACCTAAACTGGCAATTACTGAAACCAAATGCAGACATCTGAAGAACTAGCCAAATCTGTAACTGCAGGATATATTTGGTAGAAGGTAGAAGTACAGATGGTAGAGGAAAATCAAAACTCGGGATGCTGGTGGAAAACAAGGAGAATAGAACCCCAGGTACAATATGAAAAACTTGACAGCCCATAGACACTGTGAAGCAAGAGAATAAGTAAAGCTCAGTAGGTAAAGAAACATGCAGGCAGACAGCTAGGAAAATTTACCCAGAGGAGGCCCTCAGTCAAGGAGAGTAAGGACAGATAATAGAGCACCACCTGAGAGAAAATGAGGCAAAAAATACCCAGGCTAGTAAGGTAAGGATGGAACCTAACTGAAAAATAACTAACCTGAGCGTAACCCCGAAGTGTCGTAGATCATATGACAAGCATAAGCTAAAAGAGAATGAAGGGAAGTCAGAGGAAGTCAAGGTCGAATATCGATAAATCAGTCTCAGAGAGAGTAGTCAATGAGGGCCTAGGTCGGATGCCAGTGAATCAGTTTGAGAGGAGTTGATGAAAGTCTAGGTTGGATGCCTATGAATCGGTCAGAGAGGAGTCGATGAAAGCCTAGGTCAAATGTCAGTGTATCAGTTGGAGAAGAGTCAATAAAAACCTAGGTTAGACGCCGGGGACTCATTCAGAGATGGGTTAGTTAAAGCATAGGTTGATGCTGGTAAATCAGTTAAAGACACAATTGGAGGCAGAAGCAAGGTCAGTAACAAACAGACAAGTCGAATACCGGAAATCAATACTGGGAGCAAAGACTACAACAACTGCAAGAATAGCAGAACGAGTGACACTGCTTTTGTGTGCTCAGACTATAAACAGGAATCCTCCAATGAGATTAGCAACATAGGAAATATAGGTGAAAATTTTGTTGGAATTGGCAAAAAGGAGGAACATTTTGGATAGGAGTTAAAGATGAAACTTTGGCAAAAAAAGCAAAAAATCTGCCATTTTTCAAGGAAAGTCATGCAGCAACATTTTCTCACTTTTTGACCACCCTAATTGCAGGATAGCTACATTCTCGGCAGAAACAATGACCCGATGGACTACTCGCACTTTCTACTACTCCACTTTCTGCAGTGGAAACCATTAGTTGCCCTCCAGCAAGCTTTGAGTCTGAGCTTATTTTCATTGCAGCTAGTTATATTGTATATGGACGTTGGAAGCGGCTATCAAGAAACATTCTTAAAAATGAACCAACATCTATTACCATCTGAGTATCAGGGAGCAGAAGTGGACAAAGCCATACATGACAGAGAAAGCCAAGATTACCATCTACCACTGTTGGGAACATTGCTTTAACCATTGATTAATGTGTGTCAATAATCTGAGAAAAATTATAGTTTACATTGGACTTAAACATAATAATGGTAAGAATTTTTGTAGTAACCATGAACATCTCTCTCTCTCTCTCTCTCTCTCTCTCTCTCTATATATATATATATATATATATTTATATATATAAACCAATCACACCAGTCCACCACCACCACGCACATCTTCCACATTCATTGTAGGCTATAACTTGTAACCTTTTTTATATTGTATTACTGTTTATTAAATCTCTTGTAAAATAATGGCAACCATAGCCACCATATCAGCAGGCTTACACAGAGAATGATCAGGTTAGCCAAACAAATGCCCTGAGTAAATAATATTTTGCAAGACTCAGGCTGGCCACAAACAAGCCCTGAGTAAACATTTTTGGTAGGAGTCAGGTCTGTAACATATACAGGGCCAGATTTTTGTCCCCTCGTTTCCCTTTTTCTCACAACTTTGCCAAAAATGGTGCACAGTGACTGTACTGTGTCTGCCTCTAGAGAGAAATTTTCTCACACCCATGGGTGATAGGTTTAGAAGGATGAACTTCTTCTTCTTCTCTACAATCTCTTTCACTGGCTGGGGTAGGTGATGCTGCTGCCACAACATCATCACTGTAGCTACCAGGATTACTGAAGGCAAGTAGAGCAGATACTGGTTCTGTATCATTGCTTGAATAAGCCAGTCCCATGGTGGCCATGGTGCACAGACTGTGGCACATGGTGGCCATGATGCTCTGACTATGGCAAACTAACCCTCTCATCACCATTCTGCTGCTGAGACAGATGAAATATCACACTGGAAGGGCAGTTTTGGTGGACTCATCCTCATTGGGTCTGGGGAATGTGGGCTCCCAGTCCCTTTAGCACTGGTGGTCCCACTGCTAGTGTTAATGACACAATTTCCATAGTGGGTCACTAGTTTCATAGTAAGTGGTGGTCATGAGGTCAGCCAGCACTATGAGCCACTTATTGATTTAAATGTATTTCTCACTCTCACTCACAGACACACACACATACATATACTCTGTCTCCTCCCACTCTGCTTTTCTACCAAAATACACCACTTGTGTGCAAGTTATTATGGGCTCAGACAGTATATGGGCAGGTAGTTTCACCTCATTGAGTAACATAGGAGGGAAATTGAAGAATTTTCAGGAATTTTTCTGTGCTTTTAGAAAAAAGGAAGTAAATCTGCATGGTTCTCTATGGGAGAAATTTCCCACCAGAAAGTGGTTTATTTTCAAAATTTAATGCGGAAACCCAACAGGACTTTTCGCCCATCCCCAATTTTCACACAGTGTATATCTATTGTTTTTTAAGCACTAGCGCTAATATTTTAGTAAATCAAGTACAACAGACAGTGTTTTTTTCTGTGATTCTGTAGAGCTTCGTTATCAAATAGGCTCTGTAGTCTCCAACATTGGCAAGCCAAAGGTTACTTACTCCTGACCTACAACATCACAACTGTAGAAAGTTTATTGAGAATACACAGCCATTTAGATAGCTTTAGTAATTGACAATAATAGTACCAATTCTTGTAAGGAAGATAATATATTTGACCACATTCCTTGCATGTCTGTGAAAAATAAGGCTCAGAATTTGGTGAAAAAAGATTATCTATTAAATAAAAAGCAGGTTAATTCCCTATTTGATAAAATTCCATTAGGGAATAAAATACTGCTGTTTTGCTGTCCGATTGGGGGTGACTTAAAAACACTAACTCCTCCTAATAATGACCTCACATTTTCCTTAATATGCCCAGAAAATCCTACTGGCCACTATGAATTTTGCTCTTACTCATTGGTTCAAGACATAATATGTTCAGTCTGTCCTAGATGTCATGTCTATTGGAGTCTAAAACTCTGCTCACTTCATATGTTTGACTTCTGTGGCTCATGCACTCTGTGTTTCAGTTGGGAAAAAAAAAAATTACGTGGAAGTGGATGACACATGGGGTACAATAGCTACTATCATGTCCACCTCCATGAATATGACATCCAGGACTGATAATGGTGTAAATGTATGAATCCAACACCAGCACAGTTCATGTTCTGTATTTGGATGTAATATGATTAATCATGAGCCTGTATGTTGGGTATGTGCTAGAGATCATGACATGTGTAGGTAAATAGAATAAAGTTATGTTTTTTTTCTCTAACCCTAATTAGCACATAGTATTAAACAAGGTGCAGAGAAAAGGAACACTGCCAAAGTACCATTTTCTTTGTAAGTAGCTTGGTGTTATGTGTAGCTCTAAGAAATGACCCACAGTTTAGTGCAGATTTGTATTAGTGCAACTCTCCTCTATTTCTTGAACCAAGTTATAAGTGCAGATTTCATAAAGGCCATTAGAGTTATTATTAAGAGGTGTTATCACAAGTTTTATGTTGGAGTATTGTACAACCTTCTTTAAGCAATTTCAGATGGGGAATGGGTCAGACACTAAATCCTTGAGTAGTTGATGATGCTAGAGCATACTGCCAACATTAATGCTTGAAGATTCCATGCCCATTGTTTTGGTTGCTATGATCTGGTCTGCTGCTCTGGTTTTTTGACCCTGATACTTTTCCCATGACTTCACATTTGCCTGTCAACCAAACCCCCAAAGCCTACCTTCTGCCTAGATCTTCTGGATGCCTCCATGCTTCTGATGATTTGTTCTATCCTCCTTTAGACTTTCTCATCTGCTTGTAGTATCCTCTCCCATGCTCAGTTTCCTTTCTCTGGTTGCTTTCTCTCCTCTGTCTCAGCCAAATATTCCAGTAAACTGTTCCCACTGGCTCCTACTAATCATTGTGAGCTGTGTTGCATTTATACATCTGCAGAACTTATCTGTATACTGTGAGTTTATCTTATCAGCAGAGTCTATCTGTGTGCTGTGTGATAATCGTATCAGAAGATCTACCCTGCATGCAGAGAGCTGATCTGATTGTCAGAGGCTGTGTGTAGAGTGCATCATCTATCTAGAAGAAATTCATGTGTACTGAAAGTGTATTTGATCTGCTGAGTCTATCAGCATATTGAGTGAATCCATCTAATCAGCAGAACTACCTGCATGCAGTGAGTTGTTATGATCAGCAGAATCATTCTGCATCCTGAGTGAATTTATCTTTCAAGCAGATCTTCCTGCCTGAGGAGTATTATTCTTATCTGCAGTGTTTACCTCGTGCTTAGGCTTCCCCTAGCTCATCATTGGCTGTACCCCACTACACCACATCATCCTACTGTCCTCAGAGATACTTCAGCTTGGTGAAGCCATTATTCTATACTCACCCTCTCTACTGGGCCTATCATTCCATTCACCACTGTTCCATTACTATTGTTTCCCTCAGTTAATTGGGTACCCATCCCCACCAAACTTCTGGATTAACTGGGGTCAGACAACATTAACCACTGCTTCAGCCACAACAAGGACATCTCAGGAACTGACAGCACTCTCTAGCACCAAACGCAAGCACTGCTCACAAGCTATCATCACAAGTGGTGGGATCAATCTTGTTCTTCTGAGCACCGCTGTAACATATATGCACATCCAATTTTTTATTTTTCCTTTTACTCCTTAATGCACAAATAGAGTTTTTTTTGGATACAACATTGTTGCTCTTTTTAAATGCTGGCCAATTGTTCTTGATTTTTTTTTGGATATATACATGAAGAATATTCTTCAAGATTAATAATTCTAAGTCATAGCATGATCAATATGAAGACTAACAGCTGTTAGTAAGTCCCAAACAAATCTACCAGATTACTTTGTGGATTGGTCTGAAAATCCATTTATTTAGTTATTGGCAAGATATCTTGTCTATTTAAATGAAAGCAGATTTCTTTCAATGTCATTTATATTCATCAAAAAAATCATAGTGCCCAGTTCATGTTCATTGTAGCAATATCTGCCATCATCTGTTGTTACAGATATATGTGACTCAATTTCCTCTTGTTGTTTAACTATTTGTATATTCCTGTATGTATATTAACCCCCTTGGCATTTGACCAAGGTCAATTTCAAGCTATTATCTTCACATAAATAGCAGTTGATATGAGCTAATTTTGGGATTAAGCAAATTATTAATATCTGTAATGTTGGAAGGAACAGTGTTTAAAAAAATATACCTTCTCAGTAAAATAATCAGGATAATGAAATACTAAATAGGTTAACTCTTTGTATGCTTTGTAAAATGTTAGAAATTGAGACTTCTTTAGCATGCAAGGGGTTAAAATGTGATTTTCCCACCTTTATACATAGAAGTTAATTGAAAAAAGAAGAAGGCCACTTTGGAGTGAACCAGCTGCACAATAGGGAACACATTAACTCTTTGAGTGCCAGGGAGGTATCCAACTCATTGTGTTGCAATGCATTGGATAACACCCTGGCATTCTAAAGGTTAATAATGTACCAACATTCCCATTGATTTATAGAGAGGTCTGATTCACTGCTTTGGAATGTTTTGGAGGACTCTGCCATTAAATGGGGTTACAATATCCACTGAATTTTTATTTCCCCTATAGTACACTTGTATTGTCCCAGTTAATACTGGATATCAAGTTTTAACTGCTCCCGCTAAAGGGTTCTAAGTTCAATAGATGAAGATGCAACAGGGTGGTGCTGTATTGTAGACATAAATAAAGTGATGCACTACCCAATAACGAGTATAGGAGGTGTCATTTAGTTGACTAGGTAATGTGCATGTGTACAATATCAGAAAATACAAAGCTAGCACAAGAACCCCTCTACTATACAAGATTGGCTAATGAAGCAGATGGCCAGAAATACAGAGCTTCACAATAATAAAACTTTTATTTAAATTAAAAAAGTATATATTTATATTAAAATAAATATTTGAATTGAATAGTGTATATGGTGTCAGGACAGTATACCTGATCCCTAAATATGCACCTCTAGAAAAGAAAAGATGGACTCAATGTGCATGTAATGGTTAATAGTATCCAACACTGAGGACGCGAATGTCAGCCACTATTGCTGTGGAGTAACTCACTGTTTTCTTCTTTTCTTTGCTAGTGCTGTACTCTAGGTTATTGGTTTTCATAATATTCCATTATAGGATAATGTGCTGATGAGCAGTAAGTTGAAGGTTTTTGGGCAAATGATAAATGGTTTAGTATAAGCGGGTTTTAACATAGAAATGCCGATTTTGACAGGAGATAAGAACCGTTCCGCTCATCTTATCTGCCCATTTTTCCTACTATAAAAACCTCAAACCTTAATTGGTCCTTGTTCTTGTCATATGTTACCCCCAGATACGGCATTCAGCCTCCTCGGAACCTACTCTCTGGCCAAGAACAGTTGCTTCCACAGGGGTGCCAAATGCATTGAAAATCAATGCATTGGATATCCCTCTGGAACACATTTTATTTGTTTGTAATCAGACATAATTGGGGGGCATCAAGACCCCTCCTGAATGATGTCTCCCCAGCTATTGATCTCCCAGCTGTCAACCACTGGGAGATTAATATAGGTGATTTTTCAGGGCAGTATGATTCCCCGACTTCCTTCTATTAAATATTCTAGGACCAAGGAAAGCCTTACATGTCACCGGTGACATTGGTAATGTCAGTAGTGATGTGAGAACCTTTACCTAGTCATGCCCACTCCTACCAGGAAGAAAAAGCTACTTTACTAAAAGGGTGGTAGATAAATGGAATAGCTTCCTGGCAAAAGTGTTTTGAACTTAAAACAGTAATTAATTTAACAAATTGTAATTAACTCTTGCAATAGATATATGGTTGTTCTAATAATTAAATAAGTCTAAGCAAACTAAAGAGGGAAGTGGTAAGACAAGATGGGACAATTGTTTCTTAACTGCAATCACATTCTATATGTCTATGGCCCATATTTATAAGAACAAACTGGAGTTACTCTTGTTTAAACCAACTGCACTATAGGGGACAAATACAAATTCCTGTCATATTAAATTTGACTTTTAACCCCTTTAATACTAGTGAGGTCTCCAATGCATTGCTAAGCAATGGGTTAAAGCAATATTCAAATGCAAGGGAATTTAGGAATTTGCATTTTTTCCCTATGGGGCAATTGGTTTACTCCAGAATAACTATTTGTTTTTTTAAACATGAGTTTTTATTGGATTTTTGAGGAATTTAGGGGGAGTGATACAGAAAGACGAATGAGGGCAACACAAACCAAACTGTGAGTTAAGGGGATGACTAAACTGCAGGGAGCTTGAATTTGAGAGGCAGTGAGGGGTAGGAAATGAACAAAGAGAAGAGAAAAAAAAGGGAGGGAGTGGTACAGTCAAGCCAGGCCACCATTCCGGTCCCTCCCCCGCATCTGGAGGAATATTTTTCAATGCCTTAAAGATCACTGGAGGGTCAGTAAACTCAAGCCACGGCTCCCAGACTTAGCTTGGTAGTTGGAGAGAAGGAAAATCAATTTTTACATGATGCATATTTTCACACACACCCTGATTCAGGGCCTGCTGATCCGGGAGGTGAGTTTTTTCCAGAGTGCAGCCAAGATGTCTCTGGCCAATACAAGAAAGGGGATATGAATTTTGAAAGAGGTGGGGACATAGTTTTTGAGTTAAGCCCCAAAGCATCCCCCAGGGGTCCTTAACAAGTGTTGTGCATGTCACTGTGAAAATCAACCATGGTCCAAAAATTCTGTGCCATAAGTAGGTCCACCATATACAAAAAAGTCATCCCGCTCCCGGCATCCCCTGAAACAGAGCAGGGATGACTAATTTTATTCTCTTCTCTGGCTAGTTAAACGTCTCTTCCTAACACCAAACTTTTCAGATACCTTCAGATTGCTCTCCCTGACCTGACGTGGTTCGTGAGACTGTGTAGAAGTTGTGTCTCCAATCCTGACCTTCTCTCCTTTATTTTCTCTGGGCTTTTATTCCCAGACAACAAAACTAAGCAAATGCTGGACTGGGAAGCGGATACTGCGACAACTCTTTTGCTAGAATCCTGGTTCAAGACCTGAATAGCTGCTGCTAACAGCTTCTTGTGAACTATACATAGAGAATGGGCTATAAATTGCTGTACAGATTGTATATGACTCTTTCTAGATTACATAGGATGTATCCTAATTTCCTCCCCATCAAGACAATCACCTACCCTAAAGGGATAGAGGGGGCCCAGCATCAGTATTATATACTGGGGGAAAAGCCAGATTATCCAGGAGGGGAGTGAAAATGGGTGGGTCTGAGATTTTACGTGGGTAACTGCATTCCACAGCTTGGGGGAGTGAGTTAATTCCAGGAGTTGGCATATTGAGCAGGCCTGGCTGTCCTGGGGATCCACAGGATGTGGCTGATCAGAAATTGGACTATGAAATGTTGCTTAGTGGATACCCAGAGGAGATTCTTATCGCTCTTATGCCTTGAAAAAGTTGTGCCAAATGCAATAGGAATGGAAGTGTGGGAGGCCCAGACTACCCAAGTGTTTACATGAAGTGAGGATAATAGTAGAGAACCTTAGGTGATCCCCTGACCAGATGAACCTAGTGATGAGAGATTGTAAGGAATGAAGCCACTGTAGAGGAACAGGTATGGGGAGGACCCAAAAATAGTATAGGGCTCTGGGGAGAAAGTTAATTTAACCATGTGATCTATCCAAGAGATGTTGTAAGACTGTCGCCTCTCCAGGTCAGCTATCAGTGTATGTAGGAGAGTAGGGAAGTTAGCTGACACTAGGTAGGAGGCATCCATGACCTCTCTCTTTGCCTCAGAAAGATGAGAGAGGGATGCATGCTGAAGATAAGGTAGAACTTTCATGGGGCATGAAAATCAGAATATAATATAAAGATGTGAAAAAGGAAGAAAAAAGTAGAGAGGATCCATTGATGGTTTTGAGTAAGTGTGCCATACGGGGATTTAATGGTATGGATATAATTATGTTTCTGCACCTGTCAAAGCTTAAGAGCTAGCACTGTGTGTGCTTTGTTTGAATACTGATAGAAACTCTGACCAGTCCAACATAAAGTCTTTTCTGTATCTCAGATCAGGAGAGAGTTCAGCTGGCCCCGAAGCACAAAGATCTTAGTCAAGAGATCAGGGGAGGGGGGGACCTTGTGTCTGTGGCCAAATCCAAAGAAAAATAATCTAAATCATCCAAGCATTGGTTGTGAGGCCTGCTGGAGCCAAGGCATATAAGTTCCCCTTGCAGGGTAGCTTTATGGGCTAGGGAAAATGGGCTAGAGACTGAGTCTGTATTGAGGGTGAAAAACACATCAAGCTTCTCTGAGATTTGATATGAAGCGAGGGGTCTGTGAGCAAGGAATCATTAGCCTTCCAAAGGCCAGGGTCTTGAAGTGGACCCAGATGGGGAAAACAAGTAATAGACCATTGACTGGTCTAACCAGGACACCGGTTGGATGTGAGAGGAGAGAAAATTGGAAAGGATCACTTGCCAGGATGAAATCAATCCAAGAATATGTGCAGAGAAAAATATATATTTTCAGTTGGATTTTCCTTCCAGGTATTTCTGAGAGAAGAGAAATTCAAGCGAGATTTGAAGTGTCTAAAGACAGAGGAGGTAGGTGTGTGTGGGCCAGGATATCCCTGGATCTGTCCAAATTATTGTGTTAAACCATATTAAAGTCTCCTCCAGTGATAGTGGTGGACTCCAGTAAAGAGTTGAGTTGTCACTGAGTTGTCAGTGCTTGGGGCATAAACATCAGTAAGTATGAACTCTCAGGAGTCCAGAGAGCCCTGGAGGATAAGATATCTACCTTCAGGATCTACATTTTAATGGGAGAGAATAAATGTGAGGTTGCTTCTCAGAAAGATGCACAGTCCCTAGTCTTTGATTGGGAGGTTGTGTGGAAGAAGTGAGGAAAGTAAGTGGAAAAGTAGGAGGGGGATGATTTGTGAGAGATGAAAGTCTCTTGGAGGAACATAATGTCAGCTTTTAGGCAGATATACTGTTTAAAAGCTAAGCATCTTTTGAAAGAGGAGATAAGGTCATTGCAGTTGTAAGTTAAGCAGGTCAAACAGGAACCAGGGGTGAGGTCAGAAGCTGGCAGACCTGCCGTTATAGTGATCAAAAGATATCCTATCAATAATCAGCTGCACAGCAAGAGACCCCTGGGCAATAGAACCTGAAAGTGTTGAGTAAACTATAGCGTCCAGGGGCCCAGAAAAGACAACAGCCTCTAGGGTGGAGAGAGAGAAAAAAATATATAAATATATAGATAGGCAGACACAGAGGGAGAACTGTGAAAATCTGGGGAATAAGAGGATGGATCAAGAAGAAAGCAGGAGGGAAAGTGTTCTTAGGGACTCCAGTTATTATATATTCAGGCCCAGTTAGGGGTGGCATTTGCCTGGGTTGGCATTTGCCAGGGGTAGTAGTTGGCACCTTTATCAAAGTACATCTTTATCTAAGTACTGAGAGTTTGGCAAGAGAAATAATATGTTAATATCTATCCAGTGTGCTGCATTGTATGCTATATGAAGACAGTCTCCTAACAACTTTCTCATCTTCCTTACAGGTATGTGTTTCCCATCCAATCTGCTTGAAGTCTTGTGCTGTAACCCAACTGTTTATTAACTATACAGTCTCCTGGTATGTGTTTCCCATCCAGTCTGCTTGACGTCTTGTGCTGTAACCCAACTGTTTATTAACTATACAGTCTCCTGGTATGTGTTTCCCATCCAGTCTGCTTGAAGTCTTGTGCTGTAACCCAACTGTTTATGAACTATACAGTCTCCTGGTATGTGTTTCCCACCCAGTCTGCTTGAAGTCTTGTGCTGTAACCCAACTGTTTATTAACTATACAGTCTCCTGGTATGTGTTTCCCATCCAGTCTGCTTGAAATCTTGTGCTGTAACCCAACTGTTTATTAACTATACAGTCTCCTGGTATGTGTTTCCCATCCAGTCTGCTTGAAGTCTTGTGCTGTAACCCAACTGTTTATTAACTAACTATACAGTCTCCTGGTATGTACTAATCTACCTTTCACCTGGAACTCCAATCTCATCCAGTCTCCCTCTACCATTTAACCCCTTGTTGTATGTACTAATCTACATTAGCCATTTTGACTCCCTGTCCCAGTCTCCATATTGCATTCCTCCCCCTTTCCTCTCCTATATCTCTCTGTGTCTGTTTCTTATCAGAGATTTAATGGTGTCACACCTTAACGCACTCAGAGCTCTCCCATCCCAAAACAATTTGTAATTTGGAAATCCCTCAGTCAGTCAGTGTTCTTAGGGACTCCAGTTATTATATATTCAGGCCCAGTTAGGGGTGGCATTTGCCAGGGGTAGTAGTTGGCACTAGTGATGAGCGAGCGTGCTCGGCCGATGCTCGGATCGGCTCGAGCATCGCTCTGCTCGGCACATGGCGGTACTCGTCGAGTACCGCCATGTGCTCGCCCGACATGTTCGGGTAGCGGGGATCTGTGCCGGAAGAGGCACAGATCCGAAGAAGCTCCGCTGGACCACCAGGGACTGGAGGTACGGGGGCATTGCGGAGATGAAGGGGGCATTGCGGAGATGAAGGGGGACATTGTGGAAGAGGGGCATAGACTCTATGCCCCTCTTCCACAATGTCCCCCTTCATCTCCGCTATGCCCGTCTTCCACAATGTGCCCCTTCATCTCCGCTATGCCCCTCTTCCACAATGTGCCCCTTCATCTCCGCTATGCCCCTCTTCCACAATGTCCCCCTTCATCTCCTCTATGGCATAGAGGAGATGAAGGGGGACATTGTGGAAGAGGGGCATAGCGGAGATGAAGGGGCACATTGTGGAAGAGGGGCATAGCGGAGATGAAGGGGCACATTGTGGAAGAGGGGCATAGCGGAGATGAAGGGGCACATTGTGGAAGAGGGGCATAGCGGAGCTGAAGGGGGACATTGCGGAGCTGAAGGGGGCATTCTGAGATGAAGGGGGCATAGCGGAGATGAAGGGGGCATTGACCAGGCACCCTCCCCTCATCAGAGCAGGGGGTGCCTGGTGTTGCCCCATTCATTCCAATGGGGCTCGGGTGCTCGGCCGAGCACTCGAGCCTCAGGGGGTGCTCGGTCAGAGCACCCGAGCACCCGAGCATCGTGGTGCTCGCTCAACACTAGTTGGCACCTTTATCAAAGTACATCTTTATCTAAGTACTGAGAGTTAGGCAAGAGAGTTGGACAAGAGAGAGACAGCTGCTGCAACCACCTAAAGACAAGAGGCAAGTAAACAAGCTGAATTCAGAGTGAAGAAACAGTCATTTCCACCAAGCACTGGCATTTGCTTCCTCTACTGAAACTACTGACCACCTGATGCAAGAAACCAGGATTTCCAGGTCTGATTTTACAAACTGCTTATTTAACCACTAAACCACTGGGGACAACCAAATCTGACTTTGATTTCTTCTCCAACCACCATTAACCATTACAACATCTACCTCTCCTGATCATCAGTGGACTACTTCATTTAACCCTGCATTGATTCCTACCCTCACCAAGTACTTTGCAGTTCTGCTACTGACTCTCCTCACCATCCCTGGCACCTATTCCCTCCGCTCCGTGGATTGACCCTTGATTGCCAAGTCATCTGTACTCTCCTGGATTACTGACTGTTGCACATCTCTACTGCCCCATTCATTAACCCCACTTTGGGCAAATTAGCTCCTTGCTTTGTGATCGCCATTCTCACCTGCATAAGACTCTCCTCCTCCTGTGTCCACATTAAGTGTCACACCATTCACATTGCACCCTCAATTCTTCACTCACCACTTCTCTGCTCCCATGAACTTTTTTCATTCCTCTGCTCCCTATCACCACCATCTCATTCTACCCCTGCAAAAAAGCCCCACTGCTTCAAATCTCACTCTCACCTTATGTCCCTGTCCCTTCTCCTCCTACTTGCTGCAGGTGACATCTCACCTAACCCAGGCCCCCCTTCCATTCTCTCTTGTACCACAGAACCCACTCACACATGCAACACTCACAACCTAATAACCGTACCCCGTCACCTCCTCTCCCCCTTTTGTTTTGGTCTCTGGAACGCCCGCTCTGTGTGTAACAAACTAACAGCTGTTCACGATCTGTTCATTTCTCACTCCCTAAACCTCCTTGCCATCACTGAAACTTGGCTCACATCATCAGACACTGCCTCCACTGCCGCACTCTCATATGGAGGCCTTCAATTCACACACACACCGAGGCCTGGCAACAGACATGGAGGGGGAGTAGGCATCCTGCTGCCCCCTAACCATATATTTCAGGTACTCCCCACTGTTCCCTCTCTCTCCTTCCCTACATTTGAAGCTCACACACTTCGCCTCTTCTCTCCCTTCCCCCTGCGTGTCGCTGTCATATACAGGCCACCTGGTCCCACTGCACAATTCCTTGATCACTTCACCTCCTGGCTCCCTCACTTCATGTCCTCTGATATCCCTACTCTCATCATGGGTGACTTCAACATCCCTATAGATAATCACAACACCCCCCCTGCCCTCAAACTCCTCTTCTTAACAACCTCCTTAGGCTTATCGCAGTGGACCAGCTCTCCCACACACAGTGATGGTCACTCCCTCGACTTGATCTTCACTAACCTCTGCTCGGTCTCCAACTTCTCTAATGTCCCCTTTCCCCTCTCTGACCACCACCTCCTCACCAGGAACCTCACCATACCACGCAAACCCATCACCCCCGCCACAATCAAGAGCATGCGGAGAAATCTGCATACTCTTGATAAGCATCAATTTTCCACCTCCCTGCAGCCTCTTCTCAACCCCATCCTTACACTTACTTGCCCAGACAAAACTACTGCTCTCTACAACAGCACTCTCACTTCAGCCCTTGACATCGCTGCACCTGCAACTCCACGCCACCCACGCACAACCCCACTACAACCCTGGCACACAAGACTAACGCGATACCTCCAAAGGTCCTCACACACTGCTGAAAGGCACTGGAGGAAATTGCGCTCCACAGCTGACTTCACACACTACAATTTCATTCTCCATTCGTATAGCTCTGCCCTCTCCCTGGCTAAACAGTCATTCTTCTCCTCTCTTATTTCTAATCTTTCCTCCAACCCCAAAAACCTTTTCTCAACCTTCACATCTCTTCTAAACCCACCAACACAAACACCTTCCACTAACTTCTCTGCCCAAGATCTCGCCAACCACTTCAAGAACAAGATTGAATCTATCAGACATGACATTTCATCACTACCACCCCCACCCAGCCAGCCCAGCCCTGTCGCCTCTCCCACATACACACTAAGCTCCTTCCCACCTGTCACTGAGGATGAAGTCTCCCTTCTCCTCACTCGCTCAAACCTAACCACATTCCCTCTCGACCCAATCCCATCTCAGCTCACCCAAGAACTCTCCCCTCTACTAACTCCAATCCTTACTCACTTATTCAACCTCTCTTTGTCAACCGGCACCTTCCCATACTCTTTCAAACATGCACTAATCACTCCCATCCTAAAAAAACCCTCCCTGGCCCCAAACTCACTGTCAAATTACCAGCCAATTTCCCTACTCCCATTCGCCTCCAAGCTTCTCGAGCGCCTTGCATATAACCGGCTCACTAAATTCCTCTGCTCCCATTCCCTGCTAGATCCCTTGCAATCCGGATTCCGCCCTCATCACTCCACTGAGACTGCCCTCACTAAAGTGGCCAATGACTTGTTCTCAGCCAAGTCAAAAGGCCACTATTCCCTACTCATTCTTTTGGACCTGTCAGCCGCCTTTGACACAGTTGATCACCCACTCCTCCTCCAAGCCCTCCACTCCCTAGGCCTCTGTGACACTGCACTCTCCTGGTTTTCATCTTATCTCTGCAACCGCTCCTTCAGTGTTTCCTACTCCTGCTCCACTTCCCCACCCCTCCCACTGTCTGTTGGTGTGCCTCAAGGATCAGTACTGGGACCCCTGCTCTTCTCAATCTACACTGCTTCCCTTGGAAAACTAATAAACTCCTTTGGGTTTCACCATCATCTCTATGCTGATGACACCCAAATATATCTTTCCTCCCCAGACCTCTCCCCTTCCCTCCTGTCCCGAGTGTTTGACTGTCTGTCTGCTGTGTCTTCCTGGATGTCCTCCCATCATCTCAAACTTAACCTTGGCAAAACCGAACTAATTATCTTCCCTCCATCTGCAACCAGCCTTATCCCAAATATTACCCTCACCGTTAACAACACTTCCATCACACCAACCCCTACAGCACGCTGCCTGGGGGTCACATTTGACTCTGCCCTATCCTTCATTCCTCACATCCAATCAATCTCCAACTCATGCCGCCTCCACCTCTGCAACATCTCTAGAATCCGACCCTTTCTCACAGAAGACACTACCAAAATTCTAATCCAAACACTCATCATGTCCCGTCTTGACTACTGTAACTCTTTACTAATTGGCCTGCCTCTCACCCGACTAACCCCGCTACAGTCCATAATGAACTCTGCTGCAAGACTAATCTACCTCACTCATCGCTTCTCTAACATCGCACCCCTCTGTCAGTCCCTACACTGGCTCCCATTAGCATACAGAGTAAAATTCAAAACTCTGGTGCTAACTTATAGAGCCCTCACTAACACTGCACCCCCCTATATTTCATCTCTCATTTCTAAATATACTCCCACCTGCCATCTTTGCTCTGCACATGAACTTCTGCTCTCCACAGCTCTTATCACATCCTCCCACTCCCGCCTACAGGACTTCTCCCGTGCTGCACCTGAGCTGTGGAATTCCCTCCCCCGCCCCATCAGACTCTCCCCCAGCCTTCAAATCTTCAGACGCTCCCTGAAGACTCACCTCTTCAGGGAGGCCTATCAACTGCCTCCATAAACATCATCACCAAGATTCACCCCTTGCACTGACTACTGCACTCAACGGCACTTCTCACACCCACCCACTGACTGGCAGTTCATGTGGCAGGAGGCACTTAAACGCAATAGCACTTACTCCTTCTGTATCAAACCTACCTTCCTCTAGACTGTAAGCTCTCACGAGCAGGGCCCTCTGATCCTCCTGTTCTCCACATCTGATTGTACTATTTAATACCTCTGTATGTCTATTCCCAATTGTACAGCGCTGCGGAATTAGTTGGCGCTATATAAATAAAGAAGAAGAAGAATAATAATAAAGCCAGGTAAAACACGGTGGACTAAGGGAAAAGAGGGATAGAAGGATGGGGACAGAAGACAGAACACAGGGAGAATAAACCCTGCTCAATAACACACTAAGATTATAACCTTACTATTCGAAGGGATGAGTGTGAATTATTGCAGGAATCAATATCCCAATGAGAACAAAGTATTAAAAAAATAACTAACTATAGCAGATTTTCTAGCTGTAACAATTGACTAAGTGGGAGAGAGTATAACCCTGCCCTGAAAAACTATAGTTGCTTCCAGAGTAGGGGTCCAGATCTTACACCGTCCCTGGCATCATTGAACTGCAAACGAGTCCCGGAGGACTCTGGGGCAACGTGGGATCCCCAGGAAATACAAAGTAGCAATGTAGGAACATGTAGCATGATAATCCATTAAGGCCAGCGAAGAACATTAAATGAGGGTATGGAACCAATTTAGAGGAGAGCAAAAGGGAACAGTAAGCCCTTGGAATAGGGTCCCTGATCTCCATGTTAGCGAGGATTCAGTTCAGTAGGGTTGACCGGGGCAGAGGTACTTAGGGGCATCTTGGATTATGTTCAAGGCTTGGATTATGTTCAGAGAGTTACCCAGCTCATGTAGGTCAGTTTGTAAGCTGCAAATTCAAACTCAATTTTTCCTCCACCAACTTTTGGGATCCATTGGTCACAGCCTCAGAAGAGAGAGGAAGAGGAGTGGAAGAGTCATTTTTGTAAAAAAATCCTCCATGTCATGGGCATCTTTCCTCTGCAACTGGTGCTTGCTCATGGTAAAGCAGGTGGAGGTGAGCCAACTGTAAGCAGGTTAATTGCAAAATTGAATATATATATATATATATATATATATATATTCTGTATCAACTCACATCAATTGAAGTACCCATGTTTAACTTAACAGGTAAAGTCTTATACAGTATTTCAACGAAAATGTTTACTGCTCCTTTAAGTCAAATAGTAAAACAGCAACTTCAATTATAAAAGAGGAAAACATGGATATTTTCAAAATTACATTATTTCCTGTTAGGGAACGTAAATGTTGAGAATATGCTTCAACATATTTGTCAAATATTACTAAAAAATGAATGCTGGCGATTTAATAAGGAAAAGTTTGGATAAGAGCTGGTAAGATAAAACCCAGAAAAATGTATTAAATATAAAGTATCAAAGCATGCTTATTACAGCTATGTGGACATGCCATGCACTGTTAAATGGAAAGTTTTAATAAAATGTTATTATACATGCTATACTGTTTTATGCGTGAAAATATATTTCTATTTTGGGAGTTGAAGCTGTTTTCATTTATTTAAAATTGTATATTTAATAAATGGTCCAACCTAACTCAAGCCAAATGGCCCTTTAATAGGCGGGTGGATTTTATTCAGGACATTAAAAAGAATCCACTTGTGTAACAAATTTTTATTTCCTAAGAAAAGAAATGGTTAATTTCCTTCTCATACTCATGAAAAGTAGCGCAGAACTTTCTCTCCATAGATGTTATTTTTTTCTTGTTTTCATCTTTTTATTGCACACCACTAAAAGGGGTTAAACAGGAGGCTTGGAAGGAAAGGAGAGCCTCAGTTCCAGGATCTCTGCATTCCCATGAGTTCCATTAAGGAAGGGGGAAGGGTTTCCTGCTAAAGCAGCCATCTGCAAGAATCTGTAAGCAGCAGGAACCAAAGGCCTGTGAAAAGACAGACAAACCAGTGAATAATCTGTCTGTGTTCAAATAAGAGGCTCATTGTTATCTTCCAGGTATGCACTTATAATTTGTGAACATAAAAGTAAAAATAATAGTATGATGAACTGCTTGTAATCTGTTACTCTATATTTTGAGCAACAAGTGAATTGTTGTGACTTTTGGCATCTGCCAGTTGTATTCATACTATACTTAAATCATTAATGTGCCTTATGTATAAAAGGAAAGTGCGCCAATTCTGGGGCAAACTAACTGCATCATAGGAGACAAATAAACATACTCCTTGATTAAAAGCCTAATTTAAATTAATGGGCATTGGAGAATGTTTATCTGTCCCCTTTTGTGCAGTTGGTTTGCTCCAGAATTGGTGCATTTTGTTTTCATACATTAGGTCCATTGTAATTTGCGCCATACTCATTTGTTTGTGGCTGGTTCTCAAAATAAGTTTATATTTGGTTTATCCCTCTGAGTGCCAGAGGGGTATGCAATGCGTTGTATAGCCCTCTGTGACTCAAAGCTTTAAATCAGCATAAAACATTATCAGCAGATCCAGCAGATTTTGCATATCCATATGAATACAGAAATGGTGGAGCAATTCTTGTTCAAGCCACACCATCATAGAGGACAAAAAAAAAGTCAGGCCATTGATTTAATGTGGACCTGTCACCCCAGATCAAGTTTAATTTGCTTTGCAAAGAAATAATACCTCTCATATTTTGGGACAACTATTTTTCTATAAAATACTGTAAATCCTTTTTGAGAAATTAACCTTTATATTTTGGGGCAAAAGTGTGGCACTGTTCCTGACACAAAACAAAACATGCACTGTGCTCCAGTCCATAGTGTCAGATATATTTTTATATATTAGATATGTTTCTTAAGTTTTTTATACATTTTTAGGGAGATTGTATGTGATCCTCAGGTGTACAGCTTCTTCTGCGGCGTCTACGGTGATCACCTCTGTTGTCTAATCAAAAACAAGTAAAAAAAGAAAAGAAGAGAGCAAACATCTGAGAAGGACCACATGATAGGAAAGGCAAATTGTTTAAATATATTGCACTTACAAGATACTTTCTTGCTTCAATGTGATAAGTAACAACATAATCCCAATTGAAACGATCCGCCCGTGTATCAGCAGCCCGACAAAGTATTCTTTTCAGATCCACTGGGCTTGTTTCTTTCTCCGGTCCCCAATTAGACACCTCAAAGTCAGGATTATAGATTTAATGTGGACCTGTCACCCTAGATCAAGTTTAATTTGCTTTGCAAAGAAATAATAACACTCAAATTTTGTTCCAGTTATTTTTCTATAAAATAATGTTAATCTTTTTTGAGAAATGGACCTTTATATTTTGGGGCAAACGTGTGGCACTATTCCAGGCACAGTATGCTAATTACTTCTGATCCAAATCAAACTTTGCATTTGCAGTGCTATTAGGCAAGATCCCAGTGTGTGGATTCTGCCTGGATTTAATCTAATGTGGTAAATTTGCTCCAACACAAAAACTAGTTAGCATAAAATGCCACACTGTGTCACCAACAAATAAAAGTTAATTTCTGAGGCACTAGATGCATTGTAAACAAATGGGTAGTATTACATAAAGGCAGTTTTTAATGTTATTTAAAATTAATTGCACATCTTAAAGTGACATGTCCACTTTAAACAGATATTTTTAATTCCCTTAATGCTAGAGAAGTAATCAATGCATTGAGAATTTTGTTTTACTTGTCCCCTCTGCTTTAGTTTGTTTACCCCAGAACTGCACCACCTTTCTTTTGTGCATATGGCCGTTGTTTTAGCAATTTAATTTATTGTATATGGGCCATTGTGTTTTCGGCACACATTGGGTTGCCCCTATTTCATCCCTTAATATATGGCACCTTAAGGTCCACTGCAGTCCTAGAGTAGGTGGACAACATCTTACTCTCCAGCTGCATCATATTCAGCCCTCTGGTGGTTGTTGGAGTACAACTCCCTTCATCCTCAGCCCATTGGCTGGCTGGAGATCATGGAATTTGTAGTCCAATAACAGCTAGAGAACTAATGTTTGCCCACCCTTGTTCTAGGGCAATGGATGGTTACTATGCAACCCTGCAGTATGCATCTTTCATAAACACCCAGTATTAAATTAAGTAATGAGTTGGCAACCAGTAGCACAACAACTTCTCCTTTCCAGGTTTCTTTCCACTACTAACCAGCACTTTATAATTTGGTAAAGAGCTGGGTTATATATCAGATAAATTTTGGCCATTGTGAGCAAAGAGTTACAGTTCTGGGCAAACCAAATGCACCAAGGGGGACAAATGAAATATTCCAAAGTCACCACTGATTTACTTGGTCTTTTTAATCCCTTGAGCTTAGAGGTCTCCAGTGCATTGTTTCACAATATATTAGAGACCTCCTTAATACTGAATGGACTAAATGAGTAATTTGCCATATGTACTGTAAAAGATCGGGTATAATACTCACCTGTGTATAATACGTAGGTGTAAATTTATATCCAACATTTTAGGGGAAAACAAGAGTGCCTATAAATAATACACACCCTTATTTACCTCCTGTCTCACTAAAATAAATGGTGTGCATTTGCTTTGGCTCTATGGCATTGACCTACAAGTACTTTGTGGTTCACACAGGGCATGACCATTGGCTTAAAGGAAAAGGTCCTGACTGGTCATTGTTGGAAGTGGGTGGCAAATGCAAGCATGCCGCCCGCTGTGATCCTTTCAGGCTGTTCGATTGGACTACAGTAGGGGTGAGAAGGATGAGGGTGAGTGGGGAAGGAGGGAATCATAGCGGCAACATACAATTTATTTATTTAATTTTTCTTCTCCTGTATGCTATGCACCCCCCACTTCACATAGGGTGAAGAAGAGGGGCAATATTGTGTGTATTATATGAGAGATTTTATGGTATGTTGTAGGGCATTTCCTATAGAATGAAACAATGGTACAAAAGTTATTTGAAATATGATTTTTCATTTTTCTGCTAGCTTGATTTGAAAAAGTTTTTACTGACTGAAGTAGCTGGTTGGTATTACAGATTGAGAATATGCGAGTGTCATAAATATAGGCTTATAATGGGCTCTATGGAAATAGTCCATGAACTCAATAATAATCTGTGACATCACCTTGCTTGAAGAAAACAGTGACTTTGAATGAGTAAAGTAATAAAGACACAGAAATAACTAAGTGATTACTGTTTCCACCATGGTCTATCCTTTTACTTAAAATTAATTTGTTCTGACCCTATGCTAACCCTTTAAACTATTTTTTAAAGGACCAGTAAAGTTTTTATTTTTAATGAAAGTAATGCATATTGTAGGTTTTTTTCTGTTGTGTAAAACAGGTGAACTCCTGTGACATGTTATACAGATTTATTACAGCTTAAACTGTACTTTTGTACATTAGCATTGTCCCCTAGTGGCCAAATTTCAGATAGTTTATTGTAGAGGTGAGTCACTGACAAAAATTCATCATAGCATGTTACATTAGCAGTTTTATCATTTCCTGTCAATTTGAACATTCAGGAATTAAGCTTCCTTGATCTCTGTTTCCAGGGAGTATAACTATTTTTAACTGTTATAACTTTGATACAACTGCTAGCAATGGACATACCATTTGCTTAGTAGGAAAAGCCATGTAGCATTAGTTTTCATAAAAAAACATTTTGCTGTTGTTTGTCTAGGATTGGTAACTCCATGATTTAAAGAGTTATCATTGAAGTAGACTCCATAACAGATGCGTACAGTCTGTCAGAGGCTAGATATAACTGGCCTCATCTTCCAGTGTACTTTTAAGTCTTGAAATTGAAATGGTTACATCTGACCAGACTCTGAGCACTTAACCCAGGAGTGGGCAATGTGAGGACATCCAGCTGTTGACAGACTACAACTCCTATCATACCCTGCCAGCCAACAGCTGTGTGTAGTATAGCAGCACCTGGAGTGTCTCACGTTTCACTTTTGTGGCTTCACCATCCTTTGTATGGTCTTACATAAAACTGCTGAATTGAAGTAGGACGGTGGGGAGTAAGTGAGGAAGAGAAATGTTGGGCTGGGTGAGTATGGATGAGAGAGATGGTGTGAAAGTTCATGAATAAGGTGGGCAGGAGCACAGGAACAAATTGGACAGGAGTGAGAGAGCAAAAGTAGGGACAAGTGAGGAGGAGCATAGTATGGGAGCAGGAGTTAAGCATCTGACAGGAAGAGGCAGTTGAATCATTAGAGAAGGGACTAGAGCATGGAACAGGTAGACTGGTTTAGAGGATCGTACATTTATGTGGGAAGAAGCAAATGTCAGGGGGTGTGAGAAGGTTGGGGTAGAGAGACTATGTAAAAGTAGGAGAGAAAAAAGTAGGGCCAAAGAAAAAGGGAAAGAGACCAAAGAATTACCTTATTTTCAGATGAGTACCTCAGACAGGAACATGTGATTAATATCTGTTTTTTTCTGTATATTTTTATCTGTATATTACATGAATGCTTTTCCAGCTATCTGGTTGGTTAACTAAATAAAACACAGGACTGAACACTTCTTCTGCAACACATAATTTGGGTAACATGAAGCAGACTGGTTCATGAGAAAAGTAAAATTACAGAATTGTTTCATTCGCACTTATTGATAACAAGTTGAACATAGTAGTTGAGCTAAATTAACCAGTTTCCCAAATTAACACCTTCTTTCCCTCTACCCTTATATTCATCTAAGCTTTTAGAGGTCTCAGACAATTTCTTTTTACTTTTACTTTCACAAAGTTTGCTACTACTTTCAGGATAGGTGTTTTGGTGCTTCTCTGTCTCATCCTCTGATGTAGCAGATGGTTCAGCTGCTACTCCTTCCTCCAGTATGCTATTGCCATCACAAACACTAAAATGTGTTGCTGCACTCAGTTTTTGAACTACCACTTTACTCTCACATTCCTACAATGCTCCACCTTTCTCCCTCCCCCTGCCACTTGTGTGTTTGCTGGACATTTGTTTTTATGCTCTACAGTACATAACTGATGGAGTGTGATGTCTTGCTTTAGCCCTCAACAAAATTCTCAATGTTGTCTGCTGTCTATCAACTCTGGCTTAGTCACACAACTCACGTCAGGCTCCCAGTCAGCTGTCTGTCACCTAATATATTTAGTTGTTTATTTCTTTATTTTTTTATTTTATTTTTTGAGTTGTCCACCCTATCTTATCACAGTCTATTTAAAAAAAAAAAATTATAACTGAAAAACAAAATCAACAACTTATTTCTCCAGACTTCCCAGCACAGAGATCAGCAAGCAACTTGGTCCCCAGCTACTTGTCTTGCCAGTCACTCACATGGAATTTTGGGGTATTTGTGGTCAACCTCCTTCCTCCCACAGTGCCCCCAGATCCCCTTAATACAGAGAAAAAATGTCCTACCTAAAAAGACTCTCTAAACTAAGCTTCAGTTCCCCTTTATTTGCCTATCTCTCCAGCACAAAAATATGCTGCTTTCTCCTCTCACAAACACAGAATGGCATGCTGTGAGATCCTGACACCCTTTTTTATATGTCTTTAGAAAAGTAGAGAGAACTTTCATGTGGTGAGGGAAAATTTGTCTTCTCATTGATTTCAATGCAATGAGCTAGGCGAAAAAAGCAGGAAAACAGTGCTTTTCGCAGGAAGTTATTCACCAAGCGGGAAGTGCCATTATTTGCCATTTTGGTTTGAGGCAAACTTTTTCACCCATCTACCTATAAGTTATTTATCTGTAAAACACATTATTCCACATCCTTCTCTTCACTCACAAGGAGCAAATGTAGGCCTGGAGGGGCTTCTGGGTTACTCTACGGACCTTTTGTTACTGTCTCCATTTTGTCTATCTCTCTTACTAAAACCATTTTGTGTGTATGTGACTGTGTGCATGGGTGTTTTCTGCCATATTTGATGGAAGTTGATGTTGACTTGACACTCACCCTAGCCTGTGGTTGTAAGTTCCTGTTTTACAGGAAAAGCATAGCTTAAACATCGGAAAAGGGCATAGGATGCATAATGTTGTTCATAGCCATGATGAGAGTTGATTTTATAACTTGCTTAAAAACTGTTAGCCAATGTTGTTTTAACTTACATAAGGCCTGAGTAGGGATAGGTGAAGAATTGCACTTTCCACTTGGTGAACATTTGCCAGTGAAAAATGCCGTTTTACTGCTTTTGTCTAGTTTTGTCTAGTTCATTGCATTGAAATCAGTGGGAAGACTGAATTTTTCCCTTCTTTTCTTTCAGGCAAATAAAAGGGTGTCAGGCTCTCACTAGGGATGAGTGAAAATTTTTGCCTCAAACCAAAATCAGTGAATAATTACACTTCCCGCTTGGCAATTAATTTTCCATGAAAAGTGTTGTTGACATCATTTTCTCCTTCCCCCCCTACCAATAACAGCTAGAGAACTAATGTTTGCCCACCCTTGTTCTAGGGCAATGGATGGTTACTATGCAACCCTGCAGTATGCATCTTTCATAAACACCCAGTATTAAATTAAGTAATGAGTTGGCAACCAGTAGCACAACAACTTCTCCTTTCCAGGTTTCTTTCCACTACTAACCAGCACTTTATAATTTGGTAAAGAGCTGGGTTATATATCAGATAAATTTTGGCCATTGTGAGCAAAGAGTTACAGTTCTGGGCAAACCAAATGCACCAAGGGGGACAAATGAAATATTCCAAAGTCACCACTGATTCTGAGTCTTTTTAATCCCTTGAGCTTAGAGGTCTCCAGTGCATTGTTTCACAATATATTAGAGACCTCCTTAATACTGAATGGACTAAATGAGTAATTTGCCACCTAATATATTTAGTTGTTTATTTCTTTATTTTTTTATTTTATTTTTTGAGTTGTCCACCCTATCTTATCACAGTCTATTTAAAAAAAAAAAATTATAACTGAAAAACAAAATCAACAACTTATTTCTCCAGACTTCCCAGCACAGAGATCAGCAAGCAACTTGGTCCCCAGCTACTTGTCTTGCCAGTCACTCACATGGAATTTTGGGGTATTTGTGGTCAACCTCCTTCCTCCCACAGTGCCCCCAGATCCCCTTAATACAGAGAAAAAATGTCCTACCTAAAAAGACTCTCTAAACTAAGCTTCAGTTCCCCTTTATTTGCCTATCTCTCCAGCACAAAAATATGCTGCTTTCTCCTCTCACAAACACAGAATGGCATGCTGTGAGATCCTGACACCCTTTTTTATATGTCTTTAGAAAAGTAGAGAGAACTTTCATGTGGTGAGGGAAAATTTGTCTTCTCATTGATTTCAATGCAATGAGCTAGGCGAAAAAAGCAGGAAAACAGTGCTTTTCGCAGGAAGTTATTCACCAAGCGGGAAGTGCCATTATTTGCCATTTTGGTTTGAGGCAAACTTTTTCACCCATCTACCTATAAGTTATTTATCTGTAAAACACATTATTCCACATCCTTCTCTTCACTCACAAGGAGCAAATGTAGGCCTGGAGGGGCTTCTGGGTTACTCTATGGACCTTTTGTTACTGTCTCCATTTTGTCTATCTCTCTTACTAAAACCATTTTGTGTGTATGTAACTGTGTGCATGGGTGTTTTCTGCCATATTTGATGGAAGTTGATGTTGACTTGACACTCACCCTAGCCTGTGGTTGTAAGTTCCTGTTTTACAGGAAAAGCATAGCTTAAACATCGGAAAAGGGCATAGGATGCATAATGTTGTTCATAGCCATGATGAGAGTTGATTTTATAACTTGCTTAAAAACTGTTAGCCAATGTTGTTTTAACTTACATAAGGCCTGAGTAGGGATAGGTGAAGAATTGCACTTTCCACTTGGTGAACATTTGCCAGTGAAAAGTGCCGTTTTACTGCTTTTGTCTAGTTTTGTCTAGTTCATTGCATTGAAATCAGTGGGAAGACTGAATTTTTCCCTTCTTTTCTTTCAGGCAAATAAAAGGGTGTCAGGCTCTCACTAGGGATGAGTGAAAATTTTTGCCTCAAACCAAAATCAGTGAATAATTACACTTCCCGCTTGGCAATTAATTTTCCATGAAAAGTGCTGTTGACATCATTTTCTCCTTCCCCCCCTACTGAGAATTACAAGACACACTGGCAGCAGTTTCAGATGTGATTTAGGGGGACTGGCCAGCACTGGGTCTGTAATGGTCACTTCCTCCTCCTCATCAGACTCACTGAACACATAAGGGTCCTTCTAGCTCCTCCTTTATTTTTTAGTAAACCTGCTCATAGTGATGACAGTCACTATGAGCCTCTCCTGCCTCCAATAAATATCACAGCAGCACAGCACCTCTCTCTTTTGCTCTGTAGCTGCTTCTGTTGTGTTTCACTTCCTGGAAAATTGCACTTTTTTATAGTGAAAAGGTGAAAAACACATTAATAAAGTGGTGAAAGCTTTCTAACCATTGAAAAAATGGTGAAGCATTTGTGCCAATGGGCAAAAACGGCAAAGATTTTAATTGTTGTATTAAAAGAGGATTTTCCTGGGAAAAAGACAACATGTTTTTTCAGATTTTTTTGCAGGAACAAGGCGGGACCTTTTGCCCACTCTTAGCTCTCTCAGCATGCCTTTCTGTGTGAGAGGAAGTGAATGAAGCACATTTTGAGCTATAGAAGGTATGCAAATAAAGTGGAGTTGAAGCTTAGTTTAGGGAGTCTTTTAGGCAGGGGAGTCTGGGGGCACTCTGGGTAGAAGGGAGGAAGGAGATTGACCCCAAATACCCCAACATTCTGTCTGATTTTGATTTGAAAGACACAGACCGCTACGGTCCAAGCAATTTCCTTTCTGATCTTGCTGTCATCATTATTTCTGTGTTGGATATGCCTGGGGGTGTGAGAAGGGAGCAAATACTCCAACATTCTGTTTGACCGATTTGATTTGAAAGGCAGAGGCAGTTGCAGTCCAAGCAATTTCCTTGCTGATCTTCATGTTATTGTTTCTCTGTTAGGGAAGTCTGTGGAAAGAAGTTGTTTTTGTTTTTAGCTGTAATTTATTGTATTTATTTTTTTGGACAGCCTGTGATACGATAGGGTGGAAGGTGTCCAACAAATGCACAAGGGGCAGTGGGAGGGGAAAAGGTCGAGCAGTGCAGGGACAAGGGACTAAAGTGATAGTTCAAAAACTGACTGCAGCCATGGTTGCTGCAGCATGTGCAATAAATGATTATGATCCCTCTCCTCCTGGGGATGATGCAGTTTGTCAAGGTTCCACCAACGCCAGTAACAAAAAAACGGTGATTTTCCTATATGAATGTAACAAGTCACATTCTAGTGTTGATGATGGCAATGGCATAAAGCAGGAAGTAGCAACTCAACCAACTGCTGCATCCGATTGTGAGGTAAAGAAGCACCAAAACACCTAGTAGCAAAGTTAAAGTGTAAAAGTAAAAATAACTTGTTTAAAGAGGCGGGCAATGCTGAGGATAACCTAATGAATATGATCACTGATTATGTAGATCTAGACTATATACCTGCAGCATCTTCCTCTTCTTCAGATACAGATGAAGTTGACCGTGAGAGAGATGATGACATGGCCAGAAAGTTAGGTAAAAGGCAAAGGCTCAATCTTCCAACATTGAAAAGGAGCACTGTGCATGTCTATAAACTGAGAAAACCATTGGAAACTCTGTTCCTGGACAAGCAAAGATGGCAAAAGGTACACAGTCATCCTGTCAGTCGTCACCAGTATAATTTACTCCTCCAAGTCCCACTAAACAACTGCAACACAGGTTATGAACATCCACAACCTTAGCTATGACAAGTGCCTCTGCCACTGTGTCACGATTTTCAGGCAAAGGAGGACAGGCACGAATATAAAATGTAAATACACCTTTATTTAATAAGTACAACAATACTGGTATTCGCCCACACCACCCCAGACCACGGGATAATCAGCCCCAAGCTCCTAACCCGGAACTGCACACTGTGCTTGCACTGCACTACTGCGAGATACCGGAGACTAAGACAGAGGTACGGATGGAGCACCAGTGAGTACAGATGAGGATGCACCAGTCTGCACCTCGGGTCATGCGACCGGAGGCAACAGGGAGTGAGAGCAGGCCGGAGCCACGGATAAACGAGACTAGTAGTTAGGCAAACTAGGAGTGTACTGAGCCAGCAGTCAGCCAGAGCCACAGGTTAGGCAAGCCGGGGACTAGATGTAGCGGGTAGACAGACAGGAGGTAGCAGTCAGACAAATAGGAAAATACATGGAGAGAGTAGTAAGTCTGAGCCACAGGTTAAACAAGACGGAAACTATATGGAGCGGGTAGTCAGACAGGAGCCAGCGATCAGACAAACAGGAACCTACACGGAGCAAGATAGTCAGCCAGAGCCACAGATTAGAACCTATGTGGGTAGTCAGACAAGCCGGGGTCATAAACAGAGCGGATTCTCAGGAAAGCACGGGTCAAAACGGAGCGCAGGAGACAATATCAGAAACATCACGTAAGGGCAATGACTCCCAGGCTGAGGGAGGTTTATATAGAAGCAGGAGAAGGCGGGACCCAATTAGGCAACACAGAATAGGCCCATAAACAGGCGTCCTAGCCAGTGCCTGTTTCATAATGTCAGCAATGAGGAGGTATCCGCAAACAGGCAGGCTGACACACCACAGAGGAAGGAAGCACAGCACAGGATCGCTACAGGGAGATTGTGATAGTACCCCCCCCCCCCCTTAACGACCTCTCCCCCGTGGAAGAGGACCAGCACCAGAGGAATTATGGGAGAGGAATTCATGGAGGAATTCAACTTATGTGTGTGTTTGAATAATTTTCAGAGTGACACAATATCACAGTTGTGTAGGGACTGGGAGGCCTACTACCTTACTACCCCCGCTAGGGAGAATCCTCAGTGTTCCAGTGTTAAATTTTAAAATTCAACTTAGGAGTGTGTTTGAACAATTTTCAGAGTGACACAGCCAGTCTGACAGTTGTCGTGTGGCCAGGTTGTAAAATTGTTAAATTATTATAGTACACTACCTACCTACCTGTAATGGATTTAAGTTCTAGTGAACAATCTGATGTTTCTCACCCTGGTACCAGCTGCAGTGACCCAGCAACAATCAAAATCACCACAGTGATGTTGCTTTCAAGCAGAGCTAGCAGCAGCAGGCAGGCAAAGAAGAGTATTAGCACTAGTCAGACTCAGCAGCAGAATTCAAAACAAAAAAAATAAAAATGAGAAGGGAACTGCAGGTCGTTCTACCTCTACTAGTAGGGTAGAGCGGTTCAGGTTTGTCAATTTGTTACTGTGAAGGAGCGTGTCAATACCTAGTATTGTGTAAAGTTCTCAAAATTATTTAATATTGTCATTTATCTATTTATGTGAAGATATCCAACCAAATTGGTTCTCTTGTTTTAACCGTTTGGATACCTTCAACATAATTGTTCCGACAACACCCACCACCAGTAGGCAGCAGGAGAAAGGGCAGGGGGATCATGCTACATCTGGTCCTAGTAAGAGCAGCAGACAGTCACAGCCCATCCCAAAATCAATACAGGCCACACTGGAAGATTTTGGTGGGTTTCATTCCAAGGGGATGTGCAGACAGCAGGCCAGGAAAATCACACGCCTCATAGTCGCTGCTACTTTTAATTTGGTAGACAGGGAGCACTTCCAGCAACTTATGGAAGCTGTTGCACCCAGATATAAAATTCCATCCTGCACCACATTCAGTTGAAGTATAGTGCCCTCACTGTACTGGTCATGCGTTGGTATTTTGAAGGACCTGCTAGGAATGGCTGGTGGCCAGTCAGTGCACTTTACCACTGACTTATGGAGTGCTCTGAGTGACCAGCGTGGCTTCCTGTTGTTGACGGCGCATTGGTGGCAGCCCAATGTGTTGCAAGACACAACGATAGCAACAACAAGTTCGGGTACAGTAGCCATGCAGGCAGGGCACCGCTCTTTCCTCCTCCATGCTGAGGTAATGGATCAGCAGCACACCACAGATAACATTCACAAAGTACTGCAGAACATGGTGGCGCAGTGGCTAGGGGAGCAGGCAGGCACACAGGCGCAAATGAGGTTTGTGGTTATTGATGGTGCAGCGAACATGAGCAAGGCTCTCCGGGATGGCAGATTTGTGGGTGTGCGCTGCTCAGCGCATGTCCTGCATCTAGTAGTGAAGGCTGCTCTCGAGGATGGCAGCAACACTGGAAGGTTGTCAGCACTTCTGGATTCGTGCCAACAAATTGCTGGCCACTTCCATTGGAGTGCCAAAGATAGTCAGCTTCTTAGGGAGGAACAGAAAAAGGCAGACCTCCCAGAGCACCGTATAAAACAAGATGTTGGGGCCAGGTGGAAGTCCACCTTGGATATGCTAGAGTGTATCCTGGAACAGAAAAGGCAATTCATGCAATGTCATGTCACCATTTCATTGGCACTAACAGAACACTGGGCAGGGCTGACTGGGCCCTGATGGAACAGGTAGTGACAGTCCTTACGCCTTTCCGTGATTTGGCAGAAATTTTGAGCAAAGAGAATGCTAGCCTGGCAGAAGTTATTAATCTCTTCACACACCTGTCCTTAAAATTGGATGATTTCCTTGCCCATAGGGAACACTTGTCTGGTGCTGATGGTAATATACTTCCTGATGTTGCTGCCCTTCTAAAGAGGCTGAAGAAGGAACTGACTCGGCGCATGGAAGAGTGAATAGACAATTGTCCCGAGTTAATGTTTGCCACAATGTGCGATCCACGAATCAAAGGCAAGACGGCACTTTGTAACGGTTTGTTTGACACACAGACACAGTGGTTTAGGATAAAACACAGTTTTATTGAAATCACAGTAATAAAATAACCCTCACAGGTCCTGTAGTATTTAAGCAGAATAATACAGACACAAGACAGGTTACATATACATATGCCTACACAGGTCCAGTATAACCATAAAGTCCACAACAGTCTATACTGACACAGGTCAGGCAGGATATTTGGATTCCCAGGAGTAAGGTACTGCGTGGGTTAATGGTCTTCAATGAGTGTAAACAGTCCCATGTGCAGAGAGGTTTGTGATGGGGCTCTCTGAATATAGACAGCTTAAGGATTCGTAACTAGTGATGAGCGAGCATGCTCGGCCGAAGCTCGGTTCGGCTCGAGCATCGCTCTGCTCGGCACATGGCGGTACTCGTACGAGTACCGCATGTGCTCGCCCGCCATGTTCGGGTCTCCTCCCCGCACGTTTCGCAGCTGCTGCGCAGCCAATAAACATGCGGGGAGGCTCTGACATCAGTGTAATGCCAGCAGCCATGTTGGCTGCTGGCATTACACTGATTGGCTGGCCAGAACCCGTGATCGGGTGCTGAATAGCACCCGACGCGCGAGTTCGGCTCATTCTTAGCCAGGGAGAGATGCACTTAGGCAGGGAAAGTCAGTGTAGGGAGAATAAAATTGTTGAAACTCTTTCAAGACCCAAAAGTCCTTTTTAGGACTGTTGTGTGTGGGGGCAGCATTTATATTTTGTTTGGGGGGGCACAATTTCCTTTTTTTTGTAGGGGGGATATTTGTAAGGTGACATATAATACTAGATGCACAGGAAGTCAGTGTAGGGAGAATAAAATTGTTGAAACTCTTTCAAGACCCAAAAGTCCTTTTTAGGACTGTTGTGTGTGGGGGCAGCATTTAATTTTTTTTGGGGGTGGCAGAATTTCATTTTTTTGTGGGGGGGGACATGTTCTAAGGTGACATTGTACTAGGTGCACAGGGACAAATATTTCACAGTGCAGTGACAAGCTGACATATTCTGTTAGGTGCACAGGGCCAATGATTTTACAACGCAGCGACAAAAAGGGCCATTTTAAACGTGTGCCAAGCCATAGATTATTGTCACATTCTGTTTAGTGTGCAAATTCACAAATTAACGTCACATATTCCGTTCACTGTGCCTAGCCGCAGATTAGCGTCACATTCTGTTTCGTGTGCCTAGCCGCAGATTAGCGTTACATTCTGTTTCGTGTGCCTAGCCGCAGATTAGCGTCACATATTGTTTAGTGTGCCTAGCCGCAGATTAACGTCACATATTGTTTAGTGTGCCTAGCTGCAGATTAGCGTCACATATTGTTTAGTGTGCCTAGCCGCAGATTAGCGTCACATTCTGTTTCGTGTGCCTAGCCGCAGATTACCGGCATATATTCCGTTTAATATGAAGAAGGCGGGTAAAAAGGGACGGGGAAGTGGACGTGATCCTGATAGTTCAGGGCGCGGGTCAGGACGCGTAGAAACTGTGCCTGGTGCCAGAGCACAAGAAAGAAAGACATCCACCATACCTAGCTTCATGTCTCAGTTTACAGGGCGTCGCAGGACATCACTCTCGAGGTCAGACCACTGCGAACAGGTGGTCGGTTGGATTTCAGCTGATACTGCTTCCAGTCGGTTAAGCACCACCCTGTCTTCCACCAAGTCCACTCTCACTAGCCAAGAGTCTGGTCAACATAATCCTCACCCTGATCATCCTTCCTCCCACCATAGAGGGTCTGGCCAAAGAAGTGATCCCACACTGGGATATAGTGAGGAGCTCTTCTCATCACCAATCCTTGATTTGAACCTCTCTCCAAGCACGCTTGCAGAGGAACATGAGATCTTGTGCCCTGATTCACAACCTCTAGAGGGTACCCAATCACAAGAAGATGACAGAGGGGAACGGCATTTAATGTCAAAGGAAGTGGATGATGATGATGAGACACAGTTGCCATCAAATCAACCACAATTACTGTCTCAAGACCTTGATGAGGAGGATGATACACAGTTGTCAATGACTGAGGATGTGGTGGGATCAAGAAATGAGGAGGATGATCAGAGTGAGGAAGTGGAGGAGGACTTGGTGGACGATGAGGTCACTGACCCCACCTGGGAAGGTGGAAAGCCGAGCGATGACAGCAGTCCTGAGGGTGAGCCATCTGCAGCACCGCAACAGGCTGGAAGAGGCAGTGGTGTGGCTAAAGAAAGAAGGCGGACCGCACCAAACCGGACGAAGGTGCGCCGCGTGTGTGCACATTTCCGTAAGTCATCTACAGCTTCAGCCGGCCTGTTGACGCTGCAGCAGCGCTTACAATTGCCAGCTCACCGGCTGCTGTGTGACGTGAGCACGCGCTGGAACTCCACCTTCCACATGTTGGCCCGGCTTTGTGAGCAGCAGAGGGCAGTAGTGGAGTACCAGCTGTTACACGGTCGTCGCCTCTCCGTTCAACTTCCTCTAATCAGAAGTGAGGAGTGGGAATGGATGTCAGACCTCTGTGAGGTTTTATGCAATTTTGAGGAATCGACACAGATGGTGAGCGGCGATAACGCTATTATCAGTGTAACCATCCCACTCCTGTGTCTACTGAAACGCTCGCTGCTCACAATTAAAACCGACACTTTGCATGTGGAAGAGGTGGAAATGGGGGAGGAAGAGCTTACACAAGGTGATAGCCAGAGCACCCTCACTTCGTCTTCTCAGCGACAATTGGAGGAGGCGGAGGAGGAGGAGGAGGAAGACACGGTTGCCTCCGCTACAGAGGGTAGCCATGGAACTTTAGTTCCATCTCTTCAGCGTGGGTGGGCAGAAGAGGAGTAAGAGGATGTCGTGGTGAGGACAGCGAAATATTGCCTGTTGGTACTCTGGCACACATGGCTGACTTTATGTTAGGCTGCCTTTCCCGTGACCCACGCGTTATATGCATTTTAGACAACACGGATTACTGGGTGTTCACCCTTCTGGACCCCCGCTACAAAGAGAATTTCTCATCTCTCATTCCTCCGGTGGAGAGGACAAGCAAAATGGTGCAATACCAGAAGGTTCTTGTCGAAAAATTGCTCCAAAATTTTCCATCTGACAACGCTGGCGGCAGAGTATGTGCTACCTTGGCCAACCAAGAAGGGGAGAAAAGGGGAGCACACAGCAGTTCCGACAAAGGCAGGGCAACACTCTCCAAGGCGTGGGACACCTTCATGACACCCCGCCAGCACCCTCACCCTGATGCGCGGCCTAGTGTCACAAGGAGGGAAACGTTTTGGAAGATGGTGAAGGAGTACGTAGCAGACCGTGTCAGCGTCCTCACTGATCCCTCTGTGCCTTACAACTACTGGGTGTCCAAGCTGGACACGTGGTATGAACTGGCACTCTACGCCTTGGAGGTGCTGGCCTGCCCTGCCGCCAGCGTTCTGTCTGAGCGGGTATTTAGTGCTGCTGGTGGCATCATAACAGATAAGCGTATCCGCCTTTCCACCGAAAATGCTGATAGGTTGACACTTATAAAAATGAACAAGGCCTGAATTTCCCCTGACTTCTCCACTCCACTGGAGGAAAGCCCCGGGTGAACATAAAGTAACTTTAGATATGTTATTTACAATGATGGGAATACTCTGTATTCCCATTCACCCCTTCCACCCAAAAAACGGGTATATGGTTGACTCTTAATCTTCTCATCCTCCTCCTCCTCTTCCATATGCCCTGTGATATAATTTTTATATAGGGCCAGCTCACCAGCGGGCCCTGTGATATAATTTTTATATAGGGCCAGCTCACCAGCGGGCCCTGTTTGACAATTTTTGTATAAGTCAGCTCACCAGCGGGCCTTCTCATATAATGTTTTATTGGGTCAGCTCTCTAGCGGGCCCTCTCATATAATGTTTTATAGCGTCAGCTCACTAGCGGGCCTTCGCATATAATGTTTAGGATGGTCAGCTCCGCAGCAGACCCTCACCCATAATGTTTTAGATGGTCGGCTCAGCAGCAGACCCTCATTCCTAATGTTTTAGATGGTCAGCTTAGCGGCATGCCCTCGCCCCTAATGTTTTAGAGGGTCACCAGCAGGCTATTAATCCTAATTTTTCAAGGGTATGTATGATGCCCTCCTTTATGTGTAATAAAGGGTGTATTGGAGTGACATTTCAGTCTAATTTTTGGCAGCCCTTTCACTTAGTGCATAGGCTTTATGAGTGTTGGACCACTACCTGAACTATTGTACCACAATGTGAATGAGGCCCTCCATTTTGTGATATACAGGTTGTATCGGAGTGCCTCAGGTCCTCCCATTAAATTAAATAGGGCTGGGGTGTTCGACAGAGCAGAAGGTAGTTCTTGGCTTCATCCACTAAGTCACTTCGTCACTTTTACTCAATGGATCAGACCCCACTGTTCCGACTATAAATTTTGGACTTAACAAGGGCAAACGGACATGTTGTAAAACCTGTGGTAGCTGCGGCCTCCGTTCCTGAATGCTGTACCTTACCCGGGCCATAACCACGTTGAACACCTGCTTTACGCTGCGTACGTTTCCCTCTTAATCATGGCCCCAGTTCCGAAAAATCGATGACATTTTTTGCAGAATTTGCAGATGATATACAAGTAAATATACAGCAAATACTGTTTGGTAACAATTTTTCGCCTAAAATCGTTTTTATCTTCCTTTTTGTGTGTTTTACGGTCAGTCTGTAAAAATGGCGTACTACGGGCGAAACATCGTTCCCAGCAGCGACGTTGGAGTCCAAGATGCATCCAGACATCCTCCCTATGCTGTCCCTGAACAATTTCTGTGGTGTTTCCATCATTTTCTGACCTTTTCCTATGAACCAGGCACCCTCCCCTCATCAGAGCAGGGGGTGCCTGGTGTAATGCTCGAGTCCTCCCATTGACTTCAATGGGGCTCTGGTGCTCGGCCGAGCACTCGAGCCTCCGGGGGCGCTCGACCAGAGCACCCGAACACCCGAGCATCGGGGTGCTCGATCATCACTATTCGTAACGCCCAGGAACAGGTTAGTAGAACAGACGTGAACTGCCAGAGTAATAATAGGAATTGAGCAATACAGGACACTGCCATAGCAGTAACGGAGAGAAGACCACTCGCACTCTGACGGAGCAGTAACGGAGACAAGACCAATGGCTCACTGCCGTAGCAGTAACGGAGACAGGCCACTTGCACTCTGCAGGCGCAGTAACGGAGACTAGACCAATGGCACACTGACGTAGCAGTAACAGAGGCAGACACTTGCACGCTGCAGAAGCAGTAACGGAGACTAGGCCAATGGCACACTGCCATAGCAGTAACGGAGACAGACTCTTGCATTCTGCAGGCACAGTAACGGAGACCAGGCCAAAGGTGTACTGCCGTAGCAGTAACGGAGGCACTCTTGCACTCTGCAGGCACAGTAATGGAGACCAGGCCAAAGGCAGTAACGGAGGCAGACGCTTGCACTCTGCAGAAGCAGTAACGGAGACTAGGCCACTTGTACTCTGCAGGAGCGGACACGGAGAGACAATGCCTGACAGATCAGAATGTCACCAAGGCAACACAGAGCAGGAACGCCAACCAAGCCGGGTCGAATCACGGAGCAGGAACGTCAGCCAAGCCGGGTTGGTACACAGGAGCAGGAACATCAGCCAAGCCGGGTCGGTACACAGGAGCAGGAACGTCAGCCAAGCCGGGTCGGTACACAGGAGCAGGCACAGAAGAATAGTCAGGCAATCTGGGTCGATACACAGGAGCAGGAGACAAGATGCAGAGTAGTCAGGCAGGCCAAGTCGGTACACTGGGAATCACTGAGCAGAAACAAGCACTGGTACAGGAACACCATGAAAGGGCACCGGAGGGGTGCCAGAGCCCAGTATATAAAGGCCATACTGGGCGGGACAAATACAGAGTAGCCAATGGGTGCAAAGCACAGAATAATCTGAAAGAAAAAAAAAATTGTTCGAAATCGAATTGTACAGATTTTTTTTTCGTCTACTCAGGACCCCACAACTCACAACCTCTCCTTATGCTGTTTATCTCATCTCCTCCCAGTGCTTCACTACTGCCACTGTTTCCCTGCTTTCTAACAGTCAATTATTTTAAGGTATGTTACCTTGTCTTATCTCTAAACATGACACAGAATAAATGTGGGAAGAAGCCCTCTGATTTTGCATCCTATTTAATGTACACTCTCAGTGAAATACAATGTATTCTTCATAAATTCCTTCAGGTATTTTATGATTTTTCCTTGTAGAATACTGACAGAGTAGACTTTACAAACTATATACTGTCTTCACATGGGTGGTGATGCTTAGTGAACACACAAATGGCCCTATCCAGCAATCTAAAGAAGAGCAATTCTGACGTAAACAACTGCACCAAAGGAATGAAAAACCACCCACACATTTATATAGATTTAAATAGGATTAAAATGGTGTTTTGAGTTAAACCCAACACAATATGTTCAAGACCTGTCTAATAGTAAAAGGACTGAAATCCCAATCCAAAGGAATTTTCATTGCCTCTCCATGGTGCAGCTGTATTGCTTGATGAATAAGGCCCCAAATATTTTAACATATACAATGCAAAGTGTAGTGTATTAACCCTATTGATACCAAAAGGGTGCCCAATACCCTCTGGCACTCAAAGGGTTAAATACAATGAACTATTTTCGTTCAAGCTTCCTTAGGTGTTGTAAATGGATTTGCTTCTACCTTTGATTAACGCTTTGAGTGTCAGAAAGGTATTCAACACATTGCAATGCAATGCGTTTGCTAGATCTCTGGCACTCAAAGGGTTAAGCCTGTGATTTGCTAACACTACACATTAATACTACCTTATTCTATGTTTTCTGTTTTACTCATATTTAGGTTTTCATTTCTGTAAATATCTGTTAAAAATATCTCAAGGGGGAAAATATACGCAGGAAATTGAAGTCATTGTTTTTTAAAACAATTGAGCACTGTTTAGTAATTAAATGCACTTGGCCAAGCACGCAAAGATATTTTAAATCCAGTAAAAATGACTTTTCTGTATTTATTTTATATTCTCCTATTTCCAATAACAAATGCGTCCAGACAGTTCTTTACCAATAATTATAAAGTATAAAGACCCTTATTTATAAAAGCAAATTGGAGTTCTTCTGCAGTAAACCAACTGCACCATAGAGGACCAATAAAAAGTCCTGAATTCCCATTCACTTTAATAGTGTTTGTTTTTAACCCCTTGAATGCTGGAGAGCATTCAAGGGGTTAAAAGCTCAATTTAATGTCACAGGAATTTTTGTCACCTTTGGGGCAGTTGGTTTACTCCTGGAGAACTCCAATTTGCTTATAGAAGTATGGGCCCAAATACTTTATTTTAACGAAAAATGGACCTTCAAGAAGATGAATTATACATGGTACTAACTGAGGACATCCAGTATAATAAATCCGTATGGGACACAAATCAAACAGAATTCTCAGTATAAGAAATATCCCAGATAAACTGTAGAAAAGGATTTCATTGAGGTAAATTCACTGTCAAAATTTGTCAGAGAGCCTTATGCACAAAAGAAAAAGCAGCAACCCTGGTGCAAACCAGCTGCCAATGGAGGGGAAATAAAATCGAGTTTTTAACCCTTTGACTGCTAGAGATGTCTCCAATGCATTAATTAATTCACAATACATGACAAACCTTTACAGCATTCATCTGGATAAAACAATCTTCCCTGAGGTGCAGTTTGCTTGCTCTATAAGTGATTCTCATTTCTTTTGTACGCAAGGCCCACAGTTGTCAGTCATGGAAGATGTGGTGTTTTTTTCTGTAGGTAGTCATCTCCACCAAATGAAGCAAGCATGCAAAATAAATCTAATATAAAGCAGGTGTGCACAAGTTTGGTCCTTAAAGGATACCAACAGGCTGGGATTTAACCATCTGAGTGCCATAAGGATACGGAGGCAAACAAAGGGTTATGGATTTCCTTGCTTAATCACAGGTGGGTCATCAAAACGAATGGGCCACTGATTAACTCCCCTGTGCTTAATTAGGGATATCTTTAAATCTTGGTCTATTGGGAGGACTGAACCTGGTGTAAAGAAATAGCAGATATAGGGATGGGGAAGAGACAGTGAAAACACTAAGTGCAGTATAATATATATTTGTTTAATATATTTTATTATCAGATCTCTCCATACATATACAAAAAAAGAAATACAAGGAATATTTTTCAATTACAGCAAGAATATACAAGCTTGTATAACCATAACAGAAAGACAGATGCATATAAACAAGATGTACAGAGTAGACCTGATGTTTTTATAATAATTCAACCCAACCTCCAACTATCTAATCTAACCAATCTAAACTATACCCTCAAACTGAATTCCTCTCTCCCCCGGGCCCACAGCACCCCCCAACTCCACCCGCCAACCAGCAATGTCAGAAAGACCTGATATAAACAGGAGTCACGCGCAGAGGTACTCTAATACTCGTCACCTCCATCCACACAACAAACATATATGACCACAGTCAGTCAGCTCCCATAAAGTGTGCATCGTCCAGAGAATCAGCTGCATCTGCTCTAGCTGTCCACCAAGCCTGCCATTGCCCCCAGATCCTATCAAACCCAGCCGGATTACCTCAATGTAAATAAATCAATTTATAGTGAGAAAAACACTGTGAGACCAGGTCAGTCCACGCTTTACAATTGGGAGCCCTGTTTGACATCCAGTGTAAGGCCACTACCTTCCTCGCCATCACCAGGAGTTCACTCAAAAGAGTTCTGTCAATTACATCCTCAATCTCATCGGGAAAAATAGACAACAGACATATCTTTGGGATCACAGGAACAGGTCTTCCCAACACCCGGGCCACAATGCGCACCACGGCATCCCAGAACCCCCTGACCCCAGGGCATTCCCAAATCATATGCAAGTATGTACCTTGAACAGTATCACACCGTAGACAATTATCGGATCCGGAACCTCTCATTTTAAACAATCTGACCGGAGTGTAATAGATTCTATGTAAAACGTTAATCTGAATCATTTGATGTCTAGTCGACGTCGCCACCCGAGCTGGACCCGCCTTAGCCAGATCCCATTCCCAATCCTCCAGCGGACCTACATCTCTTTCCCATTTAGTCCTGGAAGGAAACTCCTGATGACCTATATGAGAATCTACCCACTGATAAATAAAAGAAAGAGGTCTCCTCAGTTCTAGAGCCACCAACCTAGTAAGAAGCGGAAAAGTAGAGATTGTTGGAGCACTGTTACCCCACTGAGCTCTCAAAGCATGTCTGATACATAAATACGAGTAAAAAAGATTATTTGGTATATGATATTCCTCATGCAATTGTTCAAAAGATTTCAGTTGGTTATCCCGATACAAGTGTCCAAGAGAATCAACCCTAAATCTAGCCCACAAGGGGCCAAACTCACTTTCGAGTAGATGGTGTATCCCTGCATCACCCCATAGGGGAGTGTCCGGATCCATGGCCACATATCCCAGCAATTGTTTCAGCGCCAACCATGCCCCATACAAGGCTGTTGCCAGAGGAAGTCGAGTTTTAAAAACGGCAGGTCCACCATGTAGAAACTGAGATAGTCTATAGGCAGGCTGTAAAAGAAGTACATCTATTTGAGTAGTCTGGTAACGAGGTCGAGGAGAGACAAAATCGATCGCATAACGAGATTGTGCTGCCAAGTAGTATCTATAAAAATCAGGTAAGGCAATTCCACCCTCCCTCTTGGATCTCACAAGAGTAGTTAATTTGAGTCTAGCCCGGTTCCCCCTCCATAAAAATCGCAAAATAATTTTGTCTATCTGTCGGAAGTATTTTTTAGGAATAGGGACTGGCGTATTTTGAAAAATATATAAAAATTTGGGCAAAAAAATCATTTTAATAAGATTAGATCTTCCAATAACATTTAAAGGCAAATGAAGCCATGCCATCGTTTTGTCGCTAAAGTATTGGATAGTAGGGACCAAGTTTAGCTCCAAAAAGAAGTCAGTCGCACCCGTTACCCGAATCCCCAAATATGAACACTCAGTTACGCAAGAGAGCGGAATGTCAGGGGAAGGAAACCCCCTCAAACCACCATCAATCGGAATCAAAGAGGACTTAGTCCAATTTATTTGAAACCCAGAGTACGTGCCAAAATCATCTACCAACCTCAACGTAGTCCGCAAGGAGTCCCCTCCATCCCCCAAAAAGAGTAAGATGTCATTGGCATACAATGCAAGCTTTTCCTCTCTACCCTCTATCCGGAGTCCCTGGATCAGTGGGTGAGCACGAATTAAAACAGCCAGGGGTTCCAAGGCCAGAGCAAACAGTCCAGGTGAAAGGGGGCAGCCCTGTCTAGTACCACGGCGCAAAGAGAAAGGAGGTGAGCTCAGTCCATTCGTCACCACAGAAGCCCTGGGTCTACTATATAGAATATGAATCCATTTAATAAAGGAAGGACCAAACCCAAAACCCCGTAGGATGCTCCAAAGGTATGGCCATTCAACGGAGTCAAAAGCCTTCGATGCATCAAGAGATGCTATTACACGATTTCCGGTATTGTCATGAGGAAGTTGAAGGTGCATAAACAAACGTCTAAGATTATGTGACGTCGATTTGCCAGGAATAAATCCAGTCTGATCCTCATGAATGACGGACCCAAGTACCTTATTCAGTCTGGTGGCCAAAATTATCGCCACAATCTTTGCATCCATAGTCAGTAAGGAAATAGGCCTATAAGAGTCACAAATGCCCGGATCCTTTCCTGGTTTAGGCAATACAATAACGGAAGCATTGTTCATTGAATCCGGTAGGAAACCGTCATCAATAGCAGCATAATAAGTATTCAAAAGATGGGGAGCCAAAACACCCGCAAATGCCTTATACCACTCCGCTGGAAGACCATCCACCCCCGACTCCTTGCTCGTCGGCAAACCGCGAATTGCCTCCACCACCTCTCTGAGAAGTATAGGAGCGTCTAACATTTGCCTATGTTCAATGGAAAGTTGCGGAAGATCACAATGAGCAATAAAGGAGGAAATCTGTGCTTCAGAGCGGGCAAGGCGAGACTCATATAAGTGGGAGTAAAAGAGCTGAAAACGCAAATTAATTGCCTGCGGATCAAGAATCAGCACACCCCCGGGATATTGGAGTGCAGAAATCGACAGAGTCCCTCCGTGCTGACTGACAAGATGAGCCATAAGCTTGCCCGCCTTATCACCATTTTCAAAAATGTTCTGTTTTAAATCAAAGACATGACGAGCATTCATTTCAGTTCAGTTAATTTCGCCGAGTACCGAAGCAAGCAAGAGACAAACTTAGCATAAGAGGCCGCGTCCCCCCCCTCCACGAACTGTCTCTCCGCCTCTGCTGCATCTGATTCCAATACTTCCACCTCCCTAGATCTAAGTCTATTTTGCATAGATACGAGAGAAATCAGGGAACCCCTCACTGCCGCCTTGGCAGCTTCCCAAACCGTCCCCTGAGCAGCCGAGTCAAGATTATTGACAAAATAGTCACTGAGATCCTCTCTGTGCTTAGACACCAAAGACACATTTGTCAACCATAAAGGGTTAAATCTCCAGATTCGAGAACGAGGTCTATGGTCACGCTGCAGGGTCAACAATAATGGAGAGTGGTCAGAAGCCACTCTAGTCAAGAAACAATCCGACACCCAATTCAAGGTCAATTGGTTAGTAAACACATAATCAATCCTAGATAATGTTCTATGTGTGGCTGAGTGGCACGAGAACCCCCGATCCTGTGGGTGAAGAGTCCGCCATATGTCTATAAAACCCAAGTCACCGATGAGACTGAGGAAGGTATTTCTATGTAATTTGCAGTCTACCGCTGAGCCACCCAACCTGTCTAGGTCAAAGTGCAGTATAATATTTAATCACAATATAAACGGACAACATAAAATAGCCAGATAAAATAATAAAGTAATGCAATAAATAGTAAGATGAGATCAAAATACACCATATACACAATACGGGAAGTAATAAAAATAAAAAAACTTGAGTATTTATCCCTAAATAAACATAAGTGAGTCACATTAAAATTGTACCAGAACAAAATACAAGAATAAGAACTCTTAAAATAACATAAGAGCGTTCCGGGTATGTTTGGATGAATACCCAGAGATGGAATCTGCTTCTTAAAATGACAAATAGAAGTGACAGAATTGGTTGCTATAGTTGTTGTATTCTATCAGAGGTGATTGGGCTTAACCCGGGAATTAGGCTAAAAATTAACAGCTAATGCTCAATGTGGGCAAATGACAGTAGAAATAGAAAGAAGCGGATGGTCCCTTACTGGATAGGGGACATTAAAGCATGCTTTAATACATTAGTGTAGAGCTCAACTCTTGTCCTTCAGTCCAGTTAGGATGGTCCCTTACTTTATGTCCATGTAGAGTCTTAGAGTATCAAGAGTCTTTATCATAGGAATTCTATAGCACTGTTCTCCGTCTGTCTCCTCCTCTGCTCCGTCTGCTTCTCTCTCTAATTTAGTAGAGAGAGGAGCAGATTTCCTGTCTGCAAGAACTCGGCGTCTCTGTGTCACTGATGCACAAGCGACTGTACTCTAACATGTTTCTGTGCTTCCTTTGCACCTTCTTCAAAAAGAGTCTTGACTGGCCAATGTATCTTATCCTCAATTTATTGACAAGACTTGCCAATCAAAGTGTGTCATGGATGGGATGTTTCAAAGAATGAGGGAAAATGTGTTATTACCGATGTTAATATTATTTTTATAAATTGAATAAAGGTCTATAAACAAAAAACAATTATTTTCTATGCTGGTTTGTGGTCATTCTTAAGTGAACGTGATCTAAGATATTTTAAAACACAGGTTGTCTATTTACAACATTACTAGTGAACTGTATTTTTTTTCACAGCTAGCTGATATTTCATTAGAACATGTGGATGTCTGTGGGCAATATACAATGTAATATGGTGATCTGAGTATGTGTTTAAAATAATGAAACTTACTTTTTACATAATATAGTAACTGCATGTGTGGTTGAGTTGCACATGAATGATGAACTAAAGTTAATTTAAGACTATATGGAAAAGGTATATTATTATAATGTATCTATTTTATGTGAAATTAAACATCTTGTTTCTGAATTAAGGCTTTTGGTTTCTAGTACTTGAATGTGTTGTGTAAAGGTTTTAACTGCAGATACTATGAGTTCTTTAGGATTTCCGAGCTTTATATTATAATGTACTTCCATAGTGTTAATTGATCTTTCTTTATGCCCTCAAATTATAGAAGATTTTTTTTTGTTTTTTATATTTCAGAAGCACCACAGGTCAAGTTCTTTATTGAGTCCATGTGGACTTATGGTCTGGAGTTCAAAAATCCACTGTGTCTCTAGTTTTGATAGTTTTTTCAATCTATCTCCCCCTCTTCTCTTCTTTGTGGTAGGACATGATCAGTTATATGGAAACTTAAGCCATCCAGTTTGCTTTGATGTTTCTCAGCAAAATGTCTAGCGACACTGTGTTTGAAATTGTTTTTAAGTATATTTTGGCAGCCAAACCGGTGAAAAATGTTAAATTGAATACTACCTTCAATGTACAACTAATTATGTGGTATATATACTTTGAATGCCCCTGTAGCCTACAATACATCAGGAGAACAACCAGAACTGCAAAGGAACACTTCATGGAACATAGAAGAAATATACTTAAAAACAATCAAACCTTGGATTACCCTTGAACTTGTCTCTGTCTCCACCTCTGCATTGCATGTTCACAGTGTGACCTTCATGATCCACTACTAGTATCATTGGAAACTTGTTACCCATTGGTGGAGGTACAGTTATTCTGGCCCAGTCCTGTCCTTGACTGGTCCTGGTTATCAAACATTGTGGTTGGAACCTTTACACCGGCCTCTGGCTATAGCAAGACCACATCTCCCTCCAATAACATTCTCTGGCATAGTTTGCCAGCTTTGCTCTCCAGCTTCTTTGGTAGCATTAGGTCCAATTAGGTGTGTCTGATTAGGATCATCTGACCTGACAATCAATCGTGCATCTTCATTAGTTTGATTGATCCAATTATTTTTTACAATATTATTTGATTAAAGTGATAGTAATCTTTCACAAAAACAGCAGCCCCAATTAATCTTCATAGTATTTGAGCCACAGAGTTTTGTAGTTCAAGAGTAATTGAATGATAGTTTCCCCCTCCTGCCCCTTTTACCTAGTGTAAGCCCCCACTCCTCAGATGTGGAATCCAGTCCATAGACCAGACAGCTCACATCAAGGGTTAAAATTCTTACTGTGAGAACAATGAAATCCTTGCCCCCCTTGACAGGTTTTTCAGCTTTTTCCCCTATCTTAACCCCTTAAGGACCAGCGCAATCCCGTGCGTCCGGCACTTGCAGACCATGGGGCATTTTTTTTTTAATAGCGCTTCTGGTTCAGGACTTCCGGAGCGGTGTGCAGCCACGACGGGAGCCCTGAACTCCATGACGTGCCAGAACCGTCATTGGTCCTTAAGTGTCGGACTGCCGTGATGGTCCTGGCATGGCAATGGTCCTTAAGGGGTTAATTGAAGATTGTCCCTCTCTGCAATCTACCTGGACACTCCCTGCTGCTCTAAGCTGAGCAGTGTTACATCAGTAGAAGGGGAGGGAGGGGGATACTTTATCATTCAATTACTCTTGAACTACAACTCTGACAGAATTGAAATAACACTCTCCAAGGCCCAAATACTATGAAGATTAATTAGAACTGCTTTTATTATTAAACATTACTATACCTTTAAATCTATCTTGCAAAGCACATTTGCATTTTTTTTGGTTTTTTTATTATTATTGCATTTATCATTTGCTCTATCATGAATGCTTTGAATCTTGGTCATTTTTTTTAAATATTGGTTTGGTATGCTTGTAAACAGGTGTCGAATTTGGGAATTTCTTTAAACTGGAATTTTTTTTTGATTGAACATTGTATCTGATTCACTTAAATACATCACATCTGTCCTCCACCTGCTTGTAGACTATTTATTTATTTGTTAGATTAATCATTCACACGTGCACTTGATCGCTCAACAGTACATGTTCTTCAATAAGAAGCTGTCACACCTAAATCAGGTTTGTGTGTGCTTATGAATTATTACATTGGTGTGCAAAAATATCTGTGGGAAATCTAGTGTATATTTCTTCAGGTTTTTTGGCTATAGCCTTGACAAGTTTTTGAGATGACATGAAACTTTTTTTTTTCTAGACCTTCTTATTTTTGTTGTACTAAATGGATTTGGTCCACGTTTGCTGACTTTGTGTGAAGACTTGCACTGTCTAAAAATGTTAGCCTAATTTATAATTTCAGTTAAGTTACAGGAAATTGAAAATTGGAATTTAACATGGAATTTTAGATTACACTACAACTATAGCAGCATGACTATGCTGCCATAATTATATACACGCACACAGTACAGTGCATAAATATTTGGACAGTGACAAAAGTTTTGGTCCTGTACTCAAGCACATTGGATTTGAAATGAAACAATGACTAAGATGATAAACTGCAGACTATCCGTTTTAAGTTGAGGGCATTTGCATTTTCTACATATTCCCTCTATTTTAGGTGACCAAAAGTAGTTGGACAATTGGCTGGTCAGCTATTTCTTGGAGAGGTGTGTACGTCTTTACATTATTAATTAATGCAAAAGAGAGCTAAAAAAGGTCTAGAGGTGATTCTGGGTGTGGCATTTGGAGTTTCTTGCTGTTATCTTTCAACATGAGGAGCAAAGTGTCAATGCCAATAGAGCAGTTGATCAAGAAGTGAAAAATTGGATTAAATATGTCTGAAACATGGCCAAAACTTTTACTTGTGTCAAAATCACCTGTGTGGTACACTGTTATAAAATGCACAGGTGAGCTCAGCAACCTTGTAGACCATGGAAGACAACTGTAGGAGAATACTTGAAAGGCAAAAGAAAAAACTCTTCAACTGTTGAACAAAAAAGGGTGAAAATGTTCACCTCAAACCAAAATAGGTGAATAATGGAACTCCCTGTTTGGTGAATAACTTCCTGTGAAAAGTTTCCACTTTTTTCACCTGTGTTGGTGGGTGAAGTTTGGGCAAAGAATCAGTTCAACAGGGATTTTTTCGATGGGTTTGTTGACTGGCGTTTTGGGGACAGTTAAGAAAAAAATCAATAAAAATAAAATAAGAAATTTGTACAGAACATGACAGACAGGGATCCCCTGAAGTAAACTGCAACTGGGGCAGACTGATACTTGATGGGATAGAGTATTTTGTAGAGGATGATTTGTAGGACTTCTTGTTAGAAGCACAAGCACTGAGGAAACATTGATTTGTAGGACTTAGGCTTGTTAGAAACAAGTCCCCAACATATATATATATATATATATATATATATTAGTTTTTTTTAGGCCTCTCGTTTATTTTTGTAAAGAACAAGACCTGAGGAAAAAAATGCAAAAATGCCTACTGGCCTAGTGCCAGAATGTCATGCTGTCGTGGATAGTGGTCACTGTCCATTCTCACATGTCCCTGTGTAATTGTGGAATTTGTGACTGATGTTCTTGCTGCTGCTGAGTTGTTTAAACAGCAGGATGATTAAGCAGCTCAAAGGGAATGAGATCAACAACATCAGTAACATGAGTGATGAATGATGAAGGTTCCACTTGCCACTATTAACTCCAGTGATGTGCCTGATGCAGTAGCAGCACTATAACTAGCCCCCACCACTTCAGGTATATGTGGAGAAAAGAAGAAGTTGGCCAATAATGCTTCTCCACCTGCCCCTCCACCAAAATCATGGGTGTGTTGTTAGAATAGAAATGTGCCTCTCACATCGGCAACAGAAATGTGCACAGTGTGTGTGTGATAAATAAGGAAAGGACTGGAACAATAGGCACATCTGGAGTCACATCAACCTGCTGGCATAACTGTAACCAAATGCCATGACACTTAGGGTCCCCAGTGTGAAATCATCCCACCACAAACAAAGTAATGCTGCTGTCACTATCACCTTTGTCCACTCCCCACTAAGCACATGTGACAACTTGCAGACAATTTAATAATGAACCCTCCCTGACACCAGCTTAGCATACTCTGTGGGATGGAATCTCTTCAGATGCCGATTTATGCCCTGGTTGGGATTATTTCCCACCATAATGGCATGTGTGGTCAGTGTACCACACAGTGTGCAATGGATGGACAAGAACTGCCACATCCTGACATATACAGAATGGCTATCAACAGGTGGGGGAGGTAAAGAGAACAAGGTAGATTGCCAAAAGATGTAGTTAACCTAGAGCAAGAAGATGATGGTGAGCCAAGTGTTTCGCTCACCATCAAAGTTTCAGGCTCTGGTTGGTTTTCTTTATTCTTTCTCCTCTTCGATTTCCACCTTGCCTCTTGTTGCCTTTAGGGAGAGTCATGGGGTTCAGCAACAGTGGTGCCTGATATATTTGATGAATGTTTGGCTTTAACATGTTTCACATATATTATGTCATAATGTCTGTGTTTCATGTGTGTTGTTAGGGAGGTTGTGCAGAGGTGCATTCCCTCCTTTCCCCTTTTCAATGACTTGTCACAAATTGTGCACAGTGTCCTCGCTAATGACTGCCTGTGCTGCTCCAAGAGAAAAATAGTCAACATCCAGGACCTCAGAGGTAGGGGAATAGTAGAGAAGAATGGCCTCTTTCTTCTTCTTCTCCTTCACATTCTCCTTCACTGGCAGTGGACGAGGATAATGTTGATGCTCTTGCTGCTGCTGCCTCAGAATCAGCACTGGCAACTAGGACCAGGAGTGTTGCTGCTGGCAAGTGGAACCTGTCATAGTCCCGCATCACTGGACCCCATTTCCACTGTGTCCACTGTGGTCTCTGGCACACTAGCCTGCTCCTCAGCATCCTGCTGCCCTTGCAACTCAGCAGCAGCAGGAATTAGAGCCAGTAGCAAACTCAATTCCAAAAGCTTATTGCTGCTGGTGGTGGTGGTGATTCCCATCCCCAAGCCTGTCTCCCATAACTTCTCAGTTTTAGCTAAAAATGCCATTAATGTCTCTTCCACTCCAGCTTCTCTACCATTATCATCAGTACCACCAGTCCCTCCTTGCTTCTCTATTACAGACGTATCACCGGTTGGAGGAGGTGAAGAGAAATGTGACAGAGGGTTCCTAATGTCACACTTGCCATCTCTTATTGACCTGAATAAGGCAGACTGTCAGCACTAACAGCAGACAAAGGCAGCTTATCTGTGCTGCTGTTGGTGGTGGTATTATTGCTGCTAGGCAACAATTCTTCCTTCTTCAGGATCATGTTCCACCTGGACAATGCTGTGGCGGGAAGTGGATTGCCAGGGGAATGGTGTGGGATCCCTTGACCGCTAATCTGGCTGCTTTGCGTTACTTCTCCTAACGCTAGTCCCACCAGCTGCTTCATCATCACCGTTACTACTAATAACCCCAACCACATCAATTTCAGTCCCTGAGTCTTCCTCCTCATTAGTAATATAATTGCTCCCTCCTTCACTCCTAACATGCTGTACAAGCTGCTGGACATTCTTACTAGTGGTATTAGTGGCAGGACTGCTTGGGTATGGCAAATGTGACTTGAGGTCTTCTGCTGTCACACTTGGCATCAGCTCTTCCTCCTGCCCCCTCCTGAGAAATACAAGACACACTTGCAGCAGGTGCAGCACTGGTTATAAATTAAACTGACAGTCTGCACTTTATCCTCTTAGTCATTGTTTCATTTCATTACAGAACCAAAACAACTAAACTTATCACTATCCAAATATTTATGGACTGCACTGTGTGTGTTTATATTAAATATATATTTTTTTGGTGGGAGTATCTTCTAATTTACAGAGTAAGGTAGAGCATTCTTAGAAATCAATTTAGTGAAAGGTTTATACAAAATGTATATATCTAATTTAGGAATCATGTGAAAAAATCTAAATGGTATGCTGAAAGAATGGAGTGAGAACCAGCAAGAAATGATATAGGCATATGAGCCTCAAGGGATAGGAGAGAGTAGCAATGTATTAACAACACTATGAGTAATATTCATTCAACACAGAAAATTAAAACATTATCACTGGCAATAGTAGAATCATACCAATTACCAAATACTTTGCCAATTTCTACCTATGATTCCTACAGTAGTGAGATGTCTCCCTGTAAAACTATTGCTGCTGAGTGCTAAAATTGAGAAATCCAAAGCTGAAGATGTTATTGAAAGACTGCACCCTATGGCAATGTAGGTTTTGAGACATTTAGCAGGCTAAGGCCTACATCAACAAAAGCCTTGAGAAAACTGATAGGCTGAGGCTTTGTGTGTGTGTGTGTGTGGGGAGGGGGGGACAGTGACAGCAACAGCTCCTGATTTGCACTTAAACAACAATAGAGGGAGACATGGTCATTATTGTTGTCCCACTACTATGCTCTCTTCATCCCTGTGCCCTTTCAGGAATGTTTCTACAGCTGCCAGTTGTCACTCCTCTGTCATGCTGCTGTTGATATGTCTTCTAATCAGGTCATTTATTTTTCTTCAGGTGGGATCTCATTGAAGATGTTCCTAGATGTGATCTTGCTTACCACCTGCTCACTTCAGTCATGACTCTTTAGAAAATGTATCTCAATAGTATAGGTTTCAAATACTTCATGAGGAGCTATTATTACTACAGGGGCTAGATGTTTACTTAGTTAATGATGCTGACAATAAGACGTGTCCATCAAGTTCTCCCTTTGCCATATCAGCCTTGTTGTTCCAGATGAAGACACAAAAACTATATTAAAACCATAACTTTGTTTATCTGTATGAAATCTCATCTGCTAGTTTCATTCACTCAAATTATTCAGATCTTTCTGCAGATAAAAAGCATGCTGCTCTGTATGTATTTCCTTACATATTTTAGTTCCATTAGCAAAAATTGAGACCGTTCTTTCAATACCTACTTAATTTGTTTTAATAAACAAATTAAAACACATTGAGCTCAGGAATGAACCATGTGGAACTCCATTTTCAACTCCATTTTCAACTTTAGGCCAGCTCAAAATGTTATTTATAACAACTCTCTGCATTCTATAATTTAACCAGTTCTCTATCCATGCATAGATTTCACCTCCCAAGAAAACATGCTGGAAGTAGGCGGCAGTGACAGTGGACAGCACTTCAAGCAGCAGATGAAGCGCTCATAGCTAGGGTTAAGGATGTTGACTTTTGTTGCTGCTTAGTCAAGTAATAGTGAGTGGCGAGGCTGATGATGACCAAGGTGATGTTTAACTGTGTATTTTAGACATGTTTAGTTACAAAGACTTTCCAGCTGATGTCTATAATCAAGCATGCTGCATTTTCATTGATGAAAGATTGAGTCTTTTCCTTTCAAATACAGGTAATTTTTGGCCACAACATTATCATCATTCTCCATCTCTACCTCACCTTTACTAGGAGAGGAAGGGGACATATTCATCAAAAAATAGATCCATAGCAGCATCCATTTCTTCCACTACAGTCATATTCTTTTATACATTTTAAAAAGGTTTTTTTTTTTTACTTTTCCCCAGAAAACCTAAGCAAACATAACACAAGGGCCAGAGACACAAAAATATAAAAGTTGTACTCAAAAACCTAGTTATATTAAGTTTATAGTATTATGTACAAATATGAGAAAAAAATATGGGTCCTAGCTGCTCCCTGTATCTATATGACCTTTGCAAAATGGAAAAATATACAAAATCTTCAATATCACAATATAATAAGGTGCTCAATCAATAAAATCATGAAAGACAAAATCATGAAAATAATTTAAACATAAAACTTTATGGAAACTGTATTACTATTACAATCATTATAGTGCAGTAAACACTGCAAGATTAAATATACATAAAATCAATCAAAGTTGTCACTCAGTATAATCAAGGAAGTGATCATGAAGATGAAAATATGAATAAGATGTTACATTTTGATTCTGTAATGGCAGGAAATCTTGCTCCGTAAACAAAGATTGCTGGAAAAGTGAAAGTTTTCACGAGAACATTTCAATCATTAGCTGAAAAGATACAAAAAATTGCCTTTTCTATGGGCAGAATTTCTTGTGTGAAAAGTGAGGAAAATATATATATATATATACTAGTTGAAGAGCCCGTGTACATGGGCAACAGTGCCAGCCAGTCGCGGTGCAGTCATGCACAGTAGAGCCTGCCAGTGACGCGGCTGATACTGAGCAGGGCACACGGAATTCAGACCATGGTCCTCTCTGCGCACCATTCGGTATGCAGAGAGGACCACGGTCTGAATTCGGAGCGCCCCACTCCATATCAGTCGTGTCACAGACAGTCTCTACTGCGCATGACTGCGTCATTACAAACTTTTAGCAAATTATTATATAGGATTTTTTTATTTTATTTTTTTAAAACTGACTTTTCTTCAGGATCAAAATCTGACTTTTCTACTATCATTCTCTCAGATCTTTGTCTAACAAGGACTTGGTGTATAATGGTCCAGGGAAATATCCAACTGCCTTCTACAATATTAGAATAAGGAAGAAATGTTTTTACCCACTTATAGGGATAGTGATACTTAAAATGTAAAAAAAAGTTTTAGGGTTTATCCCCCAAATAAAACAAGGGTACTCCCACTGCTGAACGGTGTTTTATTCATAAGTTATTACAGCTCAAAGTTGAATTTTTTAGGTGCAATATCACAGTGGCCTGAAATTGTACAGTGGAGTTGTTGCTACACTATCCTATTTAGGGTCTATGGACCAGAGTTGTCCATAAGATGGTGTAGCAACAGCACCACTGTACAGTTTCAGGCCACTGTGATATTGCACCTAAAAAAATCAACTTTGAGCTGTAATATCTTTTGAATGAAACACTTTTCAGCAGTGAGAGTACCCTTTTTTTTTTACTCAGGGGGATAAACACTACGATATAATATAAGGCTTAATTAGGAATATCATTAGCTCGAGCCAACATGGCTTTGTGAAAGACAGGTCTTGTCAAACTAACTTGATTGCATTTTATGAAAAATTGAGTCAAAATATATATTTGGGTGCGGAGGTTGATGTGATCTATTTAGACTTACCAAGGCATTTGATACAGTTCCACACAAAAGGTTACTGTACAATTTGAATGAAATAAGCTTAGGGGTAAACGTTTGTGCGTGGATTGGAAATTGGCTGAAAGACAGAATGCAGAGTGGTGGTAAATGGGAAGTTCTCCAATTGGATAAATGTGATAAATGGACTACCTCAGGGATCTGTCCTGGGTCTCTTCTTTTTAATTTGTTTATTAATGATCTCCTAGTGGACATAGGGAGCCATGTATCAGTGTATGCCGATGACTCAAAATTAAGTAGGGTAATAAAGACAATAGACTTAGCAGTAGCATGTATTAAAAGGGGTATTGACTTACGGGAGGAAGATATTATTCTGCCTTTTTACTGGTCCTTAGTAAGACCCCACCTTGAATATGCTGTTCAATTCTGGGATCCTTTTCTGACAAAGGACGTTATGGAACTAGAGAGAGTGCAGAGAAGGGCTACAAAACTAATAAAGGGAATGCAAAGTTTTAGTTATGAAGAAAGGCTAGAAAAGTTAAACTTGTACATGTTATTGAAATGGCATCTTAGATGGGTTATGATAACATTATATAAATATGTTTAGGGCCCATACAAAGGGCTCTCCAAAGACCTGTTCATTAACAGAACAGTACAAAGGACAAGGGGTCACTCACTTAGACTTGAGGAAAGGAGATTCATCTACAACAGCCGAAGGGTTTCTTTATGGTAAAGGTATGGAATTCACTGCCTGAGGAGGTGGTGCTATTGAATACATTAGATGCCTTTAAGAAGGGCCTGGATACCTTTTTAAAAGAGCAGAACATATAGGGCTATGTATGTTAGTATTGAGATTAATATTTATTTATTGCTTGTTGGTCAAAGGAGAAATCTGATTGCCATTTGGAATCAAGAAGGGATTTTTTCTCCCCATTCAAAGCAGAATTTGAAATTGCTGTATTGACGGCTGTATTTTGGTCAACAATGGTAAACAGGAATAGGAATGGACACAGGCTCTTTTCAACCTAAACTACCATGTAACTATGTAATTTGAAATTACTTCAAGGAGGTTTTTTTTTTCATTCCGTTGGATCAACAAGGGTGATATGGCATGTGCTAAACTTGATAGACATGGGTTTGCTTGTTTTTGTTTTTGTTTTGTTTTTTGCCTCCCCTATAATTATTTGCCCTCTGCCATCAACAATTATTAAGATGCTTCTTTAAGTACTCACTTCAAGATCATTAACAAACAAATTAAGAAGGACTGGACCCAGACTGCACCCTGATACATTCTAGTTAAAACTATGTACACATTTAAACAGGTTCATTTAAATCAGCCCTCTGCTTTCTATAATTTATCCAGTTTATATATATATATATATATATATATATATATATATATATATATATATATATATATATGCAGCTCTCTTCCACCAAGACTATATTAATGTATGAAGTGACCACTTGTGAGACAGTTTATCATAGGTTTTTGAAAATGCTAAGTATATTACCTCCACATCAATATCCTTACCCAGTTACACTGTCATAAAATGTTGATTTGTTTGACATGTTCTATCCGTCATAAAACCCTTCTGGCTCTTATTAATTATATTTAGGGATGAGCGAGCACCCCGATGCTCGGGTGCTCGGGTGCTCTGACCGAGCACCCCCTGATGCTCGAGTGCTCGGCCGAGCACCCGAGCCCCATTCAAATGAATGGGAGCACTCGAGCATTAAACCAGGCACCCCCTGCTCTGATGAGCGGAGGGTGCCTGGTCAATGTCCCCCTTCATCTCCGCTATGCCCCTCTTCCACAATGTCCCCCTTCATCTCCTATGCCATAGCGGAGATGAAGGGGGACATTGTGGAAGAGGGGCATAGCGGAGATGAAGGGGGACATTGTGGAAGAGGGGCATAGAGTCTATGCCCCTCTTCCACAATGTCCCCCTTCATCTCCGCTATGCCCCTCTTCCACAATGTCCCCCTTCATCTCCTCTATGGCATAGGAGATGAAGGGGGACATTGTGGAAGAGGGGCATAGCGGAGATGAAGGGGCACATTGTGGAAGACGGGCATAGCGGAGATGAAGGGGGACATTGTGGAAGAGGGGCATAGAGTCTATGCCCCTCTTCCACAATGTCCCCCTTCATCTCCGCAATGCCCCCTTCATCTCCGCAATGCCCCCGTACCTCCATTCCCTGGTGGTCCAGCGGAGCGTCTTCGGATCTGTGCCTCTTCCGGCACAGATCCTCTTCACCCGAACATGTCGGGCGAGCACATGGCGGTACTCGTACGAGTACTGCCATGTGCCGAGCAGAGCGATGCTCGAGCCGATCCGAGCATCGGCCGAGCACGCTCGCTCAACACTAATTATATTGTTATTTTCAACACCTATCCCGAATAATATCTTTCTCACTATGGGAGTCAAACATATAGGTGCACAGTTTACAAGCTTACAATTTGACCCTATAAATAATGGTACAATATCTCATTTCCCGTAGTCATGGAACTAGTCTCATGAGAGTGAATCAGTTGCTGAACCAAGTTGTCTAGGTACAGCTGGATATATGCAATCAGGCAAATGGGGCTTAATCCTTACTGCGAGATAAACTATCCGATGTGAAAAACTCCAATTCCCATGTTCTTCCATAGATCTTTTTTTTTTTTCAAATTGGTGAAATCTTAATACATAAGCTGCATAGGATAACACAGACATTTGAGAGTTTATCTTATTTTTATCTCACTTTAGTGCATCTTCCTCCAGATGGGTTATGCACAAAGATGTGATAAATAGGAGATGAATTCTCTAGCTGTGGTAAATTCTCCTCCAATTCCTAGGTAATTCCATGGACCCTATGCACTTTCATCTCTCCAGCTTGAGAAACCTTAGTTCATAAGCTTCATGGAGTAAAATAGGAAATGGAGAAGTTCTGTCCTCTTAATCACACCTTTATCTCACCTTAGTGCATCTCCACATGATCTTTATTCACCTTAAAAATGTTCAATGTTTATTTGGGACTTTTCACTGAGTGATCCATGCATATGATAGAAGAAATGCTATGAAAGTGTTTGGAGATACATTATGAGGGTGGGAAATTTTTTAAAAATTGCAATAATATTATGAACATTAATTTCTAAAGTGTCTGTATTTTCCACAGTGTTGTATGATTTGGCATCTCATTACAAATACATGGAACACGTAACCAAGTGAATACAAGTGGTGGAGTAGACCTGCTCATTAGAAGTTACTTTGCAAAAATGTCTAGAACCAACTAAATTGTAACTTATTGAATAATAAACCTCTAATTCATTGTTTTGCAGTCCAATTTCTATATTATTTAAGATAATTCTGCTTTGTAGTTACATAATGCAAAAAGTGATCTTATATTATAACTTTAGAATCAGTTGGTTTTCTCAAACCTCAGACTCCTATTTATTGACTGACTGTGCAATCACTAAAACACTGATGTCAATAGTTTACAATTTTGTAATTTGTTTGCATTCTAAATGTATGTGATGAAAAATAAAGCTCCAACAGACAGTCATTTAATCAGAATGCATATTTGAAATGAAAATAAAATTATACTTCAGTTTTAAACTTAACATGCTATACTATATGTGTATTTTACATCAGGAAATGTAGTTATATTCTATTATGGGACGTCTATCTGCCAAACAATGTCTGCTTATTTGAAAACAGACATGCTTTGTATCATAAGGCTGTTTAACACTTGGGCTGATTACTGTAGTTCTTCAGATTTTGATAAATAAACCTCTCATTTGCTTATTTTTACAAATTCCAGTATTGAAGTTACACCTCACTCTCTGTACCTCATTCATAATTTTCTCTGTGGGGGTTATGCACTAAGGTAATATAAAGGTGAGTTTAAACTCTACCGCAAGATACTCTCCAATTCCTATGTTATTCTATGGAGCCTATGCACTAAGTCAGTGGTTTTCAACCAGTGCGCCATTGCAGTTTGGCATGCTGTGGGCACCAGCTCTAAGTGCCCCACTTTTCCATGAAGATTTAACTAAAATATTCAAGTTGTGATTTTATTGTATATTTATGGAAAATAATAATGCACAATTTGCTCATTGTTGACATTCTGACTGAAATCATATATTTATGTATTGTTCTCTTCATTAAAAGGATAGTAAAAAATATGTTGTAGGGTTTATTCCCTAAGTAAAACAAGGACATTCCCTCTACTGAAAGGTGTTTTATTTAAAAATTATTATAGCTCAAATGTGAATGTTTAGGTGCAGTATCTCAATGGCCTGAAATCTACACCAGCCTATGGAGATATATGGTCAGCTGAGCATAACCTTCAATAGAATGTGTAGCAACAGCATCACTGTACAATTTCAGGCCACTGAGATACTGGACCTAAAAATTCAAGTTTGAGCTGTAATCACTTTAGAATAAAACACTTTCCAACAGTAGGCGTACCCTTGTTTTACTTATATTCTTTTAAATATTGAGGATTACTATCCCTTTTAAGGACTAGAAAATGTCCTTTAACATGTGAAAGGTGCCTGGAATGTTTCGGATTGCATGTTAGGGGTGCCTTGAGTGAAAAAAGATTGCACTAAGATGTGTCAAATTTGAAGAGATACAAAAGCTCTATAGAGTAACTTAGAATCTGGAGAGTTTAATGCACAGGAGAGTTTATCACACCTTCAACTAGCTTTGTGCATAACCCTCCAGAGTAAGTTTGAAGTTAAAGGGATAGTAATGTTTCACAAAAAAAGCAGCTCCAATTAATCTTCATAGTATCTGAGCCATGGAGAGTGTAATTACAATACTGTCAGAATTGTAGTTCAAGAGTGATTGAATGATAAAGTATCCCCCTCCTGCCCCTTTTACATAGTGTAAGCCACCTCCCCTCAGATGTGGAATCTGGTTGTTTGACCGGACAGGTCGCAGCAAGGGACAATCTACTTAATGTGAGCATAAGGAGAACCCTGCCCCCCTTGACAAGTTTTACCTTTTGCCCTTCCTGCAGTCCATCCGGAAAGTCTTGCTGCTCTGAGGTGAGCAGTGTTACATCAGTAAAAGGGGATGGAGGGGGATACAATATCATTCAATTACTCTTGACCTACAACTCTGGCAGTATTGAAATAACACTCTCCATGGCCCAAATACTTTGAAGATTAATTGGAGCTGCTTTTATTGAGAAACATTACTATCCCTTTAATCAACTTTATCATAGGGGTCAAATTCCCATTCAACCTCTGGAATGCTAAAGGTTTATAAAATATTACTCTAATTCTTACTAGTATATCAGTCTATTTATCTCCCTTTCTTCTCACCTGAGAGAATCCCCCCACACTTTGTGAGTCTTTTGTTTTGCATAAATCAGCGGATCAGTGTATCTTTCCCATGGACTAGAAACAGATGAGAAGCTGTTTCATGTAACAGCTGCTTTGCTGGTTCTCTCTGTTTATGAATTAAATGTAAATCCATGCAATACATTCTTAATGTTCTAACCCTTTCAGTGCCATGGGATGTGCAATGTACACCCTTATGGTACTCAAAGGGTTAAGGGAGCAATGCTGAGGCTTAAGGTGTGCAATCTTTCCACTCCCTCACTTGCCCTTCCTAACACATCACCAGCATTATGCCAACCCTACTTCGCAATGATTTAAGTATCTCCCCTGCCTTTTGCATAGGTAATTCATTGTGTTGTATTCTCCATCATGATTGTCACATGTTGCCAGACACACTGAGCTATTGCAATAAACCTTAATGCATCCCCACCTGTGATCATGATAAAAGAAAATTAATTTTCATTTAAAAATTTGAGCTGTAATAATTTGTTTTAGTCAGCAAAAAAAATTACGCTATGTATTTTTTCATTAAATTCAGAACAATCTTTAGAGTATGATCATATAATCCAGGAATTTCACTGAGACAGAGAAATACTGCCATATTATTCCTGCATGTTATTAAAATTTATATCAATGGCAATTGTTCATGTTTGAGCGGTTGAGCTTGTGAACTATTAACTGTAGAGAAGACTCCAGTGAAAATTATCCCCTTGAATAGTGAATAATCTCCAGCCCCCCCAGGACACCTCTTAAAGCATCCAGTGGGTTAAAAATGAGTGAAACCATAAATGCTATGTTTGTGAAAAAAATGTGAAAGAAAATTACTATACAGGTCAGCACTATCACAACAAAAATACTATACCGTATTGAACACTAAAGGCCTTTGCGCCTAAGGAAAGATGAGACATTCTGGGGTAAATCAACCATACCGTCATAACCCCTTAAGGACCCTTATGCCATATATAAATGACACAAATTGCTGGGTATTTAGCCATTGTGCGATTTATATACATCATTTGCTGCAAGTTTCCTGTCTCATGAGAGCCCAGGCCTCCTGTAAGTGAAGAGAACTGCCCTTCCCTGAACGTTTTACTTATGTGTTAACTATTTGTGATCCAGTAGTTTGTAATGGAAAAAAACACACGGGAACTGACATCTGTGGCAATGTGCTTCATTGCATGTGACCTAGAATTTGACCATCCTCTCAGCAGGCTCACCTTCTATCTACTGAGAACTGATTTATTCAGTTTCCAGAAGAGAGATCTCACAGGCAGACTGCTATGTGATTTCTTGACCTGGTGTAACATTCTTAAGTGCAAGTACCTGATTAAGGGGAAAGGCAGCTGTTACAGCCTGCATCTCTTAAAAAAAAAAAAAAGCAGCGATTAAAAAATGTATTCTCTTTATTTACTTATCTCTTGATAATAAATTGTACCCTGTCCACATAACCCCATATTTTAACAATTACTCTGAACAGCGATACATATAGGGCGTTTTTGTAAACGGCAGAGATAGTGGAGTTTAATCATGATCATTCTATAGCTATTACACTGTGTACAAAGAATATGTGTCAGAATCATGGAAAATAAGGTTTTTTTTTTACATATTTCTATATTTTACCTATATATAATTAGAGGATATATATTTACATATGGCACCAAATTAATGCTTTTTTATCTTGAAAAAATATATATAGTTTGCATTGATGCACTTAATTAAAAATTGTCAAAATCATACTAGAATTTTGAAAATGGCTCCCTCCTTAATCCTTTGAGTGCCGGAGAGGAAAGCAAAATTGTTCTGCAATGCATTTCATACCCCTGAGGCACTCAAAGGGTTAAGGGGTTATATGGGTCATTAATTCCATATATATGTAAAATAATGCATTGTGGCTTCTCAATAGCATTCTGACTGCCATTTGGAGTCAAGAAGTATTTTTTACCCACTTGGAGGTGAATTGGAAATGGCTTTACTGTTTGTTTGTTTGTTTGTTTGTTTGTTTTTTTCTTTTGCCTGTCTCTGAATAAACAGTAGTGATTTGGTATGGGCTAGACTTGGTGGATGCATGTCTTTTTCCAGCCTCATCAACCATTTTACTTTGATATGTTACTATGTAAAAACCCCATTTAAAACAATGAGAATGTATATTGCTCCCCTGTGGTGCAGTTCATTTGCTTCAGAATTGCTCCTATTTAGCCTCTTGAATATGATCCTAAATCTCTATCAAAGTAAACCCATGTAACTCCTTGTATATGAATCATTGTATACATTTTACTTTGAAGCACCATGTTCTTTACAACTGGCAGTGGCAAGCAAGAAAAAGTGAAATTCATGTTTTTTTGTTTTTTTTATAGACCTGATCTAAGAACCAGTCTTAGCTGAATGTTATCTTTTTAGATGCCAACTCATGATTCACATATGCATTAGCAGAAGATAGTTTATTGCATATATGCTGGGTTCGTTTAAAAGTTTCAATATATAACTAATTCCAGATTTCCTTAATGTAAAGCCATGTTAAGGGATTTGGTAAAATAAATCCAAGTGTTATACTGGTCCACCACTCCTGGCTCTTTGTTTCCTTCTTGCGAGAGCCAGAGCCAGTTTCCTGGCGTTCACATCCCCCATATTTATTATTAGACATTCCCTAGTGTTTATAGTGTCTCATATGTGTTAGCTCAATCAAAACAGTCCAAATTACACAAACCAAACACACAAAATATGCATGCTAATTTCGTTTGTAGATACAGTGAGTTTGCAAAAACAACCATTTGAATTTGGGATAAACTCAATTTCAAGTTAAAAAAATAAACTTCACAGAGGCAACCAGACTCATTGAGCACATGACGACAATAGTGAATTATCAAGGAAGATTAAACAATGTGAAACATACTTGAACTTTTATTTTGGTACTCAGAAAAACCACATCCATCTAAGCAATATCACATTAGATCGTATATGTTTAAAAGTGTTTCTTCTAAAACAGGGGTAATCTACCTTTGGTCCTCCAGCTGCTGGGGTCTGTAACACCCATCATTCCCAGTCATCCAAGGATCCAAGGTTCACTACCCCTTCTCTAAACAATGACTGCAGAGAATTTTCATATGTACTATAAATTACAAACCGTTCTGTAGAAAATAAACTTTAACATCTTACATGATAGACATTTCTGCCATCCAGGGAGTTTAAAAAAAATCTACATATTCTTTATGTAAAAATAATGAAAACAGTTTTAGAATTCAACATTGATTACTGAAGAATGAGAAACTCATATGCATGGTTATCTTTTCTGGGACCGACACCAATCCCTGATAAGTTTTATGACTGTTCATCAGATCTGTTCATCAGAGTCGTCATTGTCTAGTCTTGTGATGTAGTGATGTAATGTATTGCATACGATTTATTGTATTGTATATGATTCATTTCACACAGACAATTAAAGCAATATATTTTGCATATGGTATGTGCATTCTGAATGTGCACCAGAAGGGGCAGTGTTGATGAGTGGCTGAGCATATGTGTAATGGCTGCCATTGCAGACATGCATTCTGGGAATTCTGACCACCTGTGAATTAGCTATGCCATGTGGCCAGGAACAAAGGAGCCATGTGACTTATTCAGGTAACCAGATTGGACAGTGGTTGGAGTTATTAGGCCTTGGGAGCCATGTTTTTGGTTAGAACCCACCATGCAGAGAGAAGGATGAAGAATGGCCTTTTGCTGTCCAAGAGTAACATCAAAGAAATTACTTGCAGGGTTCCCTTGGACAAAGAGATATGCTTGCATGTGCTGAATTTTCACTGTAAACCAAGCTAAGTATAATTGTAACACTGTATTTCTGTAACTTTGTTGTAATAACCCTTTTTTAGATATATTGCTTTAACAGCAGATGTTATAGTAAAGTATATCATCTAATATTACAACTGTTTCCTGTGTACTCATTCCACATAATTAACTGATATACCGCAAATAAAATAAATATTAATGTTGTGATTAATATCCTAATTAGAATATTAATATTTGCATATTAATATTCATAATTCAGGCCACAAATACAACATGTAAGAAGATAGCGAAACCTTTACGTAAACTTTCTAATCTAGGTCTTAATTTTCTTTGCATTATATCTTTAATTTTCTGTCTAGTGATTTCTGTTGAAGCCTGCTTCTACACCATACCACCTCACAACAAAAAAATGGGCTTCAATAGACTTTAATGACTTATAAGCATACCTGGGAAGTCTCCAGATTTGCCCCGAAGACTCCGGTTTTGACACTGCTTTACCGGGTCTCCAGGGCAGAGGCAGATTCCTCTGGATGTGGGGAGTTTCTACTGTTTCCCCCGTTGTAACTCCTTCCCTGGACTTCTTTTGAGCTCTGTCTCACACCTTTAACCCTTTGAGTGCCAGAGGGGTACGGAATGCATTGCAAAGCAATGCATTCCGTACCCCATTGGCACCCAAAGGGTTAAGCCCTCGTCCCGCGTGCATCAAGCCCCGCCCCTTTTTGACATGATTTGCATCATTATTCTCACCCCCTGCTGCACCAGAGGACTCCCCTCCAGGTGGACATCCGTGGAAAGTTCCCAGGTTTGCTCATAAGAATCATTAGTCTCTTCCAGATTGTAAACTGCAACAATTAGCATTGGACTACAAGAGAGATCAAAAGCAACTAGATAGTATACAGGTATAACTGACCGTTTGTTTGAAGTACACATACAAAGGTAAGTCCTGTAAAACTCACTCTCTCTCTCCTTTTTTTTCTCATCACCATCATTTATCTCTGTTCAGTAGGTAAAATTCTACCACTCTTCCCTTAATCTTTTCACGCCTACCTCTTTCACAAATCCGCCCCCATCCCAAGAAAAATAAATTCCAAAATCAGACAGTGGACTAGATTTGTACAGTTTCCAGGCAAGCCACAACCACCTAACGTCCCTTTAGGCCATATCTGACCCCTAGGTTGCCAGCTGCATTCTCTTTTTTTCTGTATCATAGAAAAATGTTCACGCTTCTAAAAACATATTAAGTATTCTTTTAAAATATTAGCAATGAATACTTAAATTATGTCATTTTCGGGCATGTTCCTAGAAGCAAAGCAGATCTAGTGTAAAGTGGTCTGGTAACAAGTTTATTTTTATGTTGACATTATGATACCTCAGTCATCATTCTAAGTTATGCTAAACTGACTTTGTAGTGGAATACTTTCTCAATAAAAATATACCACATTCTTTTTAGTCCTGGGAGACTTTTCCATAGAAGAACCATATTTCACTTGCGTCTTCTGTTACATATATCTTGTGCAGGTATGAAATATATGTTTTGGACACGTATGAGTTAAATGCCATCCCCAGATCAACTTTGTTAACCACTTGGAGGCTAGAGATATCCTTAAGGTATTGTGAAACAATGCCTTGAAGGCCCAACTAGCATACAAGGGGTTAAAAGGATTCTGCAAAGCTAAAGTAAGTACCTAGCTCTCAAGAGACACTAAGAACTTGCCACTTGTGTCAAAACTTTCCAGTGCTTTTCTTAGTCCGATTTCATTGTTAGGTATAAGAACTAAACTGTCTATCAGCTGTCATTGCCTGTATTGTGTTGTAGGAAACTTCTCTCAGGGGATATTTATAATCATGTATAGTGGAGCATGGTACAGTTCTACTATGTATACTTTCATTTACATTATGATTTTCCTGTGCTGCTGTTTTGCATCATTTCAGTAACATAGAAACATAGGTTTTGGTGGCATGTATAAAACAATTGATCCATCTAGTTTGCACATTTTCTCGTATATTAAAATGAAAAATCTTAAATAATCATAGAATAGACAAGCAAGTCTTTCTAAGACATTATTAAACTGTTAGAAAATAAGTCCCTACCACTTTATCAGTGAGCCTATTCTATGAGTCTACCATTCTTTCCATAATCTTGTCAGATATTTAAAATCTGCCTATATATTGTTCTAGCTATTTACCTGTAAAGTAAATTGTTTTTGATAAACTTCAGTCCCCCCTTTTGAATTTACATATTTCACTATGTAAAGTCAAAATGACTATACTTTTTATTATTTTTTTAGCTCATTCTTCAGGACTACTCCTTGTTGATGACTCTAGAGGGATGAGCACTGCTCAAACTGTATCTGGTCACAAAAGCAAGGATAGTGGAACAAGCTAAATAAAAGTGCTGTTGATTTGTCAGAGCATGTGTCAAGATTTTCTGCTCCTGCTGCAGAGGAGTATGACTCTGAGTTTGTTTTTGAAGAAGACTAGAGTCATAGAGTGCCTACACATACAGCCACCACCTCTACAAGTTATTATCATGGTACCCGTGTTATTGCTGGCGACATTATGGCTGTGCTTCTTCTTGATACATTTTTATTGACTAATGTGGTGTTGCTCCACCCAGTGATAACCCTTAAATAGTGAGCCCTGTCATTTTAGCGGTGCCCTTTCGTGGTGTTTCTGTTACCAAGCGCTTTCTCAAGTATTCGTGTGTTTCCTGTGTATGACCTGGACTGCTTGACTACTCTGCCTGCATCGTTCCTGCTCTGCATACCGACCCAGATTGGCTGACGTTCCTGCTCTGTGTACCGATCCAGCCTGGCTGATGTTCCTTCTCTGTGTACCGATCCGGTCCTGCTTACTGCTCCATCCAGTATCCAGTTGAGAGTCATACTCCGGTTTCTCTCTGTCCACGGACAGATCCTCTGTTGCCTCCGTTGCTGCTCCGGCAGCCTGTTACTGTGACCCATTCAGTATGGTGCCACGTGATACGACACCCGGTGTTGTAACATCCCTCGGTAGCACCACGGTACACTTGACCTATACCGCTCTAGCTGAGGTTGGTCTTTCCTGGGCACCTCAGGCTTTCTCCATACTGGTGGTCGACTCTAGGTCTGAGCGTTCATTAACCCCTTGTGGGTTGGTGCCTGGCACATAGGGTACAGTCATTGCAGTCGCTGATTGGCGTTACTCTGTGCCTCCGTGGCAGTCCTCCTTTGACAGCTCCGGTAGTCTACCTTTTGTCCAGGGCCTTCGTTGCTGTCGTAGCCTTAGTCGCCATTGTGTCACTCTCTGCGTAGAGAGTGTACTAAGAGCCATTGTACTATTAGGGCCTGTCTGTCCTCCTGGCCTAATAGCAATCACACCAACCGCTCTTCGTTTGGATTCACACAAACTGTACCTGACCTGTGTCAGTATTGTATAGTATATATTATATATACTGGACCTGTGTGTTTACTAATAACTGTAACCTGACCTGTATCAGTATTGTATTGTGTGTATATATATATATATATATATATATATATATACTGAATCTGTGTGGGTATTTGTACTGCTACCTGTCCTGTGTCAGTAGTGTACTGTCAGCATACATACTGGACCCGTGAGGGTTATTCTATTACTGTGGTTCTTCAATAAAATTGCATTTTACCTAAACCTTCCGTGTCTGAGTGTTCAGAAAATCGTTACAGTTATGTCATTAAAGCAGTAACATTACACAGTTCTTTTACTATGTACTGACATCCCACACTTGTTCTCAGAAATCAAAAATGATGAAAAGGTACACCTATGGAACAGTAAATTTGCCAAAAAGTTGACAGTTGACCTGTTGTCCTTTTTTTTTTTTTGTTGAAATCAGAGGCTTAAAAAAAACTGATGTGGTGTGTTGCACCCTGCTAGAATATCCCAAGCCACAGTTATTTTTCAAGGATGGTTGTGCCAATTATTCTTAAAGCAGAACTTTTACCTCTTATACACTTTGTCTCATATGATTAAGTTAGTAAATTGGTATGTGGATTGGCTTTTTTTTTTTACTCTAGGTGCATACTTTTGTATATATTCGCTCTAAAATGTAGACTTCATGCGGGCTCGTCTTCATTCTGAGGTACAGGGTAACATCAGCATAGTGATGCAGGACTTCCCAGTCCTCAAATTCTCCTCCCACCAGCTCTCCCAGAGAGCACATTCACGCTTCCCTTCTTATTGATGTGAATCATGTATATTGTAAAAAAATTGATAGTGACAGACACAGGAACCCTGATGTAAGCTTTGACTGATTCAGTCTGATAGTAGAAGAGACTGAGTGTTTTATAGAGGGCCAAAGCAGGCCATCACACACAATCCATTTGAGGACCAAAGCAAGACATCACACACAATCAGTTTTATTGTGTACTTTATAGTTGAAACACTCAAAGTAATTGTGTAAGGTCCAGCAAATGAACAAGGGGTAGGGTGAAAGGATTAGGACCACTACAGGGATGTTTGAGTAAAGTGGTAGGCCACAAAATGCTTATCGGGAAACAGTAATTATGTTACATATACATATTCTATAGAAAATACCTTTTACTATAGGGAGATATGCACAGAGATTCTGTAACAGCCTCTAATCTCCTATCGGCAATAGTTTACAATGTGGGTACCCCCAAAGTTATTTACATCAGATGATCATAATATCATAAACATAAATGAATGAATGGAACTGTTGGAGCTGTTCTGCTCAAGAGTAGCAACTCTTATGTTTTTTTTAGTGCATCGTTCGTTCTTCTAAATCACTTTCATTGTGCCTTTACTTAACTCTTTGAGTGCCAGAGAGGCATCCAGTGCATTACAATTCACTTGGAGTTAAACGGAGTGCTATTTTGACATTTTCTGGCAGGGTTCTTAGTAGATTCATTCCTTGTTGGAAAGCTATAATTGAATAAAAACAACTTCAAACATACAGCATTGTGACTTGCTTTCAGTACTGAAAGCTTCATAACACCAAGGATAACCAGGTAGGAAAAATGAACAAAAATCAGTCAATACCAGCAACCTTTCAATGTGGCTTCAATAGATTACCTTGATTTGGGGTTCTTGCTAATTGAACTATTGAGGCATTAAATCTTTTCTAAGTTTAATGAGCTATTTGCAGGAAAGTACACATCAACTAAATTTCTGCTGCTGTAATTAAATCACAATTTAAATGAAGAATACACTGTGCATACTGTAAGTTATGTGCTTCACCTCCAACAGTAATGCCCCGTGAAAAAACAAATGAGGAGGATTGCTGTTAAAAAAAAAAAAAAAGCTTCTAAAAAAGCTGTAGTATTATTAAATATGCTTTAGACCACGCATAGCCAACCCTGGTCCTCAAAAACAGCCAACAGTTCATGTTCTTAATAAACACAGCATTGGGAGCCTATTTTCAGACCAGGTATAGCTAACCCTACTCCTCAAGAGCTACCAACAGTGCATTATTTTGGGAAATCCCTGAATGAGCATTGGTTGACCATTTAAAGTGACTGAGCCACTGATTAGTCCATCTGTGCTCCAGCTGGGATATCCTGAAAACATGCCTTGCTGGTAGCTCTTTAGGACCAGTATCAACTACCCCTGCATTCCTAAGTGGCCTCACAATATTGAAAAATATACAATTCCATTTTGATATTTTCACCATCTTCTGGATTTGAGAGCTTCTAAATTCAACTAGTTTAATCTTCGTTCTGTTAATACTTCCATTGTTGATCAGAATCAAAACCTCTCTGATGGAAATTTTAAATAAGGGGAACTGAGAACAAAGGGGGTGATGTATAAAAAGCCTTCTTAATGTATTCTTAAGAATTGTCGCTAAAATTCACAACGCCTGGTCATATTTATAAATACGTAAAATCATGTTTAGAAATATGTCTATCTGAAAATATTCTGCGAATGTACGCACCTGAGACTATATATTCACACACATAGCGGTATTATATACTTCCAATAAGAACAGGTTATACCTGGCGTTATGATTTAATCCCTAAAAAAATGGCTTTATTTTTGTCTCAATTAGTGGATTTCTTTATAAATACACTGGGACACAATTCTTATTTGGCCAAGACCGTTTCTACTCCACTTTTCAAAAAAGTCAACTAACTGAAGGTAACACTTAGCAAAATGTCGTTAGGTGTTAATACATAAAGTTATGTCGCTTTGAGACACGTTTACGGACACTTTCTTTGTAGCTCCAGTTTTATACATCTCCCCCAAAGACTCTTCCCATTGCATAGTAACCTTAGAACTTTGATAAAATGGTTTGTAATATTGTTATGTGAATAAGTGATATCGGAACAAAAATAAAAACACGTGATATATCTTCTTAGCTTAACATGTTACTGGACCTAATTGCAACTTTGTCTTAGGAGGCACTCCACATTTTAAGGCGCTGAAAACTGAAATGCAATGAAAATAAAATAAATAATTATTTTTTCCAGCAACATACAGCATAGGGCAACTGAGACGGTTACAAAGAGAGACTAGTGTACTTAGAAGAACTGGAGCAATTATAGGAAAAAAAAACTTTGCTTTAACGGGAGCTTTTTACTCTTTAGACAGGTCTACATTGAATTGTGATTCGATGTTTTGGAGACCTCTCGAGCAATCAGGTGGATTTCTTTTTCTGCGCAGAGGGTCCCTCTCAGAAATTGTCATATATGGGATGCATGGCTTACTCCTGCTCTGCACACATGCATCCTTATTTATCAATTATTTGTCTTGCCTGGCATTCTGACTGGCTATTGGTCAGATCACATAGTTACATCTTAGTAAAGGAATTATCTTGGTGTGTTTTTTGAGTTGGCTCAGAGGGCGGGGGTGTGCTTTTCCTCCTGGAAAGGGAAAGGTTATGTTGGGGTGGGAGAGGGTGGCTAGGTGTTTGGAGAAATTTTTCTTATTTTGAGTTACTCTGTTAGATGGGTTAAGTTTATATTGTAAAAAGGGGACAATAGATGCTGGAATAGTTATTTGCTTCACTTGATATGATTATACCTTCTCTTTTATGTACACTGCTGATGTGGATAATATTATCTCTGTATTTTTGTATGGTCATCAATAACAAAATACATTTAAAAAAATGTTTCTTTGTTCCCTGTGATGCAGCTGATTTCCTACAGAATTCATCCAGTTAGTTCAAAGCACCCAAAAAAAGCAGAATGTATATAAATAATTACATAAAATCCTATATAATAATTTGCTAAATCGTGTGTAACGCAGCGACATGTGCAGTAGACACTACTGCGCGTGCTGCAGTCAGGCGCAGTAGAGACTGCCTGCGCAGCGGCTGATAAAGAGATGGGCACTCAGAAGGAACATCCAGCTCTGTATCAGCTGTGGCGTGGGCAGTCTCTACTGCGCGTGACTGCCCCGCGACCGGGTGACAATGGCACTGTGGCCCATGTAACAGGCTGTTCAACTAGTTAATTTTATATTGTGATAACATTTAGAACTACCATTACAGTACCTTTATCATGCAATTTCTAAGCACTGTTGTCCATATTTAACCTACACTTAAAAATAAAAAAAATAAATTAAAAAAGGGGATTGATGTGTTTCCCCACTAGAAATGAATTGAGTCGATTTTGAAAATATGCACTAAGGACAGGTTTGAGCTTCCATGATCTAGAGGGGAAAAACGTATGCAATTTCCAGTTGCCAAAAGGCATTACAATAGCATCCTGGATCAACATCCTTTCTGCACTATAACCAACAGTTATAATTCTCTATATAGTACTGAGTTATGTTAAGGTAACAGATACTTTTTTGCAAGTAGCTACAGATTCTGCCAACACAGCTTGCCAATGCAAATGATTCCACATTCTAACGCTAAAAAAAAATCTCTGCCTTTGTTTTAGCGTAACTCACTTTTCCTCTAGTCTTAAAGAAGGCACCTTGTTTTTTTGCTTGGCTCTTAGATTAAAGAATGTCTTGAATATAAATGTAAATATATTCATACCCCCCTTAGATGACTCTTCTCTAATGTAAATAAACCTAGTCTGTCTAGTGTCTTCATAAATAAATATTCCAATCTACTTTGCCCGTCACTTTTTACAGCTCAAGGTCATTTTTAAGAGCAGTAAAAATACTGGTCAGAGACACTCAACTAGGAACGAACCTACTATAGAATATAGCAGGATCTACAGGAGTGGTGTCCTACTCAGGGTGTAGTCTCCTTTAGCTCATTAATAACTTACACAGAGAGGAAATATCTTAAAGCACGTCATACTGATCCTGCCAAAATAACAGTCCAGTCATGGAGTGCCAAAGCAATTTCCCTCTGAGCAAGAGAAACAGCCAACCCTAGACATACGTTTCGGCTTTGTTGGGCCTCATCAGTGAGGGAAAGCTGATCTCTCTTGGCACTGTGAGAAACAAGGCCAAAAATGTACGTCTAGGGTTAGCTGTGTCTCTTGTTCAGAGAGGAATTGCTTGGCACTTCATCGCTGGATTACTGTTTTGGCAGGATTAGTATGATGTGCCTTAGGATTTTTCCTCTCTATGAAAGACATTAGTGAGCTAAAAGAGACTGCACCCTGGGGAGGACACACTAGGGATGGGAGAAAATTTCTGCGTCAAGCTGAAATTGGTAAATAAGGGCACTTTCTGCTTGGCAAATAATTTCCCATGAAAAGTGTAGATTTTCTGCTTTTTCCCAATTTTTTCACCTAGCTCATTCCAATGAAATCAATGGGAACACTGAAGTTATACACAACATATAACAAATATTATTTTATTTCCTAAAGTCATAGTATAAAAGGGGCATGAGGGTGCCTGTGTTGGTGGGGTGTAGGGAAAGAATCAGTAGAACAGGGAATGTTTTTTTGGGGGCTGAGTTGTTTACTGGGATTGTGAGGCAGTTAATAAAAAATAAATCCTAAATACAAATAAAATACCCCATAAGACATGGTATAAAAGGGGTCTGAGGATGGTGCCTGTGTTGGTGGGTGGAGTCTGAAGAATGAATCAGTTGAACAAGGAATGTTTTGGGGGGTTTCTTGACTGGTATTGGGGGGAGGGCAGTTAATAAAAAATACATTGATAAAATAAAATAAGAAATTTGTATATAAAGTAATAAAGACAAGAACCCCCTGACATAAGCTTCCACTGAGGTGGACTGCTACTTGACTTGATAGAGTATTTTGTAGAGGTTGATTTGTTAGATTTGTTGTTAGGGCCCCAAGCCCTGAGGAAACATTGATTTGTAGGACTTAGGCTTGTTAGACACAACCCCCCAAAAATTGCTTATTTTTTTAGGACTTTTTTTTTTTTTTTCCAAAGCACAAGCCCTGAGAAAAAAAAATGAGCAGGTCATGTTGGCCGGTGGACACTGGCCATTGTCAAATGTCCTCCTGAGTTTGAGTCCATAATTGTGGAATTTGCAACTGCTGAGATGTTTAAGCAGCACAATGAATAGGCAGGTGAAAAGGAATGTGATCAACAATAGCAGTAACATGGGTGATGGATGATGAAGGTTCCACTTGCCATGACTATCTCCAGTGATGAGGCTGAGGCAGTAGTAGCACAATAAGTAGCCCCCAGTCTATGTGGAGAAAAGAAGAAGTTGGCCAATAATTCTTCTCCACCTGTCCCTCCTCCAAATTCATGGGTGTGTTATTAGAATATAAATTTTTCCCTTGAGAGTAGGAACTGTGCCTCTCATCAAAAACGGCAATGTGCACAGTGTGGGGGCACAACTGTATCCAAACACCATGACCCCAAAACCCAAGTACTTCTGCTGTCACTACACCCCTTGTCCAAACCCCATTAAGGACACATAACAACTTGCTGACAGTTTAATAGTAATGATGATAGTAATGAAGAGGGCAGCAAATGTATGAAGGCCGCCTGCTGCCCCAATATCATGGCTGCCTCCAGAGGAGGAATCTGGTTATTAAGGTGTAGACTTATGCATAGCAAACACTTTCGGTAAAATTCAATTTTGGACAATTTTTTTTTTCCCATTCAGAGGATCCGAATTTCGGAATGGATGTCTTCAACTAAGATGAAATTTGGCAACAGTCTGAATTATTCTGCTGAATTTATAAAAAAAAAAATTTAAATATTCAATAAAAAAATAAAAATTAAATAAAAATAAAAAATACATTAAACTAAATTAATAATAATATTAAATCTCTATTGAGATAGGAAGGGGTATTTTATAAACCTTTACACAATTATTAACCCTTAATAGGGCAACTATAGGGGTGAGTGGCAGAAATGTAACATGGCTTTGTGATACAAATGAATATACAACAACACAAAATAAAGCCCTGCACTCAAACGCCCAGTACTCCTGGGCAGCAGCGATGGCTATAGTATAAATCAGCCCAAAATACATAGTATAAAAAACAAAGTTACCTGCGCTCTGTCCCAAATCCCTATGCACATTTAAATAATTGGAGGCTTAGGGCCATATGTTCAAAGAAGTAGCGAAACAGCTTTTGTCGTTTGTAATGACTTTTCAAAGTACAGTGTCGTTGGGATCATTAATATTTTCAGACAGTGTCGGTTGTGATTGGAAATATGTCATTTATCCTGACTGAAATTGTCGTATGTAACGACAAAAAAAGTCTTAACGACAAAAATGTCTTAACTAACGACAAAAATGTCTTAACTAAAGCCAAAAATTCTCACATTCAGAAAACATTCCCTCCACTTTTTTCTTAATGTACAAATTTTGTCTTTTGAAAGACAATTTTTTGTTGTTATCTCTTTGAACATATGGCCCTTTTAGTTTCACTCCAATGGCCATTTGAATATAAGCTCACCTGCCACGCCAAGGCAAGCCTCATAGTTGAGTCCATCAGGACAAATAAATTATTTTGAATGACTTTTCTTAAGCTGCACCCATTGTGTAACACATTATTACTGCCAAAACTGTAAAAAAAAAAAAAAAAGGGTTATTTTTGTAATTTTTTAATTTTTCTAATAATAAATGAGAATGTATATATGTATATGTCACATCAAATTAAAGCCCTTTCTTCCCTTTAAAAAATGGTATATAGTGTGTGTTTGTGCAATAAATGAGAAAGATAGGAATTATGGTTGAACACGCACATAGCAAAAATGCCAAAATTGTTTGTGTCCTTATGTGGTTAATATCTGCACTTTGCATGAACTGTAAAGCACCTATTTTACCAGATCTATTTTTAGCAGCATGTAGCAACATTATAATAATTTCAGGTGGGAAAGCACAGTCTGAATTTCAGAAATTTACACCGAAATTTCGGACTAGGTCTGTTTCAGATTCTTTTTTTTTTTTTTTTTTTGTGGGCAGACCTTGGCTTTCGGAAGGTCTGAATGATGCCAAATACGCCTTATTCGTCCGAATTCCGAAATTAGCTGAACCGAATCACGCAAGTCTATTAAGGTGGTCTCTAAGATTCTTTAAATAAAGAAGCATAATGGAAGCGGGAGGTGAATTCAGGAATGCTGCCTGCTGCCTCCAGATGGGGGGTCCTGGATTTTGGGGGGTCTGATTACAGAGAGGGGGGCACTCATGTACAGGTATTGAGGTGGGGGGCTGGGAAGGAAAAGGGCGCTAGAAGGGGGCATTTAAATTTATTTGGTGTTTGGTGTTTTTTCACTAATGTATATAACCCCCGATCTTTTTGTATTATACTCAAGATTTTACAGTGTATATATATATATATATATATATATATATATATATATATATTTCTCTGACAAACTTCCTACAGCACAGGAAACATATACGCATTTTGACTCATTGAAATTGGATTTAAATGTCTTGAATGCTATAGAGGCTTCCAGTGTATTACATGCAATAGGTTAAGACTAATTTATATAAGTCAGAATGTGGGGATTTTTTATTGGCATTTGATTTGCTTCAGAATTACTATAACTCTTAGCACAAGGGTGATCAACATGAGGCCCTCGAGCTGTCGCTGGACAACAAATCTTGTCATCCCTTACAAACCATTGTCTTGTGGAGGATATTGGGAGTAGCATTTCACAAACAACTGTACATCACTTTCATTGCCTTTCCACAGATAACAAAGCTGATACTGGGTTTGAACTACAGTTTGACATGGTAGGGCCACATGAGATAAGAATGAGCTGATTTTGACTTGCAGGAAAAACCACAGGATTGCTATGGTGACAGGCAAATCAAAGTCAGCCAATTAAGCCAGAAAACAGATGTGCACTGGCTTCAGTTTTCAGCAACCTCAACCAAGAGCTTTGTATGCATAAGTCTATTCTATAGCTTGCGGAAATATTAATATAGCTCCTACTTTTGGACCTTTGACACCTATATGTTAATGGTATCCAATTCTTATGCTCCCCATCATTTCCCCCTCTGTGCTATCTTATGTCACCAACTGTCTAGTTGCTGTATTTTCCAGAATTTAACACTGTGTCTAAGACTAAAATATATAGTTCAGACTATTGACTTCTGCAAACTTTACCACTGCTAAATATCTAAAAGAAAAATGTAGAACATGCCACTGGCATTGACATATAATTCCTCCCAAGATGCCACTAACCTTTTAAGTTTACATCTAGGGGTGGGTGAAATCTCTCGCCGTGGTCCCTAGAGAAATTCCACGAAAAGCACATTGTTGTCCGCTTTTTTGTGGGAAAATCCACTTTAAAACAAGTGATTAAAATTTTTACATTTATTGGCCATTAACCAAAATTTTTTAACCATTTTTTCAGTGGCTAGAACATTTTTGCACATTGATTTACGTGGTTTTCACCTTTTTACTATAAAAACGTGACATATTTGCGGAAGTCAAACACAATAGAAGCAACTACAGCATGAGGTAAACGGGCTGTGCTATTCTGCTGTGATCTTTTTGGAAAATTGAGGCAGGAGAGGCTCTTAGTGACTGCTTTCACTATGAAGGTATACTTTTGAAATGTTCTTAAGCATCACCTACTTAATGGGTACATACATTTTAACCAAGTACTAAGAGTGTATGTATTTACCAGGTGTCAGTGTCCATAGGAGATCATCATACACTGATTCTTATTTACAGCATTTGATGGACATTAGGCACAATCAAAACGTGTCTCTTACTTAAAATGTAGTAGCAGCTGAAGTGCCTCCGTGTGCTACAGATAATACTTTTCCTTTGATCGTGCATGATGAATGGGATCCCCTCAATCTGCGGTTAATTGAAAAAGTAGTGACCTGAGGACACATGAGTTACATGAGGACACAGGTTGCTACTTTGTCAATTAACCTCAGATTGAGGGGATCCTATTCATCATGACAAGAAGCACGATCAAAGGAAAAGCATTATCTGCAGCACACCGAGGCGCTCCAGCTGCTACTACATTTTAAGTATGAGAAACTTTTAGCTGGAGCGCCTCGGTGTGCTGCAGATAAAACTTTTCCTTTGATCGTACTTAATGTCCATGTCCATCAAATGCTGTAAATAAGAATCGGTGTATAATGATCTCCCATGGACATTGACACCTGATAAATACATACACTATTACTTAATCGTTGCATACATTGTAACCAATTATTTTGGCCATGGCGACGTGGTAAAATAGTTAAAAGGTTGTGACGTTTCAAAAGTGAACCACTATGAGCAGGTTTAAAAATATTAAAAGGAGTAACTGGAAGGACCCTTATGTGTCCACTGAGTCTGAAGAGGAGGAGGAAGTGAGCACTACTGAACCAATGCTGTCCAGTCCCCCTAAATCACCCCAAGGGATCTAAGGGAATTTAATGGGAAGGAATGGAGAAAAGGGTAGTACTAGTGCCTGCTGCCAGTGTTGAAGCTGCTAGAGTGTCTTGTAATACTCAGGAGGGTGGGGAAGAGAAAATTATGCCAAGAGTGACAGCAGGAGACCCTAAGTCACACTTGCCATTCCCAAGCAGTCCCAACAATGCTAGTACTACTAATACTAAGAAGGTCCAGAAGCTTGTTATTGTTAGGAATGAAGGAGGGGGTAATCAATATCCTCATATTACTAGTGATTGTGAGGAAGAAGACTCTGGGGCTGAACTCTATGTGGTTGGTGTTAGTAGTAGTAGCAGTAGTGGTGAATGAGCCAGGGATGAGGATAGGCATCACGACCACCACAACTAGCAACAAGCTTTTGGAATTTGCAGAATTTGTAACTGCTCTAATTCCTGCTGCTGCTGAGTTACAATGGCAGCAGGATGCTGAGGAGCAAGCTAGTGTGCCACAGACCACTGTGAACACAGTGGGAATGGGGTCAACAAGTGATGTGGGACTAGGACAGGTTCTACTTGCCAGCAGTAGTAGCAATACTCCTGGTCTTAGTTGCAGTGCTGATTCTGAGGTAGTAGCAGGAACAGAAGCAACATCATCCACTGCCACAGACAGTGACGGGAAATGTGGAGGACAAGAAGAGAGAGGACATTCTTCTCCACCTCTTCCCTATCCCTATCCCCTGAAGTCATGGGTGTGGGACTATTTTTCTCTTGGGGAAGGCACAGTGCACAATTTGTGATAAGTCAGAGAGAATGGAAAAGGAGAGAACACACCTTGGAACAACCTCCCTGATATCACACATGAAACCCAGACACCATGACATTTATGTCAAACATGTTAAAGAGAAACACCCATCACAGAAATCAAGCACCACTGTTACTGTACCCCCTGACTCTCCAGAAAGGCAACAAGAGGTATGGCAGAGATCAAAGAAGAGAAAGAATAGAAAAACCCAGGCAGAGACTGGAAGTTCCATGATGAGCTAAACAACTAGCTCGCCATCACCTTCTTCCTCTAGGGTGACTACATCTTCTGCCAATCCACTTCATTCATCATTACATCCCCCACCAAATGATAGCCACTCTGTAGATGTTAGGATGTGGCAGTTCATGTCCACCTATTGCACACCATGTGGTGCACTGATCACACATGGCAGTGTGGTGGAGGAGAATCGCAAGCAAGGCATCAAGCAGAATCTGAGGAGATTCTATCCCACAGAATATGCTAAGATGCTGGCAGGGAGGGTTCGTCATTTCTATTAAACTGTCAGCAAGTTGTCATGTGTCCTTAGCGGGGTCTGGACAAGGGGCATAGTGGCAGCGGCAGTACTTGGGTTTTGGTGTCATGATGTTTAGATACAGTTGTGCCCCCAGATGTTATTTACCGCACACACTGTGTACATTGCAGTTGCTGGAGAAAGGCACAGTTCCTGCTCTCAAGGGAAACATTTATACTCTAATAACAAAATGCCCATGATTTTGGAGAAGGGGCAGGTGGAGAATAATTACAGGCCAACTTGTTCTTTTCTCCACATATAATGGGGGCTACTTTTTGTGCTGTTACTGCCTCAGACTCATCATTGGAGCTAGTTGTGACAAGTGGAACCTTCATCATCCATCACCCATGTTACTGCTTTTGTTGATCCCATTACCTTTCAGCTGGTTAATCATACTGCTGCATAAACAACTCAGCAGCAGCAACAAGAACAGCAGTCACAAATTCCATATCTATATCAGGCCATTTGATAATAGCCAGTGGCCACTGGTCAACAAGAGATCACCTGCTGGCACTAGGCCAGTAGGGCATTTGTTTTTTCTCAGGGCTTGTGCTTTTTAAAAAAAATCAAGTCAAGTATCAGTCTACCCCAGTGGCAGCTTATGTCAGGGGGTTCCTGTCTCTGTCACTTACACACAAATTTCCTATTTTATTTATTTATTCTTTTTATTAACTGTCCCCCACCAAACAAATTCCCTGTTCCACTGATTCATTCCCCAGATTCCACCCACCAACACAGACACCCTCCTCTGATCGCTTTTATACCATGTCTTATGTTTTTTTTACTTTTATTTAGGATTTATGTTTTATTAACTGCCCCCCAATCAGAGTAAACAAACCCCCAAAAAACATTCCCTGTTCAGCTGATGCTTTCCCCACATTCCACCAACACCGGCACCCTCATGTCCCTTTTATTCTATGCTTTTGGGAAATAAAATAATATTTGCTTTGTGTTGTGTATAAATTCAATGTTCCCATTGATTTCAATGGAATGAGCTAGGCGAAAAAAATCTGAAAATCTGCACTTTTCGTGGGAAATTATTCGCCGAGCGCTGATTTCAGTTTGAGCAGCAGCAAGAACAGCAGTTGGAAATCCCGCAACTATGGACTCAGACTCAGGAGGAGGGCATTTGACAATAGCCAGTGGCTACTGGCCAATATGACCTGCTAGCACTAGGCCAGTAGGGCTTTTTTTCCTACGTGCTGCTGCTCTATTACGTACATCTCACTGCTGCTTGGAGGAGGTGACGATGATGAGCAATGTGACACAGGGTCCCCTACTTTCACACATGGCATTTATTTTTGACCTGAAGAAGGTAGACTGGCAGTAGTAGCAGCAGGCACAGGTCATCTGTGCTCCTGCTGGTGGGGTGATATTAATTCTGAGCCAGACAAAAAGATAATAAATTGCATTTATTAGAGAGTTCACGGCACACAAACATAGGACAACAATTACAGGCAAACAAAACAGGGGTAAAGCATAAAAACTAAACACCTAAACACTTCTGCTGTTCTCTTCTTGGTGTGTCAGCAAAGTTGCACAGGTTGCCAGGGGTTACAAATAATATTCTCAGTCCATTCTAGCTTTAAGCTGGAGCTTGCTCATAGTCCCACTAGAGGCAAGAGTGGGTGTCCCGCCCACTGTGCCTGGTGCTGGATTGCATGACATTTCCCTGTATCTTTTAGTCTTGCCAGAGGAGTTGGGGAAGACATCCTAAGATCCTTGTAGTGGGTACTTCAGGGTACTCTATGTGGCTGAAGCCGCCTTGACTTACAGCCCACAACTGAAAAGGGCACCTGGCCCTACAGTGCCCACTTACTCTAACTCTTCCAGTGAGGGCACTCACCAGTCACAGTTTCCCTAGTACTCCTTTAGAATGCCCATGGACCCTAGGCCTCCCACCATTATGGAGAGGCCTTTTCTCCTGGTCCTACATTTTTCAACTCTGTCTCCTCTCTCCCTCTCTCTTCCTAGTCTTTTTTCTACCCACCCCCTACAGGATCTGATGTCACAGGTACCATCTACCAGGTCTCTTTATGCTTAGCCTTATGTGAGGGGGAAGATACACACATTCCACACACAAACACATTTGCCCTACCCCCCTCTATCTGACCAACACTGGCTATCTCATAACACAATCTCTGTAGTCAGCTAGACTGGATGACACCATCCCTCTGTACATCATACACATTAACCAACCCATTCAATGCTGGTAAATGGCACACACACAGGGGACATTAATGTTTCAAGAATGGGAACACATGTTAAGACAATGGCAATCAGTGAAAACAGACACATTTCATTCAGTTACACATGGCACAGCACTAGTGGCAGCAAGGGCAGCAAGTCTAGCAGCAGGCACAGGCAGCTGACCTGTCCTGCCCTCACAGTACTAACCTTTTCTCCCTCCCTTCCCATTAAATTCCTCATATCCCTAGGGATGATTTAGGGGGACTGTACAGCATCGGTTCTGTGGTGCTCACTTGCTCCTCCACCTCAGATTCAGTGGACATACAAGGGTCATTCCAATCCCTCTTTTTATTATTTTTAATCCTGCTCATAGTGATAGCAGTCACTATGTGCCTCTCCTGCCTCAATTCTGCAGTAAATACATAGCAGAACAGCACATCTACCTCACTCTGTTGCTGCTTCTATTGTGTTTCACTTTCTTGACTACATCACCTTTTTATAGCGAAAATGCGAAAACCACATAAATCAATGGGCAGAAACTTTCTAGCCAATGAAAAAATTGTAAAAAAATTGTGGCCAATGGGTGAAAAATGGGAACATTTTAATCTCTTTAAAAGCAGATTTTCCTGTGAAAAAGTGGACAACTACGTAGTTTTCACAGAATTTCTCAGGGAACATACTGAGAGATTTACCCACTCTTACAGAGAACAAGAGATTCCCTAAATTACATTCCAAATTTGCTTTTAGCCTATCCTAACTAGTCAAAATTGTGCAGCTTTCTCTGTCACAAATACAGAAATGACATGCTGTGGGAACCTGATACTCTTTTATACTATACCTGTGGTAAAAGTAGGGAAACTTGACACATGGTGGGGTCTTATCATTGATTTCAATGCAATGGACTAGTCAGGAAAATCTGCACTTTTTGCAAAAAATTTCCCACTCTGCAGGAAGTGCCATTTTCACTTTGTTTTGCTTTTGAAGTGAAAAGTTTCACCTCCCCTCCCCTCTTGTTACAGAGAAGAATTCTTTATGTGCATACCAGTCTAAACCCACCTACATATGTAATGCATTTCCAAAATTATAGAAAGAATTCCACTTTTAGAGCCCTTGGGTTATTTAGAAAAAAAAACTGGTAAAAACTCACCATGGGCTAACAAATACATTTACTTTGGTTATTTTATAGCTCATCTCAGCTCATTTGTTTCATTTCAAAGGAGAAATCTTCATCTGTATACTGGTTTGACAAGGGATATTGCTAGATACTGACTTTGGGGGGCATCAACAGACATATACCAACACTCACCAGTTAGTTATGCTGAAAATCAGTGTACAAGCCCCTGCACTCATGTTTAAGGTCCCAAATCATTTTGCCTGATTGGGGATATAGCTCTGTGTATCTCTTTATAATAGTAATTTTTTAACACTGCATTCTGCAGGAGAACAACCCATGGGTTTGATTCCACTCATAAGCATAGATAAGCACAAATATGCATGGCACCTTTTCTTTGTACTAAAATATCATCGAACCAGAGACTTCAATTCTTTTTCTTGGGAAAAGATCCTGAGGCACATTGGCAATCTCTAGTAATTGAGTCAAGATATCCACTGAAGTACCCAATACCCTTAGTTCCCTTTCACACAGGTGATGCAACATTTGTGAAAGATACTATCCTTAATTATGGTGCAACTATCTCCTCAAAAGTCAAAACTATTTCTTCCAAAGTCAAGCTTGTGGTCTCTTTACTGTGTTCATGCAGGAATGTAATATAAATGCATCAAGGAAGGTCCGTGTGGTGGCCTATTGAAATGACTCCAAGCATCCTTGGCGGTCTCAGCCTCCTATGAATAGCTACATGGGTGCCAGCCAAAAATATTAACTGGACCTCATATGAACCACCTGACAGCCACAGCCCTCCGACATCCATTTTAGCAAAGTCTTTCCAGCATCCAATTCTCTCAATACAAACAAAAGTGCTTTGAAAACACAGCTACTTGATATAGGTGTACATTTTCAATGTAATTCCATTGAAACCCAAACTACAGATTTGTAGTTATATTATCACAGCAAAATTGCATGATGGTAAGTTTATCTATGACAATCATAGTGCATGTGTAAAATTCCCCACATATGTAATGTTGTAGCTGTGACAAAATTTACAGTTTGAAAGGGGCTTTTAGATCCCAATTACAATTTTCATATTGATGTATCTACAATGGAAGTTCAGCTCTGAAATGCAAAGTGTGCAGAGAAGATTTGCTTGCAAACTGAGATTTCACCTTTGCAATTGGATTAGAAAGCTAACATTTGAAGGTCCTCATTGGTGATAAGTAATCCCCAACACCTGGAGAACAACATCATTAACTACCGCAAGTCAAGATTCAGGCCAAAACAAAGTGTTGAAACCTCACTGGTTAAAATGTGGGACAATATATCAAACCTACTAAATGAAGGCAATGGCAATGCCCTTGTTCTGCTATCAGTAAAAACTCAGGCTCAGTCAGTTTAGGTAGAAACTTGAATCACCTGCCTGTCAAAAAGGAAAAAGGTTTTGTGTTTATTTATTTATTTATTTTATAATTCTATTTCCTCCTTTCACATCTATACCCAAATAACGTCTACCACTAATATACATGTTGAACAACACTAGCTCCTTCCCTTTGCCTGTCTGTCTACACTAGTATCTCCATCAAAAATTCACCTGCATTCTCTCTCCTCCAAGAAAAGACTGGCAACATGTGAGAAACTGGTACCCCTTTTATCTTTATCATGGTAGGAATTCTTGTAGAAACTCTGCATCCAGGGGGGTATACATTATTTGTAATTTCAATGCATTAAAAAAAATCCTTTAAAATCGAAAATGCTGCCCTTCCTGCAGGAATTTACGTGTATAGAAGGAACTACTGTATTTCACCTGTTCCTAATTGGTTTTCCCCAGAATTACTTTTGTAGTTCGTGGTACATCAGCCTCAATGTCTGATTTTATAATCAGAACAGAATGTTGACATCTTTTAGCTACTACTGAGAGGTAAAACACAGTCCAAGTTGAAGAAAAATATGTTTAATTAAATATTTTTAAAATGAAACATACATACAGTACATCATGGTGATGCTCAATATTAATTTCTAAGGTATTCATATTATATATATATAGTATTTATATCCTGACTATACATGAGCTTATCAAAATCTGTTGAAAGTTCAAGTCACTAAACCCTATTTAATGATGTCAGAGACATTTTTTTTAAAGAGTGAAAACGAGTTTGTAATTTTGTAAATTAGAACCATATTGAGTTGTGTTTAATGTTGCAACAAACAGTTATTAAATGAAATCAATGGGGACTAATTGTTAAAGCACATTAAATAACAGTATTTTCAGTAATGCAAATGATTAGTGAAATAGAGTAAATGCAGAATCATGGAAACAAAATAATGCATTTTTTTTTAATTGTGCAAGGGTGAACATTTTTAGGTATGCTTCAAATTTGCAGTTTAATCCCTTGTATGTTTGAGATGTCTCCAGTGCATTGTAAAGTAATATACTAGAGCCCTCTCTAACAACCAAGGTGATAACCCCTCACGTACTGGGCAATGTGTCAAATGTCACATTTCTTGCTATGTGTCTTTTAAATGATGTTTCACAGTTAATGTTTAGTGCCCCCATTTTGGAGGGGGGGGGTTGAACAAAATGCATTCTCTTTTGGTACCATATGTAAATACTTATTGTTTAGTCTTTATTGAGCCATACATATAAATTTATGAAAAATAAAAACACAAATTCTGGATATTGCCCCTTATTGATTGCATACAATCTCTGCAGTTTCCTACTAAATAAATATGGCTAGTTCTTCAATTTTCAGAAACAAACTGTCTGTGTTTTCTGCAGTTATTGGGCTAAAATCATAAGAACACATGTTACATTTTCTAAATGCATTGTCATTTTAGATTGTGTTACTTATTTATTGTAAATTTCCTCTTATGAGGAGTACAGGCTGTCTGCAACAAACTGCCCTCTCAATCTGGTGAATGCTCTGGAGCATTTTTTGTCCCTTTAATGAGCCCTGTGACTGCTTTCAGCATTGCTTACAAGGCACAGATTTTCATACTTGGATCCAGTTCACAATCTTCCTAGTAGTAGTAATGAGGTAAGCCAGGCTGTTCCTGACACATGGGAGCAAGCTGTCAGTACTGACAGTATGACACATTCACTTTCTCATTGCAATCCATCAAATTGCAATGAGGTCAATTCCCTTTTGCTTTAAATAACTAAATAACTTAGTATGAGTACTCAAAGTAAGCAGACTAGATAGGTGGACCACAAGGTCCATTTGCATATCTATCTTGATTTGTGAGTCCTTCATCACACTTACCATATGTCATCATCCACTGAATACTTCAGTTATTTTCTTATCTATAAATGTAGTGCTTTGTGTTCACTGACCAAAATTGTGATTATATGTTTACCAACTGACTGCTCTACAGTTTAATAGAACCATTGTTTATCCATTTGGGATTTTTAGTACTATTCATCTATTGTGCAGTGTGTACATTTTAAGTATTTATGCATATTTATATTTTTGTAAACCCTTTATATAATTAATTTAGTCATTGTTAATCCCTCATTGTTCACTTTTAACCTTTTGTCTATCCATACATTTTTAACATACTACATTTATAGGTCCTTTCTTTTTGCATTGCTCTATTGTCTTTAGTATATGAGGCTGTTTCTTTCCCTTACTATGGAGAGCTGCAGTTTGTGACTCATACTTCACCACATCATGAATAACAAAGATATAAGTGGGTTATGCACTAAAGAGTGATAAAGAGGTGATAAAACAGAGAAGACCTAAGGTCTCCAAAAGTAGAGACAAATTGTCTCCTCGGAATAACATAGGAACTGGAGAAGTGATATCACTGGAGAATCTTTATCACTTCTTTATCATCTCTTAGTGCATCCCCCTCAAAGTATTTTGGACAACAGGGAGGAGATGCACTGAGGTGTAATAAAGAGGTGATAAAGGGAGATGACTTCTCTAGGGATATCACATCTACAGTTCCTATGTTAATCTATGGAGCCAATGCACTAAGATTTCTCCAGTTTAGGAGATCTTAGTGCATAGGCTCTATAGAATAACATAGGAACTGGGGAAGTGATATTATTGGAGAAGTTATCTCTACTTCATCACCACTTTATGACACCTTGGTGCATAACCCCCCCACACACACACAGTTATTCATGTTTCTAACAATTTGGATAAACAGTTATTTTGAGCTATAAACACATTTGAATGGAATATCTGTCAACTATGGGAGTACTGGTGAGATACGAGCCTTACCCAGAAAAAATTGAGCTAGGAAGCTGTAAATTGCAGGGTATACTGGCCAATTTATCTATATTCCCTCCCCCGCCCCATCAGACTCTCCCCCAGCCTTCAAATCTTCAGACGCTCCCTGAAGACTCACCTCTTCAGGGAGGCCTATCAACTGCCTCCATAAACATCATCACCAAGATTCACCCCTTGCACGGACTACTGCACTCAACAGCACTTCTCACTCCCACCCACTGACTGGCAGTTCATGTGGCAGGAGGCACTTAAACACAATAGCACTTACTCCTTCTGTATCAAACCTACCTTCCTCTAGACTGTAAGCTCTCACGAGCAGGGCCCTCTGATCCTCCTGTTCTACACATCTGATTGTACTATTTAATACCTCTGTATGTCTATTCCCCAATTGTACAGCGCTGCGGAATTAGTTGGCGCTATATAAATAAAGAATAATAATAATAATAATAATAATATTCAATGGTGCAAAAATCAACTACCTACCTCAGTGGTAAAGTTGCAGGTTTGATTCCCAGCAGGGTCAACTCAGCCTTTCATCCTTACAAGGTCGATAAATAAGTACCATTGATTGGATAATAATAACATCTATTTCAGCTGCTGATTCAGTTAATTCCGAGACCATGAGCTAAAAGCGCTTTGAGTCCCACTGGGAGAAAGGTGCTATATAAATACTAGTTATTATTATTATTACTTTTGTTTTCCTCAACAGAATATGTCCTAGAACACTTTTTTTTTATTAAAAAAAAAAAAGAAATCTGTGCTATTAAATGTTGGGTAGCATAGTGTTAAAAGAAAAATGCAGTTTAAATATTGTTTACATTTTCAATTTTCTTTAAATAACCCTGCAGTGTATGCAGCCCCCTGCCATAATGAAAGTACCAGACAGGGCTGTGTAAATACTTTTTTCATAAAGTTATGTCATCCAGAGCAGACTACTAGAGAATCATATTCACCCTGTGATTTCCCTGAACTCCCTACATCTCTTGTCTTAGAAATAAATTAGAGGAGTCATCACCTACTACTGTTCACCAACAAAACTCTTGAGAGATTTAATGACAAGAGATGGGTTGATATGAATAGCAAGACCACAAGATTGAAGACGTATGTATTACTTGAAGAAACCTCTGTGGTTTCAAAAGCTCTGTACATTATGAAGAACAAATGAGATGGTCCATTAACCTTTTGAGGGACAGTGAGGTGTCAAATGCACTGCTTTTCACTCAAAGAGTCAAAGGTAATGCCAACAGGAATAAACTTTTTAACTGAATTGAAATTCTGAATAATCCCCATGCTGCCATCCTTACCAGTACTCATCAACAGACAGAGAGGCTCAGAGTAAAACGTAGGTTGACGTAGTAAGAACTGTGTCAATTCTGGGGCAAACAAATTGCACCATAGAGCAAAATAAAATTTGTCATTGATTGAAATGGGGGTTGTAACCCATTGAATTCCAGATATGTCTCCATAACATTGTTTCATGACATGTTGGAGACCACTTTAGCTCTTAAGGGGTTAACACCCATATCAATCAATGGAAATAGTTTCACAATGCATTGAATGAATTACTATGTTTGTTTAAATAGCACCACAAGTGTGTGTATTACTTTAAAATTAAGGGTTTCGAAAATACAGGGTTACAAATGCTTTGCAAAGTGAAACACTGGAAGCGAGGTCCCTGCCTAAAACCTTACAGTCTAAAGTATTGTAGGCCTCATCTCTAGCACTGAAGAGGTTAAATGTCCCTTTTAATTAAATGGGAATTTGAGGAATGTTTATTTTTTTTCATTTTACTCCAGTTGATTTGTCCTAAAATTGATCCAGTGTTGCTTAGTATGTCAATCTCAGCATATTATTTAAAAAATTGTGCAAAAGCCCGTGTACACGGGCAGAGGTCTGGGTGATGTCAACCCTTTGAGTGCCAGAGGGGTAAGCAACACATTGCTGTGCAATGCGTTGCATACCCCTCTGGCACTCAAAGGGTTAAAAGGCCGGTCCTGCTCTGCGTTCTGCCGCCGACACAGTCATGCACTGTAGAGACTGCCTGAAAGCACAGAATGCTCCCAGCACAGAACCCCCAGCATTCTGTGCTCCCAGCATTCTGTGCGTTTGGCAGTCTCTACTGCGTATGACGGCTTCTGACAAACATCCTAGCAAATTATTATATAGGATGCCTTTTCTCCCCAGAAGCACACTGGAACCATTACCTATCAAATCTACTCTACTTGTGTTAGCTGCTTTTCATTCGGAAGGTCAAAATAACAGTCCTTTGCTGAACAAAACTTAATTGATTTTTCTTGTGAGTGATTTTTATACATTGGATATTCAGTCACTTGCGACTTCATTTCCACATGAGGTTATTTACAGTTTACAAGTCAAATCTATACGTTATCTTTTTAGCCATGGATTTCAAACATCTACTATTAATTGTGTGAAAAAAGTTTCCCAGAAGTATTGAATATTTCACATGGGAAACATTTTTATTCTAGCGACTTAGGAGTCATGACTTTGTTGTAGCAACTATTTTATTGTAAAGAAAAAAGAAAGAATTGGTGTGTTTTTACTGTGATAGTGCAACAAGCATTACCCAGCATCCCATTCTCTCAATATAAATGATACCACAACCTACAATATTTATGTGCTTATGAAGGCAATTCCATTGAAACCCACATTACAAACTTGTAGGTGTGTTAACTCAGTCAGTGGAAAGTTTCAACATGCTCTACGATTGTTGCCTGTTTAACTCTTTCTGTGCCAGAGGGGTACGCAACGCATTGCAAACATTAAAACACCTCATATGACAAAGTAACTCACAACTGATGTATTTCTTTCGCTGCAGTAACCCTTTACCCCCTTGAATGCCAGTGAGGTCTCCAATGCATTGCAAAGCAATGCATTGGAGACCACTCTGTCATTCAAGGGGTTAAAGACCAGAAATATGCTTCACAACGTGATGAGCAACCGTCAAGTTCTTCAGGAGTTAATGCTCTTATGTGGAAAGTTCTTTTTTGTTATTACTGGAAATGTGTTCACAATGTATTGCAGACCCCTCTAGCATTTAAGAAGTTAACATGTCCCTTTTAGGTGAATGGAAATTTGGAGAATATTTTTGTCCCCTATAATCCTTTTGGCTTGTCAGAATTGATCCATTTCTACTTAGTACGTGTTGCAAATTGCTGCTTACCCTTCCAGTCCTTAAGAGGGTTAATGCCCTCAAATGAACAGGTCTTAATTTTCTTTGATTGAACTGAGTGAACACGCTGATATTTTTAATGTTGTACATTGAACAAAAGCCTCTCTGTGGAGATACACTTGACCCCTGTGTGGTAGTCTCCTAACATTATTATGTAAGATAAACTAATCACAATTAAAGTGGATCTGTCACCTTCAATGAAGTTTGCACATTTGCAGATATCACTCTAAAATGTTTTTGCATCATTCTAGCCAAAAGGCCAACAGATGCATAGTTTAGGAAATAATGAGACTCTCTCTCTCAGCCAGACACTTTATGGAAATTAGGCTCTGTGAAAGATGAATAACTGACATCACAGGGGGCAGAGAACACAGTAAGCTACTTTCCCAAGCAGCAGGCAGCTCACAGCATTTGTTCTGTGTCTGCTGCACTTAGAGCTCCCAAGGCAGAACTGGGAAGAACTCAGAGAGCTGCATTTATGTGGTATGACTGCAGCCTTCCTGTTGTCACAACAGCTCTCTGTTTCCCTCTAGAGGTCTGACTAAGAATCTGTGGGTCATAATCAGAGAGATAGAGGAGCAATTCTAGGGCAAAACAAACCATAGGGACAAATTCCCATTGATTTAAATGAAGCTTTTAACCCTCGAATATTAGAGACGACATCAACATATGAAGGAAGGAATGTGCTGAAGACATCTCTAGCATTCAAAGGGTTAAAAGCCCCACTTATATCAATGGGGCAATGCATTGCACATCTTTTTGGTCTAAAGCGTTCATTCAATGACAACAATGCATAAGTTGTGAGTCATTAGAGACTACACTAGCAATTAAGGGGTTAAAAGCTTCCTTTTAAATCAATGGGAAATTGAGGAGTTTTTATTTGTAGTGCAGTGAGCTTGCTCTATAAGTGTTACACTTTAACTAAGTACAGCTCTATGTATTTTGTGCTCTCTTTTGCTTAGGAATGAAGCCACGTCTGACATCAATCTCCTTCTCAGCGCAGTACATAGCTTAATTTGCATATTAGGGGACTGAGTGACAATGGTTGCATCATCAGAAGTAAACCTCTATACTATAAAAGAGTAGGCAGTCATGTGACCACATCCTGGGGCGGCAGTAAGGAGGAGATATGCTAATTTCCTCTATAATGCCTGTTTCCAACATACAAGGGGGCTTGATTGTGACAGGAATAGGCAGGGAGAGGGGTAAAGAGCTTTACGCCTTCTCACATTCACGAACTCCTGTGTACATGCCATCTCTCCTATTCACTACCTTCCCCTCCATGTGTTCTCCCTCCCTTTATGTGCTTACTCCTTTCATCACCACTTACTACTGTGTTCCCCCTGCCTCACATGTTTGCTTCCCCTCCCCCCCTTCACCTCATCACCTCCACACCCCTTCTCCTGTGTAGACACCTTCCATTCCATTCGTCACCTTCTCTTACCTTTTTGCCTCCCATCCATTCACTGCTCCAAATCCCCCTCCCACCCAGTCAATGCTTCGACTTCCCCTTGCAACCTTTCAATGCTCCGACTCTCCCTCCAATCCATTCAATGCTTCGACCCCCCCACACACACACTGAGGAATAGAAAGGTCTGTGATTGATTGACTGACAATGTTACTATATCACTTTTATATAGGATTACTTATTAACTTGTGCAGATGAACAATTTGTATCATTGCACTGATACAGTATGACAGGGGTCTGAGCAAGGTACTGGGGGGACAGTTAATAAAAAACTAAATCAATAAAATAAAATAAGAAATTTGTATGTAAATTGATAAAGACAGGAACCCGTAACATAAGCTGCCACTGGGGTGGACTAATATTCGACTTGATAGAGTATTTTGTAGAGGATGATTTGTTTTATTTGTTGTTAGAGGTAGGGATGGGCGAAACTTTCCTCCTCAAACTGAAATCGTCGAAAAAAAACCTTTCCTCTTGGCAAAAAATTTCCTGTGAAAAGTGCTGATCTTCCGCATTGAAATCAATGGAAAAATAGAAGTTACACACAACACATTACAAATATTTTATTTCCCAAAGGCACGGTATAAAAGTGGCATGAGGGTGCCTGTGTTGGTGGGGTGTGGGGAAAGAGTTAGTTGAACAGGGGATGATTTTTGGGGGGTTGTTTACTGGGATTGGGGGGCACATAATAAAAAAGAAATCCTAAGTAAAAACCTAAGACATGGTATAAAGGGGTCTGAGGAGGGTGCCTGTGTTGGTGAATGAATGAATCATTTGAACAGGGAATATGTTTTGGGGGGATTCTTGACTGATATTAGGGGGACAGTTAATAAGAAAATAAATTAATAAAATAAAATAAGACATTTGTATTTAAAGTGACAGCAGGAACCCCCTGACATAAGCTGCCACTGGGGTGTACTGATACTTGACTTGATAAAATATTTTGTAGAGGATGATTTGTTTGATTTGTTGTTAGAGGCCTTTGTAGGACTTAGACTTATTTAAGGCCCAAGCCCTGAAGAAACATTGATTTGTAGGACTTAAGCTTGTTTGGCACAAGCCCTAAGGAAACATTGATTTGTAGGACGTGGCTTTTTAGAAACAAACCCCCCAAAAATTGTTTAATTTTTTTGTAGGACTAGTTTTTTTTTCTTTTATTTATTTATTTTTTTCAAAACACAAGTCCTGAGAAAAAAATAAAAATGCCCTACTGGCCTATTGCCAGCAGGTCATGTTGGCAAGTGGTCACTGCCAAATGTCCTCCTGAGTTGCAACTGCTGTTCGTACTGCTGCTGCTGAGTTGTTTAAGCAGCAGGATGATTAGGCAGCTGAAAGGGAATGGGATCAACAATAGCAGTAACATGGAAGATGGATGATGAAGGTTCCATTTGCCACGACTGGCTCCAGTGATGCGCCTGAGGCAGTAGCAGCAGAATAAGTAGCCCCCAGTATTTGTGTAGAAAAGAAAAAGTTGGCCATTAAATCTTTTCCACCTGTCCCTCCTCCAAAATCATCATGGCTGTGTTGTAATTAGAATATGTTTTTTCCCTTGAGAGCAGGATCAGTGGGTCTCCTCAGCAACTGCAATGTGCACAGTATGTGTGTGGCAAATAAGATCTGGGAGCACAACTGTATCCAAACAACATGACACCCGAAACCAAGTACTGCCGCTGTCACTGTACCCCTTTTCCACACCTACTAAGGACACATGACAACTTGCTGACAGTTTAATAGTAGTGATGAACCCTACCTGCCACCATCTTAGCATATTCTGCAGGATGGAATCTCCTCAGATGCCGCCTGATGCACTGAATGCGATTCTCCTCCACCACACTGGCATGTGTGGTCAGTGCACCACACAGTGTGCAATGGGTAGAGATGAACTGCCACATCCTAACATCAACAGAGTGGCTATCATTTGGCGGGGGAGGTAATGAACGAGGAGGATTGGCAGAAGATGTAGTTACCCTAGAAGGTGATGGTGAGCTAGTTGTTTCACTCATCCTGGAACTTCCATTCTCTGCCTGGGTTGTTCTATTCCTCCTCTTCTTTGATCTCCACCTTTCTGGTGAGTCAGAGACAGCAAAAGCGGTGCTTGAGTTCTGTGGTGGGTGTTTGGCTTTAACATGTTTGGAGTAAATGTCACGGTGTCTGTATTTCATGTGTGATATGAGGGAGCTTGTGCCAAAGTGTGTTCCCTCCTTCCCTCTTTTCACTGACTTGTCACAAATTGTGCACAGTGCCGTTGCTGATGACTGTATTGTGCCTGCCCAACAGAAAAATAGTCCCACACCCATGATGACTTCAAAGGGAAGGGGAAAGTTGGAGAAGAATAGCTTTTTTCTTCTTCTCCTCCACATTCCCCTTCATTGTCTCTGGCAGAGGATAATGTTGCTGCTGTTGCTGCTACTGCCTGAGAGTCAGCACTGCAACTAGGATCAGGAGTATTGCTATTGCTGGCAAGTGGAACCTGTCCTAGTCCTGCATCGATTGTTGACCCCATTCCCAATGTGTCCAAGGTGGTCTGTGACATACTACCCTGCTGCCCTTGCATCTCAACATTGGAAGGAATTAGAGCAGTTGCAAATTCCTCTAATTCCAAGATGTCCTTGCTAGTGGTGGTGATTATGCCCATCCTCATTCCTGTCTCCCATTCCTACTCAGTTTCTGCTAAAAAGACTATCAATGTCTCTTCCACCCCAGATTCTCCAGCATCATCACCACCACCACCACTAGTCCCTACATGCTGTTGTTGCTGCTGCTGCCCTATTCCAGACATCTCACTGCTGCTTGGAGGAGATGACGAGCAATGTGACAGAGGGTCCCCTAATGTCACAGTTGCCATTGCCTTTTGACCTGAAGAAGAAGGCAGACTAGCACTAGCAGAAATAGCAGCAGGCACAGGCAGCTGATCTGTGCTCCTGCTGGTGGTATTAATTCTCAGCCTGCTCTCCTCCCCCAACACCAGTTCTGGCCTCTTCAGGTTCATGTTCCACCTGGACACTGTAGTGAAGAAAAGGGGAGGACTCCCAGTCCCAGGGCCAGGAGAATGATGTGGGCTCCCTTGACTGCTAGATTGGATGCTGTAAAATGTTTCCCCTACCACTCCGCTTGCTTCACCATTACTACTACTATTAACACCAACCACATCAAGTTCAGCCGCAGAGTCTTCCTCCTCAGTCTCACAGTCACTAGTAATATCAGGATATTGCTGATTACCCCCTCCTTCACTCCTAAGGCTAACAAGCTGCTGGACCTTAGTAACAGTAGTACTAGCAGTGGCAGGACTGTTTGGGAATGCCAAGTGTGATTTAGGGTCCCTTTCTGTCACACTTGGCATCATTTTATCCCCCCCCCCCCCGCGTAGTACAAGAAACACTAGCAGCAGGAAAAGTATTGGTTACAGCAGGTTCAGCACTGGCAGCAGGTTCAGCACAGTGGCTGCAGGGTCAGAAATGGTGGCACTGGCAGCAGGGGAAGCACGTCTGGCAACAGGTACAACACTAGTGGCTGTAGGATCAGAAATGGTGGCACTGGCAGCAGGGGCAGCACTTCTTGCAGCAGGCACAGGCAGCTGACCTGTCCTGCTCTCACTATCCTTTTCTCTCTTCCTTCCCTTTCCCTTTTCTCCATTCCTTCCCATTAGCTTTTCTCCCTCCCTTCTTATTAAATTCCCCAAAATCCCTTGGGGTGATTTAGGGGGACTGGACAGCATTGGTTGAGTACTGCTAGTCACTTCCTCCTCCTCAAACTCAGTGGACACATAATAAGGGTCCTTCCAGTTCCTCTTTTGCTGCTCATAGTGATATGAGTCACTATGAGCCTCTCCTGCCTCAATTTTTGCTAAATATCACAAGAGAACAGCAGAGCACGTCTATCTCGCTCTGTAGCTGCTTCTATTGTTTCTACCTTCAGCGAAAATGTCACGTTTTTATAGCGGAAGTGCAAAAACAACATAAATCAAAGGGTGAAAACTTTTTAGCCACTGAAAAAATGTCGAAAGATTTTGGCCAATGGGCGAAAGATGTGAAAATTTGAATCACTAGTTTTAAAGCAGATTTTCTCGGAAAATGTGGATAACAACATGGTTTTCGCGAAATTTTCCATGGGAACATGGCGACAACTTTCGCCCACCCCTAGTTAAAGGCCCAAGCCCTAAGGAAACATTGATTTGTAGGACTTAGGCTTGTTAGAAACAAACCTCTAAAAATTTTTATTTTTTTTTGTAGGACTATGGATTTTTTATTTTATTTTTTTCTTAAAGCACAAGCCCTGGGGAAAAAATGCCCTACTGGCCTAGTGCCAGCAGATCATGTTGGCCAGTGGCCACTGGCCATTGTCAAATGTCCTGAGTCCATAATTGCAGAATTTGCAACTGCTGTTCTTGCTGCTGCTGAGTTGTTTAGCAACATGACGATAAGGCAGCTGAAAGGGAATGGGATCAACAAAAGCAGTAACATGGGTGATAGATGATGAAGGTTCCACTTGCCACTACTAGCTCCAGTGATGTGCCTGAGGCAGTAGTAGCACAATAAGTATCCCCCAGTATATGTGGAGAAAAGAACAAGTTGGCCAATAATTCTCCTCCACCTGCCCCTCTTCCAAAATCATGGGTCTGTTATTAGAATTAACATTTTTCCCTTGAGAGCAGGAACTGTGCCTCTCATCAGCAAGTGCAATGTGCACAGTGTGTGTGTGTGGTAAATAACATCTGGTGGCTCAACTGTATCCAAACACCATGACACCAAAGCCCAAATACTGCCGCTGTCACTATACTCCTTGTTCAGACTCCACTAAGGACACCTGACAACTTACTGACAGTTTAATAGTAATGATGAACCATCTCTGCCAGCATCTTAGCATATTCTGTGGGATGGAATTTCCTCAGATGCCACTTGATGCACTGCTTGCTATTCTCCTCCACCAAACTGGCATGTGTGGTCAGTGTACCACACAGTGTGCAATGGGTAGAGATGAACTTCCACATCCTAACATCAACAGAGCAGCTCTCATTTGGTGGTGGTGGGGGGGGTAACAATGAACGAGATGGATTGACAGAAGATGTAGTTACCCTAGAGGAAGAAGGTAATGGCAATCTAGTTGTTTCACTCGTCATGGAACATTCAGTCTCTGCCTGGATTTCTCTTTTCTTCCTCCTGTTTGATCTCCATCTCACCTCGTTTCCTTTCTGAAGAGTCAGGTGGTACAGCAACAGTGGCCCTTGATTTCTGTGGTGGGTGTTTGACTTTAATATGTTTGACATAAATGTCATGGTGTCTGTGTGTCACGGTTTGTTTTGACTCTCAGACACAGAGGTAAGATAAAAACACAACTTTATTGAAAAGTTTAAAGAAAACCCTCGCGGGTTAGGCATACACATTTAACAACATACTTTAGGACATGGCAATAGTGAGTAGTGGTACAGAGAATGTGAGATAGGCTCTACCAGCCTTGCCAATACTGGGTAAGGCAACCTTGAACTGGCACGAGATGGAATAGGTTCTACCGGCCTTACCAATACACCGGGCAAGACAGCCTGTAGACTGCAGCAGATAGGAAGGAGGCTCTACCGGCCTTGCCAATACCGGGTAAGGCAACCTTAGACTGGCACAAGATGGAATAGGTTCTACCGGCCTTACCAATATACCGGGCAATGCAGCCTGGATGCTGCAGTGGAGAAGAAGGAGGCTCTACCGGCCTTGCCACTACCGGGTAAGGCAACCTTAGACTGGCACAGGATGGAATAGGTTCTACAGGCCTTACCAATATACCGGGCAAGGCAGCCTTGAGACTGGTATGGAGAGGAGGAGACTCTACCGGCCTTGCCAATATACAGGGCAAGGCAGCCTCGCTTAAACCATAAGATTGCAAGTATAGGTGCACAGACAGAGATGACCTCAGCACTGGTATATAGGTGGAGTAAACCAGTCGCCTACGCTAGGCAGACAGAGGCCTTGCCGGGGCTGTATAGGTGTAGATATGCACCCGGTAATAATGGAGAGAACCAGTACCCGCGTACTGAACAGACTAGAATCACCGGTGCTAATAGGAATACAGCAAGCAGCCGGTTATACGTGGAGCGAACCAGTACTCGCGTACTGGGTGACACAAACTCTACCGGTGCGGTAAGGAAAGCAGCAAGCAACCGTTGTACACGGAGCGAACCAGGACCTGTGTACTGGGTGACACAATCTCTACCGGTGCATAAGGAATGCAGCAAGCAGCCGGTTATACGTGGATCGAACCAGTACCCGCGTACTGGGTGACACAATCTCTACCGGTGCTGTAAGGAATGCAGCAAGCAACCGGTTATACATGGAGTGAACCAGTACCCGCGTACTGGGTGACGCAATCTCCACCGGTGCTGTAAGGAATGCAGCAAGCAACCGGTTGTACACGGAGCGAACCAGTACCCACGTACTGGGTGACACAATCTCTACCGGTGTTGTAAGGAATGCAGCAAGCAGCCGGTTATATGTGGAGTGAACCAGTACCCACGTACTGGGTGACACAATCTCTACCGGTGCTGTAAGGAATGCAGCAAGCAACCGGTTGTACACGGAGCGAACCAGTACCCGCGTACTGGGTGACACAATCTCTACCGGTGCTGTAAGGAATGCAGAAAGCAACCGGTTATATAAGGAGTGAACCAGTACCCGCGTACTGGATGACACAATCTCTACTGGTGCTGTAAGGAATGCAGCAAGCAGCCGGTTATACGTGGAGCAAACCAGTACCAGCATACTGGGTGACACAATCACTACCGGTGCTGTAAGGAATGCAGCAAGCAACCGGTTATACAAGGAGCGAACCAGTATCCGCGTACTGGATGACAGAACAAGAGAAATGAAAATGTCGCCCAAGGAGAAGGCACACCGCAGGCGATCCGGGAGCAGGAACACAGCCGGTACAGGACAGGAACAGGAACATCAACGGCAGCCAACCGGACCAGGAACGGCAGCAGGAACAACAGCCAAACCGGATCAGCAATGGAAGCAGGAACCGAGGAAGCTGTCAGACAGGAACTCAGGCGATCACTGGAGAGCAATAGTGTAGAAATGGCCCAGGAAGCTCAGGAACACAATGCAGGTGCAGGCGACATAGAGACACCACGAAAGGGCAACCAAAGGGTGCCCAAGCCCAGTTTAAATAGGCAATACTGGGCGGGCTGAAGGTAGGCAGCCAATGGAGAGCCCATTCAGGTAACTGACAGGAAAAGGCAGCAATCACGGGCACCGTGATAGAACCCTCATGGGTCCAGAACATACACATATGTCACATATACAAAATGGGTTCAAACAGTAAAGTAGTCTCTTCCCGCCTTGCCAATATACAGGGCAAGGCAGCCAGAAAGATGGCACTAAGGAAGGTGAACCGGCTCTACTGGCCTTGCCAATACACCGGGCAAGGCAGCCTGGAGGGTTGCACTATATTCTGAGTGTGGCTCTACCGGCCTTGCCAATATTCCGGGCAAGGCAGTCTAAAGGATATCACAATGGAAAGCAAACTGGCTCTACCGGCCTTGCCAATATACCGGGCAAGGCAGCCTGGAGGGTACACAAAACACTGAGTGTGGCTCTACCGGCCTTGCCAATATACCGGGCAAGGCAGCCTGGAGGTTACACAAAACACGAGTGTGGTTGTACAGGCCTTGCCAATATACCGGGCAAGGCAGCCAGGAACAGGAGGACAGCTCCACTAATGCTGAGTTGGTAGTGTGACAGAACTGTGGTGACTATAGTTGATTCCAGTACATTGCTGGAGTGCAGAGATAGTGGAGGGGTTGGGCTTTGATTCCACTCTACTCCAGGCCTGTGCTAAGGAATGTTAATTGATTCCTGCTGTGCTTCCTTGACCAATCAGAGGCGGTTATTGATGAGCCAGTTAAGAATGTAGGATTTCAATTCCTAATGTGCATTCTTATCCTGATAAGGATGCTGGTGGATGATTGGTCAAGCATAGAAACACTGTCCCAAGTATTCATTTGCATGCTGATCTAGATAAGAGTCTCTGTAGTGTATATAACCTGTGTGTTTGATTCAATAAAAGAGAGTTCTTCCCTTCATCAAGTCTCGGCTGATGTTTGGGAACAGGAGGGTCAGTTTACTATTGGATTGTTATTCTGAGGGGAGAAAGGATCTATAAAAGAGGTATCCAGCTTATGATACAAGGCGTCACGTTACAGGTAGGACAGGACCTTAAGATGGAGAGTGGAGCAAACCAGTATCACAGCCAGGGAGACCAAACCAGTGCACTAAAGGAGGCAACCGCAATCGGTAGACAAAGGATTAACAAGTACTGTCATAGACAACAATATAGCCCAACTGGTTCTATGCAGCGGGATCAGCAACCGGTGAATGTGGAGTCAACCAGTACTGCATACAGAACAAACGTAACGCCCAACCAGTTCTATACAGCGGGATTAGCAACCGGTGAATTTGGAGTAAGCCCAACCGGTTCTATACAGTGGAATCAGCAACCGGTGAATGTGGAGTAAACCAGTACCGCGTACTGGACAAACATAACGCCCAACCGGTTCTATACAGCGGAATCAGCAACCGGTAGGTGGAGTAAACTACTACCATGTACTGGACAAAAGTAACGCCCAACCAGTTCTATACAGCGGCATCAGTAACCGGTATATGTGGAGTAAACCAGTACCGCGTACTGGACAAACGTATAGCCCAACCGGTTCTATACAGCAGAATCAGCAACCGGTATGAGGAGTAAACCAGTACCGCGTACTGGACCAATGTAACGCCCAACCGGTTCTATACAGCGGAATCAGCAACCGGATATGTGGAGTAAACCAGTACCGCGTACTGGACAAACGTATAGCCCAACCGGTTCTATACCGTGGGATCAGCAACCGGTGAAAGAGGAGTAAACCAGTACCACATACTGGACAAACGTATCGCCAACCGGTTCTATACAGCGGGATCAGCAACCGGTGAATGTGGAGTAAACCAGTACAAAGTACTGGACAAACGTATCGCTCAACCGGTTCTATACAAGCGGAATCAGCAACCGGTGAATGTGGAGTAACCAGTGATCAGAATGTCGCCCAGGCGACCAGGCAGCCAGATGGATGACAATCAGGATACAGCAGCAGGAACAGCATACATGCCCGGACAACCACAGGAATGACAGGACTGCCAACCAGGTCAGGAATGGAAGCAGGAACAACGCCAGCACCAGATTAGGAATGTAAGTATGAACAAATGGCAGCACCATATCAGGAGCATAAGCAAGAACGACAGCACAGCCAGATCTGGAACGGAGGCAGGAACCAAGCAGCGGCAGCACTGACAGTGGAGAAATGCTGACACTGGTAGCAGATCAACAGGCCCAAGAATACAGGTAAGACAGGTGACTGCTGACACAGAGACACCACGAAAGGTCAACCAAAGGGTGCCTCAGCCCAGTTTAAATAGGCAGCACTGGGTGGGCAATAGACAGGCGGCCAATGGAGAATACACACACCTGACTGACAGCAAGGGCGAGCAATCAAGGGCACCGTGATACTGTGTTTCATGTGTGATATCTGGGCGCTTGTGCCAAGGTGTGTTACCTCCTTACCTCCTCTTACTGACCTGTCACAAATTGTGCACAGTGTGTTAGTGATGATTGCAGTGTGTATGTCCAAAGAAAAAAATAGTCTCACACCCATGACTTCAGGGTGGAGGGATAAGGAACAGGTGAAGAAGAATGGCCTCTTTCTCCATGTCCTCCACATTCCCCTTCACTGTCTGTGGCAGCGGATGATGTTGCTGCTCTTGCTGCTACTGCCTCAGAATCAGCACTGCAGCTAGGACCAGAAGTATTGCTGCCTCTGGCAAGTTGAACCTGTCCTAGTCCCACACCACTTGTCCATGGTGGTCTGTGGCACACTAGCTTGCTCATCAGAATCCTGCTGCCCTTGCACCTCATCAACAGCAGGAATTGGAACAGCTGCAAATTCCAAAAGCTTACTGTTAATGGTGGTGATGCCCATCCTCATCACTGTCTCCCATTCCTTCTCAGTTTCTGCTAAAAAGGCTATCAATAGGGATGGGCGAAAATTTATGCCTCAAACTGAAATCTGCAAATAATGGTACTTTCCGCTTGGCGAATAATTTCCTGCTAAAAGTGCTGTTTTTCTGCTTTCTCCCTCCTTTTTCAGCCATTGAAATCAATGGGAAATGTTTTTTTCTCAACCACATGAAAGTTTTCTATAGCCACATAAAAGGGTGTCAGGCTCTCACAGCATGCCATTCTGTGTCTGTGACAGGAGAGAACAGCACCTTGTTTGAGCTAGAGAAGATAGAGAAATTTAAGTTTAATTTAGGGAATATTTTAGGTAGGATATTTGTTCTGTGTATTAGGAGAGTCAGTGGAGCACTCTGGGGAGTAGAAGGGAGGAAGGAGATTGACCCCAAATACTCCAAAATTCCATGTGACTCACTGGCAAGACACAGGCAGCTAGGGACCTATTTGCTTGCTGATCTTGCTGTTATTGTCTCTGTGCTGGGTGGGGAAGTCTGGGGGAAAAAGTTGTTGATTTTATTTTTCAGGTTTTTTTTATAAACTATGATAAAACAACAGGGTGGGAAACTTAATTATTTAATAAAATAAATAAAAATAATAAAGAACTAAAAATATTAGGTGACAATGACAGCTGACTGGGCTTAGGCAAGGCATCATACAGCTCTATCAGTTGTGTTGTGTACCGTAGAGTAAAAGAACACAGTGTAATTGAGTAATTTCCAGCAAAAGCACAAGAGTAAGGGTGAGGGGGAAGGGTGGAGCAGTGCAGGGATGTGAGAGTAAAGTAGTAGTTCAAAAACTGACTGTAGCAATGGTTGCTGCAGAATGTGCAATCAATGATGATGATCCCTCTACTCCAAGGGAGGATGCAGTTTGTCAAGGTCCCAGCAAAACTAGTTCCAGCACCACCAGTGCCAGTAGCAATAAAGAACCATTTAAGAAGAACATGGAAGACAACAAGTCACATTCAAGTGTTGATGATACTGGCAATAGCATGATAGAGGAAGGTGTAGCAGCTGAACTGCCTGCTGCATCAGATAGTGAGACATAAAAAGCACCAAAACACCCACCTTAAAAGTAGTAGGGAACTTTGTTACAGTGAAAGGAAAAATAAATTGTTTGAGAACTCCAAAAGCTTAGAGGAATATAAGGGTAGTGGGCAAGAATTGTCAGGTGATGCTGATGCTTCTGAGGATGACCCAGTGATGACTGATGATGATACAGATCTAGAATATATCCCTCCAGCATCCTTCTCTTGTTCAGAAACAGATGAAGTTGAGAGTGAGGATGATGGCATGGCTATAAGGTTAGCAGAAAGGCAAAGGCTGAATCTTCCACTTTTAAGGAGCACTGTGCCTGTCTATAAATTGTTTGAGAAAACTGTAATGTGACGCCTTGTATCATAAGCTGGATACCTCCGTTATAGTTCCTTTCTCCCTCAGAGTAACACTCCAATAGTATACCAAATCTTATTCCCAAACATCAGCCGAGACTTGATGAAGGGAAGAACTCTCTTTTATTGACTCAAACACACAGCTTATATACACTACAGAGACTCTTATCAAGATCAGCATGCAAACGAATACTTGGGACAGTGTTTCTATGCTTGACCAATCAGTCATCAGCACCCTTATCAAGATAAGAATGCAGATTAAGACTTGAAATTATACATTCTTAACTAGCTCATCAATAACCTCCTCTGATTTGGTCAAAGAAGCACAGCAGGAATCAATTAACATTCCTTAGCACAGACCTGGAGTATAGTGGAAGCAAAGCCCAACCCCCACTATCTCTGCACTCTAGCAATGTATTGGAAGCAACTATGGCTAAGCTCAGTCTATGGTTGTTAGTCTTTTGGGTAGAAATAGTCTGAAGACATGAGATCCCATATCTCTAACACACCAATATCTTCCATAGTCGCCACAGTTCCATCACATTTGGAAAAATCTGACCCTGGACAAGCACAGATGTCAAGAAGCACACAGTCACCCTATCAGTCATCATCAGCATCATCGCCTCTTCAAAGTCCAAGTCCCACTCGGCCACGTACACCTGTTTTGAGTACACAACAACACAGGTTATTAACATTCACAATTTTAGATATGATGAGTGCCTCTGCTGCTAGTCATGTAAGTGCTGCATCTTTGACACTTAGTAGTAGTGGCAGTAAAATTGCATCAACATCTAGCCCCAGTAGTAGTAGCAGCAACAGCACCACCTCAGGAACCCCTCATTCCATGAAGTCCACAGTATGGAGATACTTCACTCAGGATCCTCAAGCTAAGCATGTTGCTATCTGTCTGTGAGAAGGGGGAAAGCAGGCTCACATCTAGTCACCTCCTCTATGAGATCCCACCTGAAGCACAACCACAGGTCTGACTGGGAGATACACTATCAACAGGCCAAAGGTGCCACAACCAGGAAAAGCACTTAAAAACATTCCCAGGGCTCTAGGGCAGAAAAAAGAAGTAGTGAAGATATGTATGTGTCAGAGAGTGTGTATCACGGTGCCCGTGATTGCTGCCTTTTTGTGTCAGTTACCTTTAGGGGGCTCCTCATTGGCTGTCTGCCTTCAGCCCGCCCTGCATTGCCTGTTTAGACTGAGCCTGGGCACCCTTTGGTTGCCATTTCGTGTTGTCTCTATGCTGCTTGCCTTTTCTTCATGTTCCTGAGCTTCCTGGGCCCTTGCTGTGTTCCTGCTACCTGAGATCGTCTAGTTCCTGAGTTTCCAGTTCAGCAGTTGCTGTTTCCATTCCTGATCCAGTTGGAGTTGCCCTGTGTCGCTGCTTCCTTCTGCCAGTCCCCGCTGCCATTCCTGATCCGGTTACCGTCAGGGAGTGCTGGTTCCTGTTTCACCTGCTGTGCTTAGTTTCCAGTTCCTTGGGTCTACTATTGCTCCCTAGTCGCTTAGGCGACATTTCCACTCTTGCTGGTTTATCCAGTACGAGGGTACTGGTTTGCTCCCCAGCCTCACGGCTACTATTGCCTCGATACTGTATTGGGTTTCCAGTACGCGGGTACTGGTTCACCCCTAAAGCCACATGGCTACTGTTGCCTTGATACGATTTATTCCCAGTACACGGGTACTGGTTCACTCCACGGCCACCCGGCTGTTGTCATGTCTTTGTGATTCGATTCCCAGTACGCGGGTACTGGTTAGCTCCACAGCCATCCAGCTGATGTTTGCTCCACAGCCTCACGGCTATGCTGCCTCGATACTGATTAGGTTCCCAGTGCGTGGGTACTGGTTCGCTCCACAGTCTCACGACTATGCTGCCTTGATACTGATTAGGTTCCCAGCTCGTGGGTACTGGTTCGCTCCACAGTCTCACGACTATGCTGCCTTGATACTGATTAGGTTCCCAGCGCGTGGGTACTGGTTCGCTCCCCAGCCTCACGGCTACTGTTGCCTCAATACTGTTTTGTATTTCGGTACACGGGTACTGGTTTGCTCCCCAGTCTCATGGCTACTGTTGCCTCGATACTGTTTGTATCCCAGTACGCGGGTACTGGTTCGCTCCCCAGCCTCACGGCTACTATTGCCTCGATACTGTATTGGGTTTCCAGTACGCGGGTACTGGTTCACCCCTAAAGCCTCATGGCTACTGTTGCCTCGATACGATTTATTCCCAGTACACGGGTACTGGTTCACTCCACGGCCACCCGGCTGTTGTCATGTCTTTGTGATTCGATTCCCAGTACGCGGGTACTGGTTAGCGCCACAGCCATCCGACTGATGTTGCCACATTGTGTGTTACTCCCAGTACGCGGGTACTGGTTTGCTCCTTAGCCATCCGGCTCTTGCTGCTACTTGCATTCTATGCTTCCAGTAAACGGTACTGGTTTGCTTACAGAGGTTACCGGTTGCGGTGCACCGGAAGAAAGACGGTTTCTCCAGTACGCGTGTACTGGTTTGCTCCATGCTGGTTACAGCTGTCAAGTCCTAGGCAGCTACGTTGACTCCCCAGTACGCGGGTACTGGTGGTTCCCTTCTTTTCCTTGGCTTGCCACTTGAGCCCATTAGCCTCTGCATGTCATCCAAGTGACTGTTATTGTCATCTAGACGGTCACTGAGGCCTCAGTGGTTGCCACCTTCTCCGTATAAGGCTGCCTTGCCCGGTATATTGGTAAGGCCGGTAGAACCTTTCTTTATTACCATTTTGGGTTGCCTTACCCGGTATTGGGAGGGCCGGTAGAGCCTGTATCCAGCTGTATTCCGTTAGGATGCCTTGCCCGGTATATTGGCAGGGCCGGTAGAGCCTATATACTTGTGGTATTCCATTAGGCTGCCTTGCCAGGTATATTGGCAGGGCCGGTAGAGCCTGTATACTTGTGGTATTCCGCTAGGCTGCCTTGCCCGGTATATTGGCAGGGTCGGTAAAGCCAACTATCCTGTGTGTGCCAGTCTAGGCTGCCTTGCCTGGTATATTGGCAGGGCCGGTAGAGCCTACTATATTCTCCGAGCATTAGTCCTGGCTGCCTTGCCTGGTATATTGGCAGGACTGGTAGAGCCTGATAAAGACTAATTTAATTGGTAGCAGGAAAGCTATAAAATTCTCAGTTACTGAGGTATGAGGCGAAGGTTGAACTTGATGGACTTGTGTCTTTTTTCAACCTAATTTACTATGTTACTATGTTACTATGTTACTATTCACTATTATTACTGCTTTTCCTGTCATTTCAATATATATGTATGTACGTGTATGATACCCTATGGGGTTGTCTTAAACTTTTCAATAAAGTTGTGTTTTTACATAACTTTGCGTCTGAGAGTCTTAACAAACCGTGACAGTGTGCTACTGCCAGTGCCAAGAGTTAGTTCAGTCCAAATAACACCTATGGCTCCTGTTGCAGAGGCACATGAAAGATAAAACCAGGACAAATATTTTAACACCAGCACAGATGAGGAGGTGGATTAGGGATCTACCCCACTTGGGACCACTGCTATGAGTGACAAGTAATGTGTGTAAATAATCTGAGAAGGAGGATAGAGATTTGACACAAACATGACAATGGTAAAAGCTATATACATACACAAATCACACCATACCAGCCAGGCCTCCACCACCACCACTACAATACATATCTGTCACATTGTAGGCTGTACTTTATTTTTTTATTACTTGACATCATTATGATGAATATGTGCCAGTGTCACTTAAGGAGGAAGTCAGTATTGTGGGCAAAGGACAAATGCATTCTGTATGCTAACACATTGTTCAAGGCATATGTTGCTGTAGGACTCACAACTTTGACTTTCAGACACTTATTTCTAAACTACAGCCCTCAGAAGAAGTAATATTATGGTGGGAAATGTAATATCTAAAGGAAATATAGGCGAAAAACTTGTTAAAATAGGGGAAAAGGAAGAAAATTTTGCATAGGAGAAAAGGAGAAAACGTTTGCGAAAGAAGCGTAAAAATCGGCAAGTTTTTGCAAAAAGTCATGTGGGAAATTTTTAACACTTTTCACCCACCCCTAGCCATCAATGTCTCTTCCACATCAGCTTCTACAGCATCATCATCGCAACCACCACCAGTCCCACTCCCTACGTGCTGCTGCTGTATTACAGACATCTCACTGCTGCTTGGAGGAGGTGACTAGCAATGTGACAGAGGGTCCCCTAATGTCACACTTGTCATTTCTTGATGACATGAAGAAGGCAGACTGTCAGCAGTAGCAACAGGAACAGGCAGCTGATCTGTGCTCCTGGTGATGGTGGTGGTATTAATTCTGTGCCTGCTATCCCCCAGTTTTGGCTTCTTCAGGATCATGTTCTACTTGGACACTGTAGTAACATAGTAATTTAGGTTGAAAAAAGACTTGCGTCTATCTAGTTCAACCCTTTTCCTATTCCTGTTTACCATCGTTGATCCAAAAAGAAGGCAAAAAAACCCCTCAATATAGCAATTTCAAATTCTGCCTTGAATGGGGGGAAAAAATTCCCTCTTGATTCCAAATGGCAATCAGATTTCTCCCTGGATCAACAAGCCCTAACTAAATATTAATCCCAATAGTAACGTACATAGCCCTCTCTGTTATGCTCTTTTAAATAAGTATCCAGGCCCCCTTTAAAGGCATCTAATGTATTCGATAGCACCACCTCCTCATGCAGTGAATTCCATACCTTTATTGTCCTTACTGTAAAGAAACCCTTCCGCTGTTGCAGATTAAATCTCCTTTCCTCAAGTCTAAGTGGGTGGCCCCTTGTCCTTTGTACTGTTCTGTTAATGAACAGGTCTTTGGAGAGCCCTTTGTATGGGCCCTGAACATATTTATATAGTGTTATCTTATTCCCTCTAAGACGCCGTTTCTCTAGTGTGTACAAGTTTAACTTTTCTAGCCTTTCTTCATAACTAAAGCTTTCCATTCCCCTTACTAGTTTTTTAACCCTCCTCTGTACTCTTTCTAGTTCCATAATGTCCTTTGTCAGAAGGGGCGCCCAGAATTGAACAGCATATTCTAGGTGGGGTCTTACAATAGACCTGTAAAGCAATAGACATGTAAAGGCATAATTGTATCTTCCTCCCTTGAGTCAATACCCCTTTTAATACATGCCAATATCTTATTGGCCTTTGCAGCTGCCAGCTGGCACTGCTTGCTACTGCTAAGTCTATTGTCTACCATAACTCCCAAATCCTTTTCATTTGTAGATTTCCCCAGAGAAACACCACTTAAACTATATGTTGCATTTTTATTATTATACCCAAAATGCATAACTTTACACTTGTCTGTATTGAATCTCATTTTCCATTTGACTGCCCAGTTACTCAATTTGTCCAAATCCTCTTGTAATGAAGACACATCCAGTTCAGACTTTATAAACCTTACTTAATTTTGTGTCATCGGCAAACACTGATACATGGCCCCCTCTTAAAAAGAAGAGGACCCAGGACAGATCCCTGAGGTACTCCACTTATCACTTTTATCCAACTGGAGAACTTGCCATTTACTACCACTCTTTGCATTCTATCTTTCAGCCAATTTCCAATCCACACACAGACATTTTCCCCTAGGTCTATTTCATTTAACTTGTGCAGTAACCTCTTGTGTGGAACCATATCAAATGCCTTGGCAAAGTCTAAATAGATCACATCAACCGCCGCTCCCGCATCTATATTATTACTCACTTTTTCATAAAATGCGATCAAGTTAGTTTGACAAGACCTGTCTTTCACAAAGCCATGTTGGCTATTTCTAATGATATACCCGTTCCAGCAGAATTCTTGAATATATTCCCTTAACAACCTTTCAAACAGCTTCCCTACCACAGATATCAAGCTTACAGGTCTGTAATTTCCTGGCTGTGACTTTGATCCCTTTTTAAATATGGGCACCACATCTGCTTTACACCAATCCATGGGCACCATACCTGAAATAAAAGAATCCCTGAAAATCAAATATAACGGTCTGGCCAGGGTCTGCCTTAGCTCTTTAAGTACCCGTGGGTGTATACCATCTGGCCCTGGAGCTTTGTCTACCTTAACACCATTCAATTGTTTTAACACGTTTTCTTGTGTTAGCCAGTAAAAGTAGTTTGCAGATTCTTGTCCATTGAGTCTTCCTTGATAAAACCAGAAGAAAATAAATTATTTAAAATATCTGCCTTCTCTCTGTTCCCCTTGACCATCTCACCCGTTTCAGATAACAAGGACCCAACATTATCAGACTTTCATTTTTTGCCATTAATGTATTTAAAGATATTTTTTGGGTTGCTCTTGCTCTCCTTAGCAATATTTTTTTAATTCTCCAGTCTAGCTAATTTAATAGCCTTTTTACAGGTTTTGTTGACATTTTTGTATTCTGTAGTGATGATCGAGCACCCCAATGCTCGGGTGTTCGGGTGCTCTGGCCGAGCACCCCCGGAGGCTCGAGTGCTCGGCCGAGCACCCGAGCCCCATTGAAGTCAATGGGAGGACTCGAGCATTACACCAGGCACCCCCTGCTCTGATGAGGGGAGGGTGCCTGGTCCATAGGAAAAGGGCAGAAAATGATGGAAACACCACAGAAATGGTTCAGGGACAGCATAGGGAGGATGTCTGGATGCATCTTGGACTCCAACGTCGCTGCTGGGAACGATCTTTCGCCCGTAGTACGACATTTTTACAGACTGACCGTAAAACACACAAAAAGGCAGATAAAAACGACTTTAGGCGAAAAATTGTTACCAAACAGTATTTGCTGTATATTTACTTGTATATCATCTGCAAATTCTGCAAAAAATGTCATCGATTTTTCGGAACTGGGGCCATGATTAAGAGGGAAACGTGCGCAGAGGCAAATTCTGCAAAAAATTTCCTCGATTTTTCGGAACTGGGGCCATGATTAAGAGGGAAACGTGCGCTGAGCCGACCATCTAAAACATTATGGGTGAGGGTCTGCTGCGGAGCTGACCATCCTAAACATTATATGCGAAGGCCCGCTAGTGAGCTGACACTATAAAACATTATATGAGAGGGCCCGCTAGAGAGCTGACCCAATAAAACATCATATAAGAAGGCCCGCTGGTGAGCTGACCTATACAAAAAGTTGTCAAACAGGGCCTGCTGGTGAGCTGGCCCTATATAAAAATTATATCACAGGGCCCGCTGGTGAGCTGGCCCTATATAAAAATTATATCACAGGGTATATGGAAGAGAGTCAACCATATACCCGTTTTTTGGGTGGAAGGGGTGAATGGGAATACAGAGTATTCCCATCATTGTAAATAACATATATAAAGTCACTTTATGTTCACCCGGGGCTTTCCTCCAGTGGAGTGGAGAAGTCAGGGGAAATCCAGGCCTTGTTCATTTTTATAAGTGTCAACCTATCAGCATTTTCGGTGGAAAGGCGGATACGCTTATCTGTTATGATGCCACCAGCAGCACTAAATACCCGCTCAGACAGAACGCTGGCGGCAGGGCAGGCCAGCACCTCCAAGGCGTAGAGTGCCAGTTCATACCACGTGTCCAGCTTGGACACCCAGTAGTTGTAAGGCACAGAGGGATCATTGAGGACGCTGACACGGTCTGCTACGTACTCCTTCACCATCTTCCAAAACTTTTCCCTCCTTGTGACACTAGGCTGCGCATCAGGGTGAGGGTGCTGGCGGGGTGTCATGAAGGTGTCCCACGCCTTGGAGAGTGTTGCCCTGCCTTTGTCGGAACTGCTGTGTGCTCCCCTTTTCTCCCCTTCTCGGTTGGCCAAGGTAGCAGGTACTCTGCCGCCAGCGTTGTCAGATGGAAAATTTTGGAGCAATTTTTCAACAAGAACCTTCTGGTATTGCACCATTTTGCTTGTCCTCTCCACCGGAGGAATGAGAGATGAGAAATTCTCTTTGTAGCGGGGGTCCAGAAGGGTGAACACCCAGTAATCCGTGTTGTCTAAAATGCGTATAACGCGTGGGTCACGGGAAAGGCAGCCTAACATAAAGTCAGCCATGTGTGCCAGAGTACCAACAGGCAAGATTTCGCTGTCCTCACCAGGAGGATGACTCTCAATCTCCTCATCCTCTTCCTCCTCTTCTGCCCACCCACGCTGAAGAGATGGAAATAAAGTTCCATGGCTACCCTCTGTAGTGGAGGCAACCGTGTCTTCCTCCTCCTCCTCCTCCGCCTCCTCCAATTGTCGCTGAGAAGACGAAGTGAGGGTGCTCTGGCTATCACCTTGTGTAAGCTCTTCCTCCCGCATTTCCACCTCTTCCACATGCAAAGCGTTGGTTTTAATTGTGAGCAGCGAGCGTTTCAGTAGACACAGAAGTGGGATGGTTACACTGATAATAGCGTTATCGCCGCTCACCATCTGTGTCGATTCCTCAAAATTGCGTAAAACCTCACAGAGGTCTGACATCCATTCCCACTCCTCACTTCTGATTAGAGGAAGTTGAACGGAGAGGCGACGACCGTGTAACAGCTGGTACTCCACTACTGCCCTCTGCTGCTCACGAAGCCGGGCCAACATGTGGAAGGTGGAGTTTCAGCGCGTGCTCACGTCACACAGCAGCCGGTGAGCTGGCAATTGTAAGCGCTGCTGCAGCTTCAACAGGCCGGCTGAAGCTGTTGATGACTTACGGAAATGTGCACACACGCGGCGCACCTTGGTCAAGAGATCATGCAAATTGGGGTAGGTTTTTAGAAATCGCTGAACCACTAAATTAAATACATGCGCTAGGCATGGTACGTGTGTGAGCTTGCCGAGCTCCAAAGCCGCCACCAAGTTACGCCCATTATCATACACAACCATGACTGGTTGCAGGTTGAGTGGCGAGAGCCACTGCTCGGTCTGGTGACTAATCCCCTGCAACAGCTCTGAGGCCGTGTGCTGTTTGTCCCCAAGGCAGATCAGCTTCAGCACGGCCTGTTGACGCTTCCCCACTGCAGTGCTACACTGCTTCCAGCTACCGGCTGATGGGTGAGTGGCGCTGCGCGCAGAGAATTCGGAAGTGGAAACGGAGGAGGAGGAGCCAATAACGTAGGTGCTGGCGGAAACCCTGATGGAGGTAGGGCCCGCAATCCTCGGCGTGGGTAGCACCTGTGCCATCCCAGGGTCCGAGTCGCTCCCAGCCTCCACGACATTCACCCAGTGTGCCGTCAGGGAAATGTAGCGTCCCTGGCCACAAGCACTTGTCCATGTGTCAGTCGTTAAGTGGACCTTCCCAGTAACTGCGTTGGTCAGGGCACGGGTGATGTTACGGGACACATGGTGGTGTAAGGCGGGGACGGCACACCGGGAAAAGTAGTGGCGGCTGGGGACTGCGTACCGAGGGACAGCTGCTGCCATCAGGCTGCGGAAGGACTCAGTCTCCACAAGCCTAAATGGCAGCATTTCGATGGCCAGTAATTTGGAAAGGTGTGAGGTTAGTGCTATGGCCTGTGGGTGGGTGGCTGGGTATTTTCGCTTGCGCTCAAATGCCTGGGGTAACGACATTTGGACGCTGCGCTGGGACAGGGAAGTGGATGTGGTCGCTGATGGTGCTTCAGATGGTACAGGTGCAGGGCGGGAGGTATGCGGGCCTGCGCCTTCGACAGGCGATTGGCCAGCACCGAAAACAGGGGAAGAGGAGGCAGTGGTGTGGCCTGCAGACACAGATTGGCGATCCGGGCGTTCCTCCCACTTATTACGGTGCTTGGATGCCATGTGTCGGATCATGCTGGTGGTGGTGAGGTTTCTAGTGTTCATGCCTCGGCTCATTCTGGTGTGGCACAGGTTGCAAACTACAATTCTTTTGTCGTCCGCACTTTCCTTAAAAAAACGCCATACCGCGGAACACCTAGCCCTTGGCAAGGGAGATTTACGCAAGTGGGTGCTCCGTGGAACATTTGCGGGCCGGTTTGGTGCGGTCCGCCTTCTTTCTTTAGCCACACCACTGCCTCTTCCAGCCTGTTGCGGTGCTGCAGATGGCTCACCCTCAGGACTGCTGTCATCGCTCGGCTCTCCACCTTCCCAGGTGGGGTCAGTCACCTCATCGTCCACCAAGTCCTCCTCCACTTCCTCACTCTGATCATCCTCCTCATTTCTTGATCCCACCACATACTCAGTCATTGACAACTGTGTATCATCCTCCTCATCAAGGTCTTGAGACAGTAATAGTGGTTGATTTGATGGCAACTGTGTCTCATCATCATCATCCACTTCCTTTGACCTTAAATGCCGTTCCCCTCTGTCATCTTCTTGTGATTGGGTACCCTCTAGAGGTTGTGAATCAGGGCACAAGATGTCATGTTCCTCTGCAAGCGTGCTTGGAGAGAGGTTCAAATGAAGGATTGGTGATGAGACGAGCTCCTCACTATATCCCAGTGTGGGATCACTTCTTTGGCCAGACCCTCTATGGTGGGAGGAAGGATGATCAGGGTGAGGATTATGTTGACCAGACTCTTGGCTACTGAGAGTGGACTTGGTGGAAGACAGGGTGGTGCTTAACCGACTGGAAGCAATATCAGCTGAAATCCAACCGACCACCTGTTCGCAGTGGTCTGACCTCGAGAGTGATGTCCTGCGACGCCCTGTAAACTGAGACATGAAGCTAGGTATGGTGGATGTCTTTCTTTCTTGTGCTCTGGCACCAGGCACAGTTTCTACGCGTCCTGACCCGCGCCCTGAACTATCAGGATCACGTCCACTTCCCCGTCCCTTTTTACCCGCCTTCTTCATATTACACGGAATATGTGCTGCTAATCTGCAACTTTGCACACTAAACAGAATGTGCTGCTAATCTGCGGCTAGGCACAGTGAATGGAATATGTGACTTTTATTTTTTACACTTTGCACACTAAACAGAATGTGCTGCTAATCTGCAACTTTGCACACTAAACAGAATGTGCTGCTTATCTGCGGCTAGGCACAGTGAACGGAATATGTGACTTTTATTTTTTACACTTTGCAAACTAAACAGAATGTGCTGCTTATCTGCGGCTAGGCACAGTGAACGGAATATGTGACTTTTATTTTTTACACTTTGCACACTAAACAGAATGTGCTGCTTATCTGCGGCTAGGCACAGTGAACGGAATAAGTGACTTTTATTTTTTACACTTTGCACACTAAACAGAATGTGCTGCTAATCTGCAACTTTGCACACTAAACAGAATGTGCTGCTTATCTGCGGCTAGGCACAGTGAACGGAATAAGTGACTTTTATTTTTTACACTTTGCACAGTAAACAGAATGTGCTGCTTATCTGCGGCTAGGCACAGTGAACGGAATAAGTGACTTTTATTTTTTACACTTTGCACACTAAACAGAATGTGCTGCTAATCTGCAACTTTGCACACTAAACAGAATGTGCTGCTTATCTGCGGCTAGGCACAGTGAACGGAATAAGTGACTTTTATTTTTTACACTTTGCACACTAAACAGAATGTGCTGCTAATCTGCAACTTTGCACACTAAACAGAATGTGCTGCTTATCTGCGGCTAGGCACAGTGAACGGAATAAGTGACTTTTATTTTTTACACTTTGCACAGTAAACAGAATGTGCTGCTTATCTGCGGCTAGGCACAGTGAACGGAATAAGTGACTTTTATTTTTTACACTTTGCACACTAAACAGAATGTGCTGCTAATCTGCAACTTTGCACACTAAACAGAATGTGCTGCTTATCTGCGGCTAGGCACAGTGAACGGAATAAGTGACTTTTATTTTTTACACTTTGCACACTAAACAGAATGTGCTGCTAATCTGCAACTTTGCACACTAAACAGAATGTGCTGCTTATCTGCGGCTAGGCACAGTGAACGGAATAAGTGACTTTTATTTTTTACACTTTGCACACTAAACAGAATGTGCTGCTAATCTGCAACTTTGCACACTAAACAGAATGTGCTGCTTATCTGCGGCTAGGCACAGTGAACGGAATATGTGACTTTTATTTTTTACACTTTGCACACTAAACAGAATGTGCTGCTAATCTGCAACTTTGCACACTAAACAGAATGTGCTGCTTATCTGCGGCTAGGCACAGTGAACGGAATATGTGACTTTTATTTTTTACACTTTGCACACTAAACAGAATGTGCTGCTAATCTGCAACTTTGCACACTAAACAGAATGTGCTGCTAATCTGCAACTTTGCACACTAAACAGAATGTGCTGCTTATCTGCGGCTAGGCACAGTGAACGGAATGTGTGACTTATTTTTTACACTTTGCACACTAAACAGAATGTGCTGCTAATCTGCAACTTTGCACACTTAACAGAATGTTCTGCTAATCTGAAAATTTGCACACTAAACAGAATGTGCTGCTAATCTGAAACTTTGCACACTAAAAAGAATGTGCTGCTAATCTGCAACTTTGCACACTGAACAGAATGTGCTGCTAATCTGCAACTTTGCACACTAAACAGAATGTGCTGCTAATCTGCAACTTTGCACACTAAACAGAATGTGCTGCTAATCTGCGGCTAGGCACAGTGAACGGAATATGTGACGTTTTTTTTTTAAACTCTGCCCCCCAAAACAAAATATAACTGCTGCCCCCACACACAATAGTCCTAAAAAGGACTTTTGGGTCTTTCTTTATATGTTGTTCAAACACACTTTTCTTCTCCCTACACTGACTTTCCCTTCCTATCCTCATCTCTCCCTGGCTAAGACTGAGCCGAACTCGCTGGTCAGGTGCTATACAGCACCCGATCACGGGTTCTGGCCAGCCAATCAGTGTAATGCCAGCAGCCAACATGGCTGCTGGCATTACACTGATGTCAGAGCCTCCCTGCACGTTTATTGGCTGCGCAGCAGCCGCGAAACGTGCGGGGAGGAGACCCGAACATGGCAGGCGAGCACATGCGGTACTCATACGAGTACCGCCATGTGCCGAGCAGAGTGATGCTCGAGCCGAACCGAGCTTCGGCCGAGCATGCTCGCTCATCACTAGTATTCTGCAAATGCCTCAGCTTTGTAATGTTTAAATGCCGCTTTCTTGTTATTTATTTCATGAATTACTTTACTGGTTAGCCACATTGGTTTTAATTTGCTTCTTTTGTATTTGTTTCCAACAGGGATAAATTTATGTGTGTTTTATTGCAATGTTATTTTGAAGGCATTCCACTTACCTTCTGTGTTTTTTCCTGAAAATATTTTATCCCAGTCAACGAGACCAAGGGATGAATTAAACCTGCTAAAGTTGGCCTTTTTAAAATTTAGTGTTTTGGTGGAACCCATACTAAATTGCTTTTTTGAATTAATCTCAAACGATACCATGTTATTCCCCAAGTGCTCCCTAACTTGGATGTTAGAGATAAGTTCTTCATTGTCAGTAATTACCAGATCTAGACATGCATTCCCTCTGGTTGAGGTCTGCACTAGTTGAGACAAAAAATTGTCATTCAACAAGTTCAGAAACTTGCTGCTTTTAGCAGAATTAGCTGTTCCATTTTTCCAGTCTATTTCTGGATAATTAAAATCCCCCATAATTATAGTTCTCCCTATTTGAGAAGCCTTTTCTATTTGCATTAATAGCTTTGATTCTTCAAGGTCACCAATGTTTGGTGGTTTATAACAAATACCCACGAATATTTTCTGGGCAGTTTTACCCCCAGTAACTATTTCAACCCACAGGCATTCCACATGTTCTATACTGTCATCACATATATCTTCCCGCAATTGAGGCAATAATGCTGGTTTGACATACAGACAGACCCCACCACCTCTTTTGTTTGACCTATCTTTTCTAAATAACATGTAGCCCTCCAAATTGATTGACCAATCATGTGTGTCATCCCACCATGTTACTGTTATGCCTATCAAGTCATAGTTTTCAATTTCAGCTACCAGCTTCAGTTCCCCTGTTTTACCAGTTAAACTTCTGGCATTTGCAAGCATACAATTTATGCCACTGCTATGTTTCATTTGTGATTTAATTTTGATGTGGTTTATAGGCTTCTCCCTATCATCTGTACTAACCCCGTCCCCAGATCCTCCCACCTGGTTATTAACTACATCGCCTTCCCTTTCTATACTACCTATCCAAGTACTTATTGGCCCCTCCCCCCTTCCTAGTTTAAAATCTCCTCCAACCATCTTGTCATCCTCTCCCCAAGCACTTGAGACCCTCTTGCATTCAGGTGCAATCCATCCCTGCTATAGAGATTGTACCCCAAAGCAAAATCAGCCCAGTGCTCTAAAAACCCAAAGCCCTCCTTCTTACACCAAGACTTCAGCCATGCATTGAGCTCCCTAATCTCCCTCTGTCTCTCTGGCGTAGTGCATGGCACAGGTAGTATCTCTGGGTAGTATCTCTGAGAATACTACCTTGGAGGTCGAGTTCCTAATATTACTGCCTAAATCCCTAAAATTACCTTTTAGGACTCTCCACCTTCCTCTTACTTTGTCATTGGTGCCAATATGCACCAAGACAGCTGGATCCTCTCCAGCCCCTCCCAATAATGTGTCCACCCTGTCTGTAGTTAAGGGAAAGAAACTACAAAGGCCAGAGGAATGGTGTGTGTTCCCTTGACCGCTAGTCTGGACGCTCTAAAATGCTTCCCCTACCACTACATTAAAACTAGTCCCCCTGACTGCTTCACCATTACTGTTACTACTACTAATAACACCAACCACATCAAGTTTAGCCCCAGAGTCTTCCTCCTCACAGTCACTAGTAGTATGATGATTACCACCTCCTTCACTCCTAACACTAACAAACTGCTGAACCTTCTTAGTAGTAGTAGTAATACAAGCACTAGCTGTACTGCTTGGGGATGGCAAGTGTAACTTAGGCTCCCCTGCTGTCACACTTGGCATCATCTCCCCCCTCCTGAGTATTACAAGACACACTAGCAGCAGGTACAGCACTGGAAGCAGCAGGTTCAGCACTAGCAGCAGGCACAGCACTGGGGCAACATGTCTGACAGCAGGCACAGTATTGGTGGCAGCAGGTTCAGTAGTGCTGGCAAAAGGGGCAGCACGTCTGACAGCAGGTTCAGTACTAGCAGCAGGATCAGCACTGGTGGCAGCAGGGCAGCACTGGCAGAAGGTGCAGCACATCTGACAGCAGGCACAGCACTAGTGGCAGCAGGGTCAGCACATCTGACAGCAGGCACAGCAACGATGTTAGCAGTAGCATGGGCAGCACATCTGACAGCAGGCACAGCACTAGTGGCAGCAGAAGCAGCATGTCTCGCTTCAGGCACAGGCAGCTGACCTGTCCTGCTCTCACTAGTACTATCCTTTTCTTCCTCCTTTCCCATTAATTTCCCCAAGATCCCTAGGGGTGATTTAGGGGGACTGGGCAGCATTGTTCAGTAGTGCTCATTCCTCCTCCTCAGACTCAGTGGACAAATAAGAGTCCTTTCAATTCCTCCTTTTACTATTTTTTTAACTTTCTCATAGTGATAGCAGTCAATATGAGCCTCTTCTGCCTCAATTTTCCAAACAAATAACAGCACAACAGTCCAGCGCATCTACCTTGCTCTGTGTCTGCTTCTATTGTGTTTTACTTCTGCAAATATGTCACATTTTTATAGTGACAGAGTGAAAACCAGGTAAATCAATGCACAGATACTTTCTAGCCATTGAAATATGGCGAAGAATTTTGGTCAATGGGCTAAAAATGTGAAGATTTTAATAACTTGTTTAAAAGCGGATTTTCCAGAGAAAAAGCAGACAACAACGTAGTTTTCACAGGATTTCCTCACGGGAACACGGCGATAACTTTTGCCCACCCCCGAGTCCTTACTCTTGGGTCCCTAAAAAAAAACAAAAAAAAAAACGCTGAATCCAAGTGTTGAGGACTAAGATGGCAGAAATGTATGCCTGGGGTTAGCTGATGCTCTCATTCAGAGAATCGTTTTTTAGCACTTCTTAACTACACTTCATTTCTGGGCAGGGTCATTATACGGAACTGCAGGATTTTTTTTTTCTGTGTAGTCCAATGCCTGTTACCAGAACAATGATCACCTCCATAGTTGGCATCTGAAGGTTTGTGATGGCAAACAGAGATGTCCATCTATTTAAACTGCATTTTGTCATGCAAATAGATGATTGAGCCACTATGCATCAAAGAAACAATAAAAAGACAAAACAAATTAACCTAAGTCCTGGCTTCCAAGTGGGTCTGTGCCAACAAGAGGCAGTCCAGTGCATCACAAAGCACTGGTAACTGTCCCAAGTAGCAATGATCACCCAGTAGGAGCACAAAGTAAGGGTGAGAATCAATTAGATATATAGTTAAATAAAAAGAGAAACATGTAAGCCCAATAAAAGTACATAAAAGTTGAAGCTACAGAGGTTACTTATGATCCAATATCGGGGATTCTAAACAGGTGTCAACTCAGAGTCCAGAGCATCTCTGATCCTCACATGGATAGCTCTCAATATAAAATTAGTCTCATTAAATGGTGCAGGCTGGTGGACTGTTGGATTCTGACTGAGCGAATAAAAAAAAGGTAGCACATCCAAAGACAGCATTAAAAACCCTGAGCACACTAATTAAGTGTTTAGCTCCAAAGTAAGAGCATATATAATTAGGGTGTAAAAAAAATCTTGTTTTGTTCTGTGTAAAAAGCATGGTTTTTTGATTTACTGGTTGGAAATTTCACCCATAGAGAAAAATTCATGGAAATTCTTCCATTTCTCTACTATGTTACTTTAATGAGGCAACACTTCCTACTTCCTACCCATATACTATCTAAACACACAATTTCCTGCACTCAAGCATGGTGTATTTTAGGAGAAAATCAGAGTGGAAGGAGACAGAGAGATTGAGAGAAATTAAAAACATAAAACTGAATTAAAACAAAAAAAAAGTCTAGTGGTTCATAGTGCTGGCTGACACTAGGACCACCACCACTGTTTAAAAAAAATAGAAGGCGGAAGGACCCTGAAGCTAGTGACTCTGAGGATGAGGAGCCATTAGAAGGGAGGGTGAAAAGTTCCATTTCGTTCCCTTGGGAACTTTGAGGGATAGACTTGCTTTTCACTTTTCCTGTGGGAAATTTTGACCACAGAAACCCAAAGTTTTTTTCTCATTTTGCTAAGACCACAGAAAGTCTTGCGAGAATGGTTCCATTTCCCACCTATGTTGTTCGATGGGGCAAAACTACCCACCCATATACTAAATAAACCCATAATTTCCCGCACTTCAGTGTGGTGTATTTGAAGGAAAGAGAGAGAGAAAAATAAATTTAAATCAATAATTCTGGTAGTTGCAGTGATAATGTTGATGTAGCAACATCACTTGCCCCAGCCAGAGAAGGCAATTCTGGAGAAGAAGAAGGTAATTCTTCTGTACCCCTTCGCTCACTTCAATTAAGGGTGTGTGAATATGTTTCCCTTGGAACAAGCACAGTGTAATCATCAGTGACTGTACTGTACATTCTTTGTGACAAGGTTGTAAAAAAGGAAAAGGAGGGGCCACAACCACACATTGGCATAAAAGGTCTGATTAAGAAAAAAATGTTTTTTCCTCTAGCCTTGTATATGTTGCTGCCCTGATTCCTGCAAAAATGATTTACTCCTGGCTTGTTAATGAGAAGCCTGAGTACTGAAAAAAATATTTACTAAGGGCTTTTGTTTGGCTAACCTGAGTCCTGCGCACACAAATATTTATCAGGTTTTTCTCCATATAAGCCTGCCACTATGCTGGCTAACCATTATTTTAAAATATAAAAAAAATACAACCTGCAATGAATGTGACAGATGTTTATGGTGGTTGTGACGGTACCAGGATTTACCGGACCCTTTTGGGGTCATCGGTTCCTGAACTGCCGCTGCTGCTGCTGCCCCTCTTCCACGGCCGGCTGGAGCCCTGCTGCTTCCTGGAGGTCCTGGATACTCAGACAGGAACAACTGGATGCTGCCCCCTGGTGGCAGAGCTAGTGAATTTAGCTGCAGAATCCTACGTGGGGTTTCCAGAGGCCCTATGCCAGTAGACCGGCGAGGCAAGTGAATTCGCTCCTGCAGTGGCTAAGGTGAGAATCCCCAGCCCAACCCCCACCAGAAATACAGCTGAGACTTGTATTAAGGAGGGTAGAACAGCACAGCTTTATTGATGAAACACACTGCTTATATACACTTCCAGACACTCTTATCAACATTAGAATGCAAAGCAAGGTTTGGAAAAAGGGCATTTTGACTGGACCATAATAACTTTCCCTGATTGGTCAAGGAAGCACAGCAGGAGTCAATCAACATTCCAGTCATTGTTTAGCCAAGTTACACAGATCTGAAGTCTATTGTAAGCAAGCAAGAGTGCTGGGCATAGCCTTTATTTTCTCTGCACTCTGGCTCCCAACTATCATATCCCTTTACAGGAATTACAGTAATACACCACCCAAACCATTACATTATGTCACACAGTGTACAACATAGGAATCAATATTTCAAGTTGTATAGTCGTAAATTATTCCATCTGGTCACAGTGGTGGTGGATAGGGATGGGCGCATGTTGTCACCATGTTCCCGCGAGAAATCCAATGAAAACCACACTATTGTCTGCTTTTTTGCAGAAAAATCCCCTTTTAAAACAAGCTCGTTACCTCCCCACCAAATGATAGCCACTTTGTTGATGTTAGGATGCGGCAGTTTGTCTCTACCCATTGCACACTGTGTGATGCACTAACCACACATTCCAGTGTGGTGGAGGAGAATCACAAGCAGTGCATCAGGCGGCATCTGAGGAGATTCCAACCATGCTAAGATGCTGGCAGGGAAGGTTTATCATTACTATTAAACTGTCAGCAAGTTGTCATGTGTCCTTAGCAGGGTCTGGACAAGTGGTATGGTGGCAGCGGCAGTACTTGGGTTCTGGAGTCATGGTGTTTGGATACAGTTGTGCCCCCATATCTTATTTACCACAAACACTGTGCACATTGCAGTTGCTGATGAGAGCCACAGTTCCTGCTCTCAAGGGAATAAAATCTATTTTAATAACATACCCATGATTTTGGAGGAGGGGCAGGTGGAGAAGAGGTATTGACCAACTTCTTCTTTTCTCCCCAAAGACTGGGGGCTATTTATTGTGCTGCTATTGCCACAGATGCATCTCTGGAGATAATCATGACAAGTGGAACCTTCACCCACTCATGTTACTGCTGTTGTTGATCCCATTCCCTTTCAGCTGCCTAATCATCCTGCTTAAACATTTCAGCAGCAAGATCAGAAGCTGCAAATTCTGCAATTATGGACTCAGACTCAGGAGGACAACATTAGAAAGTGGCCGAGGGCCAACATGACCTGTTGGCACTAGGCCAGTAGGGCATTTTCTTTCCTCAGGGCTTGTGCTTTGAAAAAAAAAAAAATAATACAAAAAAGCGTAGTCCTACAAAAAAAATAAACACATTTTGAGAGGTTTGTTTCTAACAAACCTAAGTCCTACAAATCAATGTTTGTTCAGGGCTTGGGCCTCTAATAAGTCTAATTCCTACAAAGGCCTCTAACAAAATACTCTATTAAGTCAAGTATCAGTCCACCCCAGTGGCAGCTTATGTCAGGGGTTCCTGTATCTATCACTTTACATACAAATGTCTTATTTTATTGATTCATTTTTTTATTAACTGTCCCCCCAATACCAGTCAAGACACCTTCACAAAAACAAATTCCCTGTTCGACTGATTCATTCTCCAGACTCCAACCAACAACACAAGCACCTTCCTCAGACCCCTTTTACACCATGTCTTATGGGGTATTTTTGTTTGTATTTAGGATTTATTTTGTATTAACTGTCCCCCAATCCCAGTAAACAAACCTCCCACCAAAAAAATCCCTGTTCAACTGATTCTTTCCCCACCAACACAGGTACCCTCATGCCCCTTTTATACTATGCCTTTGGGAAATTAAATAATATTTGCTACGTAAATTCAATGTTCCCATTGATTTCAATGGAATGAAAAAAGTGAAATTAAGCAGAAATCTGCACTTTTCACTGGAAATGATTCGCCAAACGGAAAGTGCCATTTTTTGCCAATTTCCATTTTAGGTGAAAAATTTCACCCATCCCTAGTGGTGGACTGGTGCAGTGTGGCTGGTGTGTGTGTGTATGTATATATGTATATGTGTGTACATATATATATATATATATATATATATATATATATAGTAATATTCTTCTTGATAGTATCTTTGTGAAAACCTTGCAGAACACTGGCAATAGGCTTATTGGTCAGTAGTTGTTTTAGCTCCTCCTTATCACCTTTTTGTGCAGTAGGATAACTTCTGCTTTTTTCCACGTTTTAGGCACGTAATAATCATTTTAAGAATAGTTTAGCTAGGGCATTAAGGGTTGACCTCTGGCTTTCAGCATTTCAATAGTTACCTTATCAGGTCCAGCTCCTTTGCCATTTTTCATTGATTTAATTGCAGCTTCAACTTCTTCTAACAAAATGTCTGGCACATGTTCAGCCTCTGACACTGCATTCAGTTGTTCTCCTTTATCAGTATAAAGATTTAGTAGAATTCTTCCACTCGTTTGTAGCATTTGTTGTAGAGTTTCTGCTGTTGTATCATCTTTAAGCATTAATGCAAACATTTGGCTCCTATGTGTGGCCATCGTTTGTTTTGGTTTCTTTAGCCTTTGATTTTCATCCAGTGTCCTTTTTATGAGCTCAACATTGAACTTGCGTGTTAATTCTTTAATTTGCTTCCTTATGGTCTAGCACATTCTATATAATAATTTGCTAAAGATGTTTGTCAGAAGCTGTCATGCGCAGTAGAGACAGCTGCGTGCACTGCAGTCATGCGCAGTACAGGCTGCCTGCGCCGCAGCTGATACGGAGTGGGGCACTCCACATTCAGACCAGAATCCTCTCTGTGCACCTTCCTAAGGTTTTGGTCCCAGGAAGGTGCGCAGAGAGGACTCCGGTCTGAATTCGGAGCGCCCCGCTCTGTATCAGCCTCTGTGCGGGCAGTCTGTACTGTGCACGACTGCAGCGCCGCCAGTTTTGGCCCATGTACACAGGCTTTAAAACTAGTTTCTACAAATTCTATCCTGTTTCTTTCGATTTTTCATCATGGCAACTATTTATTTTGATATTCGAGTTTTATTTTTTGCTTTACAGTAGGTGAAAGAGCAAGGGAAGTGTTTAAAATAATATCAATAACTTTTTCCTTGGGGGTTGAAATGTCTGTATCTGCAACACAATGAAACTATTAGACAATGCTGTCTCAAAATTCGTATGATTTTTCAATAGCTGGCTATAACTGGCCATAAGCCTATTGCCAGTGGTCTGTAAGGTTTTCACAAATGTACTATCAAGAAGAATGGACACAATACTTAACACTGCACAACCTAAGGAACAAGCAGGGGTCAGGAGTGGTTTCAGTACAATGGACCACATACAGACAGTGCAACAAGTTACAGAGAAACTTACAACCTTCGATTATGCATAGCCTTTGTTGACTAAGAAGAGGCATTTGACTCCATGAAAGAGTAAGCAATAATTGATGCCCTGATCAGCCAAGAAATAGATGGAGCTTACACTGATATCCTCCAATCAATATATGAAAATGTAACTGTATCAATACAGGTAAACATTGATAAAAATCCAGATCAAAATAGAAAAAAGTAGTCCTACAAGAAATCACAATTTCCCCCAAACTGTTTTCAGCCTTTTTAGAAGAAATTTTCCACAAACTAAATTGGCACAAAAAAGGACTTAAGATAAATGGAAAATTTCTACATCACTTATGTTTTCAGATAATATCATACTCTTTGCTAGTAGTCCTGTAGAACTGCAAGAACGCATTGAGGAGCTACAACAGGAAAGCAAAAATTTGGGACTGAAGATGAACACCAAAAAAACACAAGTCATGCTTAACAAATTTACCATACCAAGGAAAATCACAGTTGATGGACAAGAACTAGAAGTGGACAAATATGTTTACCTTGGACAGGAAATGTCAACAGATGGAAACACTATGATAGAAATTGAGAGATGAATACAATTGGTATGGCAAGCATTTGTTAAACTTAGTAGTGCTGTCTTTAAGACAAATTTACCACACTGCCTCAAGCAAAAGGTTTTTGACCAGTGTGTCCTCCCAGTCCTTACATATGGTTGTGAAACATGGACACCAAATGCTAAAGCCATACAAAAACTTAAGGTTACAAAGAGATGTATGGAGCGGCAAATTCAATACATAACAAAAAAGACCTAAATATGTGTGCATAGATTCATCAGCAAACAAAGGTCTACAATGTAAATGAATGATTAAAGAGCCTGAAATGGAAAGGGGCAGGCCATATAGCAAGAAGACTTGATGGTAGATGGACCAAACAAATTTTGGAATGGATTCCAATCAATACGAAACACCCAAGAAGAAGACCAAGGACAAGATGGGTAGATGAAATTACTACATTTGTGGGTACACAGTGGCAACAAAAGGCACAGGACTGAAGTTGTTGGAGGCTCCCTGAGGAGGCCTTCTTCCTGCAGTGGATCGACCATGGTTGAAGATGATGATAATGATATATTCATGATTCATACAGCAATTATCATTATCTCAGATTATTAACACACATTAATCAGTGGTCATAATTAGTGTTGAGCGAGCACCGCGATGCTCGGGTGCTCGGGTGCTCTGACCGAGCACCCCCTGCTGCTCGAGTGCTCGGCCGAGCACCCGAGCCCCATTCAAATGAATGGGAGCACTCGAGCATCAAACCAGGCACCCCCTGCTCTGATGAGCGGAGGGTGCCTGGTCAATGTCCCCCTTCATCTCCGCTATGCCCCTCTTCCACAATGTCCCCCTTCATCTCCTCTATGCCATAGAGGAGATGAAGGGGGACATTGTGGAAGAGGGGCATAGCGGAGATGAAGGGGGACATTGTGGAAGAGGGGCATAGACTCTATGCCCCTCTTCCACAATGTCCCCCTTCATCTCCGCTATGCCCCTCTTCCACAATGTCCCCCTTCATCTCCTCTATGGCATAGAGGAGATGAAGGGGGACATTGTGGAAGAGGGGCATAGCGGAGATGAAGGGGCACATTGTGACAGACGGGCATAGCGGAGATGAAGGGGGACATTGTGGAAGAGGGGCATAGAGTCTATGCCCCTCTTCCACAATGTCCCCCTTCATCTCCGCTATGCCCCCTTCATCTCCGCAATGCCCCTGTACCTCCATTCCCTGGTGGTCCAGCGGAGCGTCTTCGGATCTGTGCCTCTTCCGGCACAGATCCCCGCAACCCGAACATGTCGGGCGAGCACATGGCGGTACTCGTACGAGTACCGCCATGTGCCGAGCAGAGCGATGCTCGAGCCGATCCGAGCATCGGCCGAGCACGCTCGCTCAACATTAGTCATAATGGTGGCTCCAACTGTAGTAGATGGTAGCAAACCTCACATTCCTCCTTATCCTCTGTGCTGTTGTTAATTATATATATTCCCTGGCTTTCTCTGTCATGTATGGTTTTGTCTATTTCTGCTACCTGATGCTCAGATGGTATTAGATGTTGGTTAATTTTTAAGAATATTAGTGTCCCCCACCCCCAACATTGCAATATAACATTTACAATATAACCACCTGCACTGAAAACATGCTCAGACTCCAAGTATGATGTAGGGCAACAAAATATTTCCACAGCTGTTCATGGCAGTGCTGGCAACACACACACATTTTTTTGTTTGCCAATAATCCATGAAGTCACTGTTTCTGCTGAGAACATGGCTATCCTGCATGTATGATGAAACCATTTGACATGCAGTGGGATCACTCCTAGGAGCTACAAGCTGTTCCTGCATATATCAGCTACCAACCCACACTCTGTGAGCAAGTCCAAAAGAGAGAGGCTACCACCACCACAAATGTTGGATTGCCACCTCTGAATAGCCCTGTGTTTAGAAATATGTTGGGAATGGGATGTTCTGGTTGATGAGGCTGCACTGCTGGTATAAAGCACTTGATTATTTCCTTTTCACTTTGCTGTCTATCAGTTTTTTTGGCTCCAACTTTCTCCATCTCATCCTCCACAATGCAACTCTGCACTCTATCTATAGGTATTTCTTTATATTCTTTGACAGAATCCAATTTCTCAGAGAAATGCTGATTGTCACTGCTCCTTTCTGTGACAAAGTGATGATAGAAATTCTGTAATAATGGGTTCAAAGGTGGGGGGTTCATAAAAGTGGCAAGAATGTATTCCTTATTGTACTTAATGGACACTGTGTGAGGATCTTGCACAAAGCATGCTATCAAATCCTTAACTAGTTGATGCCAAGCTGAGCTGCTTTTTCTGCAATACATAACAGTTGTAGAAATGTGCTAATTCCTGTCCTTGCATGACTAATCAGCATGGTTGTCTCCTTAAGGATTCAGAAGCTCACATACATTGCACATTAGTTGCCATGGCCCAGGTGATAAAGAGGCTCCCTCCAAAGCCTTCCAGTTTTGCATTGTGTACTTGCTAATGGCCTTAATCTGCTCATGCAAATCTTCTAGGATGTACAGTATGGAATTTCAGTTGGTGATGGAGTAGGTTGCTATGTTCTTGTATGGAATACAATGTGGTGCGTGCACTGTTGGAGCGGCTAAAATGGGCACTTCTCTGAGGGTTTCAGATTCTGCCAAGAATCTGGTCACATCTAATTTAAGGACATGGGCAAAGCAGGTTACATGCTCCATGTCACCTATTCTCAATTCAGCTGTTATGTTGGAGCCATTATCAGCAGACACAAAACCAGCTTTCAAGGAAACAAGCTATTTCTCTATCACCTGCTTTAGTTTACTTAATACATCTATGACTTTATGGCACTGTCTCTCATAACATTGTGTACACAAAGTGTTGTGACAATGGTATGGGTTATCCTGCTGCCTTTTAATCGCACTACCAGAACCAAAGACAAGATTACTGGCTGATGTTGTAAGCTAGTAGTGTTGTCCAGTGGCAGTGGAAGGAAAATCCAGTGAGTAATCACAGTCATATAGTATCACTGTACCCGCGATTCTGCTTGCCTGTGATTCTGTCTTGTTGTCCGTGGTCTATACTGCAGGCAGAACCTTGCCACCTTCATGCTTGCCTCTATTCTGTGGGAGCGCTCCAGTGACGTTGCACTCGCTATTTTGTAGCATTAGGCACAATTGACCGATGGAGTCTCGACCTCCGGCGGCGGCCTTATAGTCTGCCCGTGAACTGGGCTTAGTTGCTCTTTCGTGGTCTTTCTATGCGTTACTCCTGTGTTGCTCTTGTTTGACCCTAGCTTGGCTTCTGTGTATTCTCTGGCTCAATCCCTGGCTTGTCTGACTACCCGCTTCAATCTGACCTTGGCTGTGGCTGACTACCTGATTAGCATCCTGACTGTGGTTTGTCTGACTTCTGCTCCATGCCTACTTCCGCTCCTGTCTGACTACCACTTGTCTCAGTCTGTCTCAGAGGGCTCGTTCCATTGTCCCAGTGCAACAGTTACCTCACTGGTAGTGTTGCAGGATGCCTTCCGCTCTGTTGCCTCCGCACTGTGCTTTTCCAGCAGTTACCTTACCGGTATTGTTAGGTGTTGCCCTCTGCTCTGTGGCCTCTGCTCTATGCCTACAATATGAAAACAGTGGCACCGCTAAACAAGAACATCCAAAAAAAATATATCCAATAATATTGCAAGCAACAATGTTACACTCACCGCCTGAAATGCTGACCCACGGTGCCGATTCTCAGGATGTGCCTACTCAGTCCTACCGGGGGCTGTTATTCTTGCTAGGCTTCTCGTTACTCTCTGCCTACATGACAGTTATCTCCTGGGTACTGTTGCAAGCTGCCGGAGGATACAGGTCTGATATCATCCCCCTTTAGGGATCACCCGGTTACGCTCTCTCGGTCTGGACTCCTGGCATTCCAGGTTTCCGCTCACTCTGCTGGTTAGAACGATGTCTGGTTCTAGATTCAAGATTTCCTAACTCTACGGCGGACCGGTTACAGCTCAGTGTCTGGTCCTGGGTAGTGGACTAGACACTGTCTTCACACCTGTTCCTATCTTGGTTGTGGAAGTGCTTGCTCTTGCTTATTTATTTTAATAAACTGGTTAAATTCATCTGTACCTGTGTTGTGTGCTTTATTTACCTAGAGTCCTGTGACATATAGTCTGTGATCTGCCTACTTGCCGTATATCTGTTGTCAGGTGGATTTTCTTGCCGTACGGTCTTTCCAGCACTTTGCCTACCACACTAACCACCTAATTGTACAATTCTAGTACAGCCCCCTGGAAAAATAACTCTGGATTGGGAGAGGCCAGAGAGGAGCCACCATTGACATGGCAGTGGACATGGCAGGATGTCACCTTGCCATTCAACAAGCATTCTCTGGGATTGTTTGGGTTGTCAGTACATGGAAGAAGAACTTGTTTTAACAACATGGCTAGAGGATGTGGTGGAGGTAGAGACAAAATGTGTGGGCATAAGCAGTCTATGACTCGTCATCTCCTACAACAAACTCAATCATACTCCTCTGAAGCCGGAGCCATAGGTGTTATATCAAATGAACAAACTCCTGGTACACTGACACATCAACGTCATTACTACTCTTATGTGCCCCAGAGGTCCAGGAACATTTAGTTCTGGTTTGAATTGTGGCACCTCTGACATGTTGTTGGCTAGTCTCCCAGTCACACCTTTGGTTGTGCTTCAGGTGGGATCTCATAGAGGAGATAACTATGTGCAAGCCTGTTTCCCCCAGTTCACATTCTCTTTGCACAGACAACAAATAGCAACATGCTTAGCTTTTGGAACTCCATACTGTGGACTTCATTGTCTGAGGGTTCCTGAGGAGCTGCCACTACTACTGGGGCTAGATGTTGCTGCAATTCTACTACTACTTGATTTCAAAGGTGCAGCAGAGGCACTCATCATAGCTGTGGTTGTTGATGTTGATAACCTGTGTTGTTGCTGCTGGTTACTCAACACTTGTGTGTGTGTCTGTGTGTGGATGAATGGGGCTTGAACTTGGAAGTGGTGATGTGCTGATGATGACTGACAGGATGACTCTGTATTTTTGGGTATCATTGCTTGTCCCAGGTCAGACTTTCCAATGGGTTTCTCAAACAGACAGGAATAGTGCTCCTTTACAGTGGTGGAAGCTTTAGCTTTTTCTGCTAACTTTCTGGTCCTCATCTTTCTCACTCTCAACTACATCTGTGTCTGAAGAAGAGGAGGATGCTGGAGGGATATATTATCGATCTAAATCATTATCATCAGTCATCATTAAGTCATCCTCAGTATCACTTGCCTCTTCTTGCCCACTAATTTTATATTCATTAGGCCTTTAGCGTTCTCATATAATTTATTTTAGTTTTATTTTCCCAATGTTGGCTACTACTTTCAAGACAGGTGTTTTGTGCTTGTTTGTCTAACTGGCAGATGCAGCATTTTTTTGAGCTGCTACACCTTCTTCCATTATCCCAGCACTACAATACGACTCAATGTGGTCTTCAGTGTTCGTATATGTTTTTTAATAGTGCTGGTGGTGTCAGAACGTTTGGTAGGACTTCAACACGCTGCATGATCCTCAGGAGAAGAGGAATCATCATCATCATTTACTGCACACCTTGGCTGCAGTCAGCTTTTGGACGTCCCTGCACTGCACCTAATCCTTTCATCCTCTCAATACCCCTTGTGTGTTCGCTGGACATTACTCAACTACTGTGTGTGTTTTTACTGTAAAGCACACAATAGAAATGATTGTGATGTTTAGCCTTGGCCATCTACAAAATACTATATCTTGTCTAGTATCAGTCAGCCTCAGTCACAGCTAACGTCAGGGTGGAACTCACCTATCAATTTTATTTATTTTTGTGTTATTACCTGTCCCCACTATCCCTCTTAAGAAAAAAACACATTCTCTGTTCAACTGTTTCATTCTCCAGACTCCTCTAGCACAAATATAACAGATCAGTAAGGGACTTTGACCATTGCTGCCTCTGTCTTCCCCTGTCAGTCACACAGAATTATGGGGTATTTGGGGTAAATATCCCTTGCTCCAATTTCATTGCCCCAGACCCACTAAGACAGAGATTACAACCAGATCAGGAAACAAATACACCAGACTCCCCTAATGCACAAAATAAATGTCTTGTCTACAAGCAGCCTTAAACTAAGCGTCAACTCCTTTTTATTAGCCTGTCTTCACTAGCTTACAAAAGTTCTGCTCTCTCTTCCTCTAACAAACAGAGAATAGCATGCTTTTGGAACCTGATACCCCTTTATACTATGATTGTGTAAAAAGAAAGGAAACTTGCCACATTATAGATAGAAATTCAGTTTTCCCATTGATTTAAATGTAATGTTAGATGGAAAAACTGCACAAATTTTCACAAGACAGGAAGTGCCATTTTTCTCCTGTTGCTATTTGGAGCCAAAAACTTTCACCCATATGTAGATGAGACTCTGTTTATCCCCCTTGATGTGTTATGCCTGTACAACAACATCCCTCATTCATTGAGAAAGGATGTAGTTAAAGCAGCTTTAGAGGCTGATCAGTCCTATGCTGGTCCCCCGACTGAATACATGCTTCTCTTGATTGATTTCATATTAAATAATAACTAATTTTTTAGTTTTAAAATCGTTTTTTCTGCAATTACTAGGGGTGGCTATAGGATCAACATGTGACTCCTGTTTATACATGCATTTTTATGGTTCACCATGAGCAGCTCTACATTCTTTCTCATCATGAATTTTCACATTGTATTCCATGGTGCAAATGGTTCATAGATAATTTTTTTTTACTGTGACATGAAAGTGATGGGAAATTGCACCCTTTTATTGATACCTTGAACTGAAATTGAGTCTGTCATTCATAATAGCAGTAATTTATGTACCACTTCATCATTTTGTGCACTTTTTTAATGTTGTACATCCATTGCCTTCAACCAGGAATGATATCTGAAGGGATGTATCTTGGGGGGTGGGGGGGAGATGTGATGCTCATCTTTGTGCTTAGCATCCTGAAGTCCTCTGGCCTGATGCATGGACATGGAGTGTTTTGGCAGGCACACATCTTGTTCACATATGTGTTTCATAGCTTGTTATAAATAATCCTGATATCACTGTGTCTGTTGCACTGAGGAAGGTCCATGTTGGAACCGAAAATGCTTGGCTTATTAGAGATGTGATGCAATCAACCCAACCCATTATTCTTCACCGTATGTCCATGTGTGTTGTCTCATGTTGGAGGCCTAGGCTGTGTATATCTGCAGTTATTCTAAGGGAGAAGCACCAGTGTATGTTATAATATTTTGAATGCCACTGCCTATTCTTGTATATATAGATAGATCCAGGACATACTTGAAAACGAGAGAAATCTCAATGTATTCTTCCTGGTAAAACATTTTCTAAATAAATAAATAAATATATAGACAATGCAAGAACAGCAACACTCTAAACAACTGTACATTTATCCAACATATGATATATTTTATTTTGGCTGGTGTACATTCCGTACAGAGAATTATACAAATATACTGGACCATGCAAGACCGATGAGGAACAGCACTCAATCCACTTGTAGTTGAATAAAAAAAGAGTTTATTGCATCTTCAAAAAAACGTTTTCAGACTCAACTGGACCGTCACATGGACGACTGGGTATTTTAATTATCAGAAATACATATGCACAAGCATTTATTTATTATTGTCTTTGCAAAAGGTGCATATTGGTGACTATGCTGACAGACACTCCCTTGATTGTGTTACTTTATTGAAAACAAAACAGAAAAGTAGGGTCAGTGATAATTAGAAAAAAATGTTTTCATTGGCTTTTGTTTGCTGCTCACAATTCATGGGCAAACAGAGGGGATGCTGGATTATGTTAAATCATCTCAGACACCACAGAACGTTCTGTACATCTTGATTTGAAAGATCTTGCTGTACAAATTACCCAGGGGAGAATAACCAGCAGCAGAGGGTCATCAAAATAAGAACTGGAGACCTGCCATGCTTTAATTAGCTGTTCTGTTTTATATTGAACTCGCAGTTAAGTGCATTTGTTAAATATAAGAATACATTTAAGTTTCTAATTATGTAATTAACTATTCACACCTTTTCTAGTACAACAAAGAAAATGTATTTCTGAAAATGTACAGTGTCTATCAGCACTACAGATAGGCACATATATAATTATTTACAAATTGCTGATTGCAATTAACCCTTTCAGTGCCAGCAGGCTGTGTAATGTGCTTTTCAATGTGTTGTGCACCCCTGTGGCATTCAAATGATTAACAACGCTATGTTATCAAGGCTAAAACACAAGGACAAAATACAGGAATTCTGGAATAAACCAACTGGAATATAGGGAGCAAATAAGAATTCTCACCCCCCATTGATATAATTTGGGATTTTAATTGCTGTGCAATGCGTTTGAGACTTAAGGGATTCAGGGGTTAAGAGAAGGGATGTGTGGGAATGTTCCAGGCGGGAAGAGATTTGGTGGAAAATAGGGCCTCCCACCTCCCATGAGAATTCTTCTGTTTCTTAGTGGTGTGACTCTTTAAGCAGAAACATACAAGCAAATTCCCCTTCTAAAGAAGTGACTACATAGAGCCATGAAACATATTAAGATAAGATAAGACTTACTTGAACCCATTTTGCTTTTTTGCATATAATCACATCTTTTTATGTATGGAATCTTGTTTCCAGAATGTTCACTTACTTGAGGATTTCCATATCCCATATGTCAGCCAGCCATTTCTGTGTGCATTGAAAGAACGTGATCAAACCACACTTGATATAAAGAATCTGCCAAAAACTCCATTGTGCTGTTGACCGCTTTAGCATTCAAATGGTTAAAAGTCCCATTTATTATGGACATTTTATTATTTTTTTGTGATATATAATATTTTCATAAGTGTTTACAATTCATACATCGATATGTTATACTATTTGTAGGATTATTACTCCTTTGGGGCGTTTAAACAAATCAAAGAGATGTTCCCACAATGCTTTGCATCAAAGCAAAAGCCTAGTATTATCAAGCTTGGAAAATTCTTCTAAATATTGTGTGTTTGGATACTAGTTGAATTATTTAAAAACACATACACAACAGACCTAGATACCATAAAAGGCTGTTTTTGTCTCTTGCTTATATACTTTATCCTAGCTTTGCAATGTGTTGCTCATCTCTCTGGTCCTTAAGTGGCAGTGCCACATTCTTCAGCATTTTTTTCATTAGAAAGGGATCTATGTATGATATAGCCAGCTGCCATGGTGACGAAGATGATGGAGAGTGCTTATCTCATGTTGTGGACAAGGATATTGAAAATCATAACCTAAATAGAGAAATAAGGTTTATAAAACCAAAAATATCAGGGAAAACCATTAGAAAGGAGATGTATGATAGGTATACAAAAGCTCACAGTTAGGGAATAAACTTCCTGAACTAGTTACAATAATGACTAGGGATAATTTGGGTGTGATGGCTACACCTGCATCTTAGTACAATGACTCAATAACTGGGACATAATTATACCTGGGTACAATATTTACAGAATATATGGTGCATGTATCCTGCTTTGCCCATGTTCTAAATATATTTGTGACCATATTCTTGCAGATTCCGAAACCCTCAGAGAGATGCTGAATATCAGCTGCAAAATCTTTGCTTAGTTTAGCCACTCATATAATGCATGCAATACATTATATATTCCATACAAGAGCATAACAACCTGCCCCATCACCAGCTGAAATTGGAGGTCCCGACTCCCTACCAGGTTGAATTCCACACTGTAAATGCTAGCGCTTTTGTACAAGCAGACTAAGACCATTAGCAAGTACACAGTACAAAATGCTTTGGAGGACGCCTCTTTGTCATTTGGGCAATGGTAACTAATGTGCAACGTATGTGAGCTGCAAAAAACGTTTGAGGAGGCAACCATGATAGTTACATAAAAGAAGGAACAGGTGAAATTCTTTCACTCTATATTTATTGCAGAAAAAAATGAGTAGCATGGCTGAGGAATCTTACCATAATGACAACACAGACATGCACCAACTGGTCAGGACATTTTAGCATGATTTGAGTAAAATCCTTGCATAGTGTCAATTAAAAGCAATGAGAAATACATTCTTGCCACATTGCTGGACCATCGCTTTAAATATAACATTTCTGAATTTCTGCCACAGTGTGATCAGTTTGTCACGACAAGGAGTCATGATCAGCAGCATCTCCAAGACAAATTGAATTCTGTCTAAGAATAAAAAGATATGCTTATAGATTGAGTGGAGGGTTGCATTGTGGAGGATGATGGAGAGAAAGCTAGGGCTTAAAGAACTGCTAGAAAGTATAGTGAAAAGGAAGGCAGCAAAGGGTTTATACCAGCAGCAGCTGGGGCAGTTACATTATCAACCAGAACATCTATTTCCCACTCTGAACACAGGGGCCTCATGGGCAGCAAATATCCAACACTGGTGGTGGTGGTGATGGCACTGGCAGTGGTGGCACATCTCTATGAAACTTGTTACCCGAGTATGGGTTGGCAGCTGATACACAAGAATACCTCATAGCGCCTAGGAGTGCATGTGAGATGGATTCAGCATAATTGTGGGATAGATATATTCTGGGCAGAAAAACTGACGTATATGGTCAACACTGACATGTACTGCAGTGGAAAAGCTTAGTTGTCCACCAGCAAGAATTTATTCTGAGAATGTTTTTGTTCAAATGGTTATATTGCAAATGACCATAGGATACAGCTATAAATTAGTAGTGTTGGGACACAAACATTCTTAAAAGTAAACCAACATCTAATAGCATCTCAGTATCAGGTAGCAGAAATGACAAAACCACAAATGACAGGGAAAGTCAGGCCACATGTATTATTATCAACAGCACAGAGGATGAGGATGAGGTGGGATGTTAATGGTTGCTACAATTTACCACTGCAGGATCACTGCTATGAACAATGATTACTGTGTGTCAATTATCTGAGAATTATTATAGCTTATATTAGATCCAAGGTGTATCTAGAGAAAAGACGTTGTTCACTAATGAGTCTACTCCTGTACCTCCTCCAAAATCATGAATGTGTTTTTCCTTGAGCAGTAAGGGACTGTGTGTGTGTAATGAAACATTGTAAAATAGGGGAAGGAAGTCTGTCTGCTTCAACATCATTCTCCTGAGGTATAATACCAAAGGAATGGGAATCGCAAGATATGGGGTTCCCTTGACAGCTGGTCTAACTGCTCACTTTCACCTCCGCATTAGGGTCCATAATCTAGTCCCAGCAGCTGCTCCACCATCCCAACCTCACCCCCACCAGTCTCTAGCTGCTATGTGGTAGTGGGACTGCTTGGGGATGACGACGTACATAAATATGATGATGAAAAGTGCAGAATAATGTATTTAGGACACAGAAATACACAGGTGGAATAAAGGCTTAATGGAAATGTGCTGACAAAATCATCAGAGAAAAGGGATTTCTATGATATTATTTCAGATGACTTGAATCTAGGCAAGCAATGCTGTAAAATAGTGGAAAAAGCAATAATTGGGGGAGATGCACTAAGGTGTGAAAAAGAGGTGATACATTGGAGATTACTTCTCCATTATGATACTCTCCAAGACCTATGTTGTTTTATGGAGCCATCGCTCCAGCTTCATAGTGTATAGTATATAGGCTCCATGAAAAAACATAGGATTTTGACAGTTTAAAAACACTGAAAAAGACATATCCACAGTATCACCTCTTTAGTACACCTTAGTGCACAACCTCCCTGGAGTGCTGTGTGCAGTTCTGGAGTAGGGATGAGCAAACATTTTTGCCTCAAAAGACAAACAGGAGAAAAATTTTACTTTTTTACCAAGAAGGAAATATTTTGTGAAAGTGCTGTTTTCCTGATTTTTTCACCTTGCTCCTTGCATTGAAATCAATGGACAGACAGAATTTCTCCTCACCACTTGGAAAGTTTCTTTTATTTTCTCGCAGGCACATAAAAGTGTCACGTTCGCATAGCATGCCATTTTGTGTTTGTAAGAGGAAGCTTCTTGCGCTCCTTGAGTTATAGAAGACAGGCTGATAAAATGGAGTTGAAGCTTAGCTTAGGAAATCTTGTAGACAGGATTTTTTTTCCTGTATTATGGGAGTCTGGGGGAAAGGAAGGAAAAAAAAAACCTTCTGTACGCCTGACTGGGAAAACACAGGTAGCCGTGTTACAAGTTTCTTCCTGATGTGACTGTTATCTCTGTCCTACAGAAGTCTAGGGATGTGAGAAGGGAGCAATAGTGTTTTACCCCAAATACCCCAAAATTATGTGTGACTGACTGGGAACACACTTGCAAAGGTGATCAAAGTTTCTTCCTGCTCTGGCTGTTATATCTGTCCTAAGGGAGTCTGCAGGTGTGAGAAGGGAGCAAAGGAGGTTTGCTCTAAGTACCACCAAATTTTGCGTGACTAAATAAACACACACAGCTGTGATCAAAGTTCCTTCCTCATCTGGCTGTTATCTTTGTCCTGGGGAGTCTATGGGTGTGAGAAGGGAGCAAAAGGAAAATTACCCCAAATACCCCAAAATTCTGAGTGACTGACTGGGAGTACACAGGCATCTGTGATCCGAGTGTCTTCCTGATATGGATGTTATCGCTGTCCTAGGGGAGTCTGGGGAAAGAGTATGTGTTTTTTGTTGACAGTGATAGGGATAGTGGGACAGTTAATTAAATTAAATAAATATTTCAATAGGGATCCAAAAGCTAAGCATGTTGTTATTTGTTGTTTGTATAAAAAGCATGTGAACAGGGGGAAAGCAGGCTCTCACTTAGGCAGTTTTTTAATGAGTGCCCTCCTGAAACACAATCACAGGTCTAACTGCGAGATACACCATCAACAGGTCAGAGGGTGCTACAACTAGCAGCAGCAGAAGTACTCCTAAACATTTCCGGGGCTCCGAGGTACATAATAGAAGTGCTGTTGATGTGTTAGAGAGTGCACCAAGATTTTATGCTCTTGCTGCAGAGAAATATGTCTCTGAGTTTGTTTTTGGAAATTACAAGAGTCACAGAGTGCCTGTACATACCATCACCACTCCCACATGTCATAAAGCAATAAAGATACACAGCTCTTCTACTATGTACTGCCATCCCACACTTACTAAGTTCTTATTAATAAGTCAAAACCTGCTAAAATAATTCAAAAGTGTGCCTATGGAATTGTAAAAATGTTGGTGGTTGACATGCTGCCCTTTTCTTTTGTTGAAAACAGAGGTGTTGTACCCTGCTGGAATATCCACAGCTGCAGTTCCATGTTGCTCATACTTAATAATAAAATAACTCCACAGCTGCAGTTATTTTTCAAGTACAGTTGTGCCAATTTTACCTAAGTAGGAAGTTGGTGTTGTGGACAAAGGACAAAGGTGCTCAGCCTGCTAACAATTTTTTCAAGCCATATGTTGCTGTAGGATGCACAACTATTACTTTCAGCTATTTATTTCTCTGCTTCAGGCCTCATAAGAAGTAATATTGTGGTGGGAAATGTTGCACCAAGATCAGCAAGGAATTTGGACCGCAGCTGTCAAATTAGTCAGACAGAATGTTTGGGTATTTGGGGTCAACCTCCTTTTCTCCCCTCTCACACCCCCAGACACGTAAAAAAGACAAATAATAACAGTAAGATCAGGAAGGGAATTGGACCATAGCCGCCTGTATATTTTTTATCAAATTAGTCAGAGAGAATGTTGGCATATTAGGGGATAACCTCCTTTTTTTTCCTTCTCACACACACAGACTCCCCTAGCACAGAGATAACAGCCAGATCAGGAAGAAACTTGGAACAGTCACACTGAATTATGGGGTATTTTGGGTTATACTCCTGTCTCTCTTTCTGTCTTCCAGAGTCCCCTAGACTCCCCCAATACAGAAAACAGATTTCCTGCCTATAAAACACCCAAAACCTCACTATATTAACTTACCCTCTCTAGCTCAAGAATGTGCTGCTTTCTCCTCTCACAAACACAGAATGGCATGCTGTGGGAACCTGACACCCTTTTATATGCCTGTGGGAAAAGAAAATTGCCATGTCTTGGAGAGAAACTCTGTTTTTCCACTGATTTCAATGCAAAAAGGAGAAAAAAGCGGGAAAACTGCACTTTTTGCAGGAAATTTTCCTCTAGGAGTGCCATTTTTTTCCTATATATCTGTGTTAAGGCAAAAACCTTCATCAATCCCTACAAATATGTACAGCTTGGAAGAAAGGAGAGAGAGATGGTTGATAAGATAGAAACCTTTAAATATATTAAGGGATTTAATAAAGTTCAGGAGGGAAGCATTTTTTAAAGAATACTAGAATAAGAGATTTCAATCTAAAGTTAGAGGAGGAAAATTCAGAAGAAATATGTGTGAGTGCAACTGTACAGAATGGGTGATAAACGCATAATACAGCCTCCCAGCAGATGTTATTAGGAAAAATACTGTTAGGGAATCCAAAAATGTCTGTAATATACATAAATCTACTCTGAGACATATATACTATATAGGGTTATGGGTAGATTGGATGGGCCAGATGGTTATTTTCTGTCATCAACATCTAAATTTCTATGCGTCTATGATTTTGGCTTTCAAAACTATATACACATCGGATACCTTTATCATCACTTCCACTCTCTGTCATCATCAAATAAAAATGTAACAGCTGCCACATCAGCTTTTACTAAATGTGAAATTAATTGTGGAGACAATGCATCAAGGGTGATGTATAAAGTAGAAATGGAGTAATTAGGGAGCAAACCAACTGCACCATAGGGGAGAAGTCAGTATTCTCCAAATTCCTTTTATGTGAAGAAGGGGCATTAAACCCCTTAAATGCTAGAGGTCTCCCAATGTACTGAAAAGCAATTTGCCAATCAGTAGATTAGAAACCACTATCACAATAAAAAGCATATAAGGAGAAATGTAAGTTGCACTTACTTATTGTTGCTGGTCAAGCAGCTATGATTGTGCTTGTGTACAGATGCATTAGTACATTTTCTATGCAAACAAGCTACTTCTATAGCTGATAAGGAAAAATGTTGTTTCCTCTGCACAGAGTTCATACATAAGATCATATGCAGAAAATGCAACATTTGGGACAAATTAAAATTAGCATTGAGTTAAATGGGGCAAGCCATCTAGCATTTAAGATGTTAAAACTCAGATTTAAATATATAGAAATTTGGGATTTATTTATTTTTTTATTTTTTTTACTTTTCCTCAGTGATGCAGTTGGCTTACCCTAGAATTGTTACTATATACTGTAGGAGTAGAACAATTCTGTAAAATAATTTTTCATGCAAAGCAGACACTCGCAAGACCATTAACACATCTAATACAACTGCTGGTTTGGGATTTTTTTTTTTTTTTGAGTCCACACCTCAGCAAAGATAGAAGTGTATCCCTTGCCCCTCAAGGCCTGTTTACCTTCCCTCACCTTTTTCCAGTCATCACCCCTCCATCCAGCTCCCCTCCCTTCTATGTCTTTGTGTCACGGTTTATTATGACTCTCAGACACAAGTTTTAGGTAAAAAAAATCAATTTTATTGAAATAATAAATTGATAACTTAGGATGGCAATAACATACATATATATATATACAGAATATAGCACAGACAGAAGGCAGACTCTACCGGTCCTGTCAATATACCGGACAGGACAGTCTTTAGGCTCTACCGGCCTTGCCAATACCGGGTAAGGCAACCTGCAGATGGAATAGCATAACGGTTCTACCGGCCTTACCAAATTACCGGGCAAGGCAGCCTCAATAGATACACAATGTAGGCTCTACCGGCCCTGCCAATACCGGGTAAGGCAACCTCAGATGGAATGTGGCAAAAGGTTCTACCGGCCTTACCAATACCGGGCAGGGCAGCCCAGAGATAGTAGCAGCAGTCAGATGAAACTGGCAAATTAGCAGAATCGTTAAGCAGCAAGGCTTTGGAGCAAACCAGCGTCCGCACGCTGGGAACAACACTGAATAGTATAGCCGTTAGGCTTTGCGAGCAAACCAGTGACCGCACACTGGAGTAACAAGTGAGTAGTATAGCCGCAAGGCTTAGGAGCCAACCAGCGTCCGCACGCTGGGACCAACACAGAATTGTATAGCCGATAGGCTTTGGAGCAAACCAGTGACCGCACACTGGTGTAACAAGCGAGCTTGTATAGCTGCAAGGCTAGGAGCAAACCAGCGTCCGCACGCTGGGACAAACACAGATTTGTATAGATGATAGGCTTTGGAGCAAACCAGTGACCGTACACTGGTGTAACAAGCGAGCTTGTAAAGCCGCAAGGCTTAGGAGCAAACCAGCGTCCGCACGCTGGGACCAACACAGATTTGTATAGCTGATAGGCTTTGGAGCAAACCAGTGACCGCACACTGGTGTAGCAAGCGAGTTTGTATAGCCGCAAGGCTTAGGAGCAAACCAGCGTCCGCACGCTGGGACCAACACAGATTTGTATAGCTGATAGGCTTTGGAGCAAACCAGTGACCGCACACTGGTGTAACAAGTGAGTTTGTATGGCCGCAAGGCTTAGGAGCAAACCAGCGTCCGCACGCTGGGACCAACACAGATTTGTAGAGCTGATAGGCTTTGGAGCAAACCAGTGACCGCACACTGGTGTAACAAGTGAGTTTGTATAGCCGCAAGGCTTAGGAGCAAACCAGCGTCCGCACGCTGGGACCAACACAGATTTGTAGAGCTGATAGGCTTTGGAGCAAACCAGTGACCGCACACTGGTGTAACAAGTGAGTTTGTATAGCCGCAAGGCTTAGGAGCAAACCAGCGTCCACACGCTGGGACCAACACAGATTTGTATAGCTGATAGGCTTTGGAGCAAACCAGTGACCGCACACTGGTGTAACAAGCGAGTTTGTATAGCTGCAAGGCTTAGGAGCAAACCAGCGTCCGCACGCTGGGACCAACACGGAATTGTAGCAATGTCACCAACGCGACCAGGCAGAAGGTCGCCAGGATACTGAAGACAGGTGATGAGATGACAGGAACCAGCAACCATCAGTCAGGTCAGGAAACAGCAGAGAAGTTCAGCAGTAACTGCCACACCAGAGACTAGGCCGGAACCAGGACTGGAGTAACTCAGCATCCAGGAAACACTGGAACAGTAGAGATCAGGAACTCAGGAACACAGGAGATCAGGAACTCTGGAACACTGGAACAGAGGCCCAGCTATCACTAACATAGTGATAGCAAGAAGGTCAGAAACAACACGAAAGGGCACTCAAAGGGTGCCCAATCCAGGTCTAAATAGGCAATAAGAGGCGGGCTATCTGCAGACAGCCAATAGCAGCCCCCTAGTGGTGACAGACAAGGAACTGCAGCAAATCACGGGCACCGTGATACTTTGTCCCATTCCCTTCCTTGATCATGGTCGTCTTCCCTCCCTTAAAGGGGAACTACCACCCCAACAAAATATAATCTCTAAGTATTTCTCTTCCTATCGTTATTAGCAATCCATAGTTGGTTTTCTCCAAAAAAGTGTTGTAAGAGCACTATATTTATACTAAATTTCTACCTGATGACGTCTTGCCCCTTGAATCCATTCTGCGCATGACCGCTATGGAGCCATTCAGCTCCATTGTACCTCCCTCCATCAAGCGCGGTCAGGTAATTTCAGTCTAGTGGAAACAGACTGGTGGTTTATATATAGCGAGTGCTTCACATGCACCCGCTATATATAACCACCGGTCTGTTTCCACCTGGCTGAAATGACCTGACTGCTCTTGATGCCAGGAGCGCGGCAGGTCACGTGGTGCTGAGGACAGTGACATACGAGTAATGGGCAAGATGGAGGGAGATACAGTGGAGCCATAGAGGTCATGCACAGAACAGATTTAAGGGGCAAGATGTCATCAGGTAGAGATTTAGTATAAACATTTTTTTTTGGAGAAAACTAACTATGGTTTGTTAATAACGCTAGGAAGAAAAAGACTTAGAGATTACATTGCGTTGGGGTGGTAGTTCCCCCTTTAAATTTTTTTCCCTCTTCTCTTTGGCTTGCTTCCCTCTCCCTTTTTCTTTGACATGCCACTTGCCCTCTACTCATTCGCACCCACAGGCCCCCTCTCACTACTGCCCCGTGCCGTCCCATGCTCTTTTTCAATATTCCCTTGCAACTCCCTCACCTCCCCCCTCTTTTCCTCCCCAATATATTCTAACTCAATCCAGAGCCATCAAAATCTTTTCCAAAACCTCTTTCAATCCATGAGAGAAATCACTGCTATTTTATTCAGCTCTAATAGCTCCCCTTTTTTCTTTCTGAGTATGGCCTACAGTGTTCACCTGGGTGCAGTGGCTCAGCGAGCTCAGAAAAACACATACTTTCCCTTACTGGCCCACTCTTGGCAGATATGGTGACAGAAATCTTCACATAAAAGGCATCCTTTGCACATTTTTTTATTTAACCATAAAATTGTATTGCTCCCTTTGAAGTCATTGGCCCACTCTCCTCTTTTCAGTCTCTTTACCCCCATTCACTTTGGTTCTTTATTTTACCATTTTTCTTGCACCACACCATTTGCCCCTTCTCACTCCTGCCCCTGCTGTCCCACACTCTTTTTTTGGTTTTGCCTTGTCTCTTCTAGAAAGTCAAGTGTCCCCCTTCCCTTTGTCCCTCCACTTTTTTCCAAATAGATACAAATGGATCCTATTCTCTAATAAAGTTCCCCCTCCCGCCCCTTTTACGTACATAATCAGCCTCAGCAAGCCGTTCCAGACAGAATGTGATGAGGGACAATCTTCTTCCAGCATAAGGAAAAACCTACCCTCTTTCGTTAAGGGGGCCATGCAGTTCCTTATACTGAAAGAGGGAAGATTGTCTCTTGCTGCAATCTGTCCAGTCCGATGACCGGATTCCAGCTCTGAGGGGAGACAGCTTCAGGTAAGTAAAAGGGGCAAGAGGGGGAAACTTTATTAGAGAATAAATGTAAAACGGAAAAGTTATATAAGGTTTACTGCTACACATTGTTATAAAAAGTAGGAAGAAGACTCGATTGTACTTACGAATAATGAAATATTAGTATCCCTTTAAATAAAAAGGAATTTTCATTATTTCCCTATGATGCAGTTTATTTGCTCCACAGTTTCATTCTTTAGCCTCCAGAATATGTCCCAAAGTTATTCGTGACTTTCTTGTGTCTTCTGATTTTGGATAATTTAATCAAATCCCCCTCAGCAATATGTAACAAACAGAAATAAACACTGTCAGTAATTACATTTCAATGTACAGAATTATGTAGTGCGTGATTTTACATTTTTAAAAAAGACTTAATGCCACATGTCACATGCTATGACTCACACAAGTACAAATGGGCTCCATTACTCTTTCCAGTGCATTCACTTTACAGTTTTATTATAAAAGCTAATTGGCTAAAGTTGCATACAGTGAGTCTTGGAGGTACAAACAATCTCTGCGTGCCAATGTATTCACTTTGCAGTTTATGAAAACCACTGACTGAATAAGGTCATGCACTTAGTGATTTAAACAAATACCGTACAATGCTCTGTTATTCACTCAGTATAAAATGCTAATTGGCACACCAGTGACTGATGCTGTATTATTCTCAATAATAGCTGCTGAAAAAATGATTGACAAAGTACAATCAGTATTAACCCTTTAAGAACCAGATTGGTGTGCAAGGCATTGCTTCACAATGTATTATACACCCTTCTGGTTCTTAAAGCGTTAGCAATGACTGAAAAACTATGCCTGGTAATTGTTAAGCTTACCCAGTGATTAGCAACGTTTTAACTAATTTATATTCTTTTTTTCTGTACCTTATTTTTCCTGCTTTCGCTATACTGTACTGCTACTCTGCAATTTATGGAACAAATTACACTATGTTCACTGCTCAGATATATTCTAATTTCTTTAATTATTGGTATCTTTTCAAACCTATTGGTTTTGTCCCTTGAATATGCAAGAGGTCTCCAGTGCATTGCTTTTGCATTGGTTTAAAGGGATAGTATTACTTCAAAATTACTATCCCTCATATTGTAGCCCTTAATAAACTGAGTTAAATGACACAAGCGGCATCTCTCAAACCTTTATGGTTTAAAAGATAGCCGCTTTCAAAGTTTCCTCTCCCCTGCTGTCAGCTTTAACAGTTGAAAGCTACAACATCAACATCCTCAACAAGCCAAAAGCTGGAGGTCCAAGGATTAACTAGCCCTGGTTTAAATGAAGAAATAATTTGGATTGATCTGGAACAAAAAAATAAATAGCATAAATGTAAATGTTCTGCTATTGAATGTTTTCAATCCTCTATTTTTCTCTAAGTGGGAAATTCTAATGGTTAATATGACTGATACTTAAATTAGCACCTCCTTAATGTTCACTTAAGTGTACTTGTACACTTAAAGGAGCAGTAACCTTTGTTTAAATGCAAACCTTTCTAATAAGGCGTTATGGGTACATTTTTTGTTACATTAACAGTGTCATCTGTTGTCCAGATAGTTTTTTCTTTTGCGTTCTATGGGACAAGTGAGTCACTGACTTCAGTTCAGGCCCAGATCAGCTATATAAGTGTAAATGAGGTACGGGTGCTCTCCTAAATCTTAGGACAATAGCACAGTAGACAGTGCATACCACATTTGAAAATGTATAAGCATTTAATGGTAGACAAAATCCCAGTGTCTCATATAGTGACTTTCAGTAGGGACACATCTCTGGGTTGTGAAACACACATCCATTAACACTGTTCCATGACCTCAATTCCTTCTACCAGAAGTGCTGGAAGAGTGTCATCATGGATACAGACAGTGAAAACCAACAAGAACATATAATGTAAACAACAATGGATCCCCAAAGTAAACATAAGCATGAATAAATGCCACATATGATATCTGGAACACTCCATCACTAGCAAAGAAAAGACCCTATTCATGTAAAGGACAGCCATCATGGATACCAGTTCCTTCCTGTGCCAGTGAGAGGTACTGGAGTCATGTGAGCAATTTGGCTATGAAAATGGATGGGGCTAAGGGCTCCTAGGGTGTCTTGTCCAGGGGTACCTAAGAGTTCAATCTGGCACTAGTAATCTTTTCCCGTGGTAATTTCCACAGAACACAGGCAGTTTGCCACTTTTTCCATGAAAATTTCTACCTACAGTATCCCACCAAAATATTATTTTACACTAACTCTTAGGAGATTATACTCCATATATGAGATTCTGGTTATATAAATGCAGTGAGACAAGAATGGAGGTCAGGAATGTGTGGATCTATGGATAACAATGCAGTTGAAAAGGTCAGAATTATGTGCAGTTCTATTGCAACCATGGGACAATGCTTTTGGAGGGGGCTTAGTGTGAGTGGGTATATGGCTACCATGTGACATGGGAGAAGATTGTGGTGGTCAGTATGTGTGGTTCTTTTGTTCCTGTGAGACAAAGCTGTGTGGGGTTAATGTGTGTGGAGGAGTCTATGGTGGCGACTGTGGGACAAGGCTGGGAGTGTTAGTTTGTGTGGTTTTAGGGTCTCCATTGACCTGTAGGTCACAGCCTTCGTGGGAAACATGTGACCCTCCATTTGCTGCCACATTACAACTGCAAAAGATAGTGGGAATAAATGGGAGTTTTAGACTGGCAGAGGCTGGAGAGCCTCAAAATGCCTACTGCAGCAGCTATCACAAAGAAGCACATGGCTGTCGCTTTATGGCTACCTTGGGAGTTGGGTCAAGGCCGGGGGTTAGTATGCAAAGTAAAAAAAAACAGAAACGCTTTAAATTTCACAGGAATTACCACAGAAAGAGAAAAGTGCAGTTTTTCTCAGTTTGGATGTAAATGTTCAACCATCCCTAGTTATCAATGTATCAGATCACCTCACTGGTGGCAAACTGGTTTACTCATACTGGTGAGAAGATGATGTAATTTGAAGAATTTTGTTTTGAATTCTATTTGATTTTTTAGGGGGGTGAATTGGATTTAAGCAAACACAAAATGAACAACTGTGGATAGAAATTCAAGTACTGAGAAGCCAGCTGATTCCCTTGTAATTTTGTGGCAAATATATTACAGTTTCTAAGAGAGTCAATCTTTAATGTTCTCTAAGGTATAATTTGTAATTTCATGGTTCATCAGTCTAGTTTTTTTGGCTTTTGATACATAAATTGAATAAGGCTCTGTGAAGGTTTTGGCCCATGAGTAATCTTTTTAATTGTGCTAATAAAATACTTAATGAATAATATTTAATTGTAGTCAATGCAATTCAAAATATGAAATTAATTACGTGAACTTTAATTTTCTACTTTGCAACATATATTATAAATCTTTTATTGGATCATCCAAATTATTCTGAATTTCACTGATTGTTTTATTGATTGACAGTGGTGTTGATTCCACATAGAATTCCATGTTTTTCACTGATTGTTGTCCATACTGACTGATGAATTGTGATAGGAGAAAAGTCCAGTTTTCTTTTTGCAGGCATTTTCACAGAAAAGACACAATATTTATCTTTACAATCAAATGCTCTCTGATAGAAATATATTAAAAGTTCCATGTTTTCATCATAGCTAATGAAATTCCTGTAAGAACTTAGCAATTTTCTCACTTTATTTTCTCCTGCAGTACTACAAAAACCCAGAACCTCACACCATGCTTTGAGGTTTTATACTCTGAATGCTGTCTGTGTACATTCTGTCTATATATAACATATATTTATGGTCAAGTGAACTCTCTTGCCATATGATGCTTGCAGACCTTTGACCACAAAAACAACCTGCTTGTACAACTCTGATGCAGCGAGTCATGGAAAATTACTGTAGCTTGGGATATGCCAGTGGGGTGAAGCACAATACATAATTTCTTTAAAATCGGCAAACAAATAGGATAGCGTGCCAACTGCCAACATTTTGGCAAGTGTACCATTCTGCAAGAGTACTTTTGACCCTTTTTTTTTGGTTACTTCTTTGTAAGAACTCAGTAAGTGTTGGTTTGCACATATATGGAATATATAACTTAACATGACTAATAGAAGAGGTGGTAGTGGGTGGGGCACTTTTGGAGACTCTCTCTCTTGCACGCCAACAAATTCAGTATCAAATTAATCCACTTCTGTGCTTTGCATTAGAACAATAGCAGTAGGAGACATGAGTGTTGTTTACTACTAGGGATGTGTGAAAGCTTTCACCTCAGGAGGAAAATGATACTTTTTGCCAAGTGGGAAATATTTCACAAGAAGGGCAGTTGCATGGCAAGTTTCTCTTATTTTCCCACAGGCATATAAAAGGGTGTCAGGTTCTCAAAGCATGCCATTCTGTGTTTGTGAGAATAAGAGAAAGCAGTATATTTTGAGCTAGAGAAGACAAGCTAATAAAGTGGAGTTGAAGATTAGTTTATGTTGTCTTGTAGGCAGGATATGTGTTCTCTGTATTAGGGGAGTCTGAGGGACAGGAAGGGAGAAAGGAGTTTGACCCCAAATACCCCAAAATTTGGTGTGACTGAATGGGAAGACACAGGCAGCCTTGTTCTAAGTTTCTTCCTGATCCCTAATTACTACTTAGGAAAATGTTGTCCCACTCCCGGAGATATATGCATTGCTAATATGCCCCCTGGGCCCAAAGCACTTTAAAGAGTGCTGCTACTGCTTCTAGTCATTGCATCTCTGACATGTATAATAAAATAAAGTTAATACAGTCTTCGAGAAATCAACTGTAATGTCTGGACACCAAGCATAAGCTAAGCAACCTATATTTATAAGGGTCTAGAATCTAAAAAGAGTTGCACTGTATGTCTTCATTTGAATGTTGTTGAATGGAATTCTTGGAATGCATTAGAGATGGTGTAAGATACAATTTCTATGCTAGAGACATTTTTTTTATTTCTGTACTCATACGTTTTATATAGGTACTGTAGAGTAGAGGGTTTTTGTCATATTTTTTACTAAATTTATCCTTGTTCATATGACATTTAAAGGGATAGTAATGTATTCCAAAAAGTTATAAAGTAGCTCTCTGAGTCTTCTCTAGTGTAAATCTAGCACATGTTAAATCACTTACTGTACTGTATTTCCAAAGATATTACATGTAAAAAGATCCCCCTCTCTCCCCTTCTGGCCACCTCCCCTTAGAGCTGCAATCTGGTCCCGGGAATGGATGGATGCAGCGAGGCACAAACCTCGGTGAGTAAGTATAAGGAAAACCCTGCCCCCCTTGACTAAGGAGGGCAGGACTTTCTTTTGCTTACTGAAGTTTGTCCCTCGCTGCTCTTGATCCGGGCAACATATGAAGAAACAGTTATGTATGTAATATCATTGGAACTACAGAACAGTAAGTGATTTAACATAGCGTAATGTGTTAGTTTTACACTAGAGAAGAGTCAGAGAGCTATTTTATGGAAGACATAACAATCCCTTTAAGAATAACCTGGAAGCTTGCTTTTTTGCTCTTGAGCTATTATAAAGCAAGCCATTATCAAAATCAAATGGCTGTATCTTAAAAGGAGGAGCCTGATAATGCAAACATTTAATGTGCATTCTAGATCAGTGGACAACTAGTGAGTGAATGGCAAGTATTAAAACTGTAATAAAGGGGAGTCAGTAGTTGTTCATGTGGCTCTACCAACCCATCTAATGCCAGTCATCTACATCACATCTAAAAATTAAATACCAAGGGTGGACAGAGCAGCTGGCAATAAACTGTTATTTCAGGAGAAAGCTGGAACTGAGAAATGTAGTCCCAACTGAATAAAAAAAAAGAAAAATAGAAAATGCCTAAGTACAATAGGCTGATAGGTTTGTGCTGCCAACTCAACAAAAATAAAATGCCAGAAGCAGCAATAAGCCCGCATAAAACATCTAAACATATTGCAAGAGCAATTCAGTAAAATTACTTAATTTGTTCCAATAATATTAATATTTTCAAAGCTGTGAAAGAAAATGGAGTTGGAGTGAGGAATGGAGGCAGAGATTGGTGGATAGAGAAAGAGACTAATGATTGGCGTTATATAGATAAAAAGATGACAATTGATATAGATTCAGAGTGGAAGGTAATAGAGGGTACTGTAAGCATTCCACTTACCTTAGCTGCTGCCCTGGCAACTGTCATCTGTTCCATGCAGCTTCTGCCTCATTGAGTTCTCTTCCACCCAGCAGAGTGCGGGCATGCGTCACAGGGATTCCCTAGTGATGTCACGACCCAGCTACTTTAAGGAGACAGTAGCCTTTTTTTGCTCCACCTCTTAGAGGTGGAGCAATAAGTATTTAAACTGCCTGGACACCACATCAGTTGCCCTTTCATGGTGTTCCAGTGCAGTTCTGTTGTTTAGCTCTGTGTATATTCCCAGTTTGTCTAACTACCCAATCTGGTGCAGACCTCCGGCTCTGGCTGACTATCACACCGTGTATGACCAGGCTTGTCTGACCATCCCATCTGGTGCTGCTCTGTGACTCTGTCTGGCTTGCCTCCTGTGTTGCCTCTCTTCCGTGGACATCCATCTGGTGAAGACCTGGGGCTCTGGTAGACTACCATCTATACCGACTGCAGATGTGAATCCGGTATCTAGACTACCATCTATACCGACTGCTGGCGTGAATCTGGTATCTACTTGTTGTTCCTGGTTGGAGTTACCTGTTCCAGTTCCTGTTTGAGTTCCTGAAGAAGTCTATCTGTGGCTGATCCTGTTCCAGTCCAGGTTCCAGCAGAGACTACCAGTGGCTGCAGTCTAGTCTCAGCAGTGAGGTCTATCCTAGGCAGCCTACTATTCCTGATAGTAGTGTGATCATATGTGATAGTATGTGAGATACTGCAAAAATACAGAAAAGCAGAGTAAAGTGCATATGCTGAATGAAAGAGCTGTAAGGAATTCTATGTAGATACACTGCTACAGAATGAGCAAGCAAAACAGGACTGGGTCCTCACACTGCAGGTGCAGAGCTATCACGGTCCCCGTGTATTGCTGGAGACATTTTGACAGCATTGTTTCCTGATGTCTTCTTATTGGCTAGCATGATATTGCTCTACCCAGTGGTAGCCTTTAAGTACTGAGCCCTGTCACTTCTGCAGGGCCTTTTCGTGGTGTTCCCGTTGCTTACTGCTTGCTGCTGTTATCATGTGAATCCTGTGTATGATCTGGACTGCCTGAGTACTCTATCTGATTCCGTTCCTGTTCTGTGTACCGACCCGGATTGGCTGACATTCCTGCTCTGTGTACCAACCCGGCCTGGCTGATGTTCCTGCTCCATGTACCGACTCGGATTGGCTGACATTCCTTGTCTGTACCGACCCGGCCTGGATGACGTTCCTGTTCTGTGTATTGACCCGGATTGGCTGATGTTTCTGCTCAGTGTGTCTCAGGCCTGGTTCACTACCGCGCCCGGTTATCCTGTAAAGGGAACTTTCCCGTGCTCTGTCTAAAGCTTGCTAGACCCAGTTGGTTGCCTCGATTGCTGCTCTAGCCGTTCAGCTACTGCGACCTATTTACGCTCCTGTACCTTGTATCGCCATACCCCAGGGTAGGAGCTATTCCTGGTTGCACACTGTACACTTGGCTTGTTACTGCACTCCTACTGAGGTTGGTCTCCTGGGCGCCTCAGTTTTTTTCCACCACCTAGCAGTTGCCATCAAGCCAAAGCGTCCGTTAACTCTTGTTGTCCGGTGCCGTTATCCTTGGGTCGCAGTTCATGCTGGTTCTGTTTGGTGTTGCATTGTTCCTCCAGTTACAGTGATACTGTGCCGTCTGGTATTCCGTGATTCCTTCAGGGCCTCGCTCACTCATTGTGACATAGTCGCTATTGTGTCACTCTCCAGTAAAGTATTCAAAGGGCTTGTTTGTCTACCAGGTAAAAAGTAACACACCATCAGGATAGACAAAACATTACAACCAGTAGTACATCCCTGCAGGAAAGTACAATTTGCACTGCAAGATCAGCTCAAAGCAGAGCTTGATGCAATGGAAAACCTGACAGTCATTACAAAAAATAGATAAACCAACTGAGATTTACGGATTTCCTGGATCATTGTGATTTAAATAAAGCAATAAAAAAAGAACATTTTAAATTACTTACACGTGAAGATATCATGTCCTAATTTGCAAATGTTAAATACTTCAGTAAATTCCTTAGAATTTTGGTAATTGAAGTTGGATGACACACCATATGCCAGGGACAGATTCTTGAGATTACCATTTGGCCTTGCATCCGCCCCAGAATTGTATCACAAAACCATTCACATGATATAAAAATACATTGAAGGTGCGGACACATCCATGGATGATATCATCATATGGGGGACTTCAAAAGAAGAACCTGATTCTCGACTCAGACAAGTTCTAGAAGCTACTAGACAAGCAAACTAAACAAGAAAAAATGTCAGGAGTAAAATAACTTAAGTTTGTTGATGACATGAACTGAAAACATGCAAAGACCACAAACCAGAAAGAATGTGAAGAGGTTCATGGGCATGGTCAACTACATGAGAAAGTTCATACCCAACCTGTCCAAGAAGATAGCTCCTTTGAGAAGGCTACTTGAAAAAAAAAAATGTATGGGACTGGAATCATGAGCAAGAAACAGTGTGGCAACACTTAAAGAAAGTGCTTACGCCTGAACCAGTGTCAAGGTTCTCTGATCCAGCTAAACCCATTAAAATATCATCTGATGCATCACAAACAGGACTGGGAGCAGTTCTACTACAAGATCATGATAACAGCTGGCAACCAGTAGTGTATGCTTCCCACTCTATGACTGGTGCTGAGACAAGAGAAAGAATGTTTTAGTATCATGTTTGCATGTGAGAGATTTCACCAATTTTTGTTTCAGAACAACTTGTAAATGTTGAAATTGATCACAAGCCACTTATAGCATTATTCACAAAGTCTTTTAATCACTGTCCTTTGAGGATTTAAAGAATGATGATCAAATTGCAATTCTATACTGGAAAGGTAACATAGACACCAGGAAAACTTATGTATATGGTTGATGCATTATCTAGAGCAGTGGATCAAATAACTGTTCCAAATGAGAAGATAGCTGAAGAAATTCAGGCTTATGTAGATATGATTACCTAAGATATGCCTATCTCTGATGAAAAAATGCACCTGATCAATCAAGAGACAGAAAAAGATGCTACACTGGAAAAAATCAAACTTGCTATTCTAACTGGATGGTCTGACATCAAACAGAGTTGCATAATTGGAGTACAAGAATACTGGAACTTCAGAACTTAACTGACTGTAGTTGCTGAGATTATCTTCAAAGGAAGCAAGATTGTGATTCCACACAGTCTCCAAAAGCTTATGCTGAAGAAGATCCATAAAGATCACTTGGGCATTGGGAAATGCAAGAAAAGGGTGAGAGAAGTAATGTTCTGGCCAAGATTTACCAAGACATATTTCCCTCCTGTTCTATATGTTTGAACCAATGCGAGGGAACCATTGCAGCCACATCCAGGTCCTGATAGGCCATATCAAAAGGTCAGTGTTTATCTGTTTAACTGAAACAACACAGATTTTGTCATCATTACTGATTATCATTCTTGTATCCAGGAGTATGTGGATTGAGGTCAACATCAACTGAGAATGTGATTCAATGCATGAAGTCGTTTTTTTCTAGACATGGAGTACCTCACAAAGTATTTACTGATAATGGCCAAGAGTTTGCCAATATCAACTTCAGAACGTTTGCCAAAGAATGGGACTTTGCGCATACTATATCTAGCCTGCATTTTCCACAGTCCAATGGGCTGGTTGAAAAATCTGTTGGGACTGTCAAAAAATTAATTTAAAAATCTGACAACAGTGGAGGTGACTTCTACAAAGGACTTCTAGCATATCGCGGAACACCAACTGAATGTGGTTACTCGCCTGCACAGCTTCTTATGGGAAGACGTCTGTGCTCTAAACTGCCTATGATTGAAGAACGGCTTGCAACAAAGACAGGTGAACAAGTTATGCAGTTAAGAGAATCACAAAGAAAGTATATTTTGACTCAAGCTAAACTTCTACCAGGACTGCAAAATGGAAACAAAGTGAGAATCAAAGACAAGTTCAGTACGTGGTCACAGAAGACTTTTATAATTGAACAAATGCAACCAAGATCTTATATGATTCGAACAAAGAATGGAGCAATTATTTGAAGGAATAGAAGAGACATTCTAAAAGAGCCAGAGCACAATTGTCCAAACACAGATGCTAGTGGAGTGCTAACTATAAACATGAAGGCTGCATCAGATACTGATGTGAAAGTTAGACAGTCTGCACATCAAAGAAAACATCCAGAAAGACTGATAGTTATGTTGAGATGTCTATAGCAGATAGCTATAAGTTATGCAGAATCACTTGCTAGAATAGATATACATTTGTGTTATTACATGTTTAGAATACTTTCATTTTCTTAAGAGGGGAAGGCGTAATGATATTTGTATTATACGCATTATATTATGCAGCTATGTTGCTTTAAGACACTAATCATGCTCAGAAGTGCATTCATGCTCATTAGTGTCATGTGACTGAAATGCGTAAGACTTGTTTTTCATAGTTGTCTGGAAGCTGCAAGCAAGTAAAGCTACATAAGAGAAGACTTGTGTCCCTTTATTATTATATAAGAACCCACAAAGCACAACAACCCCTGTTAAACACAATCATTTGCACTACTTTCTGTGGGTTGCAATGTTTCATAACTCACTTACCCTAAGTGGTGCTGATGAAAGTGTTGATCATGTGACATGGTACAACCCTAACTTCAAGAAGAATTTAATTATTAGTTATATTTACTATTTTAGATTGGAAAAGTTAACTTGTGCTTCCAAAGAAGAAACATGTCTGTATATTTTTATGTATATTCCTGTCACGGTTTTGTAAGAACACTCAGACAGTTAGGTAAGGTTTAAAGCTTTATTGAAAATTAAATAGAAAACAATCACCCTACTCAGGTCCAGATGAGGTCCGTATCTTAGTACTTCCCAAATCTGACGCAGGTCAGGATGGACAGAAAATTCACAGTTGGTAATAAACAGTAGGACTCTGTTGGCTTGATCCGTGGACAGGTACAGGAACAAGAAGAACCACAACAGTTCCGCACCGCAGCAAGGTGAGATATGGCGATGGGTAACTGCAGGGCAACTCTCTAGGAGGCTAGGGATAGCGGGGGCAACAACGACAGGACACTGGCAGTGACCAAATCCCTAGAATGCTAGGGTTAGCGAAGGCAGCACAGACAGGACCCTGGCAGTGACCAATCCCTAGAACGCTAGGGTTAGCGGAGGCAGCACAGACAGGACCCTGGCAGTGACCAATCCATAGAACGCTAGGGTTAGCGGAGGCAGCACAGACAAGACACTGGCAGTGACCAATACCTAGAATGCTAGGGTTATCAGAGGCAGCACAGACAGGACACTGACTAGTAACCAAATCCCTAGAACACTAGGGATAGCAGCGGCAGAACACAGATACTGGCAAGTGACCAGACTCTCACAGCACAGACTCCTGGTGACTTAGGGGATCAACAGGCCAGGCAGGTGCTCTTTTGGTATTAGAAAGTGAGAGTAGGTGGAATAGAACACAGGGTACGCATCCTGATAGATCGGAAGCAAGAACTGCCAAATCTGTACACAAGGGGTAGTCAGCCAGTCCTAGTCAGCAACGGAATCTGATACTCAGCCAAGCCAGGTCGATACACATGAAGGTAGTCAGCCAGTCCTAGTCAGTAACGGAATCGGATACTCAGCCAAGGCAGGTTGTTACACACGGAGGTAATCAGCCGGGTCTAGTCGGTAACGGAATCTGATACTCAGCCAAGCCAGGTTGGTACACACGGAGGTAGTCAGCCAGTCCTAGTCAGCAATGGAATCAGAACACTGGACTGTCAGGAACACAGGAGCATAGTCAGGCAAGCTGGGTCATACACGGAACAGGAACAAGCAGTAACTCAAATGCTAGGCATGGGTACACCACAAAAGGGCACTGAAAGAATGAACGGAGAGAGTTTAAAAAGGCAAACCCTGGGAGGAGCCAGAGCCCAATAGCCAATAAGAATCATGCAATGGTAAACCTGGAAGTAGCAATGTTGCCCAGATGATAGAATCACGGGCACTGTGATAATTTCTAAATCCAAGCGCTTATGTAAACCCAGTAAATACAAAAAAAACCCACAATGTAAATACAAATATTTATTAAAAACAACTATGTAACCAATATACAAATTATATCATATATAGTTAATCAGAACCTTACTGGTCTATGGGTCGCGATTTCTCCATCTGCAAAAAGGAAATATAAGCACAAAGATCTACCTCAACACTCCCTACACCAATATGTAGATAACACAAGCAAGGATACTAAAAAGCCTAAATAGTGAAATCTAAAAATATAAAAACAATTGGAAAAGGTACTAGCAACCTAACCCGTAAGTATGTATATCATGTGATGTAAATTCAAATAAAAAGGTAGTCATTGGTATATATATATATATTTTAGCATATTTTACTAAGCTTGTGATTTATGTAAATACAGCATCATATTTACATTAGAAGCCCACAAAAGTACAGTGAAGTTCCCCAAATCAGTTGTTTGAATATTTCTTTCTTTATATTATTGTATGTTTCTAATAACTTAAAAATGTTTACGCTCCATATTTCTTGAGACCCAGTGAAAGAAAGAAACACTCCTAAACCCCTTGATTACCAGTGGCATGTCTGGGCACCCCTCTGACCTCAAAGGGTCAGTCAAATTCAGCCTAAAAATATATATTTTGCTTGATCCTGTCATTATGAACATGTTCTGCTTCTGCTGTATATTTTTGCTTTATAACTATTTTCTTCATATTTTGTTTAAATAAATTGTAAAGATTCAGACTGATTCAGACTAATTGCCCTTTTTCAACTTTTCTTACAGTCCTAATAATTCTGAAATTATACTTTCCTCACTTGTGACATCAACAATTTAATTGTCTGTTTCATTTTTGTTTTATCTCAGTGAAATTTATTTATTTATTCGTGGTGGAAATGATGTATTTCTTTCACATTCTTTTACCAAGGGTTTACTCTGATAAATGTCAAGCCCTAAAGATGATTCCAAACTATTTATTAGGAATTTGAATGTGAACTGAAAATGGATCTGAGTCATTCCTCTTTACTGTTCCAGCATTAATTTATTGAGCCAGTGAATCAACATCAACTTCATATGCCAAAAATAACATTCTGTAGGCTGCTACTTTAATGCGCTAATGTTTACAGTTACAGGTAGCTATGAGATGGTACAGTGTTGGTTATTGATTGATGTTACATGTTAAATCAAAGCTTTCAGTATGCTACTTCACTGATATTTTTACTGATGTTGCCCATATGGAACATGATGCTCTGAGATGGAATCTTATTCTTATATGATTCTACTCATTTTTCTCCCACCAAATATATGTAAATTCTCAAACTCCATTATGTAATTTATGCTGGTATCTGTTCATCATGTTGACATTCAACATTATATTATAGCCAGATAATTGGCTAGCTTTAGATCTAGCTGTTCCAAAGTATACTTCCTGATACCTGTCACAACAGCATGCTTGTCTGTGTATTTTAACCATGTAGTTTTGGGATCTTATGAAGGTGACATTCCCTTTGCTCTTCAAGTGGTATCCCAAACACTTATTTGGAAGGTCTTAATCTTCTCATGCTCTTTCCCTCAATGATTTGTTACTTGCAATCCTTTTCTGTCTCACTGAAGTTATCAACTCCAACTTGATGATTTCTCTGATTTTGGCTTGTCCCGTTCCTGATGACATGGTCAGGAGTTTTCTGTGGGGCCAATAAGATATACTTATATATAATATATATTAGATGTTGATATTCATGACCCATTAATAAACCTTGGACAGCTATGCAACAAAATGCAACTCAAAGTAAAATCAACAGAAGAGTATAAATGGGGTTTTAAATTGACCCATGGTGATGTTTTTTTTGCCTTCCACTGGATCACCAAGGGTGTTTTGGCAGGGGCTGGATTTGATGGACGCATGTCTTTTTTTTTTTTTTTTTCAACCTTGTTAACTATGTTACTGTCTCTTAAATTTCCTGCAAGTGATTTTATAATTCAGAGCCATGGAAGGTGTGACTCAGTCTCCATAGGCAGCTAGGGACAAGTGACTGACAGGAGGCATTTTACTTCTGCACAAAACATCCCCAGACGTTTTACTGTCTTCTCTAATACTAAACCATGATCACTGTCTTTTTAGCCCTTGGAGTGCCATAGGGGATATGCAACACATTGCGAAGCAATGTATTCCATACCCTTCTGGCACTCAAATGGTAAAGGGGCAAAATTATTGTTTTGATGAAATTATAAAATGGAGCACATACAAAGTGTACTTTTTGGTACTGTCAAGTCTGATGCACTGTGCTAGAAAAGAGTTTGGATAGGAATTACATCATGAGCATGTTGGCTCTAGTCGTGTGGACAGCGCATGTCCGGATGTGAAAAAATCAAATATGTCTATTATGGCGCTGCTTTCCAGAAGTGGAGAGCATGGAGGCGCCAGATATTATGGCGCTGTGTTTCAGGAGAGAAGCATAAGTAAGCAGCGGATATTACAGATCCAGAAATTGCTCCCCACACATGGTGCCCCTTGGCTTTCGCCCGAGGAACCGGAAGAAGTTTCTTCTCCAGTGGGATGAAGCCAAATGGTAAGTCTATAAATGGCTGAGAGAAGCATTACTTTGATTAATTCCCTTGAAAAAGTAGCTGTGCGTTACGAAACATGTAGGAAGAATTAGTGCTGTTTTTAAGTTGAATGAGGGAAGCAGCCATTTTTAAATAAATTTGTATGTTTCTATATATTCATAGGTCCCGTTAGCTGTTTTTGCTTGTATACCTCCTTTTTTTCCCCCTTCTCCTTTTTATATCTCTCTCAACTTGGTTGTTGAGAGTATACAGCTCCTTGAGAAGTGGCTGTAGATTGTCCAGTAAAATAATATAAAAAATATATGGACACAAAGTAAAGTAAAAAGGAGAGGAGATTGGTTGAGGAAGTAGGGGAGAACTTCCATTTGATGGAAGGTAAAAAGGTGGACAACTGGGAGACGAAGGAGAGAGACAGTGACTAGAGTTCAGATCTGGTCAATGCGCATTTATCCAGAGGCGGACAGGCCTCTTGCAAATGTGAGTACCCTGTAGAGGGGATTTCCTTATACTTTGTACAGACTTGAAACTGTGGAGCCGGTATACTACACTTAGAGGGGATTGCGCTGTTTCTTTTTTCTCTTTTTTACATGTTTTTGAAAATTATCTGACGGTTTGGTTACAAGCTGCAGTTCTGGATCTTAAGTTTTCAGAAGAATCCAAGTTTCTTTAAAAAGAAGGACTGTACCTTATTATTATAAATTGTTAATTTGCTGCTTGAGAAATCTTTAAAATGGTTGGTATAAATATAGATAAGTATACATTTTATTAGTCACAGATCTCGTACATGGTGGTACTTGTAGAAAAATAAATAAATTACTCCCAGATCACTGCAAATTACTGCAATTTTATTTTTTTCATTGAATAAACCTCTACATTTGAATGGGCCTCAGTGCTTTGTATTGCCTCTACCAAAGTTAGTTCTGCCACAGAATTTTACACTTATAAGATTACATAAGCAATGAAACATATTGTTACATTTCAGTATTTAATCTTTTTGCATTTCATTACATACAAAAAGCATCTATCAAGCTAAAATGCCAAAAAAGATAGAATGAATAGTTTACAATGAATCACAATCCTTATTGTATATAAGGCCAGATGTATGCTTGTCAGAAGCAGTCATGCGCAGTACAGACTGTCCGATACAGTCACGCACAGTAGAGACTGCCCAAACACACAGAATGCTGGCCCATGTACACAGTGCCTGTGATTTCCTTGCCTGCTGTGCCTATCCAGTAGTATAGAGTGGAGCACCTTGACTCTGACTTGATCCTCTGCAGGTGCACGTCTCAGACTTCGCTCTCACTATTTTATACTACCTGTCAATTTAGCAATATTGCTCCACCTTCTGGCATCGGCTTTATAGCCTGGCCGCAAACTGGGCTTAGTTGCCCTTTTGTGGTGTTTCTGTGCGTATTGCTGTGGTGTTCATCTGACCCTTGCTTGGCTTCCATTACTCCCTGGTGTGCGATCCTTGGCCTGTCTGACTACCCGTTCCAGTTGTGACCCGTGGCTCCGTCTGACTACCTGATCTGTGTATGACTCTGGCTTGTCGGACTATCCGCTCCGTGTTGACCTCGGCTGTGGCTGACTACCCAATCCGGCTTCCGACTGTGGCTTGTCTGACTGCACTTTGTATTTGTTATCGCTCCTGTCTGACTACCACTTGTCTGGATAGATCAAGTTGCCGTGTATTTATTTGCCTAGTGACTGTGACACATGCGCAGTAGAGACTGTCTGAACGCAGGTATGTTTGTCCAATCTACTCATGCACAGTAGAGACTGTCCGATGCAGTCATGTGCAGTAGAGATTGCCCCGAACACACAGAATGCTGGGAGGTGTAGTTCTGTGGTAGTACACTTGCCATGTAGTTCTTTTCTTTACGCACTTTGACCCGTGTGCACAGGCTTTTACACTAGTTATTATATATATATGTAATTAAAATTATATGAAGAAGAGTAAGTCTCTTTTTATTAGACTGAAATATTTGTGTTACATTTCAAATGGTTTAAAATAAATGTCTTCATTAAAGTAATTTAATTTGTGTAGTAAGTGAAATAGTAAAAATATATTACAAAAGGTGTGGCCAAAGTAATGTAATTTTTAAAATTGTATGTAACTGTTTCAGATGCATCATAACTACTAAACACGTGAGTAATTTAAATGTTTTTACTACTTGAGATACATGTAGGTAGTTAGAAAATAATGTATTCATTAAATAAACATAGCTTGCATTACAAAGTGTGTGTTACATAATTCACTCAGAGACCTATTGCCACAGAGGCTAAATAATCTAGTCCTAGAAGGCCCAGGATAGCATCCAACCATTGTATAATGTTCCCCACCCATTAAATCCCTCTCGGCTCATGTTGACTGAAATTTTCTTTCCTTTTATAGCTTTTTTCTAAAAGATCAAAATCTATTAGGGATAGGTCATGTGAAATATATTTTGGGCAGAAAGGCGCAAAGTTTTAGAGAAAAAAGTGGAGATTTGTTGTAGAATGTGTTATGCATGTTAGCAAAGTTGAATAATATATATTCATGGAATCATTCATATTCACTTATAGCTTGGTTTTATTGTGCACACTTGTTTCTGACATAATGCTAAAATACTCAGTGTCTATTTATTAACAGAACATATGCCTGACTACATTACACATAACTGTCCAGTTAAATATATTTTTCTTCTCTATCAATAGCAAGTGTGCAGATTTTGTGCACTTTGCCCTTAGAGTGCAAGCTATCCAATCCCATATAGCAGACATCCTGTAGCTAATCCCCAGCAACTATTTGGTTCATCTTGGTTCTCCAGTAATTTTGCATTCCAGTACTTGATCCGTGCTTTTTCTTTTGTTTTTAGGTCTTCAGTTTCACTCTTCATCCATGTCTGTCTGCACCACCTGTTCATGCCGGAAGATCTTGAAGCCTCATCCACATCCATTGCTAGAGTACCCCCCCACCACTTGGCAAAGCAGGCACCCAACTTGGTGGAGCATCCACTGATTCACCAAGCGTGGGGTCTCCTAATGCATTGGATGCTTTCGTCAACCATATAGCCATATAAGTGCTGCTGTAAACCCTTGCATTGCACAGTGTCTACATTTCTATCAGTTACATGACAGGAAGATGCACAATTACAGGGTGTGAGATTGAGGCAAATAGAGTGAATATTGTATATACTTATGTGAAAATACGTATTTACCTATACCTTGTTTGTTGAGATGCAGTGGTTCACTGCACCACAATTATCAATTGTAAAACATGTACTCGTCCCACTATGTATCAATTTCTTACTTGCTCAATTCTAACAGGGGTACTCCCTGTTATATGATTAATATGATCTTAGATGCTCTGTGATGCAAGGGTTTACCACATCACTTATATGGTTATCAATTTGTAATTATCCCACACATACAGTATTCCAATTATTACAAGACCTCTTGTAATTTATTTGGGATTCATTCATTGCTGAATTTATTCCCAATATTTTTCAGAAAAGTGACCACACCTCCTGTCTATACTGCCAGTGGTTTCTATAGTGATATCATTATCCTTTTGCAATTAACTTGTGTGATAACTACAACACAAGTTCAATAAACTCTGATTGTATAAAAAAGTGCACTGTTTTCATTCATAACAGTTCAGCCAGTTTCTCTGCATAACAGACCTGGGGAGCATCATTTTGGCTCTCAGCTCTGTTTGTGCCACTGAATGAGAATTTGTGATTATTTGATTACAGTACTTTAGATTTAAACAGCACATGCTCAAAGCAAGTCTGAGTCATTTAAGTCATATTCAATGAGAGTGTTTTCATAATAATATATTTTTTTAGCAGAAATTGAATGAAAATCATAGTTTAGTGTATACCGTTACAACATTTCCTCTTCTATTTCTTAGTTTATTATCTCTATGTTGTGGTTTCACCTATGCAAATACTATTGTAAGTAGCTTTTACTCTGCTACATCATGCACCCTCAACTCTATTACAATAATTAGAGTGATAGTGCAGTTTCTGATTCTTCATATATGTCACTGCTCTGTAGCAGAGACAGGTCTGGCTCCATAGAGCGCTATAGGGAGATCCCAACATCACCAACCTCAGGTAAGTGATGTTGGAACTGTGAACGGAATTTAGTGCATGTGGTGAACAGCCACATTAATATATAAACACACCCATATGAATACAACAATGGCTCATTAGCCTACATTTCCATATGTAAATTGCTCATTAGCCTGTATTTTCATTTGAAATGAGCCATGGTTGATATATTCAGTCCAAAATCATAAACCTGTAGAAGGCATGGCAGATTGGCGAAGACACAGTGTATATTGGCAATGTGCTTTCGATACATATTAGACACAACATTCCCATTCTAAGCCCTCATCAGAGTTTATTGCACCTAACCCCTGTTGTCCATGGTTACCAAGTTAATGTGCATCTTCAGTAGACACAGCATACTTATTTAGTCTATATGGGACAATGTATTCATGTATGTATTTCTAGGGATGCCAGATTCAATATAAATGACTGAAATTCTTTACTGTATGCTGGCTACTGATGATTTCTTGAGCTCTTTGTCATAAAGCTTAATATAAATCACCTTTTTTTTTTAAATATAAGAATGGGGCTCAGTCATCTGTACTTAAAGCTCCTTGTGGTTTTACTCATATAAAACTTGTTACATGTTAAGTAAATGTATTACAAGCTGTGATTTACAGGTCTGATTACTTTTGATCCTTATTACATATAGTTGGTAAGCCAAAGCTTTTGACCAGAGATTGTTTTTTTAGAGCATGCACGTCCAAGATTCTTCTAGACACCTTATTTGTTTTGGTATCTTTATCATTTTCATTCTGGTTTTATCACTGAGATCAGATTAACTGAGTACATGATATAGATGTATATACTTTTTTGTAACAAAAAGTCCATTGCCTTGCCAGTGGCTGATGCCTCTGCTCTCAAAGACTGGACTGATAAGAAGCTTGAGACTTCTCTCAAGGCTGTTTTTGCGACGGCGGGCTCTGCCCTTTGCCATACCTTTGCTGCTGCATGGGTAAATAGGGCTGTGTCTGTTGGTACTGAACAGCTCACTTCTGCTGTCCATCAGGGGGCCCCTACTTCTGACATGTTGCGACCTCTCTCTAATATTTCTTAGGCTCAGCATTATGTCTCTGCTGCCCTGTTTGACTATGTGTGCATATGATAGCCAGGACATCTACTATATCTGCGGTAGCCAGAAGGGCTCTTTGACTCAAGATATGGTCTGCTGACACGGCCTCCAAGAAGGCTCTCCTGTCTTTGTCTTTTCTGGGTTCCTCCCTGTTTGGGCCTGAGCTCAAGGATCTTATCAACGAGGCCACTGGAGGGAAGAGTACTCACCTACCAGTGGTCCTGAGGAAGAAGGCGTCTGTCAACAGGAATCCATTTATTCGTTCCTTTCAGGCAGACTTGCGCCAAGAGACCCAGAAGACCCTCAGAGTCCACTCTCCTCATCCAAGCCTAAGCAGCAATGGAGATCCAAGTCCTCCATGAAGCCCAAGGCTTCCAAACCTCCTTTGGCATGACTCACCGAACCCAGGTCCCCACCTGCAGGTAGGTGGCCACCTACGCCACTACCTTTCAGCTTGGCAGTCCTCTGTGGCAGACCCATGGGTTTTACAAGTGGTGGCCTCGGGATACAGGATTCCCTTCAACTGTCTTCCTCCTCCAAGGACCTTTGTTTCTTGTTCTCCCTTGGGAGCAGAAAAATGACACATTTTCGAGGAAGCTATACCTTCTGGACAAGGCAGTCCTGGAACCAGTTCCCCCTCAGGAGAGGGGCTTGGGATTCTACTCCAACCTCTTTGTGGTTTCCAAGAAGGACGGGGGTTGTCGACTCATTTTGGATCTGAAGGATCTCAACTCCTTTGTGGTCAGGTCCCAATACCACCAGGAGTCTCTGCACACAGCAATAGTGGCCATGTCTCCTGGGGAATTTCTGGCCTCTCTGGATCTTCAAGATGCCTATCTGCACATCCCCATTCACCCAGAGAGTCGGCAGTATCTCCGTTTTGCCTGTGACAGGGGAAATTTCCAGTTTTCTGCCCTCCCCTTTGGCCTGACCACGGCTCCTCAAGTCTTCAACAGAGTCCTGGGTGCATTAATCTCCATCCTACATCGGAACGGCATCAGGGTGACTCCATACATGAACGACCTCCTTCTGAAGGCCTCTTCTCTGGAACTCCTTCACCAGCAGGTATAGGACTGCATTCATGCTCTCTTCCATCACGGGTGGATCATCAACTTGGACAAGTCAGACCTTGATCCTTCCCAAAGGATGGTCTTTCTGGGCCTCCTCTTCAACACTCAGAAGGGGATGGTGTTTTTCACGGACGAAGCGTTTTATAAGATAGCACTGAAGGTCCAGGCTATCCTGTCTCAGGATCCGGTTCCAGCCAAGAAGTTGTCATCCTTAGTGGGGAATTTCATTTCCACCATAGAAGCAGTCCCATTTGCCATGGCTCACACAAGGGAGCTTCAAAGGTTTCTCATCCTGGCATGCAGGGGTCATCCAGATCTAATGGAGCAATGCATAACTCTCCCTCTTCAAGTGGAGCAGAGCCTCTTGTGGTGGCTCAACCTGAACAATCTCCTGAAAGGCAGACCATTCCTGGTGCCCTTCAGGACCACAGTGACAATGGATGCCAGTCTCTATGGATGGGGAGCGGTGCTGGGGCACTTGAGTGTTCAGGGCCAGTGGTCTCTGGAGGAATCTCTCCTTCCCATCAATGTCTTGGAGCTTCGGGCGATATTTCATGCCCTACATCACTGGACACGGCAACTGGGGGATTGCCTGGTCAGGGTTCAGTCGGACAATGCCACAGTGGTAGCCTACATCAATAAGCAGGGCGGCACAAGAAGTCTCGCAGCATGGCTAGAGGTCAAGGCTATTTTATCATGGGCAGAGGAGCATGTCCCTGCCATTTCCTCAGTTCATATTCCTGGCATAAACAACGTTCTGGCAGACTTCCTCAGATGGCACACGGTGGACAGAGAAGAGTGGGAGCTACACCCAGAGGTGTTAAACCTCATCATCCAGCAGTGGAGTCTTCCTTGCATCGACCTGATGGCAACCAGGCACAACAGGAAGGTGCCAATGTTATGCTCTTGCTGGGCGGATCCCCTGGCTCTGGCAGTGGATGCCTTGTCAATCCTGTAGACGTTTCCTCTGGCATACATCTTTCCTCCTGTTCCCCTGTTGAACAGAGTATTTCAGAAGCTGAGGCTGGAGCGCTGCCCAGTCATTCTGGTTGCTCTATACTGGCCCCTACAGGCTTGGTTTCCGGAGCTCCTGGACCTCTCAGTGGGGGAACCTCTTCGACTTCCCCCCAGTCCAGACCTTCTTCTACAGGGTTATCTCTGGAAGGAAGACGTTCATCATCTGGCTTTGACGGCATGGAGACTGAATCCTCAATTTTGATGAAGAAAGGATTTTCTTCTGGTGCAGTGGCTACTATGCTTAGTGCCTGTAAGCCTGTTTCCTCTAAGGCCTACCATCGAGTTTGATCTACTTTTCTGACATGGTGTGCTGACAAAGACCTGTCTCAGGATTTTGACCTTCCTACAGTTCTTTCCTTCCTCCAGGATGGTGTGGATAAGGCTATCAGTCTGAGTTCTCTTAAGGTTCAGGCTTTTGCGCTGTCTTCTTTCAGAGGCATCTTGCTATCATTCCTGATGTCAAAGTCTTCTTCCAGGGGGTTGCTCATACCAGTCCGGTGTTTAAGTCCCCTGCTCCTCAGTGGGACCTTAACCTGGTCTTGGGAGTGCTTCAGCACCCTCCTTTTGAGTCTTTGGCTACCATTCCTCTATATGTATGCTGACGTGGAAGATGGCCTTTCTCCTGGCGATTATTTCTGTTGGCTGAGTTTTGGAGATGCATGGCCTGTCTTGTAGACCACTCTTTTTGGTCTTTCACAAGGACAAGGTGGTGCTTCGCACTTCACAAGATTTTCTCCCGAAGGTGGTGTCTGAGTTCCACATTAATCAGGAGATTGTGGACCCTTCCTTCTGTCCTAACCTGACTTCTGACAAAGAGAGGGATCTTAATCTGTTGGATGTTGTGCGTTGTCTCAAGTTCTATGTGCATCGCACTGAGTCCTTGAGGAAGTCTTACACTCTTTTTGTCATTCCTGAGGGTCCTAGGGCAGGTAAGCCTGCTTCCAAGGTTACCATCGCTTCTTGTATCAAGTCCACTATTCATAAGGCTTACGAACTTCGGAAGAAGTCTGTTCCCTTCAGGGTCGCGGCTCATTCTGCGAGGTCTATTGGGGCTTCTTGGGCCTACAAGAGCCAGACCTGAGCTGATCAGTTGTGCAAGGCGGTCACTTGGTCCTCTTTGCACACTTTTTCTAAACACTATCGTGTGGATGTGCTGGCATCAGCTGATGCCAGTTTTGGGAGGAAGATCCTTGAGGCAGTCTTGCTTGTCTAGGATCTCATTAGTCTCTCAGTACTCTTTCACTTTTGAACCCTGTTGGCTCTAGTTCAGTGTGCTGTTCAATAGTTCTTGAGGTTTGTTTTACCCCCATTCAGTGTTCGTTGACACTTTGCAGTTAGTATTGAGTTATTTATGATCTGTAGGTTTATTGGTGCTCTGTTGACTTTGGGGGCCTGCGCCTAGTCCACGCCTTTCTTCCCGCCCTGGGGAACTTAATGGTTGGACATCCCAAAGTTACCAGTAACCTGTATTGGATGACAGAGAAAATAGGATTTTAGTTTTACCTGTTAAATCCTTTTCTCTTAGTCCATAAAGGTTACTGGTCTGCCACCCTGTCAAGGGACAATGCTTGGCTCTCCTGCGGCAGAACATGGGGGTCCTTTCATGTTCATGCTCACAGGAGTCTTCCTTTACCTTCTTACTACCTAGTCAATAGTTAGTCTGCAAATCTTACTGGTTGGGGATTGGCTAGCTGCAAGCTAAGGAGAGGAGGTAGGCTCCACCAAACAGTCACTTCTCAGAATTCTCCCTGCCTACTAAAGAGGGTGATCGCCTACCAAAAGTTACCAGTAACCTGTATGGACTAAGAGAAAAGGATTTAACAGGTAAGACTAAAATCCTATTTTTTCATCTATTCGCTATAAAAATGTGACATATTTGAGGAAGTGAAACACACCTTTCTTCTGTGATCTTTTTGCTGAATAGAGGCAAGAGAGGCTCATAGTGACTGCTATCACTATGAGAAAGTTTAAAACAAATAAAAGGAGGAACTGGACCCTTATGTGTCCACTGAGTCGGAGGAGGAGGAAGTGATTACTACAGAAGTAATGCCGCCAGTCCCCCTAAATGACCCCTAGGGATCTTGGGGAATTAATGTCAAGGCAGGAAGAAGAGGGTAGTAGTGAGAGCAGGATAGGTCAGTTGCTTGTGCCTGCTGCCAGACGTGTTGCCCCTGCTGCTATCATTGCCATGCCTGCTGTCAGATGTGCAGCCCCTGCTACTGTTACCACCATTGCTATTCCTGCTTCCAGACGAGTTGCCCCTGCTGCCACCAGTGCAGAGAAGATGATGCCAAGTGTGACAGCAGGGGACCCCAAGTCACACTTGCCAACACCAAACAGTTTTGCCAGTCCTCCTACTACTACTACTAAGAAGGTCCAGCAGCTTGTTAGTGTTAAGAGTAAATGAGGGGGTAATCAATATCATCATATTACTAGTGACTGTGTGGAGGAAGACTCTGGCTGAAATTGATACGGTTGGTGTTAGTAGTAGTAACAGTAGTGGTGAAGAAGCTGGTGGTAATAGCTTTAGGGGAGTGGTAGGGGAAGAAATTGAGAGCGTCCAGACTAGCAGTCAAGGGAGCCCACACCATTCCACTTACCCTGGAAGTCCCCTTTCCCCCACGGCACAGGTGGAACATGATCCCGAAGAAACCAGAACTGATGGCTAGCAGGTACAGTAATAATATCACCACTACCACCAGGAGCACAGGTCAGCTGCCTGTGACTACTGCTAGTGCTACCAGTCTGCCTTCTTCACGTCGCCAAGAAATGGCAAGTGTGACATTAGGGGACCCTCTATCACATTTCTTGTCACCAACTCCAACCAGTAGTGAGATGTCTGTAATAGAGCAGCAACACAGAGGGACTGCTGGTAGTGGTGATGATGATGGTGGAGAAGCTGGGTAGAAGAGACATTGATGGCCTTTTTAGCACAAACTAATGGGAGGCAGGGATGCAGATGTGCATCACACCACCACCAGAAATTAGCTTTTAGAATTTGAAGAATTTGCAGCTGTTCTAATTCCTGCTGCTGAACGGAACTAGCAGAAACACTATGTAAGAGCAATGACTCGTAGCCCCAAGGAGGTAATAAAGGAGCAGAAGGATGCGGGACCCATTTAGCCCCAAAAGAATAGGCCCATAAACAGGCGTCCGTGCCAGTGCCTGTTTCATGACGTAAGCCATGTGGAAGTAACCGCAATCATGCCGGCCGACACACCGCAGAGGAAGGGAGCACAGGATACTTTAGGACTCTAAGGGAGACTGTGATACCCCTATCTGGGTTAATTTAACCCTAAAACAACTGCACGGCCTGGACTTTCGTGGTATCTGGGACAGCTAAGGAATTAAAGAGCTAGGACAAATTTATGCTGATGATTTAAATCATTTGAGCAGCTACAGAGGGAGTTTGGTATCCCGCATTGCTTTTTCTATTCATAGTTATGTCTTTGGCATGCACTTCAAGAGCAATGGGGGGATGGAGTGGTTCCTTCTTCTGTCATCTGCATTGACAAAATGGCCAGACAGGCCAATATCCTTTATTTTAAATTGCTTGAGGCTCGCACCCTTCAAGGTGATCTACCTCTGAGGCAGAAATGGTAGGGGGACTTGTGGGTGCTGGAGCAGTCGGAGTGGTCCATAGCTAAGATTAGTCCACATGGGATGTCTTTGCATGCTTGACATCAGTTCATTCAATCCGAAAATTCTTCATAGGGTATACTTTACCGCAGTGAGACAACTAGAGACAATGACTGATGTGCCAGATGCTGTCTTGCAACTGATTCTTTTCTACACCTTGTTTGGGACTGTTCTGAGGTCTTTTGATTTTGGGAGGGGGTGTTCTCCTCTCTATCAGTGGACAGACGCATCCCTAATGACTTAAATTCATGACCTGTTAAATCCCTTCTGAGTGAGACTTTTTGCTTATGACTAGTGTTGAGCGAGCATGCTCGGCCGATGCTCGGATCGGCTCGAGCATCGCTCTGCTCGGCACATGGCGGTACTCGTACGAGTACCGCATGTGCTCGCCCGCCATGTTCGGGTCTCCTCCCCGCACGTTTTGCGGCTGCTGCGCAGCCAATAAACGTGCAGGGAGGCTCTGACATCGGTGTAATGCCAGCAGCCATGTTGGCTGCTGGCATTACACTGATTGGCTGGCCAGAACCCGTGGTCGGGTGCTGTATAGCACCTGACCATCGAGTTCGGCTCAGTCTGAGCCAGGGAGAGCTGAGGATAGGAAGGGAAAGGCAGTGTAGGGAGGAAAAAAAAAAAATTGTGAAAAAAAAGAACCAAAAGTCCTTTTTAGGACTACTGTGTGTGGGGGCAGCAGGTTATTTTGTGTGGGGGGAAAAAAAAAAAAAAAAAAAAAAAAAAAATATTCTGTTTAGTGTGAAAAGTTGCAGATTAGAGCACATTCTGTTTAGTGTGCACAGTTGCAGATTAGAGCACATTCTGTTTAGTGTGCAAAGTTGCAGATTAGAGCACATTCTGTTTAGTGTGCAAAGTTGCAGATTAGAGCACATTCTGTTTAGTGTGCAAAGTTGCAGATTAGAGCACATTCTGTTAAGTCTTCAAACTAAAATATCAAAGTCACATATTAAATTCAGTGTGCGTCGCCGCAGTTTAGCAGCACATTCTGTGTACTGTGCAGAGTTGCAGAATAGGAAGAAATACTGTTAAGTCTTCAAACTCAAATATCAAAGTCACATATTCCATTCAGTGTGTTTCACCGCCGTTTAGCAGCCTATTCTGTGTACTCTGTACAGTTGCAGAATAATAAGAAATACTGTTAAGTTTTCAAACTCAAATATTAAAGTCACATATTCCATTCAGTGTGTTTCACCGCCGTTTAGCAGCCTATTCTGTGTACTCTGTACAGTTGCAGAATAATAAGAAATACTGTTAAGTTTTCAAACTCAAATATCAAAGTCACATATTCCATTCAGTGTGTTTCACCGCCGTTTAGCAGCCTATTCTGTGTACTCTGTACAGTTGCAGAATAGGAAGAAACACTGTTAAGTTTTCAAACTCAAATATTAAAGTCACATATTCCATTCAGTGTGTATCACCGCCGTTTAGCAGCCTATTCTGTGTACTCTGCAGAGTTGCAGAATAGGAAGAAATACTGTTAAGTTTTCAAACTCAAATATTAAAGTCACATATTCCATTCAGTGTGTTTCACCGCCGTTTAGCAGCCTATTCTGTGTACTCTGCAGAGTTGCAGAATAGGAAGAAATACTGTTAAGTTTTCAAACTCAAATATTAAAGTCACATATTCCATTCAGTGTGTTTCACCGCCGTTTAGCAGCCTATTCTGTGTACTCTGTACAGTTGCAGAATAGGAAGAAACACTGTTAAGTTTTCAAACTCAAATATTAAAGTCACATATTCCATTCAGTGTGTTTCACCGCCGTTTAGCAGCCTATTCTGTGTACTCTGTACAGTTGCAGAATAATAAGAAATACTGTTAAGTTTTCAAACTCAAATATTAAAGTCACATATTCCATTCAGTGTGTTTCACCGCCGTTTAGCAGCCTATTCTGTGTACTCTGTACAGTTGCAGAATAATAAGAAATACTGTTAAGTTTTCAAACTCAAATATCAAAGTCACATATTCCATTCAGTGTGTTTCACCGCCGTTTAGCAGCCTATTCTGTGTACTCTGTACAGTTGCAGAATAATAAGAAATACTGTTAAGTTTTCAAACTCAAATATCAAAGTCACATATTCCATTCAGTGTGTTTCACCGCCGTTTAGCAGCCTATTCTGTGTACTCTGAACAGTTGCAGAATAGTAAGAAATACTGTTAAGTTTTCAAACTCAAATATTAAAGTCACATATTCCATTCAGTGTGTATCACCGCCGTTTAGCAGCCTATTATGTGTACTCTGCAGAGTTGCAGAATAGGAAGAAATACTGTTAAGTTTTCAAACTCAAATATTAAAGTCACATATTCCATTCAGTGTGTTTCACCGCCGTTTAGCAGCCTATTCTGTGTACTCTGTACAGTTGCAGAATAGGAAGAAACACTGTTAAGTTTTCAAACTCAAATATTAAAGTCACATATTCTGTGTAAGATGAAGAAGGCGGGTAAAAAGGGACGGGGAAGTGGACGTGATCCTGAAAGTTCAGGGCGCGGGTCAGGACGCGGAGAAACTGTGCCTGGTGCCAGAGCACAAGAAAGAAAGACATCCACCATACCTAGCTTCATGTGTAATTTTACAGGGCGTCGCAGGACATCACTCTCGAGGTCCGACCACTGCGAACAGGTGGTCGGTTGGATGACAGCTGATACTGCTTCCAGTCGGTTAAGCACCACCCTGTCTTCCACCAAGTCCACTCTCAGTAGCCAAGAGTCTGGTCAAAATAATCCTCACTCTGATCATCCTTCCTCCCACCATACACGGTCTGGTCAAAGAAGTGATCCCACACTGGGATATAGTGAGGAGCTCGTCTCATCACCAATCCTTCATTTGACCCTCTCTCCAAGCACGCTTGCAGAGGAACATGACATCTTGTGCCCTGATTCACAACCTCTAGAGGCTACCCAATCACAAGAAGATGACAGATGTGAACGGCATTTAAGGTCAAAGGAAGTAGTGGATGATGATGATGATGATGAGACACAGTTGCCATTAAATCAACCACTATTTCCGTCTCAAGACCTTGTTGAGGAGAATGTTATACAGTTGTCAATGACTGAGTATGTGGTGGGATCAAGACTTGAGGAGGATGATCAGAGTGAGGAAGTGGAGGAGGACTTGGTGGACGATGAGGTGACTGACCCCACCTGGGAAGGTGTAGAGCCGAGCGATGTCAGCAGTCCTGAGGGTGAGCCATCTGCAGCACCTCAACAGGCTGGAAGAGGCAGTGGTGTGGCTACAGAAAGAAGGCGGACCGCACCAAACCGGCCCGCAAATGTTCCACGGAGCACCCCCTTGCGTAAATCTACCTTGCCAAGGGGTAGGTGTTCCGCGGTATGGCGTTTTTTTAAGGAAAGTGCGGACGACAAAAGAATTGTAGTTTGCAACCTGTGCCACACCAGAATGAGCCGAGGCATGAACACTAGAAACCTCACCACCACCAGCATGATCCGACACATGGCATCCAAGCACCGTAGTAAGTGGGAGGAACGCCTGGATCGCCCATCTGTGTCTGCAGGCCACACCACTGCCTCCTCTTCCCCTGTTTTCGGTGCCGGCCAATCGCCTGTCGAAGGCGCAGGCCCGCATACCTCCCGCCCTGCACCTGTACCATCTGAAGCACCATCAGCGACCACATCCACTTCCCTGTCCCAGCACAGCGTCCAAATGTCGTTACCCCAGGCATTTGAGCGCAAGAGAAAGTACCCAGCCACCCACCCACAGGCCATAGCACTAACCTCACACCTTTCAAAATTACTGGCCATCGAAATGCTGCCATTTAGGCTTGTGGACACTGAGTCCTTCCGCAGCCTGATGGCAGCAGCTGTCCCTCGGTACGCGGTCCCCAGCCGCCACTACTTTTCCCGGTGTGCCATCCCCGCATTACACCACCATGTGTCCCGTAACATCACCCGTGCCCTGACCAACGCAGTTACTGGGAAGGTCCACTTAACGACTGACACATGGACAAGTGCTTGTGGCCAGGGACGCTACATTTCCCTGACGGCACACTGGGTGAATGTCGTGGAGGCTGGGAGCGACTCGGACCCTGGGATGGCACGGGTGCTACCCACGCCGAGGATTGCGGGCCCTACCTCCATCAGGGTTTCCACCAGCACCTACGTTATTGGCTCCTCCTCCTCCGTTTCCACCTCCGAATTCTCTACACACAGCGCCACTCCCCCATCAGCCAGTAGCTGGAAGCAGTGTAGCACTGCAGTGGGGAAGCGTCAACAGGCCGTGCTGAAGCTGATCTGCCTTGGGGACAAACAGCACACGGCCTCAGAGCTGTTGCAGGGGATTAGTCACCAGACCGAGCAGTGGCTCTCGCCACTCAACCTGCAACCAGGCATGGTTGTGTGTGATAATGGGCGTAACTTGGTGGCGGCTTTGGAGCTCGGCAAGCTCACACACGTACCATGCCTAGCGCATGTATTTAATTTAGTGGTGCAGCGATTTCTAAAATCCTACCCCAATGTGCATGATCTCTTGACCAAGGTGCGCCGCGTGTGTGCACATTTCCGTAAGTCATCAACAGCTTCAGCTGGCCTGTTGAAGCTGCAGCAGCGCTTACAATTGCCAGCTCACCGGCTGCTGTGTGACGTGAGCACGCGCTGGAACTCCACCTTCCACATGTTGGCCCGGCTTTGTGAGCAGCAGAGGGCAGTAGTGGAGTACCAGCTGTTACACGGTCGTCGCCTCTCCGTTCAACTTCCTGTAATCAGAAGTGAGGAGTGGGAATGGATGTCAGACCTCTGCGAGGTTTTACGCAATTTTGAGGAATCGACACAGATGGTGAGCGGCGATAACGCTATTATCAGTGTAACCATCCCACTTCTGTGTCTACTGAAACGCTCGCTGCTCACAATTAAAACCGACGCTTTGCATGTGGAAGAGGTGGAAATGGGGGAGGAAGAGCTTACACAAGGTGATAGCCAGAGCACCCTCACTTCGTCTTCTCAGCGACAATTGGAGGAGGCGGAGGAGGAGGAGGAGGAGGAGGAGGAAGACACGGTTGCCTCCGCTACAGAGGGTAGCCATGGAACTTTAGTTCCATCTCTTCAGCGTGGGTGGGCAGAAGAGGAGGAAGAGGATGAGGATATTGAGAGTCATCCTCCTGGTGAGGACAGCGAAATCTTGACTGTTGGTACTCTGGCACACATGGCTGACTTTATGTTAGGCTGCCTTTCCCGTGACCCACGCGTTGTACGCATTTTAGACAACACGGATTACTGGGTGTTCACCCTTCTGGACCCCCGCTACAAAGAGAATTTCTCATCTCTCATTCCTCCGGTGGAGAGGACAAGCAAAATGTTGCAATACCAGAAGGTTCTTGTCGAAAAATTGCTCCAAAATTTTCCATCTGACAACGCTGGCGGCAGAGTACGTGCTACCTTGGCCAACCGAGAAGGGGAGAAAAGGGGAGCACACAGCAGTTCCGAGAAAGGCAGGGCAACACTCTCCAAGGCGTGGGACACCTTCATGACACCCCGCCAGCACCCTCACCCTGATGCGCAGCCTAGTGTCACAAGGAGGGAAAAGTTTTGGAAGATGGTGAAGGAGTATGTAGCAGACCGTGTCAGCGTCCTCAATGATCCCTCTGTGCCTTACAACTACTGGGTGTCCAAGCTGGACACGTGGTATGAACTGGCACTCTACGCCTTGGAGGTGCTGGCCTGCCCTGCCGCCAGCGTTCTGTCTGAGCGGGTATTTAGTGCTGCTGGTGGCATCATAACAGATAAGCGTATCCGCCTTTCCACCGACAATGCTGATAGGTTGACACTTATAAAAATGAACAAGGCCTGGATTTCCCCTGACTTCTCCACTCCACTGGAGGAAAGCCCCGGGGGAACATAAACTCACTTTATATATGTTATTTACAATGATGTGAATACTCTGTATTCCCATTCACCCCTTCCACCCAAAAAACGGGTATATGGTTGACTCTTAATCTTCTCATCCTCCTCCTCCTCTTCCATATGCCCTGTGCTATAATTTTTATATAGGGCCAGCTCACCAGCGGGCCCTGTGATATAATTTTTATATAGGGCCAGCTCACCAGCGGGCCCTGTTTGCCAATTTTTATATAGGTCAGCTCACCAGCGGGCCTTCTCATATAATGTTTTATTGGGTCAGCTCTCTAGCGGGCCCTCTCATATAATGTTTTATAGCGTCAGCTCACTAGCGGGCCTTCGCATATAATGTTTAGGATGGTCAGCTCTGCAGCAGACCCTCACCCATAATGTTTTAGATGGTCAGCTCAGCGCACGTTTCCCTCTTAATCATGGCCTCAGTTCAATAAAATCAAGGAAATTTTTGGGAGAATTTGCCTCTGTGCACGTTTCCCTCTTAATCATGGCCTCAGTTCTTAAAATCAAGGAAATTTTTGGGAGAATTTGCCTCTGCGCTCGTTTCCCTCTTAATCATGGCCTCAGTTCTGAAAATCAAGGAAATTTTTGGGAGAATTTGCCTCTGCGCACGTTTCCCTCTTAATCATGGCCTCACTTCAGAAAATCAAGGAAATTTTTGGGAGAATTTGCAGATGATAAACAAGTAAATATACAGCAAATATTGTTTGGTAACAATTTTTCGCCTAAAGTCGTTTTTATTTTCCTTTTTGTGTGTTTTATGGTCAGTCTGTAAAAATGGCATACTACGGGCGAAAGATCGTTCCCAGCAGCGATGTTGGAGTCCAAGATGCATCCAGACATCCTCCCTATGCTGTCCCTGAACCATTTCTGTGGTGTTTCCATCTTTTTCTGCCCTTTTCCTATGGACCAGGCACCCTCCCCTCATCAGAGCAGGGGGTGCCTGGTGTAATGCTCGAGTCCTCCCATTGACTTCAATGGGGCTCGGGTGCTCGGCCGAGCACTCGAGCCTCAGGGGGTGCTCGGTCAGAGCACCCGAACACCCGAGCATTGGGGTGCTCGCTCATCACTACTTATGACACTTAATATAGTCACCATGGTGTGAATAACTGCCACTCCACTATCACATGGGTACTGGGTGAATCTGGTTGCCAAAAATCTTACACATTACCACTTGGTATTTGCACACACAGGGACCCAGCACAGGTTTAATGCTATCTCGGGGGCCTAGATGTCTCACTTTGAGACAGGTTCCTCTCCTTGATTGGGTGAGTAAGCTTTGCCCAAATCAATACTGGGGGTTGGGGTGCAGGGGGAGGTGGTGAGAGGGGAGACCCCTTACCTTTTTCTTTTTTTTCTTTGGGTACGTTTATGTTATACATACAAAAAATTTTAGGACACCTGTGGATGATCAACCTGTACCTCCCTTGCTTGTATACTTTTGCAATTAATATGCATGTCTGAAATGATACTGTGTTATTTACTTGCCTTCTTTCGTGCTGTGTTTTGTTATGTGTTGTATCTCATGGTTGTCCTTCCTAATAAAAATATTTTAAAAAATAAATACGTATTTCTACCATCTCTGCCATATTTGAAGGAAGCTTAGCTGGATCCTAATTAATGTGCTTGATTTACATAATTTGTGAATATGATGATTCTTCCTTCATACACTGCAGATGATTGTGACAAAAGGTGGTTCTATCAATATCAGGATTCTGTGAACAAATCTGCTTTAAGATACAAGGAGAATGTACTAAGATGAATGGGAGCTGTGCTATAAGGTAGAAATCAATACCCCCCCCATGGGTTTAACTGGGACGTAACCCGCTGGAAGCTAGAGGAAAAAAAAACTTTCTAGCATTTAAGGGGTTAAGAAGAAACATAGAATTTGATGGCAGATAAGAATCATTTGGCCCATCTAGTCTGCCCATTTTCTGACTGTAAAAACCTTAAACCTTATTTGGTCATTAGTCTTCTCTTATGTTCAGGACAGCCTTATGCCTATCCCATGCATGCTTACATTCTGTTACTGTATTAACTTCTACCACTTCTGCTGGTAGGCTATTCTACTTATTTACTACCCTCTCCTTGAAGTCAGACTTTCCACTTTTAAATCAAAGGAAACATGGCAAATTATTATTGTCCCCTATGGTGAAGCTAATTTGCTTTAGGATTGTTTCTTCATGGTATATCAGTCTCACCATATTTGTTGTTTCTTAAACTATTCTTACATAAGGAAAATTATGGATATTCAAAGCTAAATAAAGGTTAACAAGGTATAAATATTTCCATTTATAAATAAGTCTTGTTTGCCTTGATAGACATTGCAAACATATATCATCCCTGATACAAGAATCTGTATATTGTTAAAAATGTTACTACCAACGAAGATATAAACAAACCTGTTAATATAGAAATGGCAGATCTCATGGTCTTACAGAATGCATTCACGATATTAATATGCCAAATATCCAGTGTTGATTTTGTTAGATTAGTAGATATTTATCATACCCAGTTCCCAATAATATTTCATAACATGAGTCAGATCAAGCACCAGCATTATTCAGACAGAAATTGATTGATCATATGTGAAACAGTTTATTGGCATTTAACCAGTGACACCTATGGCTTTCAGCAAGACAGGAGACAGAAGCCATCAATATCAAAACAATATTTTTTTGGAGGTGGTTTCACAACCAAAGGAGCATCCAGCTCTGTATCAGCCGCGGCGCGGGCAGTCTCTACTGCGCATGACTGCAGCACGCACAGCAGTGTCTACTGCGCATGACTTTGTCATTACACACATTTTAGCGAATTATTATATAGGATTAGCAAATTTATTTCCTACCACAGCACATACAAACATAAGAAGATATAACATAAGCAAGCAATATTAACCCTTTGAATGCCAAGGGGAGTCTCAGTGTATTATACTACCCCCAGGCTCCCAAATGGTTAATAGGGTTATTCAACTCTACATTGAGTAAAGCATGCATTCAGTTTAGCACACACATGTTTTTGACCACTGATTACATTACATCTTCCTGCTCTGACCAGTTGAAGGCTTTTTAGTATATAAGTACAGGTTTCCATCCATTCATTCATGAAGCTAGTCACTGAAAGTTATTTTCTGGTGTGTTCTATTTAGCTTATAGTAAATAAACCATTATAGGTTTTATTTTTACTAAGTAACCAAAGATGATAATAGTGTTTATTATGTATTATTGCTGTATACAAGAAATGTGTAATTTTATGTCTCTGTATATTTACTTGGAAGAGGGCACTATGCCTACATTAAAATAATCTCTCTCTTAGGTGTGTGGAAGTATCCATGAATTCATTGTGTGTCTTGTTCCCACTGGAGTTATAATCCAAGGTTCTTTCAGTTCCAAGGGAATTACTAACATCAGTCATCTGCTTGTCTTCTGTGTGTTTTACACAATGGTCATGGAAGTGCACAATAAAATTTTACATTTCAGACATCTGGTTTTTAAGTTGTAAAGAGTTACAGTGACAAGTTATAAAAAACAGAGGCTACAGGCACTAAAATGACCACATTTAAGAAAGTATGGTGATTTTAGATGCAGTCAGTTCATCTAGTACTATCTAGTACAAAACACTCTCATCTATCTATCTATAGCACAAATATAAGTCACTTATTAAATATTTACACATAGCAAAATAATGTACTGTTAGATTGATACAGTTTCCCCATTCTCCTCTCCAGCTAGAGTCATCTTCATCCTTCTGCTCCTTTCCTCCTCTAACTTCCAAAAACATAAAAAAAATGAGCTCAGTAATGGAAGTACAAAGGAGCAGCATGAGGAATGGGTTAGATTTCAGCAGATTATCTCATAACAGGAAGAGGGTTGATTTAGAATTAGGACTATCTCCCATTACCTTTGCACTATAGGACACATGCTAAATTGTTTCTTTTTATGCGAATAAGAGAGTTGAAGATGAAATATAAAAACACTGATCTGTTTGATTTCCTTACTGTAAAATGCTAGTCTCCATAGCAATTTTTACCAAGGAATAATCACCTCTAAATGCATTTTGACAGGATTTTACTATCAGTTTCCCACTCTCCCCAACCTTTGGTTAAAGATCAGCCCAGATAAAGTTGGAGTACTGAAGCCTTATAGCTTTTGTTATGAAGTAGCATGCTTTTTTATGTGACCCTTAACAACAGTGTACCGATGTAGCTGAAAATATATAGTATGAGAGCTCTCACATCCGCACTTTGCATGTGCAAATGCTACACTGCATGTTAACATATTTGGAGATGCATCTGTCAAGCAATTATAAAATTATTGGCCTGTAATTTATTGGCCATCCATCATTTTGATGACGGATGATAATCAATAGGACCATCTACTCTGCCCATTTTTCTATATAATTAAAATGTAATTGGGAAAATAACAGACTGGTTGGGACAATTTGTTCTTAACTGCTGTAAAATATATGTCCTACTTTCATATGATCTTATGTAGTTCTCAGGATAGACATGTCTACCCAAAGCATTCTCCTACCATATTAGTTCCTACCATTTCTGCCGGTAGGCTATTCCATGATTCTCTTACCATAAAGTAGTATTTATGCATACTACTTAGTCTTCCAGCCTCTAACTTAAGATCATGTCCACTTGATCTATTATTCCTCTCATTCAGAAAAATTCTTCATCCTGAATTTTATTGCATCCGTAAATATGTCAAAACATTTTATCATGTTAACCCTTTGAGTTCCAGAGAGGTATGCAATACATTGCTCTGCAAGTGTGATAATGTCATCATCGCTAACCAGTGCAACTCTCATAGAGCAGCAGCAGTAAGGAGGGACTGATGGTGATTATGATGAGGGTCAGGGTGGAGCAGATGGGGTGGAAGAGACAATAAGGGCCTTTTTAGCTGAAAGTAAGAAGGAATGGGAGACCAATATGCAAATGGGAATGGGCATCACTGCCAGCAGTGACACTGTGGAGTTTGCTGCTGCTGTAATTCCTGCTGCTGTTGAATTGCAGGAGCAGCAGACTGATGATGAGCAGGCTAGTGTGCCACAGACCACTTCGGCCACAATGGGAATGGGGTCCAGCAGTAGTAATGATGGGCTAGTAGAGGTTCCACTTGCCAGCAACAATTCTGGTCCTAGTTCTAGTGTTGATTCTGAGGAAGCAGCATCACCATCCTTGTCACGGTTTGTTAAGACTCTCAGATGCAAAGTTAGGTAAAAACACAACTTTATTGAAAGGTTTAAGATGATCCCATAGGGTATCATACACGTTCATACATATACATTGCAATGACAGGAAAAACAATAATAATAATAGCGATGCAGGCTCTACCGGCCTTGCCAATATACCGGGCAAGGCAGCCAGAAGTTGGTATAAGGAATAGATAGGCTCTACCGGCCCTGCCAATATCCCGGGCAAGGCAGCCAGGGGATTAGTACATGGAGAATTTAGTAGGCTCTACCTGCCCTGCCAATATACCGGGCAAGGCAGCCTGGACTGGCATACGAGGAATAGTTGGCTCTACCGGCCCTGTCAATATACCGGGCAAGGCAGCCTGGACTGGCATACGAGGCATAGTTGGCTCTACCGGCCCTGCCAATATACCGGGCAAGGCAGCCTATGACAGGCAACAAGTATACAGGCTCTACCGTCCTTGCCAATACCAGGTAAGGCAACGCAAGACGACAAAGAGGAAATGATTCTACCGGCCTTACCAATATACCGGGCAAGGCAGTCTAATACTGAATGGGTAGCATCCACTGAAGCCTCAGTGACTGTCTAGATGGCAACCACAGTCACAAGGATGACACGTAGAGGCTAAGTGAGCGCAAGTGGCAAGCCAATGAATAGCAGGAGACCACCAGTACCCACGTACTGGAAAACCAACGTAGCTGCCTAGGACTTGACAGCTATTACCAGCATAGAGGGAACCAGTACCAGCATACTGGAGACACACAACTCAGACCGGTACCATAGATAAATGTGGTGGAGCAAACCAGTATCTAGTACTGGGAAAAACAATCTATCTTCCGGTGCAACAGCAGCCAGTGAATAGGAGCGAGCTAGTACCCACGTACTATATCATAGACTGTACCGCTGCAACAGCAGTCGGTAGTTAGTGGAGCAAACCAGTACACGCGTACTGGGGAAACCGTCTCTCTTCCGGTGCACAGCAACCGGTAACAAATGTAAGCAAACCAGTACCCGTGTACTGGAAGTGTAACCCTCTAACGAGCAACAGCAGCCGGGTGGCTAAGGAGCGAACCAGTACTCGTGTACTGGAGACACAAAACACATTTGTTGTAACAGCAGCCGGGTGGCTGTAGAGCTAACCAGTACCCGTGTAATGGGAGTACAATACTGTCGTGCAATAGAAGCCGGATGGCTGTGGAGTAAACCAGTACCTGCGTACTGGGAGTACAATACTGTCGTGCAATAGCAGCCGGATGGCAGTGGAGCGAACCAGTGCCCGTGTACTGGGAACCAAGTCACATAGATGCAACAGCAGCCTGGAGGCTGTGGAGCAAACCAGTACCCGCGTACTGAATAAACCAACAAGAGTAGAAATGTCGCCAAGGTGACCAAGGAGTAATAGCAGACTTCAGGCGAACTGGATGTGGCACTTAGCAGGTGAAACAGGAACCAACACTCCAGGCGGTCAACCGGATCAGGAACAGCAGCGGGACTGGCAGCAGGAAGCAGTGACACCACGGCAACTCCAACCGGATCAGGAATGGAAACCGGAACCACTGGAAGTAGAGCTCAGGAACTAGACGATCTCAGGTAGCAGGAACATAGAGAGGGGCCCAGGAAGCTCAGGAACATAATGGAGATGCGAGCAGCATAGAGACAACATGAAAGGGCAACCAAAGGGTGCCCAGGCTCAGTCTAAATAGACAATGCAGGGCAGGCTAAAGGCAGACAGCCAGTGGGGAGCCCCTTACAGGTAACTGACACAAAGAGGCAGCAATCATGGGCACCGTGATAATCCTCTGTTCCAGCCAGTGAAGGGGATTGTGGAGAAGAAGAAAGAGACCATTCTTCTCCACCTTTCCCATCCCTCCTGAGGTCATGGGTGTGGTACTATTTTTATCTTGTGGCAGATACAGTGCCGTCATCAGAGACGTCACTCTGCACAATTTGTGATAAATCAGTGAGCCACATGAAACACACACACCATGACATTTATGTGAAGCATGTTTAAGCCAAAGACCCACAAAATAAATGGGGATCCACTGTTGCTGTACTTCTTGTCTCTCCCCAAAGGCACCAAGACTGCACTGTGCCTGCCTCATTGTTCCTAGTCCTTCCCCCTATTTCCTATATACACTATGCACATTGCATTTGCTGATTAAAGTGCCAAGTGAAAAATTAGTATTCTAACACACCCATGATTTTGGAGGAATCAGGGGGAGAAGCATTATTGTCCATCTTATTTATCTACATATACCTGAAGTGGTGGAGGCTAATTGTGGTCCTGCTACTGCCTCAGGTGCATCACAGGAGCTAGTGGCAAATGGAACCATGATCATCATCACCCACATCACTGCTGTTGATCCCATTCCATTGGAGCTGCCTAATTGTCCTGCTGCTTAAACAACTGAACATCAGCAGCAAGAACTGTAGTCACAAATGCTGCAATGAAACTGTGGCATTTACCATAACATGACCTGATGGCTCTAGGCCAGCATGGCATTTTTTTCTCTGGGCTTAATCTTTAAATATACCACAGATGCCTATAAAAAATATTTTTGGGGGCTAGTTTCTAAAAAGCCTAAATCCCACAAATTACTGATTCCTCAGGGCTTGTGCCTCTAGCAAACCAGAGTCCAACAAATCATCACTGTTTCATCAGGGCTTGTGCCTCTAACAGCCCATATTCCTACAAATTAATGTTTCCTCTAACAACCCATAGTCCTACAAATCCATGTTTCCTCAGGGATTGTGCCTCTAACAAAAAGTCTAAGTCCTACAAATCATCCTCTACAAAACACACTATCCCATCAAGTATCAGTCTGCCCCAGTCATAGTTTATGTCAGGGGGTCCCTGTCTCTGTCACGTTAAGTATCAAAAAAACTGCCTGTTCAACTGATTATTTCCCCACACTCCACTAACATAGGGACCCTCTGACCCCCTTTTATACTATGCCTGTGGGGAAAAAAACTACAATTTGCTATGTGTTGAGTGTAAATTCAGTCTTCCCATTGATTCCAATGCAATGAGCTAGGTGAAAAAAGCAGAAAAATGGCACTTGTTTAAGAAAATTTCTCACTAGTTGAGTAGTGCCACTTTTCAGCTATTTCAGTGTTGAGGCGAAACCTTGCTATGTTGTCCAGACAAAGAAAACTCCCACACTCTGCATACTAGGTAATGACAGTCATACTACGACATATTCAAAGTTCACTGCAAACAAATACACAAGGGTGGTGAGGTTTATATACAACTTGTCATGTATTTTGTATTCAGCCTTCATTGTAATATAACTAATGAAGAGACCTAAAGTGTCTTGAAAGCTTGCATCCTAGAGCCACTTATTTAGCCAGCAAAGTTATTACTTTTAATTTACCAGTTTCGTACCAAAATAAGATTCTGTTTTTTGTTTTCAAATTCTAAACAAGAAAATAATGTATGTGTTCTCTATGATCCCATAAATAAACACATCTCGGCTGAAGACCAATTTGGTTACTTATAATGTGAAGGATATTTAAGCTGCTCCCCCAAAATGTATTTAACCCATTGAGTGCCAGAGGAGTACACAATGCATTGCACTGGCACTCAAAGGGTCAATGCTGACACCCAAAGTCATGACATCAAAGAAATCCTCTAATGATAAAAAATAGCAAATTAATTAACTGATCTGTATTTACAGAGTGCAGGAGTGTAATTGCCTCTGCTCCAGGAATCTTCAAGCTTTGGATTCATTCCAGGAAAAAGAAGGGTATAATACTGTATAAAAATGCATTTATTAAAAATAAAAGAATATACACAAATATCGGCAAAAGACCCCATTAAAATGTTTCTAAACATACACAGCATTTTCTTCGGGATAATGGGGTATAAACACACATACATGTCACAATGTACTTAGTATGCCTTGGTGTCACGGTTTTTGATGAACACTCAGACCAGATTGGTAAGGTTAAAATGACTTTATTAGGATAAAGTACAAACACTCAGTTAGGCCCTTAGACCCACAATAATAGAACATATATAATGGATATATATATATATATATATAGTTTAGAAGTTTTGTAGAAACGGCACACACAGGATCCTTTTGCGATGTGAAAGATGGTTACATTTATTTAAATCGACGTTTCGGCCGACACAGCGGCCTTTCTCAAGATAGCGTAAGTGTATACCCTGATCCCTTATAAAGCCAACATACAACGTGAAGATAAAAAACGGCGCCAAACTTAATTGAAGTCGTAATTAGTAATTATGTGTCCCACCCATTGTGATGCGTCAATGTAATGTAATTGAATAAAAGTGAACACATAAAAAATTTCATCATCTCTACCACATAAGCATAAATGTGAACATATACAGTGATACAATATTAATAAACAAAATATAGCAGATGTGGAAAGAGTGATGGTTCGAAATACTTGCTATAAAAAGCAATGTTGGAAAACAAATCTGATCACATCCCACAGTATTCGAATTAACCCATTCAGTAATGTCAGGAAAATATTTATGCTGTAACAATCGCTAAGTTAAACATGTATGTAATCCTTATGACATTACCGGGAGTCTTAATATCCATATCTAGATCCCCATATGTTTCTGGTAACCAGAATAATTGGTCCTAAATAGTGATGAGCGAGCACCCCAATGCTCGGATGTTCGGGTGCTCTGACCGAGCACCCCCTGAGGCTCGAGTGCTCGGCCGAGCACCCGAGCCCCATTGAAGTCAATGGGAGGACTCGAGCATTACACCAGGCACCCCCTGCTCTGATGAGGGGAGGGTGCCTGGTCCATAGGAAAAGGGCAGAAAAAGATGGAAACACTACAGAAATGGTTCAGGGACAGCATAGGGAGGATGTCTGGATGCACCTTGGACTCCAACATCGCTGCTGGGAACGATCTTTCGCCCGTAGTACGCCATTTTTACAGACTGACCGTAAAACACACAAAAAGGAAAATAAAAACGACTTTAGGCGAAAAATTGTTACCAAACAGTATTTGCTGTATATTTACTTGTATATCATCTGCAAATTCTCCCAAAAATTTCATCGATTTTCTGAAGTGAGGCCATGATTAAGAGGGAAACGTGCGCAGAGGCAAATTCTCCCAAAAATTTCCTTGATTTTCAGAACTGAGGCCATGATTAAGAGGGAAACGTGCGCAGAGGCAAATTCTCCCAAAAATTTCCTTGATTTTCAGAACTGAGGCCATGATTAAGAGGGAAACGTGCGCTGAGCTGACCATCTAAAACATTATGGGTGAGGGTCTGCTGCAGAGCTGACCATCCTAAACATTATATGCGAAGGCCCGCTAGTGAGCTGACGCTATAAAACATTATATGAGAGGGCCCGCTAGAGAGCTGACCCAATAAAACATTATATGAGAAGGCCCGCTGGTGAGCTGACCTATATAAAAATTGTCAAACAGGGCCCGCTGGTGAGCTGGCCCTATATAAAAATTATATCACAGGGCCCGCTGGTGAGCTGGCCCTATATAAAAATTATATCCCAGGGCACGCTGGTGAGCTGGCCCTATATAAAAATTATATCCCAGGGCATATGGAAGAGGAGGAGGAGGATGAGAACATTAAGAGTCAACCATATACCCGTTTTTGGGGTGGAAGGGGTGAATGGGAATACAGAGTATTCCCATCATTGTAAATAACATATATAAAGTGAGTTTATGTTCCCCCGGGGCTTTCCTCCAGTGGAGTGGAGAAGTCAGGGGAAATCCAGGCCTTGTTCATTTTTATAAGTGTCAACCTATCAGCATTGTCGGTGGAAAGGCGGATACGCTTATCTGTTATGATGCCACCAGCAGCACTAAATACCCGCTCAGACAGAACGCTGGCGGCAGGGCAGGCCAGCACCTCCAAGGCGTAGAGTGCCAGTTCATACCACGTGTCCAGCTTGGACACCCAGTAGTTGTAAGGCACAGAGGGATCATTGAGGACGCTGACACGGTCTGCTACGTACTCCTTCACCATCTTCCAAAACTTTTCCCTCCTTGTGACACTAGGCTGCGCATCAGGGTGAGGGTGCTGGCGGGGTGTCATGAAGGTGTCCCACGCCTTGGAGAGTGTTGCCCTGCCTTTGTCGGAACTGCTGTGTGCTCCCCTTTTCTCCCCTTCTCGGTTGGCCAAGGTAGCACGTACTCTGCCGCCAGCGTTGTCAGATGGAAAATTTTGGAGCAATTTTTCAACAAGAACCTTCTGGTATTGCACCATTTTGCTTGTCCTCTCCACCGGAGGAATGAGAGATGAGAAATTCTCTTTGTAGCGGGGGTCCAGAAGGGTGAACACCCAGTAATCCGTGTTGTCTAAAATGCGTACAATGCGTGGGTCACGGGAAAGGCAGCCTAACATAAAGTCAGCCATGTGTGCCAGAGTACCAACAGTCAAGATTTCGCTGTCCTCACCAGGAGGCTGACTCTCAATATCCTCATCCTCTTCCTCCTCTTCTGCCCACCCACGCTGAAGAGATGGAACTAAAGTTCCATGGCTACCCTCTGTAGCGGAGGCAACCGTGTCTTCCTCCTCCTCCTCCTCCTCCTCCTCCTCCTCCGCCTCCTCCAATTGTCGCTGAGAAGACGAAGTGAGGGTGCTCTGGCTATCACCTTGTGTAAGCTCTTCCTCCCCCATTTCCACCTCTTCCACATGCAAAGCGTCGGTTTTAATTGTGAGCAGCGAGCGTTTCAGTAGACACAGAAGTGGGATGGTTACACTGATAATAGCGTTATCGCCGCTCACCATCTGTGTCGATTCCTCAAAATTGCGTAAAACCTCGCAGAGGTCTGACATCCATTCCCACTCCTCACTTCTGATTACAGGAAGTTGAACGGAGAGGCGACGACCGTGTAACAGCTGGTACTCCACTACTGCCCTCTGCTGCTCACAAAGCCGGGCCAACATGTGGAAGGTGGAGTTCCAGCGCGTGCTCACGTCACACAGCAGCCGGTGAGCTGGCAATTGTAAGCGCTGCTGCAGCTTCAACAGGCCGGCCGAAGCTGTAGATGACTTACGGAAATGTGCACACAGGCGGCGCACCTTGGTCAAGAGATCATGCACATTGGGGTAGGTTTTTAGAAATCGCTGCACCACTAAATTAAATACATGCGCTAGGCATGGTACGTGTGTGAGCTTGCCGAGCTCCAAAGCCGCCACCAAGTTACGCCCATTATCACACACAACCATGCCTGGTTGCAGGTTGAGTGGCGAGAGCCACTGCTCGGTCTGGTGACTAATCCCCTGCAACAGCTCTGAGGCCGTGTGCTGTTTGTCCCCAAGGCAGATCAGCTTCAGCACGGCCTGTTGACGCTTCCCCACTGCAGTGCTACACTGCTTCCAGCTACTGGCTGATGGGGGAGTGGCGGTGTGTGTAGAGAATTCGGAGGTGGAAACGGAGGAGGAGGAGCCAATAACGTAGGTGCTGGTGGAAACCCTGATGGAGGTAGGGCCCGCAATCCTCGGCGTGGGTAGCACCCGTGCCATCCCAGGGTCCGAGTCGCTCCCAGCCTCCACGACATTCACCCAGTGTGCCGTCAGGGAAATGTAGCGTCCCTGGCCACAAGCACTTGTCCATGTGTCAGTCGTTAAGTGGACCTTCCCAGTAACTGCGTTGGTCAGGGCACGGGTGATGTTACGGGACACATGGTGGTGTAATGCGGGGATGGCACACCGGGAAAAGTAGTGGCGGCTGGGGACCGCGTACCGAGGGACAGCTGCTGCCATCAGGCTGCGGAAGGACTCAGTGTCCACAAGCCTAAATGGCAGCATTTCGATGGCCAGTAATTTTGAAAGGTGTGAGGTTAGTGCTATGGCCTGTGGGTGGGTGGCTGGGTACTTTCTCTTGCGCTCAAATGCCTGGGGTAACGACATTTGGACGCTGTGCTGGGACAGGGAAGTGGATGTGGTCGCTGATGGTGCTTCAGATGCTACAGGTGCAGGGCGGGAGGTATGCGGGCCTGCGCCTTCGACAGGCGATTGGCCGGCACCGAAAACAGGGGAAGAGGAGGCAGTGGTGTGGCCTGCAGACACAGATGGGCGATCCAGGCGTTCCTCCCACTTACTACGGTGCTTGGATGCCATGTGTCGGATCATGCTGGTGGTGGTGAGGTTTCTAGTGTTCATGCCTCGGCTCATTCTGGTGTGGCACAGGTTGCAAACTACAATTCTTTTGTCGTCCGCACTTTCCTTAAAAAAACGCCATACCGCGGAACACCTACCCCTTGGCAAGGTAGATTTACGCAAGGGGGTGCTCCGTGGAACATTTGCGGGCCGGTTTGGTGCGGTCCGCCTTCTTTCTGTAGCCACACCACTGCCTCTTCCAGCCTGTTGCGGTGCTGCAGATGGCTCACCCTCAGGACTGCTGTCATCGCTCGGCTCTACACCTTCCCAGGTGGGGTCAGTCACCTCATCGTCCACCAAGTCCTCCTCCACTTCCTCACTCTGATCATCCTCCTCAAGTCTTGATCCCACCACATACTCAGTCATTGACAACTGTATAACATTCTCCTCAACAAGGTCTTGAGACGGAAATAGTGGTTGATTTAATGGCAACTGTGTCTCATCATCATCATCATCATCATCCACTACTTCCTTTGACCTTAAATGCCGTTCACATCTGTCATCTTCTTGTGATTGGGTAGCCTCTAGAGGTTGTGAATCAGGGCACAAGATGTCATGTTCCTCTGCAAGCGTGCTTGGAGAGAGGGTCAAATGAAGGATTGGTGATGAGACGAGCTCATCACTATATCCCAGTGTGGGATCACTTCTTTGACCAGACCGTGTATGGTGGGAGGAAGGATGATCAGAGTGAGGATTATGTTGACCAGACTCTTGGCTACTGAGAGTGGACTTGGTGGAAGACAGGGTGGTGCTTAACCGACTGGAAGCAGTATCAGCTGTCATCCAACCGACCACCTGTTCGCACTGGTCGGACCTCGAGAGTGATGTCCTGCGACGCCCTGTGAAATCAGACATGAAGCTAGGTATGGTGGATGTCTTTCTTTCTTGTGCTCTGGCACCAGGCACAGTTTCTCCGCGTCCTGACCCGCGCCCTGAACTTTCAGGATCACGTCCACTTCCCCGTCCCTTTTTACCCGCCTTCTTCATCTTACACGATATATATGACTTTAATATATATGAGTTTGAAAACTTAACAGTATTTCTTACTATTCTGCAACTCTGCAGAGTACACAGAATAGGCTGCTAAACTGCGGTGACACACACTGAATGGAATATGTGACTTTAATATTTGAGTTTGAAAACTTAACAGTATTTCTTATAATTCTGCAACTCTGCAGAGTACACAGAATAGGCTGTTAAACGGCGGTGAAAGACACTGAATGGAATATGTGACTTTAATATTTGAGTTTGAAAACTTAACAGTATTTCTTACTATTCTGCAACTCTGCAGAGTACACAGAATAGGCTGCTAAACTGCGGTGACACACACTGAATGGAATATGTGACTTTAATATTTGAGTTTGAAAACTTAACAGTATTTCTTATAATTCTGCAACTCTGCAGAGTACACAGAATAGGCTGTTAAACGGCGTTGAAACACACTGAATGGAATATGTGACTTTAATATTTGAGTTTGAAAACTTAACAGTATTTCTTATAATTCTGGAACTGTACAGAGTACACAGAATAGGCTGTTAAACGGCGGTGAAAGACACTGAATGGAATATGTGACTTTAATATTTGAGTTTGAAAACTTAACAGTATTTCTTACTATTCTGCAACTCTGCAGAGTACACAGAATAGGCTGTTAAACGGCGTTGAAACACACTGAATGGAATATGTGACTTTAATATTTGAGTTTGAAAACTTAACAGTATTTCTTATAATTCTGGAACTGTACAGAGTACACAGAATAGGCTGTTAAACGGCGGTGAAAGACACTGAATGGAATATGTGACTTTAATATTTGAGTTTGAAAACTTAACAGTATTTCTTATAATTCTGGAACTGTACAGAGTACACAGAATAGGCTGTTAAACGGCGGTGAAAGACACTGAATGGAATATGTGACTTTAATATTTGAGTTTGAAAACTTAACAGTATTTCTTACTATTCTGCAACTCTGCAGAGTACACAGAATAGGCTGTTAAACGGCGTTGAAACACACTGAATGGAATATGTGACTTTAATATTTGAGTTTGAAAACTTAACAGTATTTCTTATAATTCTGGAACTGTACAGAGTACACAGAATAGGCTGTTAAACGGCGGTGAAAGACACTGAATGGAATATGTGACTTTAATATTTGAGTTTGAAAACTTAACAGTATTTCTTATAATTCTGCAACTCTGCAGAGTACACAGAATAGGCTGTTAAACGGCGTTGAAACACACTGAATGGAATATGTGACTTTAATATTTGAGTTTGAAAACTTAACAGTATTTCTTATAATTCTGGAACTGTACAGAGTACACAGAATAAGCTGTTAAACGGCGGTGAAAGACACTGAATGGAATATGTGACTTTAATATTTGAGTTTGAAAACTTAACAGTATTTCTTATAATTCTGGAACTGTACAGAGTACACAGAATAGGCTGTTAAACGGCGGTGAAAGACACTGAATGGAATATGTGACTTTAATATTTGAGTTTGAAAACTTAACAGTATTTCTTATAATTCTGCAACTCTGCAGAGTACACAGAATAGGCTGTTAAACGGCGGTGAAAGACACTGAATGGAATATGTGACTTTGATATTTTAGTTTGAAGACTTAACAGTATTTCTTCCTATTCTGCAACTCTGCACAGTACACAGAATGTGCTGCTACACTGCGGCGAAGCACACTGAATGGAATATGTGACTTTGATATTTTAGTTTGAAGACTTAACAGTATTTCTTCCTATTCTGCAACTCTGCACAGTACACAGAATGTGCTGCTAAACTGCGGCGAAGCACACTGAATGGAATATGTGACTTTGATATTTTAGTTTGAAGACTTAACAGTATTTCTTCCTATTCTGCAACTCTGCACAGTACACAGAATGTGCTGCTACACTGCGGCGAAGCACACTGAATGGAATATGTGACTTTGATATTTTAGTTTGAAGACTTAACAGTATTTCTTCCTATTCTGCAACTCTGCACAGTACACAGAATGTGCTGCTAAACTGCGGCGAAGCACACTGAATGGAATATGTGACTTTGATATTTTAGTTTGAAGACTTAACAGTATTTCTTCCTATTCTGCAACTCTGCACAGTACACAGAATGTGCTGCTACACTGCGGCGAAGCACACTGAATGGAATATGTGACTTTGATATTTTAGTTTGAAGACTTAACAGTATTTCTTCCTATTCTGCAACTCTGCACAGTACTCAGAATGTGCTGCTAAACTGCGGCGACGCACACTGAATGGAATACGTGACTTTGATATTTTAGTTTGAAGACTTAACAGAATGTGCTCTAATCTGCAACTTTGCACACTAAACAGAATGTGCTCTAATCTGCAACTTTGCACACTAAACAGAATGTGCTCTAATCTGCAACTTTGCACACTAAACAGAATGTGCTCTAATCTGCAACTGTGCACACTAAACAGAATGTGCTCTAATCTGCAACTTTGCACACTAAACAGAATATATATATATTTTTTTTTTTTTTTTTTTTTTTTTCCCCCACACCAAATAACCTGTTGCCCCCACACACAGTAGTCCTAAAAAGGACTTTTGGTTCTTTTTTTTTCACAATTTTTGTTTTTTTCCTCCCTACACTGCCTTTCCCTTCCTATCCTCAGCTCTCCCTGGCTCAGACTGAGCCGAACTCGATGGTCAGGTGCTATACAGCACCTGACCACGGGTTCTGGCCAGCCAATCAGTGTAATGCCAGCAGCCAACATGGCTGCTGGCATTACACCGATGTCAGAGCCTCCCTGCACGTTTATTGGCTGCGCAGCAGCCGCAAAACGTGCGGGGAGGAGACCCGAACATGGCGGGCGAGCACATGCGGTACTCGTACGAGTACCGCCATGTGCCGAGCTCGCTCAACACTAGTCCTAAAAGACTGCCAAAAATGTAAACAAAAGTAACAATAATGTTAATGTCCCACTAGATCAACAACTGTAACATATAAATGATACAAACAAATATATTCTTATATATAGCAATAATATATTAGTACATTGATATAATGATCATAACTCACGGTGTCCCGACAATCTTACAAAGTGTTCACTGCATCAAAAAGACAGATTTTGTCCCTTTTGTATGCTCCAGTGGGGATCGAATAATATGTAATACAGGGATAGAACCCCTCCCTGTCTTCATATGAAGATTTGAATCCTCATGTTTTATGGTGAGCGTACATGATATAGATGTGTCCGGTATGGATTATAAGTATGGGAACGTGGGAGTGAGTACTCTGGTATTATATACTATAATACATTCTGGAATTCACCAAGAATATATATTGATTCAGATCAAACACTTGTGACGTGCCGAATTGGATTACAAATACATTGTTGACAAGCGATGTTGCAGACTATCGGATACTTCTTTACTCAATGACTGAGTTTGGATTGATTCTTGCACTTATATCATCTTGGATATACATTTATGATTTAGTTCAATCTTGAATAGTGCTAGAGACGCACTTGTGGATTGGATTACAAATTTGGATGTGTGAATAATTCTGAGGAACTGATTGCTGTATACTACGATACATGAACAACATCATAACTTTTTGATGCAGTGAACACTTTGTAAGATTGTCGGGACACCGTGAGTTATGATCATTATATCAATGTACTAATATATTATTGCTATATATAAGAATATATTTGTTTGTATCATTTATATGTTACAGTTGTTGATCTAGTGGGACATTAACATTATTGTTACTTTTGTTTACATTTTTGGCAGTCTTTTAGGACCAATTATTCTGGTTACCAGAAACATATGGGGATCTAGATATGGATATTAAGACTCCCGGTAATGTCATAAGGATTACATACATGTTTAACTTAGCGATTGTTACAGCATAAATATTTTCCTGACATTACTGAATGGGTTAATTCGAATACTGTGGGATGTGATCAGATTTGTTTTCCAACATTGCTTTTTATAGCAAGTATTTCGAACCATCACTCTTTCCACATCTGCTATATTTTGTTTATTAATATTGTATCACTGTATATGTTCACATTTATGCTTATGTGGTAGAGATGATGACATTTTTTATGTGTTCACTTTTATTCAATTACATTACATTGACGCATCACAATGGGTGGGACACATAATTACTAATTACGACTTCAATTAAGTTTGGCGCCGTTTTTTATCTTCACGTTGTATGTTGGCTTTATAAGGGATCAGGGTATACACTTATGCTATCTTGAGAAAGGCCGCTGTGTCGGCCGAAACGTCGATTTAAATAAATGTAACCATCTTTCACATCGCAAAAGGATCCTGTGTGTGCCGTTTCTACAAAACTTCTAAACTGTATGTACTTTTTTCTATTGACGCGAGCACCCAGGTCAAACATTTTAATCAGCGTGTGCAACCCAACCTCGATGACTATGTTATATATATATATATATATATATATATATATATATATATATATATAGCAATAGCAAACCAGTCTAGAAATATATCAGGAAATGGAGACAATCACTGGCTAACGAGAGTTCTGGCTTGAACCTTGATGACTGAAGGCAATGCAGCTCAGAAGCTGACAGCAGGACTCAGATGACCAGTAGTCCAGAAGTAGGTATCTGGCACAAACCCAGATGCCTGGGAGGCACTGAACCCAATAGAAGTGAGGCAACACTGATCCTGGCACTAGGACCACATGGAGACCAAGGCAACTGCTTTTGGTAGGCAGCACTGACCCTAGGACTAGGGTCAAAGGGAGACCAAGGCAACCGCTATGGTAGGCAACATTTGACCCGGAGACTAGGGTCACAGGGAGACCAAGGCAACCGCTTATGTAGGCAAACCCTAGAACACTAGGGGTGGATCATGGTACATTTAAGGAAGGCAACCGGTGTCCCCTCTAATAAGTATGATGTAACGCACCACTGGCTCTTGAGCCCAAGGCTACTGCAGTGAGGAAAGGAGCACTGTCCCTGCCTAGAAGATCTAGGCACTGAAAGGGTCAATAGGTAATGCCCAGAGAGATTACTGCAACTCCCAGAGGGAGTGAGCCCAGCGATGGTAGGGAGGTGGACACAGATAGAGATCAGAGTAACTCAGTCAGCGCTATGCAGCACTGTACCAGTACTTCGTGTGTGCACACCGCCTGAGGTGGTTAAGAAAGCACAAATGCTCAGCCTACTCGGCAGAGAATTATAACTCCAAGTGGCGCACAACAGACTAGCATAATGGAAAGGCCACAGCAGGTATCACTGGCCAGACAGAGGCAACCAAGCTGTATAGCCAGACACTGATGGCAACAGAGCAGGTGATCAGCCAGATATAGTCAGCAATAGAGCGGGTTCTCAGCCAGATATAGTCATCAATGGAGCGAGTTCTCAGCCAGATACGGTCAGCAACGGAGCGGGTTCTCAGCCAGATACAGTCAGAAACGGAGCAGCAACACAAGAAACGCAGGAACGTCCTCATGCAGGCCAGGTCATTCACGACCAAAGAGACTCAGAAACAAATGTCAGGATCTAGTACACCACAAAAGGGCGCCTCAGTATAGACATGACAGGACATATAAAGGCTAGCCCTGAGTGGTGACAAAGGTACCTGGCAAATCAGAGCAAAGCAATGAAATTGGAAATCGGAATGTCGCCGCCTGTGGCCAAGAGCATGGGCACCGTGATACTTGGTAGGACTAATCCATGAGCATATCACTATCATTTGGTACTAGGAAGGACTGACCAATAAACACACATATACATATATATATATATATATATATATATATATATATATATATATATATATATAATATTCACAGTTATTATGCCAAATAAGCTTTTACATGTGAAGTGCAAATTAAAATGATTCAGTAAGCATATTTGTACACATAGAGCCTAATAAGCAATATCCATTTATAGAAAATTAATAATTGGGAATTTCTTTAATAGGAGTTTTAGAACTACAGGGGTGATACACGGAGATGTGAAATGGAATGATATCACTTCTCCAATTTCCATGTTATTCTGTGAAGCTTATGCTCTAAAATGTTTCAAATGGGAGAGATCTTAATGCATAGACTCAATATAATAACATAGGAATTGGAGAAGCAATATCACTGGAAAAGACATCTGTAATTTAACAACTCTTTTTCACACCAGGGGGGATATTTACTAAGCAGTGATAAAGAGGGGATAAAGTGGAGTTGTCTTCTACAGTTTATCACGTCTCCAATTCCTACATTATTCTATGGACCTATGCACTAAGAACTCCAAAGCTGAATAAATCTTAGTGCATAGCCTCCATAAAATAACATAGGAATTGGAGAAGTGATAAACTGCAGAAGTCATCTCCACCTTATCTACTCTTTATCAGCGTTTAATGAATCTTCCCCCCTTGTATTTTAGATAAAATGTAAATCCACAATTCAGTTAATAATAAGCTAAAACAAAATGGGCTTGAAAACATGATCACACAATCTCTTTAATACGTTCTATTTTAGATGACTGTTGGGAGAAGATTTGAATAATTTATGTAGGCACCTTCTAAATAGCCACTTTTGTAAATTAATGTTGTGCTTTCAGTGGTTTATTATTTTAGCAATATCTGTTGTGATTGGATTTTATACGAATATTTTGTAATGCATCTCATTTTTCTAAATTCAAGTTTCTTTGGCACTTCACAAATAAATAAAGCATGAAAGATTTACTTACGTAGTTACATTATGACTGCATCCTTAATACTGTGTATTTGTGCAATGTAATGGTGCATAAATATGAATTAATGTTCCAAATGAGGCCTAAAAAATGTGTCCATTAAGTTCAGCCTTTGCCCTATCACCCTTGTTTATCCTGAGGAAGGCAAATAAAACCATATTTAAGCCACCTCCAATTAAGCCTCAAGTGGGTAAAAAAATCCTTTCCAACTCCAGAAGACATTGGATAGCTTCCTGCATCCATATCCTATCTCCACTGAAACCAGCTATCACAGTTCTTAATATTGGGTGCTGGAAAGGTGTCCAATATGTTTTCTGCAAACACAGCCTTCTAAGGCAAAGTATTCTGAAAGAACAAAGCCTTACTATGCTTACTGTTAAAAAATAATAATAATAATGCCTTTGTTATAGTCAAAAGCACCTTTCCTTCAGTCATATTGGGTGACCTTTTATATTTTGCCTGGTTCTTTAAGTTAATAGCTACCTGCTCTGTGTATAGACCTTGAATATATTAGTAAATAGTAATCATCATATCTTCCCCTTTGATGTCTCTTCTCTAATGTATCTTGGCTAGTTTGTCTTTATAACTAAGATCATCCAAACCCTTTTCGGTTTTGTTGCATGCCTCTGTTCATTTTCCAGTTCAATAATGTCTTTTTTTTAAGAACTGGCACCTAAAACAGTACTCCATTATTCTAGATGATGCCTTATAAATGATTTATGATCCCTTGCAATTATAACTCTCATATATATGATATAACCCTACTGGTTCTTGAAGCAGCTGCCCGCCGCGGACTAAACACCCACCGCACACATACTAGTACGGGCGGGCGGATCATACCTCATGGCCGTCCGGCGCGGCGGCTGCCTCTCCTGGCTTTCTGCTGTTCCCCGCAAATAAATGCTGGCGGGCGGCTCCCTCCTGTCAGCCGCCCGCCATGGCAGTCACCTCTCTCCGCTCCCCGCTGCTCCCCACTGGCCGGTGATCGCCCAGCACGCCACAGCAGAAGGTCACAACGCGCACACATCCAGCCTGCATTGTGTGCGTGTCCTGCTGGTGGTGATAAAGTTCCCAGGGCGTTGCTATGGCAACGCGGCGTTCAGCTCTGCCTCCCTGCTACCTCCACACGCCCCCAGTCTAGACTATAAAAGCCCAGAGCTCACTAGGGGCTTTGCTCAGTTACACGGTGCTTCCATGTGTTGCAGTTTGTCTCTTGCCAGCGGCTCTCCAGTCCTAGATCTAGTTTTAACCTTTGAACTCCTGACTCTCTGGCTTCTTACCAGGTTCAGCTCTCTGGTATCCTGATCCAGCTTGACCACCTGGACGCTGCAGATCCCTGGTATCCTGACCTCCGATTGACCCTTTGGACTCCGCTGCTCTCTGGTATCCTGACCTCCTCCTGACCCTCTGGACTCCGCTGCTCTCTGGTATCCTGACCTCGGCTTGACCCTTTGGACTTCGCTGCTCTCCGGTATCCTGACCTCAGCCTGACCCTTTGGACTTCGCTGCTCTCTGGTATCCTGTCCTCGGCTTGACCCTCGGGACTCTGCCGCTCTCTGGTATCCAGACCCCAGCAGGGCCAACAGACCTCCTTCCACCTTTCTGTTGCCCATGCTCGCAGACTACTCTAGGAAGGGGTCTATAATTTGACTCAGCCCTCTTCCTGTGTGCTGCTTCAGCAAGGGTGACGACTTGCCTCTGGGTTCCTGCTTCTGAAAAGTGAGTACACCTCCACTACAAACATAACTGTTATGGTTTTCCGACACTCAGACACTGATATAGTAAAACACAGTTTTATTGAAAATAAAAATGAAAGAACAGCGCCCCTGGGGGCCAAGAATGGTAACTGTGATACAGGCCCAAATATGTGTACAGAGTAAAAGTCCAGATAAGCAAACACAGGGTTAAATGTGGAGAAAATGAACAAGACAAGTTCACTGATTGGCCAACGCCCAGAATAGATATCAGTCTCTAGATGATGAAGAGAAGGGTGTATTGTGTGACTGAACTAATCACTCTCAGAACTTTTGGAAATGAACGCCCAGATTGACCAGCAAATGCCCTGGACCGAGCCTATACCACCTTAGTGGAGTAATCTGGAGAGAGCCACTGCCAGTAGATTGACCAGAATCGGAATCACCCTTAACCTTGTCACGGATATAACCCTGTTTATGCCAACGGGAGAAGAGCCGTACGCACCCCTTGGGTGCCAGAGCGCATGAATACTGCACAAGCGATAGTGAGCCAACGGATGGAAATACGGTAGTAACACAATGAGCGTTAAAGGTGACCTGGACTGGAACACCACCCCGGTGTCCAATGGAGCACAAACAGCAAGAGCAAATGGAGGGTCCAACGCCAGCCGGCGTGGTAGCGGTACAACGGCACCGAAAAGGCTACAGCTCTGCTAGTGCAATAGGGAGGTCTGGTCAGGTAGGCACATTCAGTGTTAACAGGCTCGAAAGGAATACACTGGCTTGGCAAGTAAGAATACAGGCTCAGAACTCAGAGGCAACCGGCACAGCAAGGGTTAAAACTGGTCATACACGGGTACTGGTACTGCAGTGTAAAGGAACAGGCTCAGGCAACGGTCCAATACTCAAGAAAGGATTAGTCAGAGCAACACAAACACAGTTCAGAATGTCACCAGCCGGCGACCTGGAACACTCAGGAACACAGGAACAGATGCAGCACTGGATCCCAACCGGAACCGGATCGGTACTTGGAGCTAGAGTCGACAGCCAGAGCCGGGTCAATCACGGAGCAGGAACGTCAGCCAGAGCTGGGTCAATCACGGAGCAGGAACGTCAGCCAGAGCCGAGTCAATCACGGAGCAGGAACGTCAGCCAGAGCCGGGTCAATCACGGAGCAGGAACAATGGGATGGTCAGACTAGACGAGTCGGTAAACCGGAAAGCAGAAACACAGCAACAAGGCAGGCTCAGGAACACCATGAAAGGGCGACTGACAAGTGCCCAGAGCCCAGTGTATAAAGGAACATTCTGGGCGGGCCAATCAGCATCCTCCAATGTACAAGCAACCCAGCAAAGATTGACAGGGAAGCACGGGAACCATGATAATAACACTTTGTGACACTCCTGCTGCTGATTGTTGTGAAGTATATTGTGTATCAGTACTACTAAATATGTATCTAACAATGAACCCCAAATATATTTCTATATATTACTATTTCATTTATAAGTAGAATTTGGTTGTCTGCAACCTAAATGCACAACTACATATTTATCAATATTAAACTTAACTTTTCTGCCTATTCACTCAGTTTATCCAAACTGTGCCTCACACTGTTCTGTCCTCATCTGAGTGCTAGAGTATGTGTTTGGTATGAAGCTGACTTAAAATTCCTTGCATGTGACTATGTTCATGATAACTTTTACACCCACTCTACATCACAAGGTGCTTATATATCAAAGGAAAGACACCTTCATCAGTGTTTGTCTAAAAAGTTAGAGCCTGTGGTAATCTGCTAAGGCCAAATGACACAGCCCATACATGTGACTATTCAAGGGTCTATGTATACTGGGGGAGTTATTTTATTTGTCTAGTTATTTTATTATCCTCCCCAGGAGGAGGAATATCGTTTTGCAGCAGCAACCATAGACGAAGTCAGACTTTGTAATACAACTTTAGTATCACCACCACCACGTATGTGCGCTCCTCCTACTCCTTTCACTTTATCTCTGCCTCAAGAAAATTTGTTGGACATAATGAAAGTACTGTTAAATTCAGTCTGTCTGCAAAGTATAAGTGTCACAGTCTCAGTGGAGGCTAAGCCAGCTGTGATAGGAACTTGGGTCACCTGTCTGGTTGTTACTGACTGTCACTTATCAGTCAAAATGCTTTTTACTTTTCTTATCTTCTACTATCTCCCTTCACACCTTCACATGTAGGAAACAACTCTCTACCACCAATACTCTTTATGTCCTCCTAACTGATTTGTGAAAAAAAATCACAGCTCTCTTTCTATGCCTGTGACCTCTAGTTTCAGAATTCAACTGCTTTTTCTCCCTAGCCCAAGCACAGATTGGCAGCATGCAGGAAACTGACACCCCATTTATACTAGCATGGCAGGAATACATGGGGAAACTCTCCACATGAAGGGAATACATTAATATTATTGAGTTTAAATACAATGAAAAAAAAGTACAGTGGGAAGAGCTGTTTTTCTCCTTTTTTCACTTGTTATTAGAAATGTTTCACCCGTCCCTACAAGTTTCAGTTAGATACCCACATGGTGATGTTGCCAGCCCTATATTATTCTGTGGTATGAGAGTGTAACCCGACATTTGACAAATATAAGCTGCTATGGACACTGCACGGTCACAAGACCTTTGACTTTTGTTACATAGATGCATAATAAATTAGGTTGAAACAACCTATTATTGAAAATTAGTCAACCTTTGATAAATATGTGATATGCTAATATGCAGTTACATTTGTGTATATAACTGCATATTTATAAATTCACTGTTTGATAAACAAAGGCCAGAGTGTTGGATCAGTTTATATTTCAAGTCGCCTCAGCATATAGATCCCACACAGACTGTAAAAGCCTTGCTGATCAATAAGCAGAGACAGAGAGGGGCACATAGTGATTTTATAACAAAATGATGGCCACTGCAATAAGCACAAACTGATATAACTTGTAAGCTCTTTGCAAACATTTTTCACAGAGCTTATACCAGTAGCAAACATTCAGGTAGCTTTACTGAAGTAAAAACACTAATAAAACTAAAAGCTAGAAAATAAAAATATCAATGAATTTATGAAAAGTAAGTCTGTAAAATTATAAAACTATAAAAGTGAATCCTCAGTTCTCTTCATGACATTCATTTGGGAAGCAAGCAAACCTGCCAGTAATGAAACACATTGAATATTAACTTTTATCATTGTTTTATCATTTTACCTACTTCCAATGAATTAGTCACTATTTAAACACTAGTGTTTAATCTGTGTGAAGGCAAATGAATATCATCTACAAGTGCATTTTGGTTGCCATTATCATATAGTAGCCAGCTCATAATTGTGAGTATCCATTTATTTTCTGTGATAAAAAATAAGAAAATGCTGTAAATCTGTAGATTGTACTTAAATTCTGAAATATAATAATAAATAAATTACAGAAAAAATTCAAAATATCAAATGAGATGTCCATTAAAAGTATACCATGCCCAAGGATATCCACTTTCATGTCACTTGTTGAACTATGAAATGCATAGAATAATTAACATTTATTTTTCATACATTCCATATGGCTATCTCAACAGCTACAAATTTGCAGCTTTTTTTATTACTTTAATAAATTTGTCTGGGAAAGTGCATAGCATGAAATATTTGGCACAGCTCCAAATACAATTCTGCTGCATATTGATACAGTCCACCCTTTATACTAAGAATGTACACTCTCTGTGATTCTTTTAATCTCATCATTGTTAAGTTAAAGCACAAAGTACATTTTTCAATATTTGTAGAATACATTACACTAGTTTGGTATTATTGGTCTTATAATCCCCACAATTGTGAAGCCTCATGTGCTACATATGTCTTGAAATATCTTAGAGACTCCTCTTTTATCCAAGGAGCTAATATGTTTTGTTACATCTGTCATATTAATTATCTCTGCCATTTAAATCATTGTGTTGATGTTATATGCAGTAGCTTTTTTTAAGTACTCAACTTTTCTTCATTCGTGCAGTAATGTCTAAATACAACTCTTGCCCCATCATTATGTTGAACTCAAGAAATACAGCTCTTTCCATCTCATAACATTTTCTCCTCATACCTTCAAGAGGATTAGGGCCTTCAACATACTTTGCTATTTTTCTATATGGCACATTATTAAGTATCAGTCTCCAAATTCCATAAACGACAAATAAATTGGCAGTAAGATATAATCATTGCATAAGTGCATTTCTCCAGTAGCAGCTAGACATGAGCTATCTGAGCAATATCATCTCTGAGAATAGCAAGAATTCTAAATAATAAGGATGGGCAAAAATATTTGTCCTAAAGAGAGAAAATCAAGAAAAATTGCACTTTGCTGAGATCCACAGCCTTGTTCCATTGCACTAGTACCACATATATTGACCCCAGCCCTGTCCAATAGTAGTCACAGGACCACACATACTGGCCCCCAGCCTTTTCCTACTGTCCGGTATCTGGGATGGGAAATGTAAGGTCCCCCCCAGCTGCTGCCAGTCTACAACTCTCATTGGTTCCTGCCAGCCAAGAACTTATGACAAATTATGGGATTTTTTGTTTGGGAGCAACTGTGAGCCCCAGCCTTCTCCCACGCTAGCCACAGAACCACATATACTTATCCCCCCTCCCCAAGTGTTATCCCCCGGTAGTCAAAGAACCACACATGGTGACCTCCCAGCCTTGCCCCACTACACTGATATATAGAGAAATATGCATAACAACCTCCAGCCTTGTCCCACTGCACTAGTATAGCCAGAACCTCACATACTGAGCCTAACCTCCGCTCCCAGTGGAATCAGCAAAGGTCCAGCAGGAAATATTTGAGGGTTAGCAAAAATTTGTACGTTTGGGGATGTGTCTGTATATGGGTATTTTGCATTCAAAATCTCAAAGGAAAAATAAAATTGGACTTTTTGCCCAAGCCACAAATTGGCATTGGTACAATTATCTGTGCCTACTGCTGGCAGTACAGAGATCCACTAGCTCTTATGTTGCTAATAAATGCATTTGCTGGAGTTTTCATAAATCAATCAATTGGAGAGCTTTCTAGCATTCATTTGGTTAATTTTCTTGTTGTTTCAGCCCAGAATTGCTTCATGTTTTCCTTTATACATATGCCTCTCAGTGTCTATGCCCTCAGTACTGCGTACCTTCTGTATCTAAATAAATAAAAGAGAAAGCCTCACTGCATAATATATGTCTCCTCGGGAGACACACACACTCAGGGGTGGCAGTAAGGAGGGGATATAGAAATATCCTCCCTACTAGCAATGCTGGAGATACAGGGTGTGTGTGATTTGGACAGGATTGGGCAGGGTTTGCCCTCCCTTAACTTCCTGCTCAACCAGAAAGAAATATGGCTGACACACACACACACACACACACATATATACTTTGACGCACATACACACTGTCACCCAGTGGCATCAGCTGGACCTGTACAGCCACTGAAGGGAAGCTGCAGCACTAGGGGAACAAAATGGCACTCAAAGGTTTAAAGTAAGCCCTCATTGCTCAATTATTTCATGACTTTCAACAGTTGCCATGCAAGACAGAAGACAGGCTGCCATCAGGGACAAACTCATCCCACTTACTGCCACAGGGTTTTGTATCAGCTTTTACCTCTCAGGACACACCAGCAGCATAGGGGGAAGTGTCCTCCAAACGCTCACACTGTAAACTTCCATTTTCCTCCCACTTCTCCTTCTTCCCCAGGCTATTCCTAACACTTTTCCACATCTATGTCAAGCCCTGCCCACTACTCACAATTAAGTCCCGCCCCCTTTTAACCCAAATTGCCTCATTGGCCTCTCCACATCAGCAACACATGAGTCCCCTCCCAGATATGAATACACTTCCCACTGCTTTTAAAAGGGGATGTATCACCTTATAATAATAAGTTACCAAATGCTTTGTTAATACAAGTTATACTATGAACGCTGTTTTTCTTTTTTTTTATTTAATTACTTTAAAGATATTTTATGTTCTGTGCACTTCCATATTTTTTGCACTGCTCTTCTGCACGTCCTATTTCTCCTCCCACCTTCCTCCCAGCTGCCCCAGGGAGTGCGTTCACGCTTCCTTTCAGTGTGCTTTGAACGGCTCCTAGCATTACAGCAAGCTGTGATTAGCATTATACTGCGGTTGCAACCTCAGCATAATAGGACACGTTGATTCTTCGGCAAAGCTTTTCTGCGCTTAAAGATAGTATATTATGATAGTATAACTTATATTAAAGCAAGTGGTAACTTCTTTTTAAAAGGGTATACATCCCCTTTAACTCTGACTTTCTTTCCTCAACTCCCAGATGCCCAGCATGCCCTCTCCACAGCCAATACCCCTGCCAGCCCCTAGGCTCACTCCTGTTTTTTCAGAATCAACAGCGGCATCTTCCTCCTACGCTGGATCCGGACATTGCAAGGCACATTGTGGGGAGAAGAATGTCTCCGCTGTACCAGGGCCAGTAATGTGGGGTGCTGAACCTATATTATTTATGTAATTGAGACAAATTAAAAGCACTCTGTTTAACTCTTTGAGTGCCAGAGAGGTAACTAATGCATTGTACCACAATGCATTGGATGCCTTTTCCAGCACTCAAAGGGTTAACTTACATGACACACCACTGTATACTGCATGGCACTCTATGGCTTAACATGCTGGTATAAGTATATCTCACGTAATCTCTTATTTTCTGCTTTCCATTCCTACACGCCAAACACACAGAGGCATAATACTGCAATTCTGCCCCAAAGGAAATACAAATACCATTGATTTCCTGGTTTCAGGACCACAGTGGGGATGGCAACACGTTGTGAAGTGATGTCCTGTGGTACTTAGAGGGCTACATTTGGCTTGTAACACTCTGAATACTGCAGATATTCACTTCAATACAAGATTCGTACCTACACATTACTGTAAAGCTCCTACACTAATCCCAGGGTGGCCACAGCCCACACTTCTACACTCGGACCCTACAGATCTGGGGGACCAGCAAGAGCCAGAATCTTCACACACAGGGGGTGGTTATCACTGTGTCAGTCTCCATTTTATGTGTGTATGTCTGTTGCATGCGTGTATGTCTGTTGCGTGTGTGTGCATATGTCTGTTGTGCTTATGACTGTTACATGTGTGTGCATGTGTCTGTTGTGCATGTGTCTCTTGTGTGTGTGCCTGTGTGTCTTGTGTGTGTGCATATGTCTGTTGTATGTGTGCGCAAGTCTATTGTGTGTGTGTGTGTGCGTGTGTATCCAACAGCACCAGCAATAAAAGGAGCCCACTTACCTCTGCCCAAATGATCCCCGGTCCCCCAACATTGTCTCTAGGAATGTATAACAAAGAATAGCTGCATGCCAGTATACTTCTCTCTGAGGCATGTACCCTGTTTTGTTTTAGTTGTGGGTAGACAACAGGAGGGGAGTGCTCAACAGATCCGCTGCACGTAGGTAACAACCAGTCAGCAAGTGGATGATAAAAACATCCAAATTTTTTTATTTATAGAAAATGACATATATATATATAAAATGATGATCAACAAAAAGCAAAATAAAGGAGGTAGCATGGGCAAGTCAACCTGACTTGTAGAACAACTTGACTTGCCCATGCTACCTCCTTTATTTTGTTTTTCATGATTTCCATCATTTTATATGTCTTTTTCTATATAAAAATTTTTTGATGTTTTTATCATCCACTTGCTGACTTGTTGTAACCTATGTGCAGCTGTAGAGCACTCCTCTACTGTTGTCTTCCCGTTTGGAGAAACCTGTGCTGAGGTTGTGGGGGGCTGCCCCGGATCTGCACGGCCCTTGGGCCAGGTGAGTAAATTGAATAAATCCTAAGATATTATAATATCAATGCCTGACTGTACGTAGCAACCTAGGCTAACATTTGTTACATTGTTTTAGTTGTGACCAGATTCCTCACAGAATCTGAAACCCTCACAGAGATGCTGAATATCAGCTGAAAAATCTATGCCCATTTTAGCTGCTCTTGCAGTGCATGCAGCACATTACATTCCGTACAAGAGCGTAACAATTATGAAAATGGAGGTCGCTACCAAGTGAAATTCCACATGGTACATGCTAGGGCAGAATAAGTCCATTAGCAAGTATACAATGAAAAACTACAAGGCTTCTGAGGGAGCTTCTTTGTCACCTGGACAATGGTACCTAATGTGTGATGCATTTGAGCTGCTGAAACCTTTGGAGGGGCAACTATGTTGGTTGGTTGTTCAAAATAGTTCCATTGATATATTTATTGTAAGGAACATAGCTGAGTAATCTTCCCATAATGACAACACAGACATGCACCAGCTGGTGAAGCAAATGTTAACATGATTTGAGCATGTAATGTCCATTAATAGCAATGGGGAACGCATTCTTGTTACTTTGCTTAACCCCCGTTTTAAACATAAGATGTCTGAATTTCTGGCAAAACGTGATCAATTTGTCACAACAAAGAAGTCATGATCAGTAGGATTTTTAGAGAAATCAGATTCAAATAAAGATATGCTTATAGATCGAGATGAGATTTGCATTGTGGTGGATGAGACAGAGATAAAGTTAGGGCTAAATAATTGGTATAAAACATAGTGAAAAGGAAGTCAGCAAAGGGTTTAGACTAGCAACAGCAGGGACATCAGCAAAAACATTCCATTCCTAACACAGTTCCGAATAAGTTGTCATCATCCTCATCATTGTCACATAAAGCAATTCATGGGTCTTGGCGGTGGCATTCAAACATTTGTAGTGGTGGTGGAGGCACATCTCTATGGAACTCCCACAGTATGGTTTTGTAATTGATACACAGGAACACTGTATAGCTCCTAGGAGTGGTCCCACTGCATGTGAGATGGTTTTAGCATAATTATGGAATACCTACATACTCAACAGAAACAATGACCCCATGGACTACTGCCAAACAAAACAATGTGTGTATCCAGCTGCAAGCGTGGAGTCTGAGTGGGTTTTGTTGATGACAAGTGTGGCTAAGGTCCCCTGCTGTCACACTTGTCATCTCCTCCTAGCAGCAGTAGCTGCAGACACAGGCAGCTGACCTGTGCGGCTCACACTGCTTGCTAGTTCTACCTTCTTTAGTCTCAAGGGATGATCTTGGGGGGACTGGGCATCATTGGGTCTGGGGAATGTGGGCTCACAGTCTATGAGTAAGCACACTGAAAAGCAAAATACGTTAGATGTTTGCCAGTGTTACTATCAGCTGATACGCTTTGGTGTCCCGCTCCCTCACAATTGGACATGTTTATATGATGGACTTTTTAACGTTTGAGTAAAGATTGGAGTTTTTTACCGATTTGGAGGTTGTGGTTTTGCTGTCCCTTGGTTATTACATATTTTTTGATCCTGCACGACTAGGAGTGCTTCCATATCCGTTTTCAACTTTGAATCCCTTCTCAGCATTTGGAGCGCTGGCATTGGTGAGCACCCATGAGTTGCTGGTGAGTCCGTTATGCTTACACCAATGTATGTTTGTTTTTAGTTTTTACCACGTGTAGCACCTGTGTTATTTTTTGTTGCTTTCTACTTCTACCTTCTTTAATCTCAAGGGATGATCTTGGGGGGACTGGGCATCATTGAGTCTGGGGAATGTGGGCTCACAGTCACTTTAGTACGGGTGGGGATTTTATCCTAAGTCACTAGGTGCATCAGGGTCCTGCCAGCTTCTCTATTGTGTTTTTTTATTACTGGTGCTTATAGAGTTATTGAGCACTATGAAACTGTAATAACTTTATTTTGTTTTTTAAATTTGCTTTTATTTATTTATTTTTGCTCTCTCTGTCTGTCTCAGAAGTGCAATTTTATTGTTTTAACTACATGAATTGTGGTGGTGGACATAGTGGTGATGGTGGAGTCATGTTTGTGCTTTTTATGACTTTTGTTGTCTCCTCCAACAAAATTAGAATCATAATCCTCTGTCTTTGGCATTTTAAAGGAAGAAACAGGAACCATGGGTGTTACTACAAATGAAGGAAATTTCTGCACACAGACAGATCTACCTCACCTCAATCATGTGCCATAGAGCCCCGGGAACCTTTAGGAGTGCTTCTGCTGCTGCCATGGGCGGATTGTCCTATCGGTGGATCGGGCATCCTCCGGTGGGCCGCTAGATCATGGGCCAGTTAGGGAGATCAGAGGATCTCACCTCACCCTCCCACAAAATTTTGAAGGAGAGGTCTTTGTTGCCACCGGCACAGGCACTCTCTGTGACAGCCCTCGCGTTCCTTGTTAACACAGAGCGCCAAGATATGACATAATATCCTGGCGCCTGCACTCCCATGCCACACAGGGACCACAACGGGGCATCGATAGGGACGTAGTTGATGGAGGCTGCACGGACCTCTCACTCCCCACACTGGACCACCAAGAAATGCAAGAGAGGAAGAAGAGACACATATCAAAGGGATATGTTGAGAGGCAGAGTAACAGAAGACAAAAATTACTAGATGGAGAGGGAGGTGGGTGGGAGAAAGGCAGGGGACTGAGGGGGTCTGACTGAGAAAAATTAGGAAAGGGAGGAAAGCAATGGGAGAGAGAGGAGGGGGGACAGAGAAAAGAGTGGATGAAATTGACTTGAAAAAGGGAGAGAGGAAGCAGCAAAGGGGCCTGTAGGTAGAAAGTGAAAGGGGTAATATGCTGGTAATGAGAGTGTAGAAAAGGGTTGGGGAAGGGAGAGTGGGGGAAAAGGGGTGGGAGTTGCTAGGGTTGTATGTAACCCTATGAATGCCAGAAATCAATCCAAAATTTTATATAAATATATATATATATATATATATATATATATATATATATATATATATATATATATATATAAACACCAGCTAGTGGGCTGCTTTAAAAAAATTGACCAGGCTGGTACTCTCTTACAATCTGCCCCTGGGTGCTGCTAATAGTGTATTTCCCAAACAGACCTGTGGTTGTGCTCCAGGTGGAATCTCAATGGGGAGATGCCTATGTGTGAGCCTGAATACCCCTTGTTCATATGCTTCTTACACATACAACAGCAACATGTTGAGATTTTGGATTGTGACTGAAGTATCTCCATACTGTAGACTTTATGGACTGAGGGGTTCCTGAAGAGCTACTACTAATACTAAACTAATACTAATAGGATTACATGTTACAATTGTACTAGTAGGTGTTAAAGGTGTTGCACTTCCACCAGCAATTAGAGGTACTTCTCACAGTTATTATTGCTGATGCTGTTGATGGTCTGTGTTGCTGCTTACTAACAATAGTGTGTTTGGCTGTGTGGGGTTAGAACTGGAAGCAGTGGTGATGCTATGATTAATAATGGGATGATTGTGTATTTTAGGCATATTTACTTCTCCAGAGACCGACTAGCCAATTCATCTCTTAAAGCGTTTATAAAGAGGCACAGTGCTCCTTTTCAGTAGTTTGAGACTGTCTTGAACATTTTCATTTTAGCTAATTTTATGGCCAAGTCACCTTCTCTTTCACTCTCAAATTCCTCTGTATCTGAAGAAAATGAGGATGCTGAAGGAATATATTCTAGATCAACAACATCATCATTATCATTATTATTATCATCATCACCAATAATTAGGCAATGCTCAGCATCAACCACCGCTTCTTCCCCACTACTTTTATATTCCTCTAGACTTTTTGAAGTCTCAAACAATTTATTTTTACTTTTCCTCTTACAGGGGTTTTCAGAACATTCATTACTACTTTCAGGACAGGTGTTGTACTTGTTTGTCTCACTGTCAGATGACTCAATTGGTTAAACTGCTACATGTTGCTCTGTTATACAATCAACACTAGAATGTAACTTATCATTGTTTTTAAATAGTTTGTTCAATCTGCTGGTGTTGGTGTTATGTCACTTGTTAAACTGCCTCCTCAGGAGGAAAAAGATCATCATTGTTTATTGCTCCATAGCTGACGTAAGTTTTTGGACTACCACTTTACTGACATGTCCATGTAGTGCTCCTACTTGTTTTCCTGTACCACTGCCCCTAAAACATTTGCTGGACATTATCAAAATATTGTGGATTTTAACAGTAACTGATTGTGCTGTCTTCTTACCCCTTAAAAAATATTCTATCATATACATTAAGTCTCTGTCTCTTCTACTATCTGTCAGTCACAGATCCTATCAGGATCCCTGTCACCTATCAAGCAAACTAATTTTTTTAATGTATTTTTACTTTTTTATTAAAAGTCCCTAAAAAATACTCCCTGTGAAGCTGCTTTCCCCCCTTTGCCTGTAGCTAATGTAAAGAGGATTTCAGCTGCTGCTTTCTCTCTCTCACATTCTGTGTCACTGGAGTCTTAATTTTTTTTGCAGTACAGATGATCTTACTAAATATCCTGGCCCCTCTTCTTCTGGTTTCCTTCAGAAAGGAACTTGGATCACCTGCCTTTTGAAGCATTTAGGGTAAATCTTATTTCTTCCTTCACACTCCCCCCCCAGGCTCCCCTAACACAGAGGCCAAGCCAGCTCAAGAAGAGGCTTGAATTGACTGCCTGTCTTACAGTGAAACAAGATTTTGTGGTATTTTAGATACATCACCTTTCTCACTTCTCACTCTTCCAGAGTCCTACAGACTCCCTAAAACAGCCTGCCTGACTCCTCGAAGACAAAGAACAACTTTCCTGCCTAAAAGTCTTTATAAACTAAACTCCAGCTCAGCTTTTTTGCCTGTCTTCTCTGGCTCAAACATTGTGCTGATTCTCTCTCTCTCTCTCTAACAAACACAAAATGACATGCTTGCAGGAAGCTGACACCCTTTTTGTAATAATTAAGCAGGATAAGAAGGGAAAAGTTCTATGTGCTAGGGAAATTCTGTCTTACAATTGATTTCAATATGAGATAGGAGGAGAAAAGCAGAAAATCTGCAGTTTTCACAGAAAATTTCTCCTAAGCGGTAAATTTCAAATTTCACTTTTCAGTTTGAGGCAAAAAAATGTTGCTCTTCCCTATGTATGTCTCAGACAGAGTTTGTGAAGCTAGGATTCCACTCTCTCCCAGTGAAACAGCTGAAGTAGCATAGGGGTAATGTGAGCTTGAGGACCCTACCCACTCACTGATTGCCACTTTTAAAGCATAATAGTTGTGTAAAGCAGCTCTGACAAGGAAAAGAGGATGATCACCCTCTTGCTAATCCAATTATAATAAACTGCTATTTTAATAGACTGGGAAGGTGGTGGTCTTGTGGACAGATTACAGTTCTTTCTAAATTGTATGTTTTCCAGAACTGGCCAGTTGTACTAAAAAAAAATGGTAGTACAAAACACAGGTGGTTTTAACAGTTCCACTTTAAGAAAAAGGATGAGAATCCAAGTATTGAATGGTGTGGCCTTAGCTAAATCCAGATGTCAGTTCTCTTGATAAATAAAACCCTCTGTGTGAGGTGGGCATCACATAACCTCTAGTGAACATGCAACACATTCACTGTTAGACACCGGGGTGCCAGGAATTTTCTTTAAAAGCACAGCAGCAGATTTATTGAACAGCAATTAAATCTTAAACCTCAGAGATCCTTGGAAGGTTCGACGAATTGACTATAGATAGGGTTCATCTAAACACAGGAACCAATGTTTTGACGTGTGAAAACAATACTAACTCGATTAACACTTTCAGTGCCAGAGTGGTATGAAACGCATTGCAAAGCAATGCATTACGTACCGCTCTGGCACTTAAAGGGTTAATCAACTAACTATATTTGTAACATCAGCTTATGTTAACCTTCTAAGGACCAATGCATTGCACACCTCTCTGGTCCTTGAAGGATTAAGTAGACTATGGGCCAAATGTTCAAAGAAGTAGTGAAATAGCTTTTGTTGTTTGTAACGACTTTTCTAAGTACAGTGTCGATGGGCTCATTAATATTTTCATAAAGTGTTGATTGTGATCGGAAATATGTTGTTTGTCCTGACTGAAACTGTCATATGTAAAGACAAAAATGTCATATGTAAAGACAAAAAATGTCTTACCGGACGACAAAAAATGCCTTAACATACAAATTTTGTCTTTTGCAAGATTTTTTTTGTTGTGAGTTACGACACTGGAGAATAGTTTAGCCACACCCTAGCCACGGCCATTTGCCCGGCAATTCTGGAGTTGTGTCGTACACAACAGACATTACTGTTTTTTTGTCGTATACTCTATAGAAAATGTCGTTCATGCACACAGTTACTTATTTTTGTCATTCATACAAAACATTTTTGTCGTTATCCCTTTGAACATATGGCGCTATGTACTACCTGCTTCAGTTTGAAAAACTGCCAACAGCTGTCATGATTTTATCTACTGAACCAAAAAACAAGGTCAAAATGAATAGGGCCATTGAGCTTTTCAGATCATAGTAAGTGAGGGGTTATTAGGTTATAGTGGGGGGTTATTATTAGTAGGAAGTGGGGGTTATTATTAGAAAGTATTAATTCATCATTACAATAGCAGGCATACCAATCCCATGTAAATATTAAGTATAATACATTTTACAAATTTACACCAAGTTTTAGATTTAAGTATGTTATAAACTACATGTTTCTCATTAACCAAAATTAAATATTAATAGTAAAATAAGAATTTGAAATAAGAATGATTTTCTCATGTTAGTTTTAGGAAGATATATGTTTACCGTCTACAGCAATGAAAGAGATTTGTGATTAAGGAAAGGGTGGTAACACAAAATAATATAGCTAGTACTGTTATCTCATATGTCTGTCAGCAAGTGGCAATGTTAAAATGTAAGCTATGTATGCTGTTAATTTAAATGCTGTCAGATCACAAAAACATGTCAGAATAAAACAATCCAATATCAACAAACCCATAAATGAGCTAAAGATATCGAGGGACATGCACCATTGGGATTCAAGACCTTTTCCCAGAACTATATAGTCCTATGCTATTTGTTTGTGGTAAAAGTCTTGCAGACCCCTGCTGCTTGAGTCAATATTAGACCAACAAATAAAAATAGGAATTTCAGTTGATGCAGATATTTTATTAACTCTTTTTGTGCTGCACAGGAGAGGAAAAGAATTGTAAATTGTGTCCATGGGATTATTGCATTAATTGCTGTTATATTATAAATTAAATAAGAATAGAAATGTGTTAATAAAACAACTTTTATCGATGTGAGAATATTCAAACTGTTAACCTCTTCTTTTTAAATTAAATTAACACCTAAAAATGAAACCCTACTTCACTTAATCAGGGCAGAAAATCCTTTGGACCACTAAGAATCAATTCAGTGTCAACTGGTCCACCAAAAGTGTTATCTGATTGACATTGGTTAACCTATGTAAGGAGGAAGGCATCATTCTTTTTGCAGAATTGCAGTAACTCAGACTTTTCTCAATGATGTAATTTCATTGTAATGGAGAAGTACTATTAGCATTTAGCTCACTTCCTGGATGCTATAGAAGTCTTACTTTGCAAAGCACTGAAACCGCATTAGTAGCTATGAGGACCCATTCTTTTTTTTTTTTTTTTTTTTTTGCTTGGGATGCCAGCATTGGCTTAACCCTTTGAATGCCAGAGCGGCATCCAATACATTGCTTGGTAATGCATTGGATACCCCTCTGGCACTAAAGATTATTAAAATAGCTCTGTCTCCCATTCCTAGAAACATGTTTTTGTAAAAGTGAAATCATTAAGGGGGATCTATCACCACAATACAAGTTAGTCTTATTAGTTAGATTATTGAGCGAATATGTTTAAAACTGTATTCATTTGTTTTTTTAAATGCTATTTGTGTGAAAATTAAAGTTTAAAGAGTGCCCTGCACCCTACTTCAAACTTTCGTTACCTGCTCTGTACCAAGTCCGTCACTCTGCTTCTGCTCCCTTCTCTCTATCCAGCCTCCTCTGATGATGGAGGCCTTCTGTCTGTAAGCTGGAGCAATCTCATTGGCAAAGAGCGATATCTAGCCAATGAGATTGCTCCAGCTTATAGAAGGCCTCCGTCATCGGAGGAGGCTGGATAGAGGGAGGGGAGCAGAGGCAGAGTGACAGATTTGGTACAGAGCAGGTAACCACAGTCTGTCCTGAAGTGGGTGCAGGGCACTCTTTAAACATTAATTTTCACACAAATAGCATTAAAAAAACAAATGAATACAGTTTTAAATATATTTTCTTAATAATCTAACGAATAAGACAAACTTGTATAGGAGTGATAGATCCCCTTTAGAATCTTGAAATGTGCTTATTGTGTCAAGTAAACTAATATTGATAGTAAAGATCATGTGTGATTGCTCCTTAATCTAATATTTTGTGTTTTAGAAAATGTAACAGAGTGGCAATCTGACATACCATAAACAGGGCCGTCTTAGCAATAAGATAACATGAACAGTAGCCCAGATTTCACTGGTGAAAGGAGCCACCCACGATTATCACTGTCCTACAGCCAAATGGAGGCATCTGGGTCTCCCCAATGCCTGATATCTGTGGGCACATAATGCTGTTTAATCAATACATCTTAGCCCTTTGGTTGCCGGAAGGATCTCAGACTCATTGTGAGCAATGATTTGCAGACCTCTCTAGCAAATGAAAGGTTAACCCTTTAAGGACCAGACGGATGTTCAACACATTGCTTTGCAATACGTACACACAGTTTTGGTCCTTAAGGGATTTAGGAGGCCTACAATTTTTTCTTTTCTTTTCAAGACCCAACAATGGCTCAAAACAGTGGCTTTAAACAGACCAGGCCATTAATGATTTACTTAGATTTTAATGTGTAATTTCTGTACCATGGAAAATACAGTACAAACCGATAGTAATGTTTCTGTCACTTTTTGGGAAAATATTACAGAACATCTAGACACATGAACCAGCTTTCTAACAGACAGTTCAAATGTCTGCTTCCTGACTGACTCAGAGGATACATTAGTCTCAGGATAGAATTCTCACTGGAGTACTTGGAAGCTGGAACCAAAACTGGAGTGGAAGCAGTTTCCAGCTCCTTATATTACTGAAAAAGATTGTTAGGAGAATAATTAAAAAGAATGCAAAAATATTCCGTGTACCATACGTGGAGCAATTCTGGTGCAAATTGCAATACTGGCAAAAAATAAAATGTTAATTATTCAAATTAATTTAAATGGGGTTTTTAACTATTTGAATCATACAGAAAAATATTAGGTAGAAAAATTAAAAGTACTTCTAAAACATCCTGTAGTCCCTATGTAGAAAAGAAAGTGGAAGAATTCCGAGGCAAACCAACAGCACCCTAGAGAAATAATAATTCTACAAAATGGCATTGGTTTCAATATGGCTTTTAACCCTTTGTATTGCTAGAAAGGTATCTTATGCAATGCGCTGAAGAGAGACATCTAGTATTCAAAGAGTTAAAAGCCCCACTGAAATCATTGGAAATGTTTGTCACCTAAGGTGCAGTTGGATTGTCCCAGAATTCCCCCACTTTCACTTTGTGCATATGACCCTATGTACTGGTAAATGTTTTAAATGTTATGCTATCTTCAATTTGCCATCTGTATTTCATTTTACAATCCTCAAAGCAATTAACAGAAAATTATTGATGCAGTAATGAGAAAAACAAAGGTACAATGGTTTAAATGCGGCCTTAACTCTTTGATGCAATGCATGGCATACCCCTCTGTCACTCAAAGGGTTAACCCCTGGAACGCTATAAAAGTAGCAATAGATTCTGAAGAGATGCATTGGGGACCTGTCATTTCAATCAATGAGAATCTTTATTTTGCCCCATGGTGCTGTTGGTTTGACCCATAATCCATTCAGTTTAATTTGAACATAAGGCCCTAAAATGACCACATCTTCCTGACTAAAATCTGTATGGCGTACCTCTCCTGCATCACCCAGGATCATAAACTCATAAACTGTTTATTCCCGTCTGCATTCTCACCATTAATATTCTTGTGTCTCCTCTGCATCATGTGTAGACCTCTCTAGCATGTAAATGGATAAAAGACCCATCTAAACCAATGGAAATTCAGGACATTTTCATTTTGACACTATGGTGCCGTTGGTTTGCTGCATATTTATTTAATAATAAATAATAATAATAATAATCTTTATTTATATAGCGCCAACTTATTCCGCAGCGCTTTACAATAGGGGATAGACATACAGGGATATTAAATAGTAAAAATCATATGTGGAGAACAGAAGGATCAGAGGGCCCTGCTCGTGAGAGCTTACAGTCTAGAGTCTATTTACTCATCTTTATTTTGTGCATATGGCCCAAAGAGTGAAAGTGATGAAGAAACCAAAGAAGAAGAAAAAATGCGGAAAGAGAAGAATATTGATGGGGAGGAAGTGTTGTAGCAGGGAATATAGCACGGCGTACGAGAAGTATAATTACTACCCATAATTACTCATGGGTGTCTACAAAAATATGAGGAGAAATATAGACACAATAAATCACATCAATAATATAAATTCTAATTTTGATTGGTTTTCTCTTTATGTCATCAAGAATTTGCTTTTAATTAGGGAAAATTCCTTATGTGGGAGAAATGGAAATTTCCCAAATACCCTTTGATTTATAAATTTACTAACAAAACTGGAGCAATTCTGAGGAAAACAAACTGCATTATCCACAAATTCCTGGCACAGAAAATACCATTGGCCTAAAAGAAGCAAGGACAAAAACCATAGATTTTACCCTTCAGTTGCTAGATATCTCCAGTGCATTGCTCTGCAATGTGTTGGAGATCTATCTGGGAAATTAACCCTTTGAGTGCCAGGGAGTTATCCAACGCATTGTGTTGCAATGCGTTGGATACCTCCTTGGCACTCAAAAGGTTAAATAATAGCCTGTAACGGTGTGGTGCAGGGACACTGAGATTGTTCTGACAATAATTCAGAATATGGGTGTGGCCAGCACAGCTGAGGCTCCCCGCAAAAGTTTGGATCTCTAAGCAGTTACCTACTCTGCCTGTTGGGAAATTCAGTCCTACACATACACACACACACACACACATATACACAGGCACACACAAACTTGGCCAGAGAGATGTAGCCCTCAGGATACCCTTGGCCTAGAGCCTCAAGTTTTGAGGACCGTCTGAATTTTGTGTACCACACCCACATTCTGAGCTGGATTTTAAATTGTAGCTGTAAAATACTTTCTATTAATTCAAGAACAAATCTAAATCCCTTTTTACTAAGGCCTTCTGTATCGTATATTGTTCCTGCCATAAAATAAAGCCATTTCAATTGCATGGTAGAAGACAGTGTGCTGAATTCAGACATGATTTACACTGCAGTTTTGAAAAAGAATCAGACTATTTATAAATACACCATGTGGAAAAAGTGATGCTCTTCCAGAGGCAGTACAGGAAAAAAATATAGTTTAGTGACAGGACTGCTCACAAACCAATTTTTCACTGTTAAAAGTTAGCGAAATTAGAGCAAATAACTACTTATTTTTTTATCAAATCATTAGTAGGAAATCTAAAATGGCACAAACTAGTAATCAAACAGTTTAATATGTCATTACATTTATCCAGTTGTCATCATTAGTTATTTCATTACATTGACTTTTCCTAAGTACTGATACTTTTTTACTAAAATGTTGTTCTTCTCCTGTATGAGCACACTGAGCCATTCATTGGTGACTACATTTTCCAAGTCCAAATGACCTTTAAGCTATTAAAAGTATAATAATATAAAACATTTATGTTGTAGGCTTGTAGGGTTTTCCTCTTGAGTATAACAAGGGTACTCATACTCCTGAAATGTTTCATTCAAACGTTCTTACAGCTCAAACCTGATTTTTTTTTTTTTTTTTTTTTTTTAGGTGCAAGATCACAGTTGCCTGAGATTGTACAGTGGTTTTGTTGCTACACCATCCTATGGACAGCTCTGGTCAGTTGACCATAAATCTCCATAGGATGGTGTAGCAACAGCGCCACTGTACAATTTCAGGCCACTGTGATATTGCACCTAAAAAATTCAACTTTGAAAATTAATAACTTTTGAATGAAACACCTTTCAGCAGTGGGAGTGCCTTTTATTTACTCAGGGGATAAACTCTACAACATATTTTTTTTTTACATTTTAAGTATTACTATCCCTTTAAAAGGATAGTAAAGTTTCACAAAAACAGCAGCTCCAATTAATCTTCATAGTATTTGAGCCATAGAGAGTGTTATTTCAATACTGTCAGAGTTGTAGGTCAAGAGTAGTTTAATGATAACGTTTCCCCCTCCCGCCTCTTTTACCTAGTTTAAGCCACCTCCCCTCAGATGTGGAATCTGGTCCACAGACCAGACAGTTCACAGCAAGGGACCATCTTCTTACTGTGAGAACAATGAAAACCCTGTATCTTGTTGCTCTGAGCTGAGTTGTGTTACATCAGTAAAAGGGGTGGAAGGGGGATACTTTATCATTCAATTACTCTCGAACTACAGCTCTGACAGTACTGAAATAACACTCTCCATGGCCCAAATACTATGAGAATTAATTGGAACTGCTTTTATTGTGAAACATTACTATTCCTTTAAGTGCAACAAGAAATGTAACAGGTTGTGTTTCCCAAAATGACAAGAGTGTAATAAGTGGGGTACAGCTGTATCTAAACAACTGCAAATGTATCCATTAATCTCAAGAACAAGTGACTCAGGACACTTTGCTTATGGTCAATGACCATTTTTATTTTTCTGCAAAACACAAGGCATATTTAGAACTGTTCCATTTCAAAATTGATTTTTGAATAATGTATTTTTTTCTATTGACGTTTGCCAAAATCCGACTTAAGTAGGAAGGAGACATTTTTTTATACCAACTAATGCCCTGTGCCAAAACCTCAGTTATGAGAAAAAATATTATTATTGCACAGAGAGGCACACGCCAGCAACAAAAGCAAATGTATTAATATGCCAAGTGCTGTACATAGCAGTAATAACCACAATATGATGTAATATAGCACAAGATTGACTAAGTTATTCTTAAAAACTCCAAAATATAGAATGAGGTGTCCAATGCCCATAAAAACAAAAAAGGAAAGGGAAACAATGTTCCACAAATGGATATCCACTTGGATGATGGACATTAAGCAAACAGAAAGGGACTGAAATTGCCAGACAGGAAAGTAGAAACAAGGAGCATTTCCTAACTTTGTAATATATATTTATCAGAGAAGATTTTCCAAGTCATTTCAATAAGGGCTGCCAAAACTGCCTAACCACAATACATTGTGTTTAAAGTCATTTGAATAACCACAGAGATTGCAAACCATAAAGCAAATTACTCCCAGAGCCTTATGAATTGCATAGCCCTCAGAGCTTGCATTCTTAACAGACTGAACAATATGCCCTGTGTGACAGAGGACCCAATATGAAGTGAGGGGTCTCTGTTGCAGGTTCAATCTAGGCACTGGAATCGGCTAGTAGTCTGGTTACAACAATACCTTCATAATATGGAATATGGAGTATCTGAGTGGCCTTAGTGGATACCCACTGTGATTGCATCACAACTCATCATCAGGTGGTCTTACTCCTATTTTACTGAACTCCTACACCTGTTTGTAGCCTATATATGCCCAGGACTTTCCTACTTTTCCCACTCTGGGATGGTCAAAGCTCAGCATCCGAGTACCTGTGATCCTGACTCCTGTATCCTGTTGTGACTTGATCTTGAACCTCGTATCATCTGTCTGGCTTCCTGACCTTGGCTTTGTATCTGACTATCCTTCCTGAACCTGCATCTTGACGCTTCATTGCCTGCTTGTCTCCTTGTGTACAGAATCTGGCTTGTCTTTCTACTCTCTACTGTCTACAACCCGAGGTACAGACTGCCTTGCCTGTCGACTCATTGTGTACCGACTCCAGATTTCCCTCAACTCTCTGCTTCTCTGCAATCCTGAGGTACCGACTTCCTTGTTTGCTCGACTCTCTGTGTAGTGATTCCGGCTTCCCTTATGACTTTCCGCATATCTACGACCCAGAGGTATCGGCGACTTGAATTCTCCAACTACTTGTGTACCGACTCCAGCTTGCCTTACTACTCTCCGGTATTCTATGACTCTAAGGTTTCTACGACCTGCAGTCTCCGACTATTTGTCTGCCGACTACTGCTCCTCTTAAAGACATCTGCTTGTATTTGATGACGACTGCTGGCCTCCGCTGTAGGGTTCCGACTCTGTGTCAGAGCTTGTGTGTTTCAACATTCAGCATACTAGCTAAACCTCACCAGGCTGAGAGACTGTGATAGAATCCAAGGGCTAGTAATATGGAACCCACAGAGATCATACAGAAGCTAAACACATGTGAGGCCAGGATTGAGGGATTTGATAAGGCCTTACAAACTTTGTTGGTTCAAACAGATCCTGCACAACATTCTGCTACTGCGACTTCCTCCCCTGCTCAGGTGGAGACTACTACTCCCATGCCTACCATGAGACTGCCACCTCCTCCCCATTATGGAGGTGATCCTACTGGTTGTCGTGGTTTCCTAAATCAGTGTTCCATACACTTTGAGTTGACACCCCACTTGTTCCCTTCTGACCGAGCTAAAGTTGGATATGTTATTTCTCTTTTTACTGAACGTGCTCTTGCCTGGGTCTCCCCTCTATGAGAGAGGGGCACTCCCCTGGTGAACAATTATTCAAAGTTTGCTCACAATCTCTGTAAAGTCTTTGATCTCCCTGGCAGAGCTGGGACTGCGTCTTCCTCTCTCTTCACTATTAGGCAAAGTTCTCGTTCTCTTATGGACTATGCTATTGAATTCTGCACCTTTGCATCAGAAGTTAACTGGAATAACGAAGCCTTGGTCTCTGCATTTAATAATGGACTGCTTGACCGCTTGAAAGATGAACTAGCTGCCAGAAATCTGCCTATGGATTTGGAAGAACTTTATTGCTTTTGTTTCCCACATTGATCTCAGGCTCTGGGAGAGGCAACTCCAGGGGACCATGGCAAGAAAGCTATTGGAAGACTAGCCCCCAAGTTTTCCAATCCTTAACCCCTGCTCGTTCCCTCACCAGAGGAGCCCATAAAACTAGGGTCCCTGGGGTTGAGTGAGTAGGAAAAATTGCACGAAAGGAGAGAGAACTTGTGTATGTACTGTGGATGGTCTGACCAGTATACTTACAAATGTCCACGGAAGCAGGGAAACGCTCGTACCTAGAGGGAATCAGGGGCCCTGCCCTAGGTGTAGTCTCTTACACACCTGAGACAAAGGACAATCATTTACTGGTTCCTGTAGAACTGTCTTGGCAGAATCATCATTTGTCAACTTCTGCTTTAATAGACTCTGGAGCCGCAGGTTCGTTTATTGATGAGAGTTTCTACAAGAGCCAAGGGATACCCTGTCTTGTCAAGAACCAACCTCTATCACTGCAGGCCATTGATGAGAGACCGCTTCATCCTGCTATTATAACGCCAGAGACTCAACCCCTGCATGTCAAAGTAGGGGTTCTACATTCAGAGACCCTGAGTTTTCATGTGATCTCTTCTCGTTCCTGTCCAGTTATTCTGGGATACTCCTGTTATCCCTACATAATCCTCATATTATCTGGGAGACTGGACAAAATACTTCTTGTGGTTCCTACTGCTCCCTTCATTACCTGGAAACCTCAGAACCCTTAATCATTCAGTCAGTCCAAACATCCGTTCTAGAGATTCCTGAACAGTACCGGATGTTTTCAGGAAAAAGGAATCAGAAAAGTTGCCTCCCCATAGAGCTCTGAACTGCCTTATAGATCTTATGCCTGGCACAATTCCTCCACGGGTTAGAGTGTATCCCATCTCCTTGCCTGAAACCACAGCTATGGAGGAGTATTTTAAAGAAAATTAAAAGAGGGGTTTTATATAACTGTCCACTTCCCCGGCAGGAGCGGGGTTCTTCTTTGTCAGGAAGAAGGAGGGAGATCTTCACCCCTGCATCAATTATAGAGGACTCAAAAAAATCACTATAAGAAACACAACCCATACCTCTAATCAATGAATTGTTTGACCGACTTAAGGGGTCCAAGGTGTTTACTAAATTAGATTTATGTGGAGCTTATAATTTGATACGGATAAGACAGGGACATGAATGGAAGATGGCATTCAACACCCGCTCAGGACATTATGAATATAAGGTCATGAACTTTGGGCTCTCCAATGCCCCTGCCTTCTTTCAGGAGTTTGTGAATGAGTGCCTCAGGGACTTTCTGCAGCAGTTTGTCATTGTCTACTTGGATGACATACTAATCCACTCTCCTAATTTGAATATACATCTCTCCCATGTTAAACAAGTCTTACTCAGTCTTCAAGAAAACTGGCTCTATGCTAAGTTGGAGAAATGCCTATTTGAAGTGGAAAGAGTGCCCTTCCTGGGATATATGATCAGCTCTACTGGATTTGAGATGGATCCTTCTAAGTTAGATGCCATTCTCAACTGGCCTCAACCTTCTGGGCTGAAACCTCTCCAGAGATTCCTGGGATTTGCAAACTATTATCGCAAGTTCATCAGGAATTTTTCCAAAATTGCTGCTCCTCTCACTGCTTTCACTAAAAAGGATCCAGATCAAGTTAATTGGCCCCCTAAAGTTTGTCAAGGCCTTTGATGTGCTAAAGCAAAAATTCTCCACTGTCCCAGTCCTGAGTCATCCGGATTCTATTCAGCCTTTCGTACTCAAAGTCGATGCTTCGGAGATTGGTGCAGGAGCTGTCTTATCTCAAAGGAGAACTCATAACAGCCAACTTCATCCCTGTGGATTCATGTCCAAGAGAATCTCTCCAGCAGAGGGAAATTATGATGTTGCTAATAGGGAGTTAGTGGCCATCATTCTCACCTTAGAGGAGTGGAGACATCTTTTAGAAAGTGCATGTACAACCATAACGATCCTCACAGATCACAAAAATCTCCTCTACATCAGTGAGGCTAAGTGAATGAATCCCAGACAGGCAAGAAGGGCATTATTTCTCACTTGATTTAATTATATGATCTCCTATTGACCAGCGACCAAGAACACTAAAGCCGATGCACGTTCCAGGATGTTCACAGCACCCACTAAGGAGATTCAACCTGCGGAACATATTGTTCCTCTGAGCAGAGTACTGGCCTGTATCTGTTAAATCTCTCCTCTCCACTCTTAGAGTACACCCACAATGACCAGACTGAAGCCCCTGGCACTGTACCCCCAGGGAAACTCTTTGTACCTCAGGAGAAAGGGAGGAAGTCTTGAAATCAAGTCACAATTCCAAGCTGGCGGGCCATCCAGGAGTTGCCCGTGCTAAGGAATTAATCTCCAGGGTCTTTTGGTGGCCAGGATAGAGAAAAGATATTCAGGATTTTGTTTCCACTTGTCAGACCTGTGCCACATCCAAGACTCCTAGGTCTCTTCCTGTCAGATTATTGCATCCACTCCCAATACCTTCTAATCCCTGGTCACACATCTCTATGGACTCAAAGGGAATACCACCATCCTCAGAGTTGTTGCAAACTCCCGCTGCTGAACTGGCTAAGATATTTAGTAAAGAAATCGTCAGATTGCATGGGGTTCTCACTCATATAGTGTCTGATCGTTGCATTCAGTTATTTCAAGATTTTGGAGGGCATTCTGTGAGAAACTTGGAATCTCTTTCATCTGCTTGCCATCCACAAACTAATGGAGCAGCAGAGCAAGCCAATATGGAGATGGAGCAATATCTCTGCATGTTCCGCAATGAAAGCCAAGATGATTGGGGTGAACTCCTACCTCTGGCCGAATTTGCAAAAAAAAATTCTCTACAGGAGTTCATTCAGATGTCTCCCTTCTTCTGTCTTTATGGAATAAATCCTGTGGCTCTTCCTACAGCATTTTCTGAGTCCAGTATTCCTGCACTAGACACTCACTTGGATACTGTTACAGCTTACCTTGACTTCAGCATCATCTGCAGAAGCGAGGCTTGCAGCATGCTGCAGGCCTCTGTTTTATCTGTTTGCTTCCTCTAGTTTCCTCCTACCAACTTCCTACTGCCTCCCTCTGAGCTGCTCCTCCTTCTTCCTGTGGAGGGGTCTAAAGGGCAGACTGAGGCCTGACTCAGTTGCTCTTGTGGTGTTGTTCATAGCAGTTCTGTTACCTTGGACTCGGTGTATGACCTGGCTAGTCTTCCATCCATTCTAGTGCTGACCTGTGGCTCTGTCTGACTATTCTTTTGCCTAACCCTTAATAGTGGACATCCAATCTGGTGCAGACTTGTGGCTCTGGCTGACTACCTGAACTGTGTATGACCCGGCTTGTCTGACTACCCCCTCTGGTGCTGACTTGTGGCTTTGTCTGACTATTCTTTTGTCTTTTCCCTGGTGATCAGACACACAATCTAGTGCGGTCCTGGGGCTCTGGTAGACTTGCATAGCTGACTGTAGGCGTGAGTCAGTTTTCACCTTACTTCTACTGACTGCAGGTGTGAGTCAGTATTCACTCCTACAGACTGCAGGCATGAGTCAGTATTCACCCTTACTGGCTCCAGGTGTGAGTCAGTGATATTTCCTTCTGACTGCAGGCTGAGTCAGACCTCATTCCTTGTCGGATCACGATCCTGGTTTCCTGTTCCAGTTCATGTTCCTGATTCCAGCTGAGACTTCCAGTAGCTAAGGCTTAGTCTCCAGCACATTGGTTTAGCATTGCAACCTATTACTTCTGATAGCAGGCTTGCTGGCTATTACCCTGTGCTTATTCCTATTGTATATACTGTATATAACCTCTTTATGTAATTTGTTAATAAACTGCATTAACTAAACCATACTGACTCCTGAACTTCTCTGGGTAACCATGACAGATACAGTCAGGAAACGCTGGAGTTCCATAGGGGAAGCTTTGTGTATAGCTACGGGTAGACAAAAAAGAACTGCAGACAAGAAGAGATCTATCGCTCCAACTTATGGTCCTGGTAATAGAGTGTGGCTCTCTACCCACCACTTACATCTCAAAGTACCCACCATGAAATTGGCACCTCGTTTCATCTCTCCATTTCGCATCACCAGGAGGATTAACACTGTATCCTACAAACTTTCTCTACCAAGAGGTTTCCGTATTCCCAGGGCCTTCCATGTTTCCCTCCTAAAACCCCTAGTCTGCAACAGATATACTAGGAGGTTTGTTGCACCTGGGCCAGTAGAGGCTGTTCATGAAAATGAGTTTGAAGTATAGGCTATTGTGGATTCCCGTTTCCTCAAAGGCTCCTTACAATACCTAGTACATTGGAAAAGGTATGGTCAGGAGGAGAGGGCTTGAGTGTCAGCCAATAATGTACATGTTCCTCGTCTTGTCCAGCAATACCACAGAAAATACCCGACTCGTCCTGGTGCCAGCTGCCCGGGGGTCGGTCCTCGAGGGGGGGGGTACTGTCACAACTCGTCCTATCCCTGCTCCCCAGAGGTGTTCTTACTCCTAATTGCTGAACTGATACACCTGTTCATAGCCTACATATGCCCAGGACTTTCCTACTTTCCCGCCCTTGGACGGACAAAGCTCAGCGTCCGAGTACCTGTGATCTTGACTCCTGTATCCTGCTGTGACCTGATTTTGAACCACGTTGTATCATCTGTCTGGCTTCCTGACCTTGCCTTTGTATCCGACTATCCATCCTGAACCTGAGTGTCGACTGTTTGCTCCATTGCCTGCTTGACTCCTTGTGTACCAAATCTGGCTTGTCTTTCTAATCTCCAGTGTCTACTACCCTGAGGCACAGACTGCCTTGCCTGCTCGACTCATTGTGTACCGACTCAGGCTTTCCCTCGACTCTCCTCTTCTCTATGATCTGAGGTACCAACTGCCTTGTATGCTCAACTCTCTGTGTACCAATTCTGGCTTGTCTTACAACTCTCCACATATCTGCGACCCAGAGGTGTTGACGACTTGAATTCTCTGACTGCTTGTGTACTGACTCCATCTTGCCTCTGTGACTCTAAGGTTTCTACGATCTGCAGTCTCCTACTATTTGTCTGCCGACTACTGCTCCACTTAAAGACATCTGCTTGTACTTGTTGCCGACTGCCGTCCTCTGCAGTAGGGTTCTGACTCATGTAAGAGCTTGTGTGTTTCAACATCCAGCACATTAGCTAAACCTCGCCAGGCTGAAAGACTGTGATAGATTGACACATACACACACCCACACACACCCACACACACACCCACACACACAAAAAACATTCTATGAAATCCAGCTCAGGTGTGAGTAGCCAACCAGAATCATGCCAGCAAACTCATGCTACACAATGGCCTTATTGAAACTCCCTCTCTCTCGCCTGGTCCTGTGACATAATATCATCTGCATGTTGTCCCAGTGGGACATAATAATAATAAAAACTATATATATATATATATATATATATATATATATATATATATATATATATATATATTTATTTTTATAGACTTAATGGATCTTGCTATATAAATAAGTGTTTTTAAAATAGATTATAGAATTAGGAAATGTATATTTGTCTACATAGACTATGTATGAGTTTTTATTACTTGGCTTAATATGGAGGATATATCCTAGATTTTATTATAACTAATGTTGAATTATAATGATATAAATGTAATATGTATTGTGTATATTGAATATTACAAGGACATCAATAGTGGGAGACAGTTTTTAGGCCCTGAAAGATGGAGAGACCCTCTTCTAATGTTCCATACAAAGATGAATGCCGGTTGCCAGGTATACTGGAGATGTGAAACCAATGAGGAAACAGCAAAACAAGAAGGACACACCTGTGCATAGGATGTAACACATGCGTGAATAGAGCATGGAAGGTAATCACCTGCATTTCTTATGTTTAAGAGTGTGTCCTTACTGCAGTGCTGAGTCTCTCCTAAAGGTGTATAATGACAACAATATAGCTGGAATATGGATGGCAGAAACATGCTGGCATTTAAGTGTTTCCTGAAAGATATATACCATGGCCTAGCTGTGACTTTTTTTTTATTATTGTTTAATTCTTCATCTATACATATTAGCTTACATTGTCATTGTTAACTTCCTTATATTTAGATAGTATCTTTCACATTGATCAGTATTACTTTGGTTTTACACTATGGATATATAGGCTTAATGTTTGGAATCTGTTCATGTGTATGTAGCAGGATTTTAGGAGAATGGTGTACATAATCATTCAAGTTTATGTCCCCAAGAGTACCCACAGTGATTATGAAGTTGTAGAATGTTATGATGATTTATTACACCTCTACAAACAGGACACTACAAATTTACAATGGGAGATTTCAATGAAAGAATTGTTGATATCCAAAATGGTGAAAAGTCAATCAGACCACACACTGAACTGGAAAAAGAGATGATAGAGACAACCAACTGACCGAATTTGCAGAAAGACAAAATTTGTACATCATGAATTAATTCTACTGGAAAAAGTAACAGAGACAATTGACATGGAAAAGCCCTATTGGTAAAACAAGTAAAATCAAATTCATACTTGCAAACAATAAAATGATATTCACTGACACTCAGTTTTAAATTGCTTTAATGTTGGAAGGGACTGTCACATAGTGAGAGCAAAAATCAAAATTGACTGCCAGAAAAAAAGAAAGAGAAAATGATCAAGTCAACAAATATGAAGATCAACACTAGCCGGTTATTGAAAAATCATACAAATGTTTAGCTAGCACTATTTAATAAATTCAGTGTACTTCAAGAGCTTCCAGACATTTCAACCCACAATTAAAAAGTTATTGAGAATATTGTAGACACTGACCATGCACTTGCACATGAATAGAGTGCCAGAGGTTGAAAATGTGCCAAAACATTTTGGTAGAAGAAGTACAAGCTGCAATAAAATCAATGAAAAATTGCAAAGCCGGTGAACATGATATTACATAAAATCTCAGGTATAATATGCACCTGTGTATAATACGCAGGTGTATTTTATGCCCAAGATTTTAGGGGAAAACAAGAGTGCCTATGCATAATAGGCACCCTTGTTTTCCCCTCTTGAGAAAAAAAATTAAGCCTTCCAGATCCCTTCCCTCCCTCCCCCGGAGCTATCTGATTCTGAAATGCAACTTACTTACGTCAAAATTCAAGTCCCCCCATTTTCCCCATTAGCAGGCAACATATAACCCATGTCAATATTCCCTGCGGGCGGCATGCTTCCATTCACCGCCCGCTTTCTTCTGGCTATGGTATTGTCCTTTGAGGACCCTCAAATCCTCACAGGGCATTACCACTGGCTGGAGCCGGTAGGTCCTGAAAGAAGCGGGTGGCGAATGGAAGCATGCCACCCGCAGGGAATATTAACATCTGTTATATATTGCCTGCTAATGGGGAAAATGCGGGGACTTGAACTTTGAAGTAAGTAAATGGTATATTAGCAGCAGATAGCACCAGGAGGGGGAGGGAAGGGATCTGGCAGGCTTAACTTTTTTTTATAAAAAAAACTCTCTGGTATAATACACCCCCCGAAGTTCACATAAGGTGCAGTGGGGTAAAATTGTGCGTATTATACCCGAGATTTTACGGTACATATATAATCATCATATTTAGCCATTGTCAATCCACTGCGGGATGAAGGCCTCCTCAGCAAGATTTCAGCAATCACATGCTTTTTGTTGCCACTGTATAACAACATAGTTGCTAATTCCATCTACCCATCTTGTCTTTGGTCTTCTTCTTGGGTGTTTAGTATCAAGTGGAATCCATTCCAAATTCATATGGTCCATCTACTGTCAGGTCTTCTTGCTATGTGGCCTGCTCATTTCCATTTTAGGTGCTCTACTCTTTGTTTGCTGATGAAGTCATGCACACTTTTGTTGGTCTCTTTTTGTCAGGTTCAGAATTTGACTCTCTATACTTCTCTGTGCAACCTTACATTTTGTATGGCTTTGGCATTTAGTGCCCATGTTTCCAAGCCAAATGTAAAAACTGGGAGGACACATTGGTCAAAAACCTTTTGTTTGAGGCAGAGTGGTACATTTTTCTTAAAGACAGTACTAGTAACTTTTCCAAATGCTTGACATTCCAATTTTATTTGTCGATCAATGTCAATCATGGTGTTTCCATCTGGTGACATTTCCTGTCTAAGGTAAACATACTTGTCCACTTCTTCTAGTCCTTGTCCACCTAAAGTGATTTCCTTGGTATAGTAAATTTGTTAAACATGACTTGGGTTTTGTTAATATTCATTTTCAGACTAAAATGTTTTGCTTTCCTGTTGCAGCTCTTCAATGCATTCTTTCAGTTCTTTAGGACTACTGGCCAAGAGTGTATCATGTTACACAACCTTTTGAATAGTTTAGTAACCATTACTTTTTTCCTCAGCAGCAGCAAAAGAGAAACATAGTGTAGGCATTTTACTACATAAAGACCTCCCATTTGAATATATTGGAGAAATTTCTGATGTACAGGGAAATTTCTTACCTATTAAAGGATACATGGGGTATATCTGTATAGCAATAGCTCCCAGTATTGGTCAGAAAGTATTTATAAACAAAACTTTAAATGAACTTTCTGGCCTCTAACATGGACTTAAAATAATTGATGGAACCCTTATTGTCCCTCTGATTCTGAGACTGGATCCAAAAAACATACTAACCCACCTATTTCTCATATTGCAGCATTTGAAACAAGCTCCACTGATTGACTCATGGAGAACTGCACAACTTTAAAGATGGATTACACCTTTTATTCATCACCACATTCTACTTATATCACATTACACATATTTCTCAATCAACAAAACATACAATTTCTCTCCTCTGTGAAAATCTACAGGTTAATCTACAATAACCTGGTCAGACTGTTCTATTATTGAGTCGACTGACTTAACCTCTTTTTTTTCCTTAGAAAAAGTTCCTAGCGTCATAATTTAAGTCTATTAGATTTCTAACTTTCTATGCAGGAAAAAAGGTGAAACTGTTATCCAGTATAGAAAATGGAATTCAACTTACTGTTGTAATAAAGAACTCACAAGATTCATGTAAAGGTAATACATTTTAATGGCTAACTGAGAACATGTGCAAGCTTTCTTATATAACAAACTCACATATTCCATTCCCAACAATCAAGATCTGATCAGAAAATAGTGGAATTAGGACATGGAAGGGCCTCTATCAGATAATAAATGGAAAATATTAAGTCTAACACAATTGTATATCTATAGAGATATACTTACATTAGAGAAAAGCTATACAATTCTTGCAATAAGGTATAGAACACCACAATTATTACATAAGATGTATCCTAATATCACCCCCATATGTAATGAAAATCAAGGTTCCATAATCCACCTATGGTGGCAATGTAAAGCTCTCAGACCCTTCTGAGACTCAATTTTGAACCAAATAGATTCAAATGTAATATACAAATCTCAACAGAGCCCAAATATATCATACTAAGTGCCTCAATCCCTTATCTGACTTGGGAGTCTCTAAAGAAAATCATATTTTAACATCATCTTAAAGCAGTAAATGCAGTTATCCTTGTCAGTTGTCCTGGCAAATCAGAATTTCTACCATATTCATTATGGTAAAGGTAGCACATACCATTAAACAGGAAAGAAATGATTTTCTTGAGATCTGAAACTCATGGTTTAACCACAATGAGCTCACTTACCGTTAAACATTTACTTCCTCTACATCTTATATCACACAAGCAAGTAATAATTAGGGGTGGGTGAAAGGTCCTGTCATGTTCCCATGAAAAAATCATAAAAACAACATGGTTGTCCACTTTTTCGCTGGACAATCCTCTTTAAATTAAGCAATTAAAATCTTAGCATTTTTTGCCAATTGCAAAACATTGTTTGCTATTTTTCATTTGCTAGAAACTTTTCACCCCTTTAATCACATGTTTTTTCACCTTTTCTCCATAAAAACTTGCCATTTTCTAGGAAACTAAGCAATATACAAGCTACAGCGTGAGAAAAAGGTGCCGCACTAGGCTGTTGTACTGTGAGTTGGTTTGCAAAACTGAGGCAGGAGAGGCTCATAGTGACTGCTAATCACTATGAGCAAGTTTAATAATAATAAAAGGAGGAGCTGGAAGGACCGTTATGTATCCAGTGGGTCTGAGGAAGAGGAAGTGACCACCACCAACAACAATATGAATGGGTCTGGATGCCCTGGTTCCCCAGACCCATTGATGGACAGTCCCCCTACATCACCCCTTGGAATCATCAGGAAATTTGTCTCATGGAGAGGAAGAAGAGGGTAGCAGTAGTGTGAATAGGACAGGTCAGTTACCTGTGGCTGCTGCCCCTGGTGCCAGTGCTGCACCTGCTGCAAATGTGTCTTTTAATTCTCAGGAAGGGGGAGGAGTAGTTAATGCAAAGTGTGGCAACAGGAGACCCTAAGTCACATTTGCCATCCCCATGCAGTCCCACCACTAGTACCACTACTAAGAAGGTCTAGCAGCTTGCACAGAGTGTTAAGAGTGAAGGAGGGGATGATCATATTACTAGTAAGGAGGAAGACTCAGGGATTAAATTTATTTGGTTGGTGCTAGTAGTAGTAACAGTAATGTTAATGCAGCTGGTGGTACTAATGTTAGAGGAGTAGTAGGGCAAGTAATTCAGAGTGGCCAGACTAGCAGTCATGGGAGCCCACATTCTCCTGAACCTGGAAGCCCCCTTTTCCCAGTCCCCACAGCAGTGTCCACATGAAACATGATCCTGAAGAAGCCAGAACTGGTGGCTGAAGAAGCCAGAACTGGTGGCTAGCAGCAATAATGCCACCATCACCAGGAGCACAGATGCCTGTGCCTGCTGATAGTGCTACCAGTCTGCCTTCTTCAGGTCAACAAGAAATGGCAAGTGTGGCATTAGGGAAACATCTGTCATATTTCTCATCATCTCCTCCAACTGCTGAGACATCTGTAATAGTGCATCAGCAGCAAGGAGAGACTGATGGTGGAGAAGCTGGTGTGGAAGAAACATTAATGGCCTTTTTAGGCCAAACTGACAAGGAATGGGTGACAGGGATGGGGATGAGCATCACCACCACCAGCAATAAGCTTTTGGAATTTGCAGAGTTTGCTGCTGCTCTAATTCCTGCTTCTGCTGAGTTTCAATGGCAGCAGGATGCTGATGAGCAAGCTAGTGTGCCACAGACCATCGTGGACACAGTGGGAATGGTGTCCAGCAGCAGTGATGTGGGATGTAGAGAAATTCAGCCAGAGGCTGAAAATTTGATGGCTTGCAAAACACATTGTCCACCATCACCTTCTAGCTCTGGGGTAACTACATCTTCTGGAAATCCAACTCATTCATCTTTACCTCCCCTACCTGTTTATAGCCATTCAGTAGATGTCAGGATGTGTCAGTTTGTGTCCACCCATTGCACACTGTGTGGTGCAGCGACCACACATGGCAGAGTGGTGCAGGATAATTGCAACCAGGGCATAAAAAGGCATCTGAGGAGATTCCATCCCACAGAATATGTAAGCTGGTGGCAAGTAGGGTTGTGACAGAAGCAGTACATGGTTTCTGATGGGATGATTTTACATGGGGGACCCTAAGCGTCATGGTGTTTGGTTACAGTTATACCAGGTGTTCGATGTGAGTCCAGATGTGTCTATTGTTCCCAGTCCTTATTTATCACACACACTGTGTACATTGCATTTGCTGATGAGAAGTACAGTTCCTGATCTCAAGGGAAAAATTTATATTCTAACAACAGACCCATGATTTTGGAGGAGGGGCAGGCGAAGAAGCATTATTGGCCAAGTTCTTTTCTCTACATATACCTGAAGTAGTAGAGGCTAGTAATGGTGCTGCTACTACCTCAGGCACATGACTGGAGCTATTTGTGGCAAGTGGAATCTTCACTATCCATCACCCATGTAACTTGTTTTTTTATACCATTTCCTTTGAGCTGCCTAATCATCCTGCTGTTTAAACAACTCAGCAGCTGCAGCAGCAATAAGAGCAGTCTCAAATTCTACAATGACACCAGGGCATTTGACAATGGCCACTGGCCAACACAACATGACCTGCTTTTACTAAGTCAGTAGGGCATTTTGTTTCTCAGGGCTCGTTCTTTTAAAAAACAAAACAAAAAAACTGTTTTTGGGGGCTTGTTTCTAACAAGCCTAAGTCCTACAAATCAATGTTTCCTCAAGGCTTGTGCCTAACAAGTAAAATTTCCTACAACTAGTCAATGTTTCCTCAGGGCCTGTGCCTCTAATAAGTCAAAGTCAAATAAATGTTTCCTCAGGGCTTGGACCTACAAATCATCCTCTACAAAATACTTTATTCCGTCAAGTATCAGTCTGTCCCAGTTGAAGCTTACATCAGGGGGTCCCTGTCTCTGTCACGTTATTTATCAATTTCATATTTTATTTATTTTTTATTAACTGTTCCCCCAATACCAGTCAACAACCTCCCCCACACAACAAAATTCCCCAGACTCCACCCGCCAAAACAGGCACCCTCCTCAGACCCCTTTTATACCATGTTTTATGTTTTTTTTATTGTATTTATTTATTTTTTATTAACTGTGCCTCCAATCCTAGTCAACAAACCCCCTCTAAAAAAATCCCTGTTCAACAGATTGTTTCCCTACACTCCACCACCACAGGCACCCTCATACAACTTTTATACTATGCATTTGGGATATAAAATAACATTTGCTATGTATTGTGTGTAAATTCAAAGTTCCCATTGATTTAAATGCAATGAGCTAGGCAGAAAAACTGCACTTTTCCCAGGAAATTATTCACCAAGCAGGAAGTGCCATTATTCACAGCTTTTTCTTTGAGGTGAAAATGTTCTCATCCCTAGTAATAATCATTAAATGTTCACTCAAACCTGTCTGAACATAATATTGTAATAAATATACACCTGTATGTCATCAGATGGACCTTTTCCTGCTAACCTAACCCTTTCTCCTATTACCTAATTCTGTCCTAATTTTTTTTAAATTCTCCTTAATATGTTATATTTTCTTTCTTTGAAGGTACTTATTGTTACATAAATGAATCCATACATAATGTCTTCATAAAAAAGTTAAAATGTTAATAATAATGTAATGACTATTGTGTGACAAAATAAAATTGATTCGGACCTAACTAAATAAGTATATATATATATATATATATATATATATATATATATATATATATCACACACACATATACATGCATGCACATGCTTTTACATAGTCACATGGATTGTGCATGTGCCTGCACATATTCACACATGCACGCATGACGATGCACATATTCACACATACATGCATTAACACACACAAGCATGAATAATCTCGTGTATTCACCACACACACATTTGAACATGTACTCATGCACAAGCACATGTTCACATATTTACATGCACAAGTATGTGATTACACACATTCTCGTGTAAACATTTAACCATGCATATATTCACACATTTTCACACATACTTGCACACCTCAATATGTATACACATTCATGAATGCTCACATTTATGTACACACATATTCTTTATATGGTTTAATATAGTTGGGATACGTAATTGATGTCTATTTTCTAAATTAAATTGTTGTTAGTGTATTTTATCTGGAAGTGCTGAACTGAACAGGCCAATTATTTTGGTTGTCTTTATTGTACAACATGACTGTGTACCATTACATTAATGGGTCTGCTGAATTTTTATATTGCATTGGATTCTGGAGTATTGTTGATATATTTACATGGCAGCACATCGATATATATTACCGTTCAAAAGTTTGGGGTCATTTAGTCATGTCCTTGTTTTTGAAATAAAAACAAATATTGTCCATGAAAATAACATCAAATGGATCAGAAATACAGTGTAGCCATTGTTAATGTTGTAAATGACTCGTAGCTGGAAACAGCTGATTTTTAATGGAATATCTACATTTGCTGCAGATGGACGATTATTTGCAAAAGCAAAGTTTGAAGGACACAAATTATTATTCAAATTAATAATCATTATTTCTAACCTTGTCAACATCTTGACTGTATTTCCTATTCATTTTGCAACTTATTTGATGTATGTTTTCATGGAAAACAAGGGAATTTCTGAAGTGACCTCAAACTTTTGAATGATAGTGTATATGTGAATGTACTATATTCAGTTTAGTAAAATGTATGGTATATTTTGTCATATAACTCATTTGGTGCTATTGGATAGGTGATCAATACCAGAGCAGAACAGGAGGGGTTATGATGTCCTCACAGTGATGATTGAATAATAATTTTTTTGCAATGCATTAGAAACCTCTCTAGCACTCGCACACACATTTTCTCCTTCCCTGGCCTTGTTACACTGCCAACTAGTAGTCAAAGTTGATAGCCAAAGAAACATACATGCACAGTGAGATCCCATCCTTCTTCCATTGTTCTCTTGAAGCCATAGAACTACACATACACAATCTGACACTCCAGCTTTGTCCCCCTGGTAGACACAGAAACATGCAAGTCTCTCTTGCAGTGAGCAGGTAGGGGCTCAAAAGGACTGAACACTTTCACCATCCCTTTATATAGATCTTTCCCACTAATGGCCACCACTACAAAATGTATGAAACCTGTAAATACAGGTGAGCCAAGGCTAGGCAAGCAGATCACAATAGTGCATTTAGTTATATATATCATCATCATTTATAGCAGAGAAATTAAATGAAATGAGATATGGGGAAAAAGCAGCTAGAATGAGGAGAAAATATTAGCAGATCAAAGAAAAGAGAATAAGAAACTGCGCTAGCACAACATAATATAAACCTATAATATGTATATACAAATTAAAGAATCCAAGTCAATAAGGAACAGAGCACAGCTAGGAATAAGTGGATTCTTCAGGTTCCAAAACTAGGAACAAGCAAAAGACAATCCTATTCTACTCCATGCAAATTACCCAAACGTGAACCCTGTGTAGAGCATATATTAGACCAATCTGTTAATTTACTTATTTCAAACACTGAGGGTTTTGTTGCATACTTTGGGCAAACCATGTTTAATTTCGCTTATCCCACCAAAGGTACCCAATTTTCAGCAAGTCCTGTCCAAGTCCTAGATTAAAAATTGTCCTTACAGAGATTAGTTCTGTGGAAATATGTTAGATTTAAAAACACCTAGGTAAAAACACTTAAACTATTACTGATAAAGACACAATATAGCTAGTATTCTCCTGACCTGCTTTCAAACAGGAAACACTTGCAGTGAGTGGGTGTGGACCAAAAAGGACCGAACATCTGCACCAGCCCCTTTATTATAAATCAATCCGACCCACCACTACAAAATGTACAAAACCTGTATAATACATCATAATTAAAAGTAAATCTAGGCTAGGCAGATGGGAAGCCTGTATATAGCATATATTACACTAATGTGCTGATTTACTTATTTAAAACAATGAGGTTTTTATAGCATAGTTTTGCCACAGTATATTAAATCCTTTGAGTACCAGACAGGTATCCAATGCATTCTGAAGCATTGCATTGAATACCCATCTGGGATATTGCCTGCCCACCTCGGTACCCCATTTTAAGCCAGTCCTATTTAATATATACAAAAAAACAAATTCCTACATTAAAATTGCCCCTATTTTTTTGTACATATTTGACAGGACACACTAAAATGGTTTACCTTGGTGGGATAAGCAAACTTAAACATTGTTTGACCAAACTGTGCAACAAAACCCTCATTTTTTGAAATAGTGTAAATGAACACGTGCTCTAAACAGGATCCACATTTGAGTAATTTGTATGGAATATCACAGGACTGTCTTTTGCATTTTGTTTTAGGTAAATCCTAACTATGACTGTTCTCTTGTAATAAGACAGTTGCTCTGTTTGACCATGCCTGATCTTTACATGCAGTTGCAGTTCCTACTCTCTAATCTCTGCCCCCTGATCATATAATCACTGGTCTGATTAACTAGAACTGCTCTCTGCTTCCTGCTTACATCAAATGTTCATGTGAAAGTCATCAATGTCTTTGACACATTGAGTCTCAGCCTCTGTGGGCATTCAGTTGCATGGGTGAAATTCTGTAATTCTGGCTATGTAATTCTTATCTCTAAAACAGTGTGTGTAACAGAAAGGGAAAAAATTAGAAAGGAACATAGAATTTGACAGCAGATAAAAACCTGTAAAAACCTCAAACCATATTTGGTCCTTGGTCTTGTCTTATGTTCAGGATAGCCTTAAACCTATTGCATGCATGCTTAAATTCCATCACTGTATCACTTCTGCCTCTTCTTCTGGTAGGCTATTCCACTTATCTACTACCCTCTCAGTGAAGTAAAACTTTCTTACATTACAGCTAAACCTCTGGCCCTCTAGTTTTAGACTATAGCCTCTTGTCCTAACATTTATACTCCTTTGAAATGTACTTCCCTCCTGCAGTTTGTTGAGTCCCTTCATGTATTTGAATGTTTCTATCATATCCCCTCTTTCTCTTCTCTCCAAGCTATTCATGTTCAAATCCTTTAGCCTAGCCCGATTTTTCTTTTCCTGTAAATCATTCACCATTTTAGTATCCCTTCTCTGAATTCTCTCTAGGCTATCTATATCCTTCTGGAGATGGGGTCTCGAGTACTGTACACAATACTCTAGGTGAGGTCTAACCAGAGATCTGTAGAGTGGCATGACCACTTGCCTGTTTCTGCTACTAGCTATACAACCTTTCAAAAAAAAAATAATAATAAAAAGATGTGGATTTCCATGAGGCACAATGACCAATAATAAAGTAATACAAAAAAAGAGATATATATCCAAAATCCAAAATGTATTACTAACAAAATATTCTCATTTCACATAAATAATAAAATATAGTGGTATGAGGATAACCCTGCCCCCAGAGCACAACCCCAAACCCCAAAATCACACAATCATGTAAATCCTAACAATCTATCACTAAAAGCAGCAACTAAAAAAAGATGAAAAGAAGGAGCAAAACACTTGGCACAAGGTCTATCATAATATTCTCAGTACTGTACTGTTGACAATATAACTCAGTAAAATTATCACCGTGTAGAGGTTCCATAAATGAATCACATAGAAGGAAACTGGATATATGAATATCTCTCCAGTATGTCCACCCAAAACTAGAACATATATGCTCCAAATCTGATCATAATTTTTATAATGCTTATACAGTGATATAGGATGGAAACAAACTGTAATAAGAATATTCAAGATGAAGCAAACACACATCCAGATATAGTTGAGAATGAATATGATGAAATGGAGATGAAATGATGGAAATGAAATAATGATGTGATATGATGATAGAAGTCTCAATCCATATTGACAGTCAACCAACCGAGTGACACAGTAATAACATAATGTGGGGGGCTTTAAAACAAGTAGGGGATACTCTCACCCATCTTCACCCTATACAAGTGCCATCTGTATCGTTCTGCCTCACACCACTCCATGTAGACGCCACTCACAGATTGAACTGATAATGTTCTCAATATACATCCACATCACATGCAGATATCTCCAAGTATATTGTGTTCACATTGGCATCAGCAAAGCTCCTCCAAATATATAATTTCTCTTATGTCAACGCATTTAGCCCATACTGCAACAGGCTTTTTCAAGACAAACCGTTAAAAACCTTTTGGCGCTGCTTATAAACTTCTGCTACCGGAAGTAATCATATAATTTCCTTAGTAACCCTTGTAAATAAAAGAAACTTCACCTTCATATGTGAAGTCACTCTCAACGGACAAACACCCCCCAACTGAAACCAATAGGGGAGTAGACCATGCTCATGCGCAATATGACCGCATCACAGATGGATAGTACAAAGAATGCCGGTGTTCCTAAGTATACGTTGATTCTATCATCAGAAACATAAAGATGCAAAGGGAGTAATCCCATAATATCCATAAAAAGTGAAGCAAATTGCATCAATATACATATACATAAGCCAATATACAGTGACTCCCTCCTTATACATTTAAATGCAAAATGGTGTCCATACATGGAAACCAACCAATAGCCACATAAAACATACCAAGACCACACACATTTTGGGTAAACAAGGAACACCCCCAACAGAGATGCCCAACAAGAATATCCCCCAGGTCAAATGGCCATAAGGGACACCCCAGAGGAAACCCACTATAGGGGATGAGGTCTCGCCCACCAGCAAAAATATGTGGTCCAGCATAATCTATGTAGCCCAAATTGATCTAGATACATGAGCATCCCATTCCCCAAAGCAACATACCAAAACTATCTATGTATCATTAACTATTAACCATGTTCAAGATAAAGACTGCAAGAATACATTAAATTGTATTGCCTCATTTAGGACTTTATCCAAATGTTGGAGTTAAAAATGCCGGTAGGGCAAAATGGATACCAACCGACAAAATAAAATGTCTTGGATGGTATTCAAATGTCCTACCGGCATTAAACTCAACGGACGTTAGGCAACAAAACAGGTCTTGTGGCCAAACGTCCGTTTTGTGCCTTAAAGGGATAGTAATACTTTGTTTTAACTTTATTTTATTTTGTAGGCATTAAAAAAGCATGAAGAATGATATAAGTCTTATCTCTCAAACCTTTATGGTTTATGAGATATTGACAAGCAAAGTTCCCCCTCCCGCCCCTATTTCCTAGTGTAAGCCATCTCTTCTCAGATGTGAATCTGGTTGTATGACCAGACAGATAACAGAAGGGGACAGTCTTCTTTGTATTAAAACAATGAAAGCCCTTCCCCCCTTGACAAGTTTTTTAGCTTTTTCCCTTATCTTATTTGAAGATTGTCCCTCTCTGCAGTCTACCTGGGCACCTCCCTTCTGATCTGGTTGAACAGGAAAGGGATACTTTGTTTGCGAATATCTCTTAAACCATAAAGGTTTGAGACATAAGACTTATATCATTCTTCATGTTTTTTTAATGCCTACAAAATAAAATAAAGTTAAAATGAAGTATTACTATCCCTTTAAGTCCCCAAATCGCTGCTAAATAATGGCAGGAAAAAAACTAACGATCGGTACCTGACATACTGTCAAGCACCGATCGTTACCTAATCTGTGTTACACTTACCTGTCATCCACTGTCTGTCTCCTTCCATCTCCATTCTTTCTTGTATTCTATCTATGCACCTCCCAGCCAATCAGCTTTGAGCTGCTGTGCTTTAAAATAATTGGCTGGAAGGTGCATAAGCATATCACAGCCAATGGCTGTGAGAATTGGAAGTAAGGCTACCCATATATAAGGGCAGTCTAACTTTCAATTCCCTCAGAGCGGAGCAGGCATCGGCCCGTGAACATGAGGGGGGGGTGGCGCATGTTTCTGTCTCTGCCGCTGCCTCAGAGGCCGCACACAGTGGCGGAGACAGCTATTAAAAATATGAAAGCTAAGTATATTTTTGTGATGTTTACTTATGGGAATACAATTTTGCTGGCATAACTTTGGAAACTTTACTATGCATCGGTGCATTTATATTTACCAACCCATCACATTACTGCATAATTTAAGCCCTCTGGCACTCAAGGGGTTAAACTATGTATTAGTGTGCCAGATATGTATGCTTTTGACTTATTTTTTGTTTTTTTACAGCAAGAAGACAGAACATTGAAGAGAAGAAAGAAGACAGAAGATAGAAGAGAAGAAAGAAGGACAGAAGATGACTAGGAAGCTGAGGACTCCACTGGACATCAGGATTAATGGTAAGTGTTACTTGTAATGTGATGTTTTTTTACTTAGTTGGGTTAGCCCTATGAATGCCGGCGGGGTAATTATACCCCACTGGCACTCTTAGGGTTAATTCTACTAACGTCTGACACATTTTTCATATTTTGGATCTATTGATATGTGGTTTGAGCCTCATATCAATACATCCACTGAGGACTTAGGTTTTTTTTTCATTCAGGTTTCTGTGTCGACTGTTTAAACAGGCGTTAAGGGACTCAAGTTAAAAAAAAATAGATCTTAGCTTTCCTGAGATAACTTGAGTCCCTTATCAGCTTTTCATGGCTAACACAGACATTTGAATTGATATTTACAGTGTTTTCATCATTTTCAATGGATGAAAACACCACTTAACTTTATCACACGACAGCTCCTTTTTTGCCGATATTTTTTCACAGCACAGACATTTGCATAGCTTACTGTGCTGGAAAAATTGTTGTCACCAGAAAAAACAGCCATCTCCAACATTTGGATCAAGCCCTTAGACCCTTAGGATAAGACTCCAGAGTGTATATCCATTTGGTCTCCTTCTGTAACAACTTTCTATCAATTAAATTAAATTATAGTCAATACATTCTATTCCAATTGCCTGCAATCCTTCTGATTTTCCCTCATGGAATTAAAAAAATGTCTCGCTGTTGGACTCTCAAGTGAGCCATTCTCAATATCACATTTATGCCCCAGCAGCCTTCCACAAAATTCCATAATCTTCTTGCCCACATAGATCTTCCTACATGGAAAAGAGAGTTGGTATACTATACATTTGGTTTGACAATTAATTTTGTTTTTCATTCTAAGTATTTTCATAGACTCCAAATTTTTTTTACAAAACCATTTGATTTACAGATATACTTGCAGGTGCTGCATGAACCACAAGGGAAAGTTCCTGAGATCTGACTTTTACCCACTATTTTTATTCCCAACTTCAAAATAACTATGAACCAATTTGTCCTTTAAATTGGGGGCCTTTTTTAGCCACCAATGTTGGTGAGTCTCCCACTATTTTTCATAATGCCTCTTTTTGTGTCAATAGACCCCAATGTTTTATTAAGATTCCCCACAAACTTCGCCAATGGGATCCATATGATGAAATGAATTACACCCTTTCATCATCTGCATTTTGTTTTTGAGTTTCAAAGATGATTACATCTCTATCTTGTGAAAGTGCTCTTTGGTATCCTTTCCTTAAAGTATTAAATGAATAGTATCTATCAAGTAAATGTTTAGTCAGTTCCTTGGCTTGAAGTTTGAATTCTCCCAGATTACAACCATTTCTCCTTAATCTGTGATACTGTCCATATGGAATAACCTTTTAACTTGTGAAGGTAAATGATTGCAAGCATTCCAAGCAGTTAACTTTCGATAACCTTTAGTTTTCAAGACGTTACTCTCTCTAAATTTTCAAATCTAAGAAATCCACCTCTTCCTGACTAATACCATAACTAAGTTTAATATTCATATCATTATGATTTAGGTCCAAAATAAATATCTGCAAATCTAAGACTGAACCCTCCCATATCATGAATATGTTGTCTATATATCTAATCCATAGAGACACATGCTCTCCAAACCCAAGTGAGTCTGCTACCACAAACTGCTCCCACCAGCCCAGGTGAAGACATGCGTAGGTTGGAGAGCATGTGGCCCCCATTGCCACCCCTCTGCATTGTCTGTAGGATTTATTCCTTAAAACAAAATAATTGAAATTCAGGACAAACTCCATAAGTTCGATGACAAATTCATTTTGATGGGCAAATTCCTTCCTCCTAGTGTCCAAATAGGACTGACAAGCCCTTAATCCCACACAACTAGCGACACAAACTAGCACATGCTTGCATTCACTGCTGCTTTGTTACATTACCTGCCTGCCTATCTTTAAGTCATCATAAATAATTACTCCCAAATCCCTTTCTTCTGCTGTCTCTGACTATATCCTATCTTTTGATTTTTATGTCCCAAGTGCATTATTTTAAATTTATCAACATTAAACTGCATCTGCCACACTTTTGTCCATTCTTCTAATTTAAGTAAATCATTTGTCATTTGGCTTATTCTCCCAGGAATGTCTACCCAGTTGCAGATCTTTGTACCATCTGCAAAAAGGCACTCAAAGGGTTCAATAATAGTGTGCCATAAATATACCCATATGATATGCCTCCATGTAATTCCCCAAAGAATAAACATGCCAATAAATAAAATGATTCACATAGACATAAATAAATGCCACCCATTAATGCCCAGTATGCCGACTTAGTATATTAATCCATGTCTCTGCTGCTTAGAGAGGCCGCGAGGGCAGCTGAGACACAAATGTTCCATGACGCTCCCCTTCAGTTGTGTATGGGCCGATACCCGTAACACACTGAGGGCATTTGAAGTGAGTCTACCTTTATATATGGGCAGGCTCACTTCCATTGCTCTCACAGCCATTGGCTCAGATGTTCTTCACATCCCAGCCAATCAGATTTGAGTGGCTTTTCATGAAAATTATTACATACTCAACATACTACTTACAGATACCAGTATAAGTACCAGACCACATAGCCAGAGAAGCAACAGGGTCCTAGGGGTAGATTTAAAGGCAGGCATTAGCAAAAAAAAAAAAAACACCATCTGGTGTTTTAATGTGCAGTAACCATTTAAAGGTCCATCTAATGACCAGCTAATGTCGGTTCACCAAGTACTACGGCTGCTATACTAACGTGTTTTGGCCCATTTGAAAAAAGATAAGGGACTCAATTTATTGCATAAAATTTAAGACCCAGTTTGTTTGGCCATAAAGTCCCTTATCGGCTCTTTAAGCAGCTAACACAGTTATTAACTGGCAAAAAAAAAAAAAAAAAGTCCTCAGTGGATATATTGATATGGGGCCCTAAGCCCCACATCAATACATCCAAAGTGCCTAAAACGTGTCCAAAGTTAGTAGACTTAACCCTATGAGTGCCATTGGGGTATAATTACCCCGCCAGCACTAATAGAGTTAACCAGACTAACTAAAGCAACATTGCATTACAAGTAACACTTACCCTTAATCCTGATGTCCAGCAGAGTCCTCAACATGCAGGTCATCTTCTGTCCTTTCTTCTCTTCTGTCCTTCTCTTCATTCTTCAGTTTTCCTGCTGTAAAACAAAAAAGAAAATGATATAATGGAGAAATAAGCATCACCCTAATACATACTTTAACCCTTTGAGCACCAGAGGTGTACATGACGAATTGCAAAACAATGCATTGCGTACCTCTCTGGTGCTCAAAAGGGTTAAAGAATGTATTAACATTGTCCGATCCAATAAATATGCTGCCAGGTAGTAATATACGATGTCCAAGTTATTCCCAATAAATCTCGCCATGTATGCCATGTTAAATAATACCACGTTAAGGTTATTTGTCCAAAATACTTAGCTTTATTGTTAATAATGCTTGCTGTCTCCACCGCTGTGTGTTGCCACAGAGGAGATGGCAGCGGAGACAGCATCATGCAGCACAAACCCCACCCCCCTCCTATCTTCCTTACAGGCCGATGCCCGTTACACACTGAGGGAATTGGTAGTGAACCTGCCTTTATATATGGCCTGGCCAGTGCTTACTTACATCCCAGCCAATCAGCTCTGAGCAGCTGTGCTTTGAAACTGATTACAGCAGTCCAACCACAAAATGCCAGGCAATTCCTCTCTGAACAAGAGAAGCAGCCAACTCCACCATTCCTATAGAGCCTGCAAATTTGTATTGCAGGTTCATTCCTAGTTGATCATCACTGACTTTTAATATACATATGCAAATTGCCCATGGGATTAGTCACCCCAAGGGTAATCCAGCATTGGACTCCTTGCTCACAGTGCTTAGAGAGATCAGCTGCACCTCACTGACGAGGCCCAACAAGGCCGAAACATACATCTGGGGTTGGCTGTTTCTCTTGTTCAGAGAGTAATTGCCTGACAATTCGTGGTTGGACTGCTGTAATGGCAGGACCAATATGATATGCTTTAGGATATTTCCTCTCTGTGAAAGGCACTAGTGGGCTAAAATAGATTGCACTCTGGGTAGGACACCATTCCTATAGAGCCTGCAAATTAGTATTGCAGGTTCGTTCCTAGTTGAGCATCTCTGACTTTTAATATACATAGGCACCGATAGTTGACTTTTTTTTTACTGTTAAAGGGATAGTAATACTTAAAATGTACTAATCCCCATATTGTAGGCATACAGTCTAGCTAACTGCAGGGGAATCCTGTCGTACATGTGCTGGCACGTAGAAGACCTTGTAAGTGAAGGATTTCTTTTTTATTAACGTGATCTCAGCTGTGCTGCAGAGCCGCCGCATGGTCGTACGACAGGATTCCCCTGCAGTCAGCTAGAACACTGACTTCAGGGAAAGGGGAGGGAGGAACTTTTCAAGCTATTATCTCTCAAAACATAAAGGTTTGAGAGATGGCACTGGGGGCAATTAATTTCTTTTTTGTATGCCTACAATATGGGGATTAGTACATTTTAAGTATTGCTATCCCTTTAAGTTCCCAATAGCGCTGCTTTTAGTGGCGTTTTGCAAACTTAACTCACAAAATGGACATTTAGCCACAATGTGGCTTAACATCCTTTGTGGTTTTAGCTGGTAGGGCCTTTGAATACCGCGTTACATAGTTTATTATTTCAGCCTGTATTCACTTTGGCCCTACCTGCTATTTTAACACCTGCCTTTAAATCTACCCCCTAATGTCATATTGATCTGCGCTGCTAACCAGCTCAATCCGTGGATATGAGAAGACAATGAGAAGGAGGTCAAAATGACTTTACAGGGTACTGTTTACTCACCTGCATCAGACTCAGCTACCTTCAATGTAATTAGCATCAGCATACTCCTGTTATCACCAATTTAATTTATTCAGACATTGTATAAACACTTGATGATGAAAAGATAATTTGCTCAATGTACATTGTACTATTTTGCAATGTGAACAACAAAAGGGGTATATCTTCACTTAAAGATCCTGTTGAGCCATCTTACAAGTTTATTAGCTGCATTTCCAAACACAGAATGGGGATCAACATCAGGCTTACACTGAAGACAACTGAGACTGAGGGATTACAAGTGTATGCTGTAAATCTTAGGGGCATTTCTGGAAAGTCATTCACAGATGAAGAGATAATAATAAAGAATTGTGTAATTATTTTTCTCCTTAATATAGTTAATTGGGTTTTATGTATAAAAACAAACTGGAGCAATTTAGAAGCAAACCAGCTGTACCATAGCGGACAAATAAAACTCCAAATTGATTTAAATGGGTCTTTTAATCTCTTGAATGCTAGAGAGATCTCTAACATACTGCTTCAAAATGCAGTGGACACCTCTCTCTTTATGAGGTTAGTTAACCCCTTAAGGACCCTTGACAGTCCTGGTACATCATGGCTGGATTTGCTTTAAGGACCAATGATGCACCAGGACCGTCATGGAATTCCAGGCTCCCCATGCAGCTGCACGCCATTCGGGGAGTCCGGGATCAGATTTAAAAAATAAAAAAAAATTCTCCATGGTCCTTAAATGACGACTGCGTGCGTGCGTGCGTGCGCGGCCAGTCCTTAAGGGGTTAAAAAAATTTAGGGACTGTTTCTCTCTCTATGATGCAGTTGGTTTACCTCAGAATTGTTCTAGTTTGCTTTTACGCATAAAGCTCATTGAGTGTTACAGGCACACATTTCCTTGTGCTGATGGTGACTGAAATCAATATCAGACCTTTTGTTATGAGTTCACATTTCCTGGAGGTGTTGGAATGTCTGTAAAACATCAGATGCCCTTTTGGTTATTTTTTTATAAATAATTTCTAATTCTCTGATGAATTGCTATTTCACTTAATTTAGGAAAAGGTTGACAGGACACTGAGAAAGCCATTGTGAAAAATGTCTGTAGGTTTCTGGCAGCAATCTGCCTTCCGAAGAGAAAACCACCCCTAACTCTCTGACCACAAACCAGCCAATTTTTCTTTGTGCTTCTTCCAGAAAGGAAGATCAAATATGTGAATCCAGTCCAAAGCTATTAATATTTTTATAGCATATTACTGAGCAAAGTTGGAACCTGGTGTTTTTTAATATATTATTTTCCTTAAATTTTGGAATATTTGAAGTCATGAAGTGTTCCTGTTCCAAAGTAGCTATGATGTGATTGATTAGGTCAGTATTTATTTCATGTGTTACGATGGGTTAAAGAAGTTTCATGCTGCCTTTGCTTTCAACAGCCTGTTGCATAATGTAGTTAGAAGTGAGAAAATTACTATTTTTCTCCATGAGGTTGTATAACGTCATAAAATTTATAGTAGATACAACTGTACATATTTACTGTTAGAGTCCAGAGCAATGCATTTTTTCATTAAAACATTAATACAAAAAAAGATGATTCCTGGTTGTTGTGTTATTGAAAATATAGTACATCTGATTTGAACGTAAACCCTGGAAAGTACTTATTTCTCAAGTATTAAAGACAAAGTACTTTTTTTTTTTAATTTTTAATAGAACTTGCCTAAATAGGAGTCTTTCAATCATCCTATAACATAAAGTGATAGATTGTGTCGCTCCCTGTGAGCGTAACCGCATATGCTCAGTAGCACTGTGAGCCGACTGGAGCTCCCCACTGAGGATCAGAGTGTTTGGCGAGAGAATCCCTGAACACGCTGATCCGAAGCGGGGAGCTCCGGACGGCTCACCGGCTGTCTCTGCTTCGGGGCAGCAGCCGGGTGCACTTTAGCCCGTGTATACCGGCTTTGATACTAGTATATAATAATTAATTTGGTTTATTTATTTATTGCATGGTAGTTGCAATTACCAGTATTTTCTGATCACTATTTAGTGCACACTTCTTTACAAGATACAGCAGCTTTAAATAGTTTGATAAGTCATATAAACCCCACCCACATTCTGCTAAACCAAGTAAGCATTTGCAGATAGGGAAATCACACCTCCATCTATCTCGTGCAAAAATATTAAGGGCTTTATGCAGAAAGCAAAAGATGAACAATTCTGGAGTATACATCTACAGAAGATTGAGCGAAATAAAATCCCCAAATTCCCATTGATTTAAATGGGGCTTTTAAGCTCTTGAATGTTAGATAAGTTTCCAACAATTCGTGAAGACATTTCTTTAAGACTTCCCTAGCATTCAAGGGGTTAAATACTCCATTTAAGTCGATAAAAATATATTTCCCTCACTGTAATGTTTTTGATTTGCTCCACAATTTCTACTCTTGTTTTCTCCAAAAGGCCTTAAGAGATACTTATTCCTATTGAAATAGAATAAACTATATGGTCATATAAGTTGCAGTGCCTATGACATTTCCATATGTATCCGGTTATAGAGCTTTTTCCATTGGAGCTTTTCTAATTCCTTCCATTTTCATTACAGTACATGAAACTCTATTGGGGGAGATTCACTAAGCAGTGGTAAAGTGGAGATCACTTCTCCAGTTCCTATATTATTCTATGGAGCCTATGCGCTATGATCTCCAAAGTTGAAGATATCTTTGTACATAAGCTCCATAGAATAACGTAGGAACTGGAGAAGTGATATTATTGGAGAAGTCATCTCCACTTTTGATGTGAATAGCTCAGAATTGGCAATACTGGAGAGGGCTGATTCCTTTAGCAGCCAGAAGAACAGTCCTCCTTCCAGGTTAGATGAGATGCAGAGTAGACAGAAACCAAGGAATGTGGTGGTAATAGGAAACTCTGTTATTAGGAGGGTAGGCAGGGTAATCTGCTGCCAGGAACATGCATGTGGAACAGTATGCTGTCTTGTGCTCAGGTTCGTGCATAATGCGGACAGGGCTGACAGATTATTGGGAGGGGCTGGAAGCAATCCAGCTGCCTTAGTACATATTGGTACCAATGACAAAGTAGGAGGAAGATGGAGGTCCCTAAAGAATGATTTCAGGGATTTAGGGTGTAAGTTCAAGGCAAGGACCTCTAAGGTAGTGTTTTCTGAAATACTCCCTGTGCCATGCGCCAGTGCAGGTAGGCAGAGGGAGCTTAATGCATGGCTCAAGCATTGGTGTAGTTAGAAGGGTTTTGTGTTTTTAGAGCACTGGGCTGACTTTGCTTTTGGGTACAATCTATATGGAAGTGATGGATTGCACCTAAATGGTAAGGGAGCAGCCATGCTAGGGGAGAGAATGCTAAGAAGCTTGTAGGACCTTTTAAATTAGGAAAGGGGGGAGTGCATAGATAGCAAAAATTTGGTAGATAGAGTAGATAGGAACTGGGTCCAAGTAAATGATAGAGTGACAGCCCTAAAGGGCGACACTTAAGAGGTTCCCCATCCCAAGTGAGCCATCTTAAGTGAATTGAGACTTAAGCAGGAATATATGATGAATATGCTGTGCTCTCATCTCTAATTATCTCCATTCCTCTTTCCCAGGTATGATATTAACTCTTCACATCCCATATCATCTGTCTCTCTGCACACCTGCTAACACCTCAACTCCTGTTTACTGGGTATGATATTAACTCTTCACATCCCACATCTGTTTGTCTGCAACTATTGTTATTGACTTCATTTCTGTTTGATCATCCCCCTTCATCCTGTGTTCTTACTGAAGTCTGATTTAATCACTCTTTTCACATGGGTGTGAATTAACTTGCTTATCAGCTCTGATAGTCATTTGGTCAGCCTTTGATTGTTAATTAAGCTAAACAAGCCTCATTTGTATAAGGCTCCCTTTATCAGGTTCTGGGACATAGATTGTAAGGTTGTACTAACAGAGATACCGTGGTCCAAGATATCTCTACTAGATGTTGCATGTCCTCTAGAATTCAGGAGAATGCATACAAGATCTTGACCAGAAGGTATAGAGTACCTGCTTTATTACACAAGCTTTACCCGGCTGTCCCATATACCTGTGGTGATGCAGGCTTCAGCGGGGGGACTTCTTGCATGTCTGGTGGTCTTGTCCGAAGTTGAAATCATTCTGGCTTGCAGTGGTTGAGACTGTCAGAGAGGTAGCTGATCCTTTGCTTCCTATGAATCCGATGACTCTACTGCTACACCATACGGTTCACCCTATTCATAGATACACTAATTCACTTACTGTACACTTGCTCAATGTTGCCAGGGTGTTGATCCCCAGATACTGGAAACAAACTTACACTCCCTCCTATAGGGATTGGATAGCCTCTGTTGAATTGTTACGCTCTGTGGAGGACTTGATACTCACAGCTGAGGGCAAGGGGCTGGCACATGCCACCTGTTGGTTCCATTGGGATGAGTTCCTGCATTGAGATGTCTTTCGCCAGAGGTTGGAGCAGTGTCAGCATTGAACAGCTTCTTCTTCTCTTGATGCCTGACTGGGACCTCACTGTCTTTTTCTCTCTTCTTTCGTCTCTTTTTTTGGCTCACCTTCTTGATTCTTGCTGTACTATGCTGTGTCTGGGGCGGTGTTTCCTCCCGGTCCTGTAACTCCGTTGTGGGGGCGGGTTAACATGCTGCCGAAAAGCACCGTGTTAGGGGTCCGGCTTCGGTGCAGGGAGTCAGCACTCAGTCAATTTGTAACTAACAGATTACTAATGACAAAGGGTTAGAACTGGTTGTTGTACATTATGCGCGGTGACTCCTGATTTTGTCATGGGCCTCTTTCATTCTTTGGGTCATGATATGATGTGGTATATTGTTATTTTGGGTGATACCTTCTTTCTTTGTCTATTTTATTTGTTGTTTGTATTTGTGTATTTTGATATCAAACATTAAAATCAGTAAAGAAATATTAAAAAAAAAAAAAAAAAAAAAGAACAGCTCCCACCTATATTTTAAAATGGTGGTGAAAGTTCCCGCCTCCATATTATAGGACCATGCTTCTGATGTGTGCCAGAAGCATTGCTATCAGTGGAACAATGCTGGGGAATAAGCAATATATGTGGCATTCCATGACAACCAGTAGAACCACAAAAACACTCCAACATTTATCGCCCAACATGTTTTTTTTTATGGTATTGTTTTACAGCACATTTAATTGAATAGTTTACCATGCTTGAAAAAATACTGTTGGCTGTTTTTTTTGGGCACTGAAGGGAATTGAATCGAAGCCTATATTACTAAAAAACTAGTTTTCTGAATTTAAAAAATTGCTAATACAAAACCACCAAAGAGGTTTTAGGTGACAGTGACCTTTTAACTCCTTGGAGATCTTGAGCACAGTGTTGTAGAATCTAAGGCAGTATACAAACAGTGAATTGTAAAAATAGGACATTACCTTTTCCCAGTAAAACATCAAATACTATTAGTTGTCAAAGATGATTTTTGTTTATGATTACATAATATTACTTTTTAACTGCTGAATATTGAATAGTATGTGTTATTAATAGCCCATAACTGTACCTACCTGAATACTGTGTATCAGATCCCGATCTTTACAAATAAATAACTTGTGAGTTACTATAAATAATAACCAGTGGGGTTTAGTAATATATTGTTGGCCAAAATATTTACACACATTCCCTTGTGTTGGAATGATGCATCTCCTCCCATTATTGGCTCATGGGTGAACGGAGTAGAGGAGCAAGTACTTTTCCCTAAGTTGGCGTGGCTCCATAAAGGACACAATTGTGCCTCTCTCTCAAGTCTTTTACTGGACTGGTCCAAGACTAGGAGGAATCTGGTGGCACATCATGAAGGTCCCAGCCTCCGAGCAGACCCACCAGGTCTGTGATCTTTGTGTCAAACATGCAGAACCCTCCCCCTCTGGTCTCTCCCCTCTTCTTCTATTCTTGTCTTTCTTTCTCTTTAACCTAGTCTATTTTCCTTTTTCTCCTTACACTTTTATAAAATAGTTGGCCTCATGCAAACAGGTGCTAAGTGACCCATTAGTCCCTCTGGTTCAGTACACTCCTATGTATTTCTGTATGCCTTACTCTCCTGATGGAATGTTTTCATGTTTACAAGTTTTGTCATCTGTTGACCCTTTGTATGCAATGTCTTGTGAATTCCAATCTTCAATACAGATTATTTAAATAAAATATTTACACACAAAAATAACCACTGGAACACTTATTAATGTATGCTATTTTGAGCTTACCAGGAACCTGTATATTTTATATGTTTTAATATATAATTTGGTTTTGACCCCTCATCTCTTGGTTGGTAGCTCCCTAAATCAGGTGATAGATGAACAGGGAAGGTATAAATACGTCCCTCAATTCCCCCACATGGGTTTTGTTCACAGAAGGGATAAGATAGTATTACTGCTTTATAATTGCATTATACTAAACACATGTTCACAGATTTGTGGTAGATAGGGACTTGCCTAAATCTGGGATGCCTTGATAAGGCAGGCAAGCCTTTTATGTTTTTGGCCAAAAATACATTGTTAAACCCCACTTTTTTTATTTATAGTTAGTCACAGGTTATTTTTATTTTTTTTTTTTTTAAAGGCCTGGATCTGGGGCTCGATGCTATTACCACTGGTAAAACTGGTGCAAAAACAGTAGCGCCAAAAAAAATCAAACATGTACCCCAGCAATTCTATTGCTTGAGATACATGGCAAAAAGAGCGCTATTGTCCAGAACTCGCATTTTGGCAAAATGCTTGTTGTGGTTTTTTGTTCCTACAACTTGAGTTAAATAGTGTGCTAAAACTCATCATAAAATGTATCACTTACCTGTCATCTGCTGCCCGGCTTCATTTATCTTTCCTTCTTTCTTTTCTTCTGTCTTTGTTTCTTCACTCTTCTTTTTCTCCTCTGATCTTCTTTCTTCTTAAAAAAAAAAAAAAAAAAAAAAACAAACATTAGTGTTTTGTTTGTATTCAATAAAATACCCCCCCAAAGATGCTACTGTTAGCCCTTTGAGTGCCGGAGAGGTAGCCATCCGGTGCTGAAAGGGTTACTATTTGTGGAATCTTATTAATATTAAATATATATGTGACCATCTGTTAATTTCACATATAAAATTTCCTTCTTGTGTGTCAATATGTTGAAAAGGTTAAAGTTCTTTAAAGTTTAATATTAACAAGATGACACAAACAGTAACCCTTTAAGCACCAGAGGGCTACCCGCCAGCTATCAAAGGGTTAACAGTAGCATCAAACAAAACACTAATGGATTTTTTAATTTTTAAAGAAGAAAGAAGATCAGAGGAAGAAAAGAAGACTGAAAAAAAGAAGAAGCTGGTTGCAACGCCACTGGACATCAGGATTACTGTTTTTTAATTGTTGAGACATGTGTGAAACTGTTTCTAGATTAACCCTAGGTGTGCCAGTGGGGTATGCAACGCTGTATAATGTGTCGTATACCCCACTGGCACTCATTTTTCAACTACCAGTTTTCCAACACATACCGAAGGTTTGACCGCCTGCTTTGGGCTCTGTGTCTGCCTACTCATGGTGCAGGATCTGTGCCATGAAAATTGCATCCTAAACATGCGGTGAACCCACTGCATGGAATAGAATAGCAAAGGTGACTATTTTTAGTTAATATTCAATGGGTGAAATTTGTTCACCCGTTGAACATTTTTGAGCGGTTTGTGGTGTTGACAGTTTATAGAATTGTAAAATGTGCTGTCAAAACCACTACCACCTGTTTTAAAACTAACAGGGTTAATAGTATCAAGCCCCTAATGTGCAGACTCTCATTTTGTCTACTTTGTATATGTAAGATACAAGATATGTTCTTGTCGCTCTCCTGACTAAACACAAATGTAACTACTGGAACACTATTAATAAATGCTATTTTGAGCTCACCAGGCTAATGTACATTTTACCTGCATACTGAATAGTTCAGTAAAAATGACATTAATATTCCATTTGGCAACAAGACTAGGTATTCATACGTGCAATAGTATCAGATTTTTGGAGTACTTATAATGGAAGTCACACTGTGATAATGGATGACACTGTGGTTCACAGACCCATTGACAAAATGGTAATAGAAAAGATGTCATTACATAATGGAAAGGTAATGAAAACCAATTTACACAAGTTTATATGAACGACCCATCCCCCAACAATGGAAGTATCCTTATTTTAATCACCAAGGAAAGCTCTGTAATTTATAGCACATATATATATATATATATATATATATATATATATATATATATATATATACACACACACACTAGTACTGTACCTTTAACATTTAGCATTTCATAATTTGGCTGTTACAAGTGTTGTCAGCCAGAAGCCCTTATTCTGTTATATGAAACTCTAAGTTTTAAACTAATAAATATATCAGTCCAAACAAAATATGTAGTTTTAGACTTGAATAGAAATATTAGAAAATAGGAGCTCTGACTCCCTGTTAATCGTTGTTAAATTAAACCTGCAGTATTTTGTGGAAAAAGCAGCAAACAGTAATATTCATATAATTTATGAGTAATGCTTACAGTGAGGCAAGAAAGCAGAGCACTGAGTTAGTCTAGAAAAAGTAGGTATTGTTGAGTGGGCTAAAGAAGGAGAGTGAGAGGAATATACTTGGTGCAAAGAAAAAAGAAGAAAAAAAGAGGCGCTTCCTCGTGTAATATTGCAAGTGCTGTGTATCACCACACCTCCACCGATGTAAACGTACTCACAAAAAACGTTGTCAGGCTCACACATACGTGTAGTCTGACTATTGTAGCTCAGGGATCTAATAGCCGTCCCTTATAAGGCTTTCTTTACTATCTGCTGCCCTTCTGAAGCACTCCTCCTTGTGAAGGGTTAAAACATGGAACCAAAAAACACAGAGGGCGCCAATAGTGCCTTATCATTGACTCACTAAATAAGCAACAATAAAACAATGTAAATACACTCACATAGACAAGTGGCTGTACTAATATATATATATGTATATATATATATATATAAATACAGCAATATACACTTTCAGGGTTTATTGTACCGTCCCTGCTCGGTTATATGCTCATATATCCCTAGAGAGGATCTCAGAGATTGTTCATGGAGCGGCTTTCTTCTGTTGAAAAAGTTTCTTCCATTTGATGGATTTACTTTGGGGTCTGGAGATCGAGGAGTGAAGACTGGAGATCCTCTCGAGGGATATATGAGCATATTACCGAGCAGGGACGGTACAATAAACCCTGAAAGTGTATATTGCTGTATTTATATATATATATATATATATATATATATATATATATATATATAATATAGTCATAGAGGTTGGGTTGCACGCGCTGGATACAGTTTTTGACCTGGGTGTTCGTATCAAATAGAAAAAGTACATACAGTTTAGAGGTTTGTAGAAACGGCACACACAGGATCCTTTTGCAATGTGAAAGATGGTTACATTTATTTGAATCAACGTTTTGGCCGACACAGCAGTCTTTCTCAAGATGAAAGGGTCTGGATGCCCTGGTTCCCCAGACCCAATGATGGCCAGTCCCCCTACATCACCTTTAGGGATTTTGGGGAAATTTGTCTCGTTAGGGGGGAAGCAGAGGGTAATAGTAGGGTGAGAAGGACAGGTCAGCTACCAGCTACCACTGTTGCCAGTGCTGCCCCTGCTGCTAGTGTGTCTTGTAATTCTCAGGAGGTAGGGAGGAGGAGACAATGCCAGGTGTGACAGCAGGGGGCCCTAAGTCACACTTGCTATCCTCAAGCAGTATTGCCAGTGCTACTACTAGTAATAAGAAGGTCCAGCAGCTTGTACAGAGTGTTAGGAGTGAAGGAGGGGGTGATGAAATTACTAGTGAGAAGGAAGACTCAAGGGCTGAAATTGATGTGGTTGGTGTTAGCAGTAGTAACAGTGATAGTGAAGTGTTAGGGGGTGGTAGGGGAAGTAATGCAGAGCGGCCGGTCTAGTGCTCAAGGGACTCCAGATTTCCCTGAACCTAGGCGTTCCCTTTTCCCAGTCCCCACAGCAGTGTCCAGATGGAACATGATCCTAAAGAAGGCAGAAATGGTGGCTAGCAGCAATAATGCCACCAAAACCAGGAGCACAGATCAGATGCTTGTACCTGCTGCTAGTACTGACAGTCTGCCTTCTTCAGATCAACAAGAAATGGCAAGTATGACATTAGGGGAACCTCTGTCACATTTCTCATCAACTCCTCCAACCAGTGAGATGTCTGTAATAGAGCACCAGCATCAAGGAGGGACTTGTAATGGTGATAATGATTGTGGAGAAGTTGGGGTAGAAGAGACATTAATGGCTTTTTTAGCTCAAATTGAGAAGGAATGGGAGACAGGGATGAGGATAGTCACCACCACTACCACCAGTGAGCTTTTGGAAGTTGTGGAATTAGCAACTGCTCTAATTCCTGCTGCTGCTGAGTTGCACGGGCAGGAGGATGCTGAGGAGCAGGCTAGTGTGCCACAGACCACAGTGGACACAATTGGAATGATGTGGGACTAGGCCAGGTTCCACTTGCCAGTAGCACAACTCCTGGTAATTGTTTCAGTGCTGATTCTGAGGCAGTAGCAGCAAGAGCAGCAACATCATCCTCTGCCCCAGCCAGTGAGGAGAATGTGGAGAAAAAGAAGAGAGGCTATGCTTCTCCACCTTTTCCCTCCCTCTGAGTTCCTGGGTGTGGGACTATTTTTTGTTTTGAGGCAGCACAGTGCTGTCATCAGCGATGGTACTGTGCACAATTTTTAACAAAATGCAATATATGAAAGTAAAAGAGGAGCAACTAACTATCAATTGTAGAAATGGACTTTGCAGATCATAAAGTCAAAGTATAATATTACAAGAGCAGAGAAGACAAAGGGAGATAGAGCATATTAAGTTTAAGGACTACCTTCCTCAATGTCTGAAAAAATAGCGCTTTCAAAATTCTAACAATTTAGTGGGCTAGGGTGCTGATATCGCTAATAATAATAAAAGCTATAAAGTTGTGCACCCAGTTAGATCTGCTCAATACACCCAGGACTGCTACGATTGGGTAACTTATACTATTGATGTTACATCATCTATTAACCTCTAATACAGACAGTTATAAGGTAAGCCAGATAAATGGCTGGAGTCATACATCAGAGTTCTTGATCCATCTTAGAGATGCAGATCTAACTGGGTACACAACTTTAAAGCCTTTCAGGGCTGACATTTAATCACATAGGCATATTTTGTTTTACAAATTGCCAAGTATCATGAATGCAGTATATAACCAGATAAACTTGTAGATATAATATTCCAACCCACAATACTTATTGGCTCCTTCAGGACTGGTCTATCTGCATAAGTGCCCTTAATAACCACCTACTTGGGGCTTTGTAATGGTATCCTTATTAAAGGCGCACTCTAGCCAATAGGTTTTTTTAGTTTTTGTACATAATAAAGGTCAAGTATTAGCAATATCAGCACCCTAGCCCACTAAACTGTTAGGATTTTGAATGGATAATTTTTTTCAGACATTGATGAAGGTAGTCCTTAAACTTAATATGCTCTATCTCCCTTTGTGTTCTCTGCTCTTGTAATATTATACAATTTGTAACTTGTTATGAAAGGAGGGACCGCACCTTGGCACAATAGCCAAGACACCTATGTGAAACATGTTAAAGCCAAACACCCAACAAAGAAAACTGGGCACAGCTGTTGCTGTACCCCCTGACTTTCCCCAAAGGCAACAAGAGGTAAGGCGGAGATCAAAGGGGAGGAAGAATAGAGAAACCCAGACAGAGGTTGAAAGTTCGATGGGGAGTGAAACACCTGCCTCTATGGTAACTACATCTTCTGGTGATCCACCTCATTCATCTTTACCTCCCCCACCGGTTGATAGCCATTCAGTAGATATCAGGATGTGGCAGTTTGTGCTCACCCATTGCACACTTAGGTGCGCTGACCACACATGGCAGTGTGGTAGAGGTAATAGCAAGTAAAGTATAAAGAGGAGGAGATTCCATCCTGCAGAATATGCTAAGCTGGTGGCAGGGTGGGTTCATCATTATTATTAAACTGTCTGAAAGTTGTCATGCGTCCTTAGTGGGGAGTGGACAAGGGGCATAGTGAAAGCAGCAGTACTTGGTTTCTGGTGGGAGGATTTCACATTTGGGACCCTAATCATCATGGTGTTTGGTTACAGTTATGCCAGATGTTTCATGTGAGTCCAGATATGCCCATTGTTCCCAGTCCTTCCCTTATTTATCTCATACACACTGTGCACATTGCAGTTGCTGATGAGAGACACAGTTCCTTCTCTCAAGGGAAAAATGTATATTCTAACAATACACCCAGGATTTTGGAGGAGGAGCAGGTGAAGAAGCATTATTGGTCAACTTATTATTTTTACCACATATACTTGAAGTGGTGAGGGCTAGTTATGGTGCTGCTACAGCCTGAGGCACATCACTGGAGCTAGTCGTGGCAAGTGGAACCTTCTTCATCCATCACCCATTTTACTGCTGTTATTAATCCAATTCCTTTTGAGCTGCCTAATCATCATGCTGTTTAAACAACTCTGCAGCTGCAGCAGCAGCAAGAACAGCAGCTGCAAATTCCGTAATTACATTGAGAAACTGAGAAAAATTGCCCACATGAAATTTCGCGAAAAAATGATGATTCCATCACATTTTTCTCGTATTCTAACACATTTTTCTCCTATCCCTACACATTTTCTCCTATTCCAACACATTTTTGCCTATTCCAACACATTTTTATCATATATTTAATATGGTGTAACATTTCCCAGTACAATATTACTTCTTCTGAGGGCTGTAGTGGAGAAAGAAGTAGCTGGAAGTCAAAGGTGTGAGTCCTACAGCAACATATACCTTGAAAATGTGTTAGCATGCAGAGTGCATTTGTCCTTTGCACAGAACACTTACTTCCTTAAGTGACACTGATACATATTCATGATGATGTCAAGAGATTAAAAAAAATAAAGTTCAACCTATAATGTGGCAGATGTGTATAGTAGTAGTGGTGGGGACTGGCACGTGTGTTTTTACTCTCTATAGTACAGTGTGATGTTTTACCTTGGCCCTCAACAAAATTCTCAGTGTTGTCTGCTGTCTATAAAGTCTGCCTCAGTTCCAGTCAGCTGTCTCATATATTTATTTGTTTAATTATTTATGCATTTTTTTTATTTTTATTTTTTGAAGTTGTCCACCCTATCTTATCACAGTTAGTCCAAAACAATATATAACTAAAAACATAATCAACAACATGTTTCCCCAGACTTCCCCAGCACAGAGACAATAAAAGTAAAATAAGCAAGCAAATTGGACCCCAGCTGCCTATTTCTTGCCAGTCAGTCACACCACATTTTGGGGTATTTTGGTTCAACCTCCTTCCTCCCTTTTTCTCCCCCATTGTGCTCCCAGACTCCCATACTACAGAGAACAAATGTCCTACCTAAATGACTCCCTAAACTAAGCTTCAATTCCCCTTTATTTGCCAATCTTCTCTAGCTCAAAAACATGCTGCTCTCTTCTCTCACAAACACAGAATGGCATGCTGTGAGAGCAGGTTACTTTTGTGATGTAGTGATATTGTGATTTTTTGCTAGTGCCTTCCCAGTTTATATATCTATTATGCTGTGAGAGCCTGACACCCTTTTATATGGCTGTAGAAAACTTTTGTGTGGTGGAGCTTAGCAAAAAAGTGGGAAAACTGCACTTTTCACAAGAAATTTTTCGCCAAGAGGAAAGTGCCATTTTTCGCCGATTTCATTTTGAGGTGAAAATTTTCGCCCATCCCTAGCCACCACAACATGACCTTCTGGCACTAGGCCAGTAGGGCATTTTTTTCTCAGTACTTTTTCTTTAAAAAAAAAAACCAAAAAAACAGATGCCTACAAAAAAAAAATTGGGAGTCTTGTTTCTAACAAGTCTAAGTCCTACAAATCAATATTTCCTCAAGGCTTAGATAACACAAGTCTAATTTCCTACAACTGATCAATGTTTACTCAGGGCTTGTGCCTCAATTAAGTTTAAGTTCTACAAATCAATGTTTCCATGGGGCTTGGGCCTCTAACAACAAGTTTAAGTCCTTCAAATCATCCTCTACAAAATACTTTAGCCCATCCAGTATCAATCTGCCCAAGTTGCAGCTTACATCAAGGGGTTCCTGTCTGTAACAGTATACACCAATTTCTCATTTTTTTTTTTTTATTAACTGTCCTCCCAGCACCAGTCAACAAACCCAGACGAAAACCAAATTCACTGTTCAACTGATTCTTTCCCCAGTCTTCACCCACCCACACAGGCACCCTCCTCAGACCCCTTTTATACAATGTCTTCTGAGTTGTTTTTTAATTTTATTTAATCTATTTTTTTATAAACTGTTCCCCCCAATCACAGTCAACACCCCCCCCAAAAAAAATTCCCTTTTCAACCGATTGTTTTAACACACTCTGCCACTGCAGGCACCCTCATACTCCTTTTATACTATGCCATTGGAAAATAAAATAACATTTGCTATGTATTGTGTGTAAATTAAATTTTTACCATTGATTTAAATGGAGTGAAGTGGGAAAAAAAGCTGAAAAGCAGAAACATTTTTTGGGAAATTATTCACCAAGCATCAAATGCCATTATTCGCCGATTTTGGAAATGTTTCACCTGTCCCTACTTCTGACATGCCAGTAGTGCAATGCTACTTTTTATCAGGGAAAAAAGATGTATGGCAAAAAGTCATCTTATCTCCCTGATGAAAGTATCATTGTGCTACTGATATGTCAGAACTATGGCTACCTTAATATACTGCCAACAATTGTACAATCTGAACCTTGTAGGTGAAGCGCTCCATTTTTACCTGGTATACAAAAGGAAGGGTTATATGTTTTTGCCTTTGAGAAGAAATATATTTTTAGTACAAAGTCTACACTGCCAGGCAATGTCTTGGATGGAGGGAAATAACTCAGATGTGTTTGTATCTAGATAACATGAACAGATTATTTTTAGTTATTTATATAGCCCCTTGGATGTCTGATATGAAGTCCCCTCTATAATCCATTGGGAGAAGCAGCACGATTTAAAAATAAATATATATTACTGTACCAAATTTAAATGTACATTTTCAGCGTGACACAATGGCAGAAGAATGCAAAAGAAAAGTGCCTGCAAACGTGCTTAAATGACTTGGATGTAAGTGTTCATGATGACTGTCTCGCAGCTGGTCTGGTATTTCAGCCTGCTGTTTTAAAATGTTGTAAAATAGAATCATGATTTAATCTTTTGAAACTTATAGCACAGTGGTTGGGATTTTAATACAAAACATCAAAGTAGAAGCCATGGTTTTAATAATGTCTTTAGGAGCTGCTTTATGTATGTCAAAAGGTGTAATTGTTTAATGCGAGTGTAATTATTATTAACTGTTTACACGTATACAGCATTTATTTTGTTGAGTGTTATACTTGGAGGGAATCATACAATGTATTAAAATATATAAAACCACCAGATGATTAACTTAAAAATTAGCTATAAGATAGAACAATATAGAATTATTTTTTATACACTTTTAAGTGTATTAACTCATTCAGAACCAAAGGGGTATGCAAATTTTTTTTTTTTTTTATCTTAATGCTTTAAAATGAGGCTTCTGTATTAGACAACAGTTGTGCTCAGTTTCAATTCTTTTATTCTTTTCTATGCTTTTATCATCTTGCTGGTTGCAATGAATACTAATAAAACACTTATGTTGCCAGTAACTAATGAAAGTGTTTTACTTCAATACACACACAGATGCCAGTGCAGACCATAGTCACCCAAGCAAATCCCTGACTTCACCTGGAGTGTAAGATCTGCAATTGTTGGTCTGGATAATGGCCCAGCTGCAGTTGTGCTCTGATCTCCCATCTGCAATCCCCTTTTTGAGCTTTGTCAGAAAAAGTCTGTACTACAATAACATTCCAGTCCTTATGGTAAGAACTGCAATCCACTTAGAAATACAAATACTGGCATTTCATCTCCAAATATTACACACAAAATCAAGACGAAATAAAGCTAATTTTAGATTAAGTTAAATGTCAATATGGTGAATGAGGATAATCATGGGTGCAAACGATAACAATGATGATTAATATTATTCTGCAGTCCTGTACAGTATGGGGTAATAATACTATGTATTCTTATTATTTTAATATTATTATTATTATTATTATTATTATTATTATTATTATTAATAAAGCACCATGCACTGTAGGGAAGATAGTTGCTGATACAAATATTTAACATTTAAATATTGTACAATTCTATCCACCATAATACAGTTTCCCACCTCCTTACTACTAAGAAGGTCCAGCAGCTTGTTAGTGTTAGGAGTGAAGGAGGGGGTAATCAATATGCTCATATTACTAGTGATTGTGAGGAGTAAGACTCTGGGGCTGAACTTAATGTGGTTGGTGTTAATAGTAGTAGCAGTAATGGTGAAGCAACTGGTGGTACTAGTGTTAGGGGGAGTGGTAGGGGAAGCATTTGAGAGCATCCAGACTAGAGGTCAAGGGAGCCCACATGATTCCTCTAGCCCTCAGAGTCCCCTTCCCCTTCACAACAGTGTCCAAGTGGAACATGATCATTAAGAGGCCAGAACTGTTAGTGGATAGCAGGCGGGGAAATAATAATAACACCAGCACCACCAGGAGTACAGATCAGCTGCCTGTGTCTGTTGCTACTGCTGCCAGTCTGCCTTCTTCAGATCACCAAGAAATGGGAAGTGTGACATTTGGGGACCATCTGTCACATTGTTCATCACCTCCTTCAACCAGCAGTGAGATGTCTGTAATAGAGCAGCAGCAGCACATAGGGACTAGTGGTGGTAGTGATGATGATTGTGGAGAAGCTGGGGTGGAAGAGACATTGATGGCCTTTTTAGCAAAAGCTGAGAAGGAATGGGGATGACATCACTTCCACCACCAGTGAGCATTTGGAATTTGTAACTGCACTAATTCCTGCTTCTGCTGAGTTGCAAGGGCATCAGGATGCTGAGGAGGAAGATAGTACACTACAGACCTCTGTGGATACAGTGGGAAAGGGGTCATCAAGTGATGCAGGACTAGGACATGTTCCACTTACCAGAAGCAACAATACTCCTGGTCATAGTTGCAGTACTGATTCTGAGGCAGTAGCAGCAATAGCAGCAACATCATCCACTGCCACAGACAGTGAAGGGGAATATGGAGGACAAGAAGAAAGAGGCCATTCTTCTCCACCTGTTCCCTATCCCTATCCCCTGAAGTCATGGGTGTGGGACTATTTTTTTCTTGGGGGAGGCACAGTGCAGTCATCACCAATGGCACTATGCACAGTTTGTGACAAGTCAGTGAGAAGAGGAGGAAACACTTCTTGGCACAACCGCCCTGATAACACACATGAAACACAGACACCATAACATTTATGTCAAACATTTTAAAGCCAAACACCCACCTCAAAAATAGAGCACTGCTGTTGCTGTACCCCCTGACTCTCCAGAAAGGCAACAAAAGGCAAGGAGGAGATCAAAGAGGAGGAAGAACAGAGAAACCAAGGCAGAGACTGGAAATTTCATGACGAGCGAAACAACTAGCTCACCATCACCGTCTTCCAATCCACCTCATTCATCGTTACCTCCCCCGCCAAATAATAGCCACTCTATAGATGTTAGGATGTGGCAGTTTGTATTGCACACTGTGTTGTGCATTGACCACACAAGGCAGTGTGGTGGAGGAGAATCGCAAGCAGGGCATCTGAGGAGATTCCATCCTGCAGAATATGCTAAGCTGGTGTCAGGGAGGATTTATCATTACTATTAAAATGTCAGCAAGTTGTCATGTATCCTTAGCGGGTTGTGGACAAGGGGTATGGTGACAGTGGAAGTACTTGGATTCGGGTGTCATGGTGTTTGGATACATTTGTGCCCCCAGATCTTATTTACCACACACACTGTGCACATTGCAGTTGCTGATGAGAGGCACAGTTCCTGCTCTCAAGGGAAAAATGTCTATTCTAATAACACACCCATGATTTTGGAGGAGAGGCAGGTGGAGAAGAATTATTAGACAACTTCTTATTTTCTCCACATATACTGAGAGCTACTTATTTTGCTGCTACTGCCTCAGGTGCATCACTGGAGCTGGTCGTGGCAAGTGGAACCTTCATTATCCATCACCCATGTTACTGCTATTATTGATCCCATTCCCTTTCAGCTTCCTAATCATCCTGCTGATTAAACAACTCAGCAACAGCAGTTACAATTTCCGCAATTATGGACTCAGGAGGGCATTGTTACGGTTCAGTACACTCAGACACGTTAGGTTTAGGTAAAAACACAGTTTTATTAAAGCACACAAGGAATAATGTAACCCTCACAGGTCCAGTAAGTAGCATCAACTGACACAAGACAGGTTACAAGTAGTGTTGAGCGAGCATGCTCGGCCGATGCTCGGATCGGCTCGAGCATCGCTCTGCTCGGCACATGGCGGTACTCGTACGAGTACCGCATGTGTTCGCCCGCCATGTTCGGGTCTCCTCCCCGCACGTTTTGCGGCTGCTGCGCAGCCAATAAACGTGCAGGGAGGCTCTGACATCGGTGTAATGCCAGCAGCCATGTTGGCTGCTGGCATTACACTGATTGGCTGGCCAGAACCCGTGGTCGGGTGCTGTATAGCACCTGACCATCGAGTTCGGCTCAGTCTTAGCCAGGGAGAGCTGAGGATAGGAAGGGAAAGTCAGTGTAGGGAGGAAAAAAAGCAAAATTGTGAAAAAAAAGAACCAAAAGTCCTTTTTAGGACTACTGTGTGTGGGGGCAGCAGGTTATTTTGTGTGGGGGAAAAAAAAAATAAAAAAAAAATATATATTCTGTTTAGTGTGCAAAGTTGCAGATTAGAGCACATTCTGTTTAGTGTGCACAGTTGCAGATTAGAGCACATTCTGTTTAGTGTGCAAAGTTGCAGATTAGAGCACATTCTGTTTAGTGTGCAAAGTTGCAGATTAGAGCACATTCTGTTAAGTCTTCAAACTAAAATATCAAAGTCACATATTCCATTCAGTGTGCGTCGCCGCAGTTTAGCAGCACATTCTGTGTACTGTGCAGAGTTGCAGAATAGGAAGAAATACTGTTAAGTCTTCAAACTAAAATATCAAAGTCACATATTCCATTCAGTGTGCTTCGCCGCAGTTTAGCAGCACATTCTGTGTACTGTGCAGAGTTGCAGAATAGGAAGAAATACTGTTAAGTCTTCAAACTAAAATATCAAAGTCACATATTCCATTCAGTGTGCTTCGCCGCAGTTTAGCAGCACATTCTGTGACTGTGCAGAGTTGCAGAATAGGAAGAAATACTGTTAAGTCTTCAAACTAAAATATCAAAGTCACATATTCCATTCAGTGTGCTTCGCCGCAGTGTAGCAGCACATTCTGTGTACTGTGCAGAGTTGCAGAATAGGAAGAAATACTGTTAAGTCTTCAAACTAAAATATCAAAGTCACATATTCCATTCAGTGTGCTTCGCCGCAGTGTAGCAGCACATTCTGTGTACTCTGCACAGTTGCAGAATAGGAAGAAATACTGTTAAGTCTTCAAACTAAAATATCAAAGTCACATATTCCATTCAGTGTGCTTCGCCGCAGTGTAGCAGCACATTCTGTGTACTGTGCAGAGTTGCAGAATAGGAAGAAATACTGTTAAGTCTTCAAACTCAAATATTAAAGTCACATATTCCATTCAGTGTGTGTCACCGCAGTTTAGCAGCCTATTCTGTGTACTCTGCACAGTTGCAGAATAGGAAGAAATACTGTTAAGTTTTCAAACTCAAATATTAAAGTCACATATTCCATTCAGTGTGTGTCACCGCAGTTTAGCAACCTATTCTGTGTACTCTGCACAGTTGCAGAATAGGAAGAAATACTGTTAAGTTTTCAAACTCAAATATTAAAGTCACATATTCCATTCAGTGTGTGTCACCGCAGTTTAGCAGCCTATTCTGTGTACTCTGCACAGTTGCAGAATAGGAAGAAATACTGTTAAGTTTTCAAACTCAAATATTAAAGTCACATATTCCATTCTGTGTTCGTCACCGCAGTTTAGCAGCCTATTCTGTGTACTCTGCACAGTTGCAGACTAGGAAGAAATACTGTTAAGTTTTCAAACTCAAATATTAAAGTCACATATTCCATTCAGTGTGTGTCACCGCAGTTTAGCAGCCTATTCTGTGTACTCTGCACAGTTGCAGAATAGGAAGAAATACTGTTAAGTTTTCAAACTCAAATATTAAAGTCACATATTCCATTCAGTGTGTGTCACCGCAGTTTAGCAGCCTATTCTTTGTACTCTGCACAGTTGCAGAATAGGAAGAAATACTGTTAAGTTTTCAAACTCAAATATTAAAGTCACATATTCCATTCTGTGTTCGTCACCGCAGTTTAGCAGCCTATTCTGTGTACTCTGCACAGTTGCAGACTAGGAAGAAATACTGTTAAGTTTTCAAACTCAAATATTAAAGTCACATATTCCATTCAGTGTGTGTCACCGCAGTTTAGCAGCCTATTCTGTGTACTCTGCACAGTTGCAGACTAGGAAGAAATACTGTTAAGTTTTCAAACTCAAATATTAAAGTCACATATTCCATTCTGTGTTCGTCACCGCAGTTTAGCAGCCTATTCTGTGTACTCTGCACAGTTGCAGACTAGGAAGAAATACTGTTAAGTTTTCAAACTCAAATATTAAAGTCACATATTCCATTCAGTGTGTGTCACCGCAGTTTAGCAGCCTATTCTGTGTACTCTGCACAGTTGCAGACTAGGAAGAAATACTGTTAAGTTTTCAAACTCAAATATTAAAGTCACATATTCCATTCTGTGTTCGTCACCGCAGTTTAGCAGCCTATTCTGTGTACTCTGCACAGTTGCAGACTAGGAAGAAATACTGTTAAGTTTTCAAACTCAAATATTAAAGTCACATATTCCATTCAGTGTGTGTCACCGCAGTTTAGCAGCCTATTCTGTGTACTCTGCACAGTTGCAGACTAGGAAGAAATACTGTTAAGTTTTCAAACTCAAATATTAAAGTCACATATTCCATTCAGTGTGTGTCACCGCAGTTTAGCAGCCTATTCTGTGTACTCTGCACAGTTGCAGAATAGGAAGAAATACTGTTAAGTTTTCAAACTCAAATATTAAAGTCACATATTCCGTGTAAGATGAAGAAGGCGGGTAAAAAGGGACGGGGAAGTGGACGTGATCCTGATAGTTCAGGGCGCGGGTCAGGACGCGGAGAAACTGTGCCTGGTGCCAGAGCACAAGAAAGAAAGACATCTACCATACCTAGCTTCATGTCTAATTTTACAGGGCGTCGCAGGACATCACTCTCGAGGTCCGACCACTGCGAACAGGTGGTCGGTTGGATGACAGCTGATACTGCTTCCAGTCGGTTAAGCACCACCCTGTCTTCCACCAAGTCCACTCTCAGTAGCCAAGAGTCTGGTCAACATAATCCTCACTCTGATCATCCTTCCTCCCACCATACACGGTCTGGTCAAAGAAGTGATCCCACACTGGGATATAGTGATGAGCTCGTCTCATCACCAATCCTTCATTTGACCCTCTCTCCAAGCACGCTTGCAGAGGAACATGACATCTTGTGCCCTGATTCACAACCTCTAGAGGGTACCCAATCACAAGAAGATGACAGATGTGAACGGCATTTAAGGTCAAAGGAAGTAGTGGATGATGATGATGATGATGAGACACAGTTGCCATTAAATCAACCACTATTTCCGTCTCAAGACCTTGTTGAGGAGAATGTTATACAGTTGTCAATGACTGAGTATGTGGTGGGATCAAGACATGAGGAGGATGATCAGAGTGAGGAAGTGGAGGAGGACTTGGTGGACGATGAGGTGACTGACCCCACCTGGGAAGGTGTAGAGCCGAGCGATGACAGCAGTCCTGAGGGTGAGCCATCTGCAGCACCGCAACAGGCTGGAAGAGGCAGTGGTGTGGCTACAGAAAGAAGGCGGACCGCACCAAACCGGCCCGCAAATGTTCCACGGAGCACCCCCTTGCGTAAATCTACCTTGCCAAAGGGTAGGTGTTCCGCGGTATGGCGTTTTTTTAAGGAAAGTGCGGACGACAAAAGAATTGTAGTTTGCAACCTGTGCCACAGCAGAATGAGCCGAGGCATGAACACTAGAAACCTCACCACCACCAGCATGATCCGACACATGGCATCCAAGCACCGTAATAAGTGGGAGGAACGCCTGGATCGCCCATCTGTGTCTGCAGGCCACACCACTGCCTCCTCTTCCCCTGTTTTCGGTGCCGGCCAATCGCCTGTCGAAGGCGCAGGCCCGCATACCTCCCGCCCTGCACCTGTACCATCTGAAGCACCATCAGCGACCACATCCACTTCCCTGTCCCAGCACAGCGTCCAAATGTCGTTACCCCAGGCATTTGAGCGCAAGCGAAAATACCCAGCCACCCACCCACAGGCCATAGCACTAACCTCACACCTTTCCAAATTACTGGCCATCGAAATGCTGCCATTTAGGCTTGTGGACACTGAGTCCTTCCGCAGCCTGATGGCAGCAGCTGTCCCTCGGTACGCGGTCCCCAGCCGCCACTACTTTTCCTGGTGTGCCATCCCCGCATTACACCACCATGTGTCCCGTAACATCACCCGTGCCCTGACCAACGCAGTTACTGGGAAGGTCCACTTAACGACTGACACATGGACAAGTGCTTGTGGCCAGGGACGCTACATTTCCCTGACGGCACACTGGGTGAATGTCGTGGAGGCTGGGAGCGACTCGGACCCTGGGATGGCACGGGTGCTACCCATGCCGAGGATTGCGGGCCCTACCTCCATCAGGGTTTCCGCCAGCACCTACGTTATTGGCTCCTCCTCCTCCGTTTCCACCTCCGAATTCTCTACACGCAGCGCCACTCCCCCATCAGCCAGTAGCTGGAAGCAGTGTAGCACTGCAGTGGGGAAGCGTCAACAGGCCGTGCTGAAGCTGATCTGCCTTGGGGACAAACAGCACACGGCCTCAGAGCTGTTGCAGGGGATTAGTCACCAGACCGAGCAGTGGCTCTCGCCACTCAACCTGCAACCAGGCATGGTTGTGTGTGATAATGGGCGTAACTTGGTGGCGGCTTTGGAGCTCGGCAAGCTCACACACGTACCATGCCTAGCGCATGTATTTAATTTAGTGGTTCAGCGATTTCTAAAAACCTACCCCAATGTGCATGATCTCTTGACCAAGGTGCGCCGCGTGTGTGCACATTTCCGTAAGTCATCTACAGCTTCGGCCGGCCTGTTGAAGCTGCAGCAGCGCTTACAATTGCCAGCTCACCGGCTGCTGTGTGACGTGAGCACGCGCTGGAACTCCACCTTCCACATGTTGGCCCGGCTTTGTGAGCAGCAGAGGGCAGTAGTGGAGTACCAGCTGTTACACGGTCGTCGCCTCTCCGTTCAACTTCCTGTAATCAGAAGTGAGGAGTGGGAATGGATGTCAGACCTCTGCGAGGTTTTACGCAATTTTGAGGAATCGACACAGATGGTGAGCGGTGATAACGCTATTATCAGTGTAACCATCCCACTTCTGTGTCTACTGAAACGCTCGCTGCTCACAATTAAAACCGACGCTTTGCATGTGGAAGAGGTGGAAATGGGGGAGGAAGAGCTTACACAAGGTGATAGCCAGAGCACCCTCACTTCGTCTTCTCAGCGACAATTGGAGGAGGCGGAGGAGGAGGAGGAGGAGGAAGACACGGTTGCCTCCGCTACAGAGGGTAGCCATGGAACTTTAGTTCCATCTCTTCAGCGTGGGTGGGCAGAAGAGGAGGAAGAGGATGAGGAGATTGAGAGTCATCCTCCTGGTGAGGACAGCGAAATCTTGACTGTTGGTACTCTGGCACACATGGCTGACTTTATGTTAGGCTGCCTTTCCCGTGACCCACGCGTTGTACGCATTTTAGACAACACGGATTACTCGGTGTTCACCCTTCTGGACCCCCGCTACAAAGAGAATTTCTCATCTCTCATTCCTCCGGTGGAGAGGACAAGCAAAATGGTGCAATACCAGAAGGTTCTTGTTGAAAAATTGCTCCAAAATTTTCCATCTGACAACGCTGGCGGCAGAGTACGTGCTACCTTGGCCAACCGAGAATGGGAGAAAAGGGGAGCACACAGCAGTTCCGAGAAAGGCAGGGCAACACTCTCCAAGGCGTGGGACACCTTCATGACACCCCGCCAGCACCCTCACCCTGATGCGCAGCCTAGTGTCACAAGGAGGGAAAAGTTTTGGAAGATGGTGAAGGAGTACGTAGCAGACCGTGTCAGCGTCCTCAATGATCCCTCTGTGCCTTACAACTACTGGGTGTCCAAGCTGGACACGTGGTATGAACTGGCACTCTACGCCTTGGAGGTGCTGGCCTGCCCTGCCGCCAGCGTTCTGTCTGAGCGGGTATTTAGTGCTGCTGGTGGCATCATAACAGATAAGCGTATCCGCCTTTCCACCGACAATGCTGATAGGTTGACACTAAAAATGAACAAGGCCTGGATTTCCCCTGACTTCTCCACTCCACTGGAGGAAAGCCCCGGGGGAACATAAACTCACTTTACATATATTATTTACAATGATGGGAATACTCTGTATTCCCATTCACCCCTTCCACCCAAAAAACGGGTATATGGTTGACTCTTAATCTTCTCATCCTCCTCCTCCTCTTCCATATGCCCTGTGCTATAATTTTTATATAGGGCCAGCTCACCAGCGGGCCCTGTGATATAATTTTTATATAGGGCCAGCTCACCAGCGGGCCTTGTTTGACAATTTTTATATAGGTCAGTTCACCAGCGGGCCTTCTCATATAATGTTTTATTGGGTCAGCTCTCTAGCGGGCCCTCTCATATAATGTTTTATAGCGTCAGCTCACTAGCGGGCCTTCGCATATAATGTTTTATAGCGTCAGCTCACTAGCGGGCCTTCGCATATAATGTTTTATAGCGTCAGCTCACTAGCGGGCCTTCGCATATAATGTTTAGGATGGTCAGCTCTGCAGCAGACCCTCACCCATAATGTTTTAGATGGTCAGCTCAGCGCACGTTTCCCTCTTAATCATGGCCTCAGTTCAATAAAATCAAGGAAATTTTTGGGAGAATTTGCCTCTGCGCACGTTTCCCTCTTAATCATGGCCCCAGTTCAGAAAATCAAGGAAATTTTTGGGAGAATTTGCCTCTGCGCACGTTTCCCTCTTAATCATGGCCCCAGTTCAGAAAATCAAGGAAATTTTTGGGAGAATTTGCCTCTGCGCACGTTTCCCTCTTAATCATGGCCTCAGTTCAGAAAATCAAGGAAATTTTTGGGAGAATTTGCCTCTGCGCACGTTTCCCTCTTAATCATGGCCCCACTTTCGAAAATCAAGGACATTTTTGGGAGAATTTGCAGATGATATACAAGTAAATATACAGCAAATATTGTTTGGTAACAATTTTTCGCCTAAAGTCGTTTTTATTTTCCTTTTTGTGTGTTTTATGGTCAGTCTGTAAAAATGGCGTACTACGGGCGAAAGATCGTTCCCAGCAGCGATGTTGGAGTCCAAGATGCATCCAGACATCCTCCCTATGCTGTCCCTGAACCATTTCTGTGGTGTTTCCATCCTTTTCTGCCCTTTTCCTATGGACCAGGCACCCTCCCCTCATCAGAGCAGGGGGTGCCTGGTGTAATGCTCGAGTCCTCCCATTGACTTCAATGGGGCTCGGGTGCTCGGCCGAGCACTCGAGCCTCAGGGGGTGCTCGGTCAGAGCACCCGAACACCCGAGCATTGGGGTGCTCGCTCATCACTAGTTACAAGTGGTTACCCACACAGGTCCAGTAAAGTGCACAACACAATACTGACACAGGTCAGGTAAATCGTGATACAGGGTATGAGTATGATACAGTGGAGCCACTGGCAGAGTGGCTAGCAATGACTGCGGTACAATGTTGCTAACGCCACAGGCGGTGACAATGACCTGAGTAACGGAGGCAGAGCTTACTAGCACGGTTCCACTACGGTGGACGCCCACCGTATACTACAAAGGCAAATGAGAGCTCGTGCCAAACGGAGAGATCGACACCAGTGCTCTTGCTATGATCCAAAGGGTTAATGTGCTACATAAATGGAAGACAACCGGAAGCGCCCAACTGATCTACTAAATGGTACGTCCTGGGTATAGGTAGCAAGCACACTACTATAGCAAGTTGATGCGAGGCAGCGCCCCCGAAGGGGTTAATAATCGCTATGGTCTGGATAACGGCAACCCAACTGAACCTAAGGTGACCAAGCGATGTAGCACGGTGTAATAGGATACAGGCACACTGAGACTCTGAGCCAACCGGTATAAGGACATGGTACCGGAGTACCGGAGACGTGAGACACACTAGAGGGAACCGTGCACTGTAAGCAGCCGGAACTGCCAGGTAAAGTCCAATGAACCAGCTGAAAGCAGGAACCCACGCCAACCGGTTCAGTAACCAGCACAGGAATGTAGCCAAGCTGAGTCGGAGCAGGAAGCAGGAACGTCAATCTCACCGGGTCGGTACACGGAGCAGGAACGTTGATCTTGCCACGTCGGTACACGGAGCAGGAACGTCAGCCAAGCTGGGTCAGAACAGGAAGCAGGAACATCAGCCAATCCGAGTCGGTACACAGAATCAGGAGCAATGACTGAATGGCGTGGTCAGGCAGTCCGGGGTCATACACTGGATCAGAATCACAGAACTATCGCTAGGCATCAGGTACACCACGAAAGGGCATTAGCCAAGTGACAGCCCAGGGTATAAAAAGGCTGTCACTAGGAGGAGCAATACAGGACAGCCAATAGGAGAGCAGCAACATAGAGATGGACAGAATGTCGCTAGATCACGGGCGCCGTAATAGGCATTTGAGAAAGGCCAGTGGCCACTTGGCCAGTAGGGCATTTTTTTTCTCAGGGCTTGTGCTTTAAAAAAAAATAAATACAAAAATAATTAAAAAAAAAATTGTCCTGCAAAAAAAAGATACAATTTTGGGGGGTTTTGTTTCTAACAAGGCTAAGTCATACAAATTAATAATTCCTTAGGGCTTGTGCCAAACAAGCTAAAGTCCTACAAATCAATGTTTCTTCCAGGCTTGTGCCTCTAACAACAAATCTAACAAATTATCCTCTACAAAATAATCTATCAAGTCAAATATCAGTCCACCCCAGTGGCAGCTTATGTCAGGGGGTTCCTGTCTCTATCACTTTACATATAAATGTCTTATTTCCTTATTTTCAAGAACCCCCAAAACAAAAAGAAGTAAGCAAAGATTTATACCATCAGCAGTATCAGCAACCCTAATACCATCCCAATATTTTCCACAACATATCATCAGCATCAAGAAGATCATTTTGTGTGTCTCAGGGACAGCATTCTAATACTTGTGGTGGTGGGCGGGGGGTGCCACATCTTTATTTGACATGCTCCCAGAGGATGGATTGTTAACTGATATAAATGAACAGCGTGTAGCTCCTAGGAGAGGTTCTATTACTTGTGAGATGGTTACATCATACCAGCACTGACGCTTACTGGGGTGGAAATGCTTAGATGCCCAACAGCATAATTAGAATATATTAGATGCCTTTAAAAAGGGCCTGGGTACTTTTTAAAAGAGCAGAACATAGAGGGCTATGTATGTTAGTATTGGGATTAATATTTATTTAGTGCTTGACGATTCAAGGCAAAATCTGATTGCCATTTGGAGTCAAGAAGGAATTCTTCCCCCATTCAAAGCAGAATTTGAAATTGCTGAAATAAGGGTTTTTTTATTCTCTTGGATCAACAGCGGTAAACAAGAATAGGAAACGGGTTGAACTTGATGGACGCAAGTCTTTTTTTCAACCTAATCTACTATGTAACAAGTGTGCAGTCTGAGTAGGTTTTCAGTGCTGCTGATTATTTTGTTAATGACAATATAAAGCAGCAATGTTGGTAGACTTATCCTTTTTAAAAATCAACCAGCATCTAATACGATACGAACATCAGGTAGCAGAAGTGGACAAAAACACACAAGACAGAGAAGCCCACAGGATGAGGAGATTGAACAGTTACCTCCAAAAACCAGTTAGGACCACTTCTATGACCACTGATCAAGGTTTGACAGTAATCAATTAATAATAATTCAGGGTTATATAGGAATCATACATGATGATGGAAATAATTTGTTTAGAATTTCCCTCCTGTTAATCTTCATGATTAGTTATGTAAATGAATCACTTCAACATCATACGCATCAAATGCAACTTTTTGTTTATTTTAATATGCAAATACTGTATATGGGTACTCCCACTGCTAAGAGTGGTTTTATTCAAAAGTTATTGCTGTTCAGACTTAAATTTTTAGGTGTTAGGTGCAATATCTCAATGGCCTTAAATGTTACAGAGGTGGTGTTGCTACATCATCCTATGGTGGTTTATGGTCAAATGACCATAGCTGCCCATAGGATTGTGTAACCACAGCTCCACTATAACATTTAAGACCACTGCAATACTGCACCAAAAAAAAAATGTTTGAGCATCAATAACTTTTGAATAAAATATCTCTCAACAGTGGGAGCACCCTTGTTTTAATTGTCACTCCCCCTTTTAATTTTCTCTTTGTGAAAAATGCTTAGTATAGCAGCAGAAAGAAAGAAAATCCTTCAAAATATTTTTTGCAGGATTACTAAAAATATTACTGCAAGGCTAGAATTAATATTTTTTATTGTAGTTTTTCAACAAGGCAAGCCCTGAAAAAATGTGTTTGCAGGCTCCAGGTTTGCAAATACAAGGCCTGAAAGAGGTGGTAATTTGATGATTGCACTTCCCACTAGCAATAGTGCTGCTGAGGGACAAGCAGCACTAAAACAACCCCTGCCACATCAGTTGCATCTGATGAGAAGTTGGTCAGTCACACTTCTCTTGAACCTGTTCTAAAATCATTGGCACACTGGAATATTAATAATTCCCTTGTGAACAGGAAGGAACTGTGCATTTATTATCAGCATGTGGAAACACTGTAAAAGAGTGGGAAAGACTTGAAATAACCACAGTTGGTGCTTCTACTATCAAATTATGCAATCAATAAGCACAACTATAACCACCAGCTTGACATTTATGTTGGTAACGTTAAACCACCAACCAGAAAATCAGAAGCTGCTATGGCTAAGGTCTTTGTCTGCTCCACTAAATACAAGTGCAGAATAATGACCCACTTCTTCTACAAATGCACCAGCAATGCCTCAGGCAGATGCTGCTGCCATCTCAGCATTTATGATAAGATCAGGAGTAGTGGGAAGGGAAACCACATCTACCAGCACCTGTCCTTGTCCCATCTCACTGCTGCTAGAACCCAGTCCCATGATGGTCATGTTGTTCTGTGATACACTAGCCTGGTCACATCAGCCTGCTGATTATGTCTGTTTCTGATGACTCGGCATCCGGATTTATAGCAGCAGCAAATGTAAGAATTAGGGGTGGGTAAAAAGTAAAAAAAAATTCCCTCTGGAATTTTCATGGAAAAAAAAACAGTTCCCAACTTTTACTGTGAAAATTCCTGCCCATAGAAAATTCATAACATTTCTGTCTTTTCGCCATTGCCAATAAATTTTCCTCAAGAGCTTTCTGTTTTTTGCCTATGTTTTTTATAACTGCAACATTTCCCTCCGCAATACTAATTCTTCTGAGGGCTGAAGTAGAGAAATAAACAGCTGAAAGTAAAAGTTGTGAGTCTACAGCAACATATGCCTTGAAAAAATTGTTAGCAGGATGAGTGCTTTTTAGTGTTGAGCGAGCGTGCTCGGCCGATGCTCGGATCGGCTCGAGCATCGCTCTGCTCGGTACATGGCGGTACTCGTTGAGTACCGCCATGTGCTCGCCCGCCGTGTTCGGGTGGCGGGGATCTGTGCCGGAGGAGGCACAGATCTGAAGACGCTCCGCTGGACCACCAGGGACTGGAGGTACGGGGGCATTGCGGAGATGAAGGGGGCATTGCGGAGATGAAGGGGGACATTGTGGAAGAGGGGCATAGCGGAGATGAAGGGGGACATTGTGGAAGAGGGGCATAGACTCTATGCCCCTCTTCCACAATGTCCCCCTTCATCTCCGCTATGCCCCTCTTCCACAATGTCCCCCTTCATCTCCTCTATGCCCCTCTTCCACAATGTCCCCCTTCATCTCCGCTATGCCCCTCTTCCACAATGTCCCCCTTCATCTCCTCTATGCCATAGAGGAGATGAAGGGGGACATTGTGGAAGAGGGGCATAGCGGAGATGAAGGGGGACATTGTGGAAGAGGGGCATAGAGGAGATGAAGGGGGACATTGCGGAGATGAAGGGGGACATTGCGGAGATGAAGGGGGGCATTGACCAGGCACCCTCCCCTCATCAGAGCAGGGGGTGCCTGGTGTAATGCTTGTGTCGCCCCATTCAATTGAATGGGGCTCGGGTGCTCGGCCGAGCACTCGAGCCTCCGGCGGTGCTCGGTCAGAGCACCCGAGCACCCGAGCATCGGGGTGCTCGCTCATCTCTAGTGCTTTTGTCTTTTGCCCATGACACTAACCTCCTGCTTGTAAAACACCTGAACAGCCATCCTTTAAAAATAACTGTGAATTTCAATATTTCAGCAGGGTGCAACATATGAAATCAACTCTTTAAAGTCTCTGTTTTCAACAAAAGAAAAGGGCAGCATGACAACCGCCAACATTTTGGCAAGTTTACTATTCTACAGGCGTATTTTTGGATTATATTCAACAATCTTGTCTGGACTCTACTCCCATGGTCATTTACAACTGGATCCTTGCACACCTGGTCATGTGCTCATTGCTGAAAGATCAGTTGTACACAATAAAAGAACAAGAAACAGTGCAATTAAGCCTCTAAGTGCAGGCTTTTCAGATTCAAGTACTACTCAACAGTACAAAAACTGCGAACCCCTTCAGGATGGGAACTCACAGAATATGGAGGCTTAACCAACCTCTAGGTTGAAAGGCACTTCTCGTATTAATACAGCAAGCATGCCAAAGACAGTCTCAGTCTGAAAATTCACCTCCTCCTTCACGATAGCATCAGAACAAATGGAAGACTATGACTATAATATATTGTTTGCCTCCATTTACTGGAGCCACTTATAAAATGGTATTGGATGCAAAAAAAAATATACAGATACAACTGTAATGATAATATTAACCCTACGTATTTCATCACATCTGTGACCCCCTGATGAAGTCACAGGTGTTATGAAACACGTAGGGTCCCATAACACACAGATAACAGCTATATAAGGAAAGAACTTAGATCATTCTGCCTATGTCTTCTCTTCAGTCACAAAGAATTTTGGGGTATTTTGGGTCAACCTCCTTTCTCTCCCCCAGAGGTCCCCAAACTCCACAAACACAGGGAACACATTTTCTGCCTACAAGACTCCCTAACCTACACTCCAATTTTAATTTATTTGCCTGTCTTAGCTAGATGTAAAATTGTATTTCTTTCTCTATCTCTCTCAAGTGCAGAAATTATATGCTGTGAGAAGGGAAATTTGCCATTCAATACAATGATCTAGGTGTGAAAAGCAGAAAATCTGCACTTTTTCACTAAAACTGTTATTCTCCTCTAGGCTTTTTGAAGTCTCAAACTATTTTCTTTTACTTTTTGCTTAGGAAGATTTTCAGCACGTTATTCATTACTTTGAGGACAAGCACAACAGTTAGTTGAACTGCTACACCTTTCTCCGTTATGCCATTAATACTAGAATGTGACTCGTTTTCACTAGTGGTGGAACTTTTTATGAGATTTTGACAAACAGCCTCCTTAGGAGGAGAAGGATCATCATCATTTATTGTGCACACTGCAGCAAACATGGCAAACAAGTTTTTGAACTACCACTTTACTAGCATTGCTTGCACTGCTTCTACTTGCCAAGCGGTGTGGGAAATTCTAACCACTGATTTCAATACAATGAGCTAGGCATAAAAAGCTGAAAATCTGCACGTTTTCACAAAAAATTTCTCGCTCTGAGGAAAGTGAAATTTTTTTCCTGTTTCAATTTTGAGGCAAAACGTTTCCTCCATCCCTAGTAAGAATGTCAGTGCTGGTGGTTGTGGTAATGCCTTTTCCCAAATGCATCTCTCTCTTCCAATTATATATCGCTTTCTGCCAAGAACACCCTAATATTCTCTTTGACATCACCAGCTTCACCACTTTGTAAGGAATTTCATTTTGATTCCTTTTGGCATCTCTCTCACTCCTTACTTCCTTCCCTAGTCTGCCTCTTTGTTCCCATTGGAGCATATTAGTTTATTCTCCAGCATGCCCGGGGCCTAAGTGCTCAATTATCGTGCTATCTAGTTTGTTCTGAGAGTTTGTTCCTGATTTGTTTTCTGTTGCTGATTTTTGACCTACACTCCTGACTACCATTTGTGCCTGCTAACTCCTAACACCCCCGTACCTTTTTTGCTTGCCTTCTGACTGGGCTTTCTTGTGATTAAGGCAGGGCCAGGTCTTGTATCTGGGTAGCAGTCTTAGGTTTGGCTGCTCACCCAGTCTAGAGGAGTCTGGTTCCCTTGCCGGGGGGGTATTCCTCATTTCCTCAGAGCTCCCTGTTTGGTGTGCCTTGTGTACAGCTCTGGTTAGTTGGTGGCCCTCATTTATTCGGGTGGAATTGCAGTCTCAGCCCTCTAACTGGGAGTACTGTATTTGGGTGATGGCATACTCAGATTTATAGTTGATTGATCTGATAGTGGGCCAGAAAGTCTGATCTTCTTTGTAGCGGTCTTAGTGTGCTGGGTTCTTTGTAGTGGTCTTACCCTGCTAACCCTTTGGGTAGCAGGGTAACCCATGCTGGGTATAGTTAAGCTCTTAGCAAATTCTTGCCAATCTTTTATGAGTTCTTCTCGGCTTAGTAGTCAATTCTCCACTGGGCCCATCCTGGCCCTTTGTGGTTTTGTTGGCTACTTCCAGTCCACCTGGAATGTCCTCTCTCTAGTTCTACTCTGTCTAGGGATCCAGTTCCTTTTACTAGTCCAGGTCTTTTGTACAGCATGCACTTGCTCCCATTCTGGCCAGGATCCGGGCTCAACTGGTATTGGGCATCTGGCTTCGTGGCCAGCACCATTAATCTGGCTTATGCCACAGCAAGGGGGAAAGTGTGACTGTCATCGCTCACAAACTTTACACATGAGCGTTGCTCTCTAGCCTCTAGACCTGGGCTTCTTTGTTATACTTGTGACACTCTATCACACTCAACACCACCACCACCAGCCTCTGTTTGCTTTCTCGTATGATTTGTTAATGACAAATGTGGCAGAGGGCCCCCTGTTGTCACACTTGTCATCACATAAGATGGACCACTTATATCAGGAGTTAGAGGGCACAGGCAACTGAACCGTGCTGCTGCAGGAATATAGTGACCCCTTTTTTATTATGCTTCCCCAGATCCTTAGGGATGATGTATGTGTCTGTGGCTCACATGGGTAGAAGGAACTGGGTCTCTTCACTACTGCTGCTACTGGATTCTTCAACCTCTGACTCAGCAGAACTGGAACTTTTATGGAAAACCTGCAGTTTGCTACTTTTTCAATGAAAATTCCTGTACAATTTGTACCTTTTTGCTATCCCAAATACATTTCCTATGAGAACTTTGTCAATTTCTGTCTATGTATAAGAACTCCCGAGGCAATACTGGGGAGGTCAGACTCATATGTGTGGTTCTATGGCTACCAATGCAGTGGAAAATAGTTGGAGGTCAGTATGTGGAGTTGTATGGCTACTAGTCAAGGCTGGGGGATCAGTATGTGTGGGTCTATGGCAAACTGCAGTGAGACAAATTTAGTAGGTCAGTATGTATGGTTATATGGTTACCAGTGCAGCAGTGCAAGGCTGGGAGTTCAGTATGTGTGGGTCTATGGCTACCAATTCTATGGGACAGGGCTGGAGGTTTAGTATCTGTGGAAGTAGAGGGCAACATGAGACTCTCCAGCTGCTGCCAAACTCTCATTATTTATTACCAACCTTTGTCTGGATGGGAGTTGTAAGAAGCTGGAAGACCTCATGTTGTTCATCACTGTCATTTGGCTACCAGTGCACTGGTACAAGTCTGGGGGGTAAGTATGTGTGATTCTATGGCTACAGCTGGTTCTATAACACTGGTGGGCAATGTAAGGCTCTCATGCTGGAGGGCTGTCATGTTCCCCCAGATTCTGTTCTGGTCTCTTAACTGGTTTTCTGGTTCTCTTGCCTTTTGGTATTCTCCTCCATGTTCAGTATACGGCTTTGCTTTTTTGGCCTATATTTAGCACTGAATCCTTCATGGCAGTGTGCGATCTAAGCATTCTGTATCTTGTAGTGTTCTCATCCTGTTCCAGAGTTCTCGTGATATCGACCCGGCTAGTTCTCGGGGTCGATATCCTGTCTACTGATTCAAATATTACGTTTGCTCATCTGGCTCTTGACCTCGGCTTGTCTTCGACTCCTCTCCTGTATTTTGTCTAGGTGCTATGTTTTCTCGACTGGTTCTCGACCCTGGCATGTCCGACTCTTCTTGCCTGCTGTTATCGACCTCATGTTGAGTGTTCTCTGGTGTGGTTGACTCTCGGGGCCCAGCGCTTCTCCTTGACACCGTCGACCCTGAGTTGAGCTCACCATTTTGTAGTCGACTCCCGGGGGCCCGGTGCTCTTTCTCAAAACCATAGACCCTGCGTCGAGCTCACAATTGTGCAGTCGACTCCCAGGGCCCGGTGCTCTTCCTAGAATCCATCGACTCTGCGTTGAACTCACCACTGTGTTGACAACTTCTGGTCTGGACTTCTCATTTGAACACCAGCTGTATACAACAGGTAGGTCTCTTTCAGTTGTTTCCAGTCCTGTGAGTAGTTATCTGTCTCCTAGGGGGTCATCCGACCATCAGGCTTTGCAGCCTGCTACCCCACCCGGCCCCTGCTGCAGCAAGGCTCCCTGGGAACAGCCACTGACAGCCAGCACTGCTCCCCAAATGACACTCTCTAGCCTCTTGCTCACAGGGGCCTACCCAGTGAGTATACTGTATGTACATTCCGTTTCCTGTATATATATATATATATATATATATACACAAATATATTGTGTATATAGCAGCTTGCTACTATTTCTGGGGTTCTCCCCTCTAGGAATCCACCAGCTGCTACATTGGGTGACAAGAGCCTAATGTTTGTCCATCTCTGTTCAAAAAAAAACAAACAAAGGTGAGAGTCTCATAGTATAGTATATCAAAAAGAACAGGAATCAGATATTGAAGGAAAGGTACTCACATAGTATAGTTGCTACTAGAACTTCTAGAAGCTAGCTAGTTGCACTAGTAGAGGATATTGAAACTGTACCCACAGAGATTGCTGTAAGCCGAACACTCAATCACTCCTACACCACAGTCCAAAGGAACAGCTTAAAGGGATAAACACACAACAAATGCAAGGAGAGTGGCCATATCTCACTATAAAGATAACAATAGTAAAATATTGTGATAATACAAATACTCACAGGGATTATTCCAAGACTAGCCTCCTCCGGAGTCTACAGGTTAATCTCAAGAGGGGAATAGTGATGTCAGTACTCCCTGCAACGGAACCATACCTGTGCGCATTAATAGACAGATAAAGGGCCTTCACAAGGAACATGAACAGAGAATATAAAAAAATGTTTATTCCAAAATGGAAAAACTCCTCAACATGTTTTGTGGTCATTGATGCTGAGTCCCAACTGACAAAATTAAGTTTAAACAGAAAAATAATCAGTCTGTCAATCAGAGATACACAGAGGCAACACATCCACACCGGTATCATGGATAAATAATAATATAAATATATATACATTTAGCAAATAAAAATACATAGCTGATGTATATATAAAAACAGTTCATTAGAACAACTTGTATATCACACCAGTAAAAACACCTAAGCAAAAAAGTCTGTAACTTTCACCCAGCAGGGATACAAAGATTAAAACACGCAGTCTTCTTTCCAGACTTTTTATACTCCAACAAGGTTTCTCTATTCAACTTTGATGCTCTAATGGCACTATCTAACAAGTTTTCTGGATAACCTTTCTACAGGAATATGCATTTAAGAACACTTTTTAATGTATCACATTTCCAAAGTAATCAAAGAAATTGGCTAAAGGGGATATTCTACCTCTACTATTTAAAATGACAACTGTCATACCTGTGAAAATTATTTGAGTCCGCTTCTTTAAAATGTGTTATCATATCTACCGCACCAAATAACCCCGATGATAGAACTAGGTCTAAAAAACAAAAGAACCTCACCTATTATTGTTCAGATGTTCTACAAAGGGTGACATTTCCAAAGGATCCAGCTGCCAAATAATTAGATCATCGATGAATCTGCAGTAGAAGATAAGGTTCTCCCCAGACTGATGGCCATGTAAAAGAAACCCATAATTAGATTTGCGTAGCTTGGGGTGAACCTTGTCCCCATTGCCTCTCCCTTGGTCTATAAATAAAAGCATTTGTGAAATACGAAATAGTTATGTGAAAGCATGTGTTCTATTGCGTCTAATAAAAATCTCTTTTGTTTAGTAGGCATTAAGAGATCTTAACAGCCTTGAGTCCTCCCTCATGGAGTACGTTGGAATATAAGTTAGACACATCTAAAGTCACCCAACAACATCTCTCAGGCCAAATAAAATTCTTAAGTAATTGTAAAAAATGTGTAGAATCCTTAAGATAAGACTATAACCCCAACACCAGACGTTGCAAATGAAAATCAACTAACTGTGATAGACTGAATGTAAATGAACAAATCCCTGTAATGATGGGGCAACCAGGAGGAGCAGAGAGGGACTTGAGGATCCTAGGAAGATGATAATAGATTGTGGGGCCCTCATGAACAACCCATCTCTGCCCTCATGAACAACCCATCACCATATGCCCAATCTATCAGGTGTTTTAACTACATTCTATAAAAATAAATGGGATTGAATGAAAAACTCGATAGAAAACTGGATCATCAAAAACTCTAATTGCCTCTAAAATATACTTAGACCTGTATTGTATGACTACTCCTCCACCCTTGTTAGCTGGTTGAATTACAATTTTATCATAAACTTTCAGAGTCTGTAGAGCTATATATTTTGTTCTTGAAAAATTGCGTCTGATATTGAAACTCTGACTTTCAACCATGTTACACATATCTTCCAGGACCATATGATAAAATGTATTAATAAAATGGCCTCTACTTGATTTGGGGTTGAACTTGATTAATGGATGATTACAGAGATTCTACTGTACCCTCTCTGAGGTATGTTTCCAACCTTATTAATTTGGTCTTAATATTCTGTGTGGCAATCGGTATATCATCAGGAGATTCTGATTTCCTTATTTTGGAATTAGCAAAATATCTTTGCAGTGTTAAATTATGGATAAATTTACGGGTACATTTATTCTAAGTCTACCATTAAGTCGAACTTATTGGGTTTAGCTGTTGGGAAAAAATGTAGGTCCTTCATGAGAACCCTCTCTTCTTTATCCTCTAATTTATATGAGGATAAATTGTAAACAACAGACCTATCTGTCCTATCTGTTTTTCTCACCTTATTTTCTTGTTCTGCCTCTCCATCTATTTCCTCTGGATCTCCCTCTAATCCTCATTTCACCTCTCCCAATATGGAAAAAGCGATTGGGATTCTGAAATATTACCACCATGGGGGTAAGGATTTTCTTTCCCTCTAGGAACCTGTCTCTAAAAAACGGGGCTGTGCTGAGCTGGTAGATGGGCCTTCTAGGGGATCTTCCAAATTGGGGATCGGAGTAGATGGATTGGGACGGGATTGTGTATTATGGGTATTTGGATCAACTCCTACTGAGTGGATTCCCAATGGATATGTATTCTTATTGATAGGTAAAGTTACATAATTGGGCCTAGGGTCCTCATTCAAATAAGGTGTCACTCTGTGGTTGGTTGTTAATGCCCTGTGGGACCCTGACCCAACGGAAACAGCAGAAATTGAATTGTGACCGGAACTCTGTGAAGCCCTTCCGATCAATCTCCCTATGATAACATTTTTAAAACACTCAGAAAGAGATTGTTTCTGTTTATCCATTCTAAATCTTGAATAATTAATATTATGCCTGGTGGGATGAACATTGGGTTGGGGGATTTGGTTCTTCCTTCAATTCCCGATATTACCTTCTCTGTAATCTGTTACATCACGTTCCAATTTTTTGTCCAATTCACTCATTACATTCTGGATTTTACCTGCCAAGATTTCCACTTTTTTGGCTCTGTGTTTAATGAGTAGTATCATTAGACTTAAAGAACACAAGTCTAATGTATTAATGTATCATTCTACTCTTTCAAACATTTTTAAATGCTTATTTTTTTATATATATATTGTAAATGTGTTTCAATGGAGGCATTGCCATTTGGGGTCTGTACTGGCACTCGAAACATCACCTTCATAGATTTGTCCCGTGCCACTCTGGCATCCAAGGAGTTAATGTATCTATTAGATGACATTGATTTTTATGTTTGAAAAGAATGTGTATAACAGTCAATTATATCATATATATTTAGTCACTATTGGATGATATGGACACTCTGTTTGTGTATTGGTTGGACACTGTTGGAATAGTAATTGATCTCCATGCGATCTAACTTTTTGTTTCCTCTTTGAGTTCATTTTCAAATCAAACTAGTTATTGTTCGATAGTGAATCGATGGGAACAACATAATATATATAGATATATGTATTTATTTGCATCAATGTATCAATTGGAGTATCTTTATTAGTCCAATTAAAGAAAATATGTAGGCCAATATTTATGCATGCACCTATGATATATATACACATCTATAATGAGTGTTTTAATCTTTGTATCTTTGCTGGGCATAAATAACGTGTTTTGTGTGTGTGTTTTTTTACTGGTGTGATTTACCGGTTGTTCTAATGAACTGTTTTCATATATACATCAAATATGTATTTTTATTTACAATATGTATATGCTTTTAAATGTATATTATTACTGATCCATGTGGCCATGTTGCTACGGTTTATCTCTGATTGACAGACTGTTGATTGGTCTGCTCAAGCTTTTTTCCAATTGGGATGCAACATCAATGACCATGCCGGCATTTATATGTTTGTGTGTTAGGCAGACCAGTTGTTTGTTTGTTATTTCTTCCTGAAGAAGTGGTCAGTTTCAGACCATGAAACATGCTGAGGGGTTTTTACATTTTAGAATAAACATTTTTTATATTCACTGATCTAACATAGTAATTTAGGTTGAAAAAAGACTTGCGTCCATCTAGTTCAACCCTTTTCCTATTCCTGTTTACCATCGTTGATCCAAAAGAAGGCAAAAAAACACAACAATACAGCAATTTCAAATTCTGCCCCAAATGGGGGGGGGGGGAGAGAATTCCCTCCTGATTCCAAATGGCAATCAGATTTCTCCCTGGATCAACAAGCCCTAAGTAAAATATTAATCCTAATACTAACGTACATAGCCCTCTATGTTATGTTCTTTTAAATAAGTATCCAGGCCCTTTTTAAAGGCGTCTAATGTAATCGATAGCACCACCTCCTCATGCAGTGAATTCCATACCTTTATTGTCCTTACAGTAAAGAAACCCTTCCGCTGTTGTAGATTAAATCTCCTTTCCTCAAGTCTAAGCGGGTGGCCCCTTATCCTATGTACTGTTCTGTTAATGAACAGGTCTTTGGAGAGCCCTTTGTATGGGCCCTGAACATATTTATATAGTGTTATCATATCCCCTCTAAGACGCCGTTTCTCTAGTGTATACAAGTTTAACTTTTCTAGCCTTTCCTCATAACTAAAACTTTCCATTCCTCTTACTAGTTTTGTAGCCCTCCTCTGCACTTTCTCTAGTTCCATAATGTCCTTTTTCAGAAAGGGCGCCCAGAATTGAACAGCATATTCTAGGTGGGGTCTTACCATGGACCTGTAAAGAGGCATAATAATATCTTCCTCCCTTGAGTCAATACCCCTTTTAATACATGCCAATATCTTATTGGCCTTTGCAGCTGCCAGCTGGCACTGCGTGCTACTGCTAAGTCTATTGTCTACCATTACTCCCAAATCCTTTTCATTTGTAGATTTCCCCAGAGAAACACCATTTAAACTATATGTTGCATTTTTATTATTATACCCAAAATGCATAACTTTACATTTGTCTATATTGAATCTCATTTGCCATTTGCCTGCCCAGTTACTCAGTTTGTCCAAATCCTCTTGTAATCTGCAGCACATATTCCTTGTGAAGGCCCTTTATCTGTCTATTGATGAGCACAGGTATGGTTCCATTTCAGAGAGAACCGGCATCACTATTCTCCACTTGTGATTAGACAGGTACACTCTGATGGAATATCCCTCTATTTATATCACCACAATACTATTATGGTGAGATCTGACCACTCTACTCACATCTGTTGTGTGTTTATTCCTATTTTATGGTTACCAATTCAGTGGGAAAAGGCTGAAGGGGGTCAGTAGGTGTGAATCTATGGCTATTCTAGAACAAGGCTGCTGGGTCAGAATGTGTAGTTCATGGCTACCAAGAGGACAAGGATGGCAGGTTAACATGTAGAAAAACATCACTTTTTTTGGGGGGGGGTTGTGTTTTTTGCAAGTTTCTCTTTGTATGCCAATGTTTTTATCCGTCTCTAATCACTATTGCATTGGTTCTCTGCACTGGGAACCTTTCTCTGTCAAGCCAGTATTTATTTACTATGCCAAGGAGTGATTTTGCAATGGTATGTACCAAAATGATGATATAGAAATATAGTATTTCTTAAAAGATACAAGGGACGATGAGTGGTGCATATAAAAATAGCTGAAAACATTGTATTAATGGGGAGATACACCCATTTATTGTCTTATTGCACAGATTGACTACAATGGCACAAAAACAAAATGGTATTAGTCTATCATCCTCACAATAAGCCATTAGTATTAGTGATAAATATCTCAATCATCTCCAGTTTGCATGGAAGTGGCTTTTCCTGTTGTGAATGCCACTAATCAGTAATAATGACCTACAACTTTTACGTAATGCAGACTTCTTTTGAAGCCTTTTTCATTAGAATGATAGACTTTGCTGACTATAATGTGCAAAAAAATGTTATCTTCGTTGAAGCTACCATGTCCACTTCAATACTGTTACAGCTATATTACATTTACTAATGATATTACAGACTACTAGTAACAAAGTTTGCATGTGGACATGTCAGACCAGTTTAAAATTAAAAATGCTTTTGTGCCTATTTAAAATTTCAGCATACATCAAAGTAACCAGATCTATATTAGTTTATGTTTTTTAGAATTTTGTTGGCAAAATTTACATATCCTGTACATGTATAAACTTCTGTTTACATAATATGATTTGAATGCCATACTCTGAAGTTTGGACAAAACTCAGCCAACATTTTCTTCCTTTTTAATCCAGGAATACAAGGGAATGCAGAACAAAGTAATAAAGCTACTATACCATAACAGGAAACCTATTAAAATATCAACTCTTTGTAGTTTCTGTGCAAAGCTTGGACTCCATACCTAAACATTTCCCTTATGGGAAATAATGTTTTAAAATAATTCCAGATGTATTAATTTATACAACATTGTGTTGCTTGTATCAGGTAAGTGGAAAAAGTTGGTTTTGGTGGTATCACTCTGTCCCAAGAAAACAACCCATTCTCAGATATATGGCAAAGATTTGTATTTCATCTATAAGGAATGCTGAACTTGGTTTGGAAGGATTATACATATGAACCATAATATAAATGTAGTTATTGTTCATGTCTAAATTAAAATATAAGAACAGACTTCAGTAAAAGAGGAAAACTAGCTAGAGGGATGAAAGAAAAACGTAGTCCACTGTTATGATCCTCCCTATAGAAGCATTTTAGTTTTATTATGCTATTAATGCATCACTTCTATCAGCTGCAAAAGTTCAGAAGAACAAGAAACAGAGCACCTGGTCCACAGAATACTAGAATGTGTGTTTATTTACCATAACATGTGAACAGCACACTCCATGTTTTCACAGTTCAATGAGCTGATACATAATATATTCCTTTCAATACATGTTTAAGTTTGATCTTTTGGAAAAAGAAAACATGGCTATATTAAGCACAATAAAATTATAGAATAATAAATATATCAATAATATTTCATTGCTACAGAGTTTCCATTGTAAATCTGAAATGTGGTACATGAAATGTTTTACTGTCCCAATAAGAATCTGATAGAGAATAACAATAATACTGAAACAAATGAATATTGCCATTATATTAAATAACATTATATTTTAAACAGACAATATTTAGAGTGGTTGTATGTCTATTTCAGTAGGAGAATGGGTAAAAAGTGGGACCTAATTGACCTTAAGTGCAGTATGAAAGTTGGCAAAAGATATGTTGGGGCAAGTATAATAACGCCAGGGGTGGTCACACACAAGTGCCTATACTGTGCAGAAAATGGTCCAATTACCCACAAAATATGCAGGAAATGACAGTAGTCCTGTGTCTATAGATAGCTTGATAATGCAAATGCAAAAAAGAGGGTTGCAAGAACTGTGTAGTCTCATGTAGTGTGCAAGTCTGGGGTATAGCAGCAAACAACATCACTGGATCCTATTGCTGTCAAATAAAAACAAGTAGCCATGGCTACAGTGGGCACAGGAAGACTGACATTGGACACTGCAGATTGGAATTGCAGAGTATGGTGACAGTTGTGTTATGGACCAGTCATCCCAGCTGTCAACACTGGAAGCCAGTGGTTATGGTATCATATGTGGGCCCATTGGACAAGTCTTTGTGGTTGTCTATCTATCTAGCATATTATATTTTATATAATATTAAATGTGAATATATACATATATGCATATATCAAATCAATTTATGCTCCTACAAGTAACCACAGTGATGATGAAGTTGAAGAATTTTAGTTTCAATGCAAGAATTTCTAAGATCCAAAATGGACAATATGGAACTGGAAGAACAAAATTTGTACATCATGAATTCATTCTACAGCAAAAAAGACATAGAGAAAATGGACATGGAAAAGCCCAAATCGCAATACAAGTGAAATCAACTTCATACCTGCAAATAATATGATATTCACTGACTGCTCAGACTTAACCATTTGAGTGTCAGAAGCAATGTATTGTGTACCCCTCTGGCACTTAAAGGGTTAAACTGTTTTAATGTGGGAAGCAACTATCGTCTAACAAATATCTAAATTGACTGCAAGAAAGGAAGAATAGAAAATTATCAAAACTAACCACCAATTAAAGACGTTCCAGACATTTCAAACCACTATGAAAAAGTTATTGAGACTATTGTAGACACTATCCATGCCCTTGCACCAATTGTGAAACAAGAAAAGCAGCTGGACCTGATAGTCACTCATCACAATGATAATAGTGGCTGTAGATACTGGACTTTGTTTTTATATTTTGTTCCCTTGTCATGTCAAGCTAGATATGTCCAAGTAAAATCCTGTATCCTGTTTGTCCTTATGTTTAATGTTGTATAATAAAGATTAATATTTATAGTGACATCTATACCAACAGGGTATAGATGTATCCCATTCTCACTCTGAATAATAGACCTGATGCTGTATACGGATCCTTCTTAGGGAATAGGAAACTCTCTTTATTAGTCCTCTCCATGATTTAAGTTAGTTTCACAGGGTTTTCTTTCTTCTCTGGTTTATAATTATGATTGCATAGAGGACATTAGACATGATGGAAAATACTTTACTGTTTATTTCTACGTGCTGCATGTGTGCTGTCTCCTGCTGGAACGTAAGTTCACAGGCTGTGTAAATTTATAAAGGTTTTATGGAATGTGCAGCATAGATTTTCTGAAACATACCATTTGTTTCCCTATATTTTGAGTACACATGTACATGAGAACACAGATGCACACTGCAATGTAGATGATGTAGAGCTTCGTAAATCAAGCCAGGCAATGAGCAACCTGAGATAAATATGTTTCCTGGTAATTCTGAACTGATTGATCACAAAAGTAGTAGATCAGATGAGTATACAGATTACAGTATCAGCTGGGCAGCTTAGCTATTGAATGTAAATATATTTAAACTGAGTTTCCACTGAGGAATGCTTCATGATATGCCTAAGGTGCAACATCATCAACAATATTAACTGATAAACTTGAGATTAATTGAAATCCAGCAAGTCAGATTGTCCATGCTAGTCATTGCTACAAGAGTTGACCATTATTTCAGAACTAAGCAGCAATGTTGCTATTGTGGGGTTTGCAAACACCAAAGCACTTAGTGGCAAAGGACTGTCTGAAATGTTGGTTAGCACCTTGTGAAGATTATCAGTTCTAAAGAATGGCGTCACCTTATCACTTAGCAATGGTGAGTATACTCCAAGGCAGCCTTCAGAGAGCAACTGGAATATCTGTGTTGACAAACTATTCAATGACATTTACATGGAATTAATCTCTGGAAAATATGACCATGCCAAGGTCTATCACCACTGTTATTACACACAAAAAGAATGGCACAGAGACCCATGCAACTGGTGGCAGGAATGGAGATGTGTGCCCTTGGGCAGCTTGCTGTAAACTCCATCATCAGATCCTTTCTTCATAACATTTCTGGAACGTTATACCTGCAGGATAATGGCCACCGATGCATTGCCCATGTTGACAAGTAATGCATCTGAAACTTGAACACATTGCTGCTGGTCTTCATTTCCCTAGTCCTGTTCCACATCAAACACATTTAGGACCTTATGAGTTGTCATGTCCACCAGGTCCCTTCTGAATGCACCATGTAGGAGTTACGTGCCCAACATGAGGCAACATATGCTAACTTTCCTCAAGAAAGAATTACCATCTTCTTAATGGTGTGTCTTATCAGCTAACCACGTATATCCCCTCCTGAGATGCACATACAAACTACTGAATAAAATGTTAATTATGCAGATTTTTGTCTCAGGCGTTGTTCACAACTTTTTTTTTCTTAAGAAAAAACACCCTTCTGATGTCCCCCTACTATTAATTACTTATAGTCTAGTCTGTTAGAGGCTCACGGAAGCCAACAATATGACCAATGACACTGGCTTTGACAAAGCTGGCTTCTCTGTGCCTCTCTCTCAACAAAGATGAGAGGCAGAAGTAACAGTTTCCTGCAATCAATGTTATTGATTGCCTAGTGCTAATCACTTGGTGATCAACAGCTAGAGGACATCAAGGAGAGGTGTCATGATGCCCCCCAAAAGGTGTTGTGGCAATGGCTCCCCATTATAACACATTGTCTCTGTGAGAGAAGATCACAAGTAAAACTGTTATTAGCTATCAGAGAGATAGCTGAACATATCAACATGTGGGGAGAAATGTTCAGGGTCTCGCACAATCCATCACAGCTCCCCATGAATAGAGGAATCCCTAGGGACCCCCTGAAGATACAAATCATTCAGATCTCCAAAAAATAGGGTACACGCTACCGTTTGGAGCAGTTCACATGGGGGACTATGTTGACTGTCAGTCCCTCATTAATGCAGCATGCTGCAACTTCCTGTCAGCATTTGTTGTTTCCTGGACAGTTTCAGCAGTGAAGGTTTGCTTGACTTCCTAAGAGGCTTCTGTACAGGCCACTCAGAAGTAATTGAAGTTTTGTGATGCACATCACAACAATCCAGTGACTTGCTGTTCCATATAGGAAACAATCTTTCTTGGTTGATGTCCGAGTGCTCTGGCCCTCTTCTGTACAGTAAATACCACTTCTGTGAACATCTAACAGAGGTAGTGCAGTACACTGCTAGCAAGGTTGTCTAAACTATGTTTAATGTGTTTTGGTTATGATTGAGAATGTAATTTGCAGAATTTACTACCTAGATACATATGCCAAATCATAAAATAGCCATTCAGCAAATATTAGCAGGAATGGAATCCCAATTTCTTTTTATAGAGGTCTCCTACACTTTGCTACATATAAACTGGAGAGATCTTTCTGGAATATATTGAGTTAATGCATTAGTCTGTTCTTATCGGCAGGTTTATACAGAAAGAAATTGGACTCATAAAGAAGGCACAGAGGAAAAATTGTTTTTTGAAGGGAATGAGGTTTATATAGGAGATGGATTCCAACAACTAGACAGTACTTCTCCAAACATATCCAACTGTGCTCTAATTAGAATTGTATAGCCATATAAAAAATGTACTCTATTGTAATAACCACAAAAATCTGCCCACCCGTATAGCAGATTATAGAACTGTTGTTGTTAGATGCAGAGCTGATCATGATAGACCGCACTGTCGGCTGCTTGAAGGGAAGTGGTCAATTTAGAGACCCTGCTGCTATATTCCTCTAAATAAGTTTGCTAAAAACACCTCACAAGTGGAACTGTAGTTGCCTCATGCAGAAAATGTGGGAAAGATTAATGTGGCATGTAAAACAAATCACTCCAGAGCTCAGCTGAGAAAGTGGGTATTAAAAGCACTTCAGTCAAAAGAGCTTTAGTGAAAGGGTCTTAGTGATATACACTCAACACATGTTTGCCTGGTAAAGCTGCAGGGTGTTTGGAAATGGTAATGGTCCATGGGTGTAAACTCTTTCAAGACCTCTTAAAGGCACATGTGTTTTGGGAGAGTATACACTAAACACAGGCCTGATATGGATTTAATTCATTGGTGTTTTTAAAATTGATTGGTCTGTGGCATACATTTTAATGATCATTGATTTTTCATGCCATGCTGTTTAATTTCAGGATATTTTTCACAAGCCACATTATATATTTGTATATATATTTATATAATTGTCTTATATATCCGTTTCACTTTAATATGGTAGAAATGGTTATTTTCCTTACTAGTTAATGAGCCCTGGGTGTTTGTGTACATGACACTAAAGATATAATGAGGTTTTGGATTTCCCAATAAAAATATAATTTTTTTACTATAAAAATAATATTCTTTATACAGATCTGGACAGGCCAAAACTGTTTTCAATCAAAACACACTGAGACTGATGAATTAAGAAGAATGAGAGCAATTATGGGGCAAACCAAATTCCCAATAATTTAACTGTGGTTTTTAACCTCTTTAATGCTAGAAAGTTCCCCAATGTATTGCTTGGCAATGCACTGGAGGTCTCTAGCAAAAAGAGGATAAAATAATTCAGTGGGAATTTCAGGAATTTTTAATTGTTGCTTCTAGTGAAGGTGGTCTATTCCAGTTATTCTTAACTCTTTCAGTGCCAGAGGAATGTGTTGCTTACCCCTCTGACACTCAAAGGGTTAATATACTGGACTTGCTGATGGTATAGAATATAATATTCTCAGTTGTTTATTTTTTCTTGTAAACCATCACTTAAATATTAGAACAGACAGTATGAAAGTATGTACTCTATTACATTGCAGTCGATAAGTGTCATCAATGGTTATGGCTAACAGATTTCCATTAAAGTCTGTGGAGACATTTGTAAATAAAACCCCAGAAAGTTATCAAGTACAATGGAATGCAGTCCTACATTAGAAACATTGCCCTAGATTGCATTAGAGACAAATGGCTAGTTGGCCAGGAAAAGAGACATATAGACAAATGTTTTGGTCTTTTTTTTGCTTTCTTTTACTTAGCCATTGCATTGAAATTAAATCTATCCCATCACACAGATAGGATAATGAGGTCAAGGTGAAGCCACCGACATTTGCCTTGACAACAGAGGATCCTGCCTTCTCTGAGAGCTGTCTTCATCAACTGATAATTAGACTTTACAGAGCTCAGAGAGGGCAGGATGCTCTGCTGTAAAGGTGAACGTCAGTGGCTTCACCTTGACCTCATTATCCTATCCGTGTGCAGCAAGTACATATGCCAAGCTGTAGCATCTATGCTGTATTTTGTCATGCGCTGTTCACAGCTTCCCTCTGTACAGCTCCTACATTTCACATGTTTACTATTGAAATGTTGCCCTCTAGTTGGCGACCTTTAAGTGTGCGACATCAGAATGTCTCCCTGTTAATGCAAGTTGCATTCTGATGTCTCCCTTTTGATTCAGGCACCATTATCATCTCCACCTTTTGATGGTCACCAACTAGAGGGTGACATTTCAATAGTAAACCATGTCACCCGACCCCTACTTACTATTACCCTTCCTCTGTGTCACCAGATCCCTTTTAGTCATCATTACTTCTCAACTCTGTGTCCTTATTGCCAACACTTTGATCCCTGCTGTGTTCCCTCCTCTTCTCCCTTCAGTGCTTTAATCTTTTGAGTGCCAGTGTGGTGTTTATCACTGTTCCACAATCCCATACCATACCATGGAACAGGGGTTAACACACAACAATACATATGTACAAACAAAACAAGATGCAAATCTGTAAATCCCAAATCACCCAAGCTCCTCTGTGCAACAACACTAGCTAATGGAGACCCAAAGTGCACCCGACAGGTACACAGCAAGTATAGCCACACCAGAAAACACTTACCTGGACAACACACACCTTCCCTTTTGTCACTCCCTACCTCTGGGCAACACCCCACCACTGTCTTAAAGGGGCATCTCAACATCCTCAGACGTGGCATGTTTACAGTGAGACCACTCAAACAGAGAGAGAGAGAGGCAGAGAGAGACATTATGCCCAGTATGTTTGCATATCTATTCCTGTGAAGACATTAGAGACAAAGGCTTACAAGGGCTAGAGATCACCATCAACCCCCAAGTACACCTGCTGAACAGCATCTGTTTGATGCAACTGCTGATGGTCTGGCTGGACAGCCAGACAGGACCCCATCTCCACCTGCAATACAACACCAGGCAGCAGCACCTCAGTTGCCGCAACCAGATCACCCAGGATATTCAACACATGGATCGCGCTCCTCTGAATGATGGATGCTGAAGTCAAAGACCACTACAGTTTGATGGCACACAGTATCACTGGCCCATAAGAGGTGATGAAAGATGACCCCGTATACAAGACCATCCATGTCCTATCTTGCAAAACAATGGGTTGTGTAATCCTCCAGAATGCAAAAGTTTAATGGGATAATGATGATTCAACCTTTGCATGACACACATTTGGACGGTGCAGTTTCAACTCCTGTCATCCTTTCCCTCAGGTCTTCATGGCATGACCCATCATGGAACAGAGGAATGTCCAAGTGACCCTGGTGGAGCTCACTTCTTGATGTTCTCTAGCGCTGGTGTTTATTCAATGTGAAGTTGATAGCAAACTCTGCAAAACCTTTCACATATAAAAAAAAACCTGCTCAAGTATAAGTGTATGAGTTGCCTAAGGTCTAATAGGAAAAACCTATACAGTAGTGATGAGCGAGCGTGCTCGGCCGATGCTCGGATCGGCTCGAGCATCGCTCTGCTCGGCACATGGCGGTACTCGTCGAGTACCGCCATGTGCTCTCCCGCCATGTTCGGGTGGCGGGGATCTGTGCCGGAAGAGGCACAGATCCGAAGAAGCTCCGCTGGACCACCAGGGACTGGAGGTACGGGGGCATTGCGGAGATGAAGGGGGCATTGCGGAGATGAAGGGGGACATTGTGGAAGAGGGGCATAGACTCTATGCCCCTCTTCCACAATGTCCCCCTTCATCTCCGCTATGCCCGTCTTCCACAATGTGCCCCTTCATCTCCGCTATGCCCCTCTTCCACAATGTGCCCCTTCATCTCCGCTATGCCCCTCTTCCACAATGTCCCCCTTCATCTCCTCTATGGCATAGAGGAGATGAAGGGGGACATTGTGGAAGAGGGGCATAGCGGAGATGAAGGGGCACATTGTGGAAGAGGGGCATAGCGGAGATGAAGGGGCACATTGTGGAAGACGGGCATAGCGGAGCTGAAGGGGGACATTGCGGAGCTGAAGGGGGCATTCGGAGATGAAGGGGGCATAGCGGAGATGAAGGGGGCATTGACCAGGCACCCTCCCCTCATCAGAGCAGGGGGTGCCTGGTGTCGCCCCATTCATTTCAATGGGGCTCGGGTGCTCGGCCGAGCACTCGAGCCTCAGGGGGTGCTCGGTCAGAGCACCCGAGCACCCGAGCATCGTGGTGCTCGCTCAACACTACTATACAGCACTACTGCTCTTCTTCAGAGTTAAAATACCTTTTGGAGAACCTATGAGCAGCTCAACTTTGTTTTTTCAGTAGCCAGTTGTTATGTTAAAGGGATAGTAATGTTTCATAATAAAAGCAGCTCTAATTAATCATCATAGTATTTGGGCCTTGGAGAGTGTTATTTCAAATCTGTCAGAGTTGTAGTTCAAGAGTAATTGAATGATAAAGTATCCTCCTCCCGCCCCTTTTATTGATATAACACTGCTCACCTCAAAGCAGCAGGGAGTGTCCAGGTAGACTGCAGAGAGGGACAATCTTCAATTAAGATAAGGGGAAAACCTGAAAAACCTGTCAAGGGAGGCAGGGTTTTCATTGTTCTCACAGTAGAATATTGACCCTTGATGTGAGCTGTCTGGTCTATGGACTGGATTCCACATTTGAGTAGTGGGGGCTTATACTAGTTAAAAGGGGTGGGATGGGTAAACTTTATCATTCAATTACTCTTGAACTACAACTCTCACAGTATTGAAATAACACTCTCTAAGGCTCAATTGCTATGAAGATTAATTGGAGCTGCTGTTTTTGTGAAATGCTTTATGTTTATGTTTTAATTTATTGCTAAACATACTAAAGGAAGCCTATCACTATCCAAAATATATATTTTGATTTTGATGTTGGATTAGACAATTCTCCACATAGCAAAATAGTTATGAGTTATAGATCCGTTATACCTATGAAGTCATGTCCCTACTCTCAGGAGTCTATTAAAAGCATACTATTATTTAAAATGTAAAAATAAAATATTTGTAGGCTTTATCCCCCTGAGTAAAACTAGGGTACTCCCACTGCTGAAAGCTATTTTGTTCAAAAGTTATTACAGCTCAAACTTGAATTTTTTAGGTGCAATATCACAGTTGCCTGAAATTGTACTGTGGCACTGTTGCTGCATCATCCTATGGACAGCTCTGGTCAGTTAACCATTAATCTCCATAGGATGGTGTAGCAAGAGCTCAACTGTACAATTTCAGACCAGTGTGATACTGTACCTAACAAATTCAAGTTTGAGCTGTAATAACTTTTTGAACAAAATACCTCAGCAGTGGGAGTTCCCTAGTTTTACTCAGTGGGATAAACACTACAATATATATTTTTTACATATTAGGTATTACTAAATCTTTAATTAAACATGGACAATGAGTGGAGTTTGAAATGTATTGGTGCAAGGAGATGATGGGGAGATTCACTAAGGTGTGATGAAGAGGTGATAAAGTGGGGGTAAATTCTCCAGTAAACCTACTTCTCCAGTTCCGATGTTATTCTATGGATCCTATGCACTGAGCCTGCTCTGGTTTGAAATATCTTAGTGCATAGGCTCCAAAGAATAACAAAGGAACTGGGTAAGTGATATAACTAGATAAGTCATCTCCACCTTATCAACTCTTTATCACACCTTAGTGAATAACCCCCAGTGTTCTCCCTGCATAGTGTAATCAATTGACTCAACTAGTGGCTTCTTCATGCTCCTGTCCAGTAGCCAAACACAACATTGATCTCATGGTACAACACCTTTAAACCCAGTTATATGCCCAGGAGTTGTGTTCACTGCATTGCTTTGCAATGCTTTGGAAACATCTCTGCCACTGAAATAGACACATTCACAGACAGAAATGGGATGAATAAGTGCTGTTTTGTTTCGAGGAAACATCACAATTGGGGCTTTTTTATTTTGGGGGGGACTTTGGAAGGGGCTGCAGAGATGGATGCCATCATAGATTGTCTCATTACTCTGGGAATTCTTGGGGTTGGTGCAGGGATCACACTGGAGGGGGAGGTGGTTGTGGTGGAATCGTCCATTGATTGATGCTCCCTCTGCATTTGCAGGTTCTCCTGAGATTTGTTTCCCACATTTCCCCCAGGATGTGGCCCAACATGTCTGTTATCCCTGTCCTGAACTTCCGGATCTCCGTTGTCAGGATTGCCTCCTATGATTCAAGGGCATGGTGGTTGGCTGTGTTCCTCTGGCAATATCTATGCAACCACCTCAGGTATCTGTTGGTTCTCCTGGATTCCCTGAGTTGCCTCCTCTGGATGCTCAGGCACTCCACATCCATGGTTGGGATTCCTGTGGCAGGTGATGCGGGAAGTCACAGGTGGTGGGTTTGGCTCTCCAAATTCCTCTACCTGTACCAGTTTGGCATTGGGTTTCACCATGTCATTCTCTGGTCCTGGTGGTGGTGGTGAGGTGTCTTGCACGGCATGTGTCAGTGGGCCAGAATGCAAGGACCATATTAATGCCCACCATATTAAAGGACTCCTGGCTCCTGATGGATGTGTCTCCCCCTGGTTGAGTCTGTGGTGGGGGTGTGAACTCCTCAAGAGGTTGAGGTTGCTGTGCGGATATCTAATAAGTCCCAGGTGCTCATAGTCCAGTGGCCACGAGTCATACTATGGCCACTGGTAGCTGGTTCCCTTCCACCTGGGTGTGGGGACATATCTGGGTCCATGTTGTGGCTGCATCCAGCTGGGTGGCTGTAGCCTTGCTGTGGGCCCACATGACCATATTGTGGAGTGCTTACACTACTGGGCACCCAGTGCCATCCTGGTGTTAGTGGTGCTGGTGGTGGTGCCATCCAGTGCTAGATTTTGTAGTGGTGAGCATCCAGCTCCCTCGAGTCATCCACTCTGTGGCAGTAGGGGGTGACAGCCTACATTCCAAGGGGGGTGGTGGTGGAAGCCTATTCTCTGAGGTTTGTGGTGATGTCCTGCTTGGTCTTTTTTCTTGCTCCTCAGGGGCTGTGTCACTGGAGGAAAAACCATAGGGGTCCTCCTCACCCTCTTCTTACTGTTCTGCAGGCATGGATGCTGTGTGGGTAAAGGAGATTATGTGATTATTCACAAGAGCTATGACAAGAGGGATGCAAGACATTGACATGTGAACCCTTCAGTGGCAAGATGGCATCCAACGCATTGCTTTGCAATGTATAGGATACCATCCTGGCACTCAGTGAGAATGACAAGATCCAGTACATTGATGTACCTCCTTCCTCCCTTCTTCTCCCCCAGAGTGCCCCCAGACTCCCTTAATACAGAGATCAAATATCTTACCTAAAAGACTACCTAAACTAAGCTCCAATTCCCCTTTATTTGCTTATTTTCTCTAGATCAAAAACATGCTGCTTTCTCCTGTCACAAACTCAGAGTTTCATGCTATGAGAGCCTGACACCCATGTATATTACTGTAGAAAAGTAGAGAAAACTTTCATGTGTTGGGCAAAAATGTATCTTCCCATTGATTTCAATATAATGAGCTAGGCGAAAAAAGCAGAAAAATGGCACTTTTCGCAGGAACTTTTTTGCCAAGCACAAAATGCCATCTTTTGCCAATTTTTTATTTGAGGCAAAGGTTCTCGCCCATCCCTACATATGATACCCAAGGCTCAACAATGACATGTTGGATGTGTGTTCTCCTTGTGTGTAAGATGTGTCCCCCAGCTGCTTGTGTTGCTATGTTCCTCTGTTTATGTTTGTTTGTTTGCCTTTTTGAGTTGTTACCATTGCTTCTACTTCTTTGTCACTGTTTTTTTCAGTGGTGCATTGATGTGTTTTGATGCCATATTTTTTGTTTTTGTTTTCGAGGCCTTTGTGTTGTACATCCAATCAGTCTGTATTTATTGAATTGTGTTGTGTGAGCTGATCCCTGTGGACCTGTGCAATGTAACCCTGATGTACTGTGTTCATTCTGTTACCTTTTGAGTGCCAGAGGGGTAGCCATTGCATTATTGACCAATACGTTGGTCATCCCTCTAACAACTCAAGGGGTTAGATGCTGACCTCCCTGTTGTTTGATGCATAACATTGTGGGGGAGCATAACCAATATTTGTATGACAACATGATGGCGAGCATTGTTTGTGTGCAGTGGGTATAGCTGATCAACAGCAACAAGGGAGTTAAACGTGGACATGGACAGTATTTGTCTTGCTTAATCCTTCACATTTCTGCTTGGATTGCACAGTATTATGTCCTCGTTTGAACCCCCTCAGAACTGTGTTGGTGAACTTGTGGGAATCAATGCTGGCCATGTATTCAGATGTCACTGTGTTGGTCTGTACTATGTATCAGGGTTGGTATGGTGTCTAGTTATGGAATTATGCCCTTACCGGTAGTCTGGAGGGCCCTGCCATCACCAATGTCACTTACTGCAGGGACACTTTCAATAGTAATGAAAACTGTTATCTTTTTCCTTTGAGGTTGATGTATCATACGTTAATTATTAACTGATTTGGATGCATGGTGAGGTCAAAAAAGGCCTGATGCAGGTTTTGGAGCTATGTGAATTTTTTGGGCCTATGCTTTTTAGTTATTTTTATAGAATGCTTATTGAAAGCTATGTAAGTCAGAGATGGCTAATGATTGTTGGGCTTTTTTGTCTTAAAGGTAATTTTACAGTACTTTGAATTGAGGTAAACATATATCTCAATGTCTAGTAAATATTTTTTCAATATCAAAGACTCTACAACTCTTTTAAGTGACAAAAGCATTTGGTCTGCTGTTGATGATGTGTGCTGTTTTAATTTAGGAATTAAAAGGTAGCCTGAATTTAATGAATCATATGTTCCTCATGTAATCATTATCCAAAAACTGCCTTTTCAGAATTGCACTCTATTTTATTTTATTCATATTATATTCATATTATATATTATTATAACTATACATGCCAGCAGGTTTCCTTTCAAAGCTGGCCTTTAAAGGTATACTAATGGTTCAGTATAACCTAAAATTCAATCATTGCTTATATTATATACTATTGCTCTCCACCATTTGCTCTATTTTCTATGAAGCCTGTGTTTCTACTACACAACATTTCTTTGGTGTCTGTTTATATAAGGATGAATGTATCCTTTTGGTATCACTACTTTGTATTGTTCACCCTGCCCATCACCATAGCTCTGACTGTCCTAGTTGAGTTAGGAGTGCTAGTATATGTAGGGTTTTCTTTTCTCTCTGCATTATATAAATGGGCAAAATATCTTAAGACGGCTACAAAATAATAATATTTATTGCACCTAATGAGCCAGTGAAGGACATTCTGTGCATTTTTTTCTAAAAGTAGGCACAGATACACACAAATTCAAGAAGCATAAAAGTTAGAAGTCAAATATAAAATGCCTGAAATAATGGACATACAATGATTATACACCTGGCAATGTAGTCAAAAAATGTAATGTCAGGATGATTGATATATGTTTATCACAATTCCTGCTTGATACTAATGCTCCTCTTCAGCAGCCTTTCAAACAGATTGAAAGCAGGTTCTGAGTAATAACCTAGGAATTCCAAGAAGCCTCTTACACAATTTTGCAATATTCAAAAGTCTCCTGTATCATTCTAAACAACAGTTACTCCTTCCCTGCGTGATTCAAGTAGGCTTATTAAATTGATTTTGGATAACTGTTTCATTATTACAGATATGTTTTGTAAGCTTCAAATTTCTAATACTATTAGTTTTGATCTGTTGATTAAAGCCCTTCAACACTAGATTATAAAAGGCCTTCAAAATTAAGATAAAACTAAGAATTGGCCTTAAATGACTTACAGAGTATGTCTGTGATATTTTCACCACCTTCATTCATAGGAATGTATGTAACCATATTAGAATATGAACCTCTATCAGGGCCAAATAAAACAGAGGCTTCACACTCTTCCAGGAAATGTTCCATAACCATGAATATGTTTTCAACATCTTTATTAAATTCTGTATACATGAGTATATTTCACCCAAATTAATAAGGATGTACCAGGTGTTGATCAGACTTCATGGGAGTGCATGGGCAAATGTTTGGTAGATAGCTAGATACACAGAAGACAGACAGATATGAAAAGAAGCATTTGATCATGAATCCTTTTGCCTTTCCAATAACCAATATCACATTTGGTCTACCCTGATGATGTTGTGTTTTTCACCATTAAACTGTAACACAAATCGTGATATCACCGTTGAAGGGGCAATGAGAGGCCTTTATTAATCTAATATTCAACATATAATGTACAATAAAATAAAAATACAAGCCTATGTTATTTAACACACAATGAAAATGTGATCTTCCAGTCCACCAAAACACCTCACAAAATGGTTATATTCTAAATAGGGGTTGAAAAAAGTAGATTAACCCATTGGATGCTTGCAATGGATTGGAGGCTTCTCTACCACACAAGAGCTTAAAGTGGAAGTAAAGCTTTATAACAATGGGGGATTTTGAAACAGCTTTCAAAAATGACATATATTTATCTTAGACTTGGCTGACCAGACCTCTCCTTTAACCTGGGACACATAGGAAATAGGCAGATTTCAGGACTGCACTGAAATCAAGAAGCCCTGCAGTATGTATTTTTCATATATGTCCCCAGTAAAAGGTGAGGTATGGTCACCCTATCTTAGACATTCTAATTTATTTGTCAGTTTATGCACATAAACCAGTACTTCCTGGGATGAAGTGGTCAGTGGGAGTAGAATGTTAATATATGACACACCAGGCTGTGCTAGTTAACATTGCCTCTTTTGTCTTAACTGACAAATAAATAAAGCCAAATATCTCATAAACTAAAGTTTTTAAATAAAGAATGGATATTATAAAATGTTAGTTGCAATGTAAGGTGGAACAGGATAAGTGTAAAGGGAGATCCATACTGAGACAAAAGAAAGAGGATGTGTGGTTGTGAAAATAGGATATGTGTGAGTATAATATGGTAGAGGGAAATGATCTCCTCTTCCCACTGTTCCAGAGAATAGACTATGTAGCCACAGGAGAAGACTCAGAGGGTGATATGAGGCGTCAGGGTGGACTGTTGCTCACCACTGATATAACATATGGTTCAAAAACTCAGTGGAATCAAAAGTGGCCAATGTGTAATCAGAATGGGACACACAAGAGTGTTATGTTGCTATATATAAAACAAGTACAGAAAAGCATAAAAGGAAAAGTGCTCCACACACCAACTGGCCCCAGTTCCATTTGTACAATTTAATATCTCTGTATGTCTATTTCCTATTGTACAGCGCTGAGGAATAAGTTGGCACTATATAAATAAAGAATAATAATTATTATTATATTCATCCTTCATTTTTAATATGCCTGAAGAAGGGACCTAGGGTGAAGTACAAAAAAGTGAGCAATCACTATTAACAGTGTACCTTTTATAGCAGAATGATTAGCACCAATATTTTTCTGGATTGTGCATGTTTTTCAGAATTAGTGAACATTTATGCTTATTGATGATAAGACTGCGGAGAAGGTGTACAAGGGCGAGAGCTAGGGAACACCAGCAATCCTCAGGTAGACCTGATCAACAGCCTTCACCTGTTTCAAGTGAGGAGGCTCTGGCTCAACAGCCACACCGGAGCCCATCCCCACCTGGAGGACAGCACCTGCCTCCAGATGCACAGATGCAGTAACAGGATGCTCCGCAGCAACAGGATGCTCCTCAGCTGCCACAGGGACCCCTGCAGCAGCAGAGGGTGTATAGATGATCACCAAGGCCCAGGGTATACTGGCCAAGGGTCACCATCTTTGGAATGACCGATGATGAGGACAGGTGATTGATCACTACAGGTTGAGGCCACACAGCATCATTGCCTTGTATGAAGTCATCAAGGATCAGGTGGATCCCATCTACATCCACAACCATGACCTATCTGGCCTGCAAAAACTCCTGTGTGCCATACACTTAATGGCAAGTGGCGCCTTCCAGTCCACTGAGGGTTACGCATCTGGCATGTCACAGGCCACATTCTACAGAGTGCTGGGCCAGGTCTTGCCAGCCCTCAAAAGCAAGGCCAGTACCTACATACATTTTCCCACCCCTGACATGGACTGGATACATTTCAAGCAGGGCTTTTATGCAAAGGGAGGCATGCCAAGGGTCATGGGTGCTATAGATTGCACCCATATCTGTATCAAAGTCCCAGCACGTGACGCACATCTATTCATCAACAGGAAGAACTTCCACTCCATGAACATGCAGATGGTGTGTGACAGCAACATGAGGATTATGAATGTTTGTTCAAAATATCCTGGCAGCTCTCAAGATTCGTACATTCTTCAAAACACCTCAGTACACAGAGACTTCAAGAATGGAACTTATACAGGGGGATGGCTTCTGGGTGAGTTCACAATACTGTATCACACAACATCCACAGGGGCACACAACACTGCTCAGCATGCTCCTGACCCACAGCTACTACATCCACCACACAAAACATCATTCACACATCATGTGCTCCCTGTCTCACCATGTCACTCACATTACACAGGTGATGCTGGCTATGGATGCAAATCCTGGCTACTGACCCCAGTCACCAATCCACAAACAGATGCCCAGGAAAGATACAACCAGGCTCATGACAGAATGAGGAATGCCATTGAGTGGACTTTTAGCCTCCTGAAGTCTCCATTCTGATGTCTGGACCACTCGGGGGGAGCACTGCAGTATGCCCCAGGAAAAGTGTGTGACATCATAATGGCATGTGCAATACTGCACAATATCGCAGTGGACACCAGGCTGGTGGATGATATCTAGGCCGCCCCATACCTGAAGTGTCAATGGACATCGGCCATGTTGAGGAGACCCTGAGATGGGCGCAGATCATAGACAGGCTCATCATTGACCACATTAGCTGTGAGTATAACACAGGCATTCAAACAATCCATGCAAGTTCTCCATCAGTCCTCTGAATTGGTGCCAACACACTAACCACACCGCACATGATGTTCTGTTTCACCCCACAGGATCATTGATACAGCACTGCACTGGCAGCAGTATGGCCCCAAACATCATGCATACCATGGGCGTGGTATATTGTGTGAAGGGATTCCAAAACCAGCTTCCATTCCCTTCTCCACATTGACATTGATACCTCAAGGATATCACGCACACATCCAGGAGAAACAAGGCACAACACATAACCCATGTTCAGCATCTTACGGGGCTTGATTGACAGCAACTAACGTGATTTGCCATGATCACAACAAAAGCAACCATGGCAGCCTTGTAGTGAAAGAGTGTTATCCAATGCAATGCATTGGATAACACTCTGTCACATCAGGGGTTAAAGGGCCATTAGAGTCATCATGGGACCTGTAGTTTGCTAGAGCTGAGAAGAGCAGCAGAGGGATGGATCTACAGTGGTATTGTTACACAACATAGAGCTCATGAAATGTGGATCAGATCTCCAGGGATACCATGCTGATCTATGAGTGTGTAGTGATATGTGCCCCTGACATGAATACACACATCAATAAATATGTCATAATAGTTCCATGAAACAAATAAAATTGGGCTGCCACTGTCACTCTCACAGTGGCAGCACAAACACATCAGATTCATGGAGCTCTCAGAACATACTTGTTGATGTGTGTATTCATGTCAGGGGCACATATTCATAGGGCTGCTTCACATTTCTTTAGTTGTCTACATAATGGTTTACAGATGAATACATAATACATTACAAAATAACACATTACAAGGTAATGGTTTGTGTACTCACCTGTAACGAAAAAGATTGAGGGGATTAGGAAGTTGAAGTTGTTGCATGATGATCAGTTCGAGGGTGCTGCTCCAAATCCTGTCCTCTTGTCCCACAGGCATCTATATCATGATCCATCCTTGGACAAAAGATCTTCCATGTGACTGGACTGATGTCTTGACAACACTTCTATGAAGCTCACCCCTTGGTGTTTGAAGCGTTTGTGTTGGTGATGCAATGTTTGACCTGATGTTCACAGCAACCTCTACTGGAACATTCTCATATAGACACAGAAAACACTAATTCATGTGTGTACTAACATCCAGGTATCAGACCTGTACAGTTAGAATGCTTATCTACAAAGTTGTCAAACCTTGTGGACAACACATGAGCAGTACCGTAGTGTTTCTAAAGTATTAAGATTAAGTTTAAAAGTACATTTAGTTTGCTCATACAAGTGTCTAATGCATATAGGCAATATACCCACAAAACACATGTACATTCTAATGTACTTTGAGACACAATAAAGAAGAACCATCACTATTCAATCTGTGTCTGTATGAAGTTGTGTTCACTGCATTGCTTGCCTATCACGATGCCCATGCTCATGGCCGCAGGCCGCAACATTATTATTCCAGATCCACTGCCTCTCTCTTATTTGTCTTGTGATCCTGATTCCGCCCAGGGCCAAGTCTTTATATACTCTGTCATGTCTATACTGGGGTGCCCTTTCGTGGTGTACCTGTTCCTGACGTTAGTTCCTGTTTTTGCACTGATCGTGTATGACCTGGCCTGCCTGATGACATTCCTGTGCATCCTGTGTTGCTAGTTCCGTTGCTGACTGATCTGGATGAGAACCCGCTCCGTTGCTGACTGATCTGGCTGAGAACCCACTCTGTTGCTGACTGATCTGGCTGAGAACCCACTCCGTTGCTGACTGATCTGGCTGAGTACCTGCTCCACTGCTGACAGTATCTGGCTGAGAACCCGCTCCGTTGCTAACTGTGCCTGGCTAAGAACCCGCTCGGTTGCCTCTATTGGGCTAGCATTCCACTCTGCTGCTTAACCTGTTGCACTTGTCTGTAGTAGTGCCACGGGGCACTTCCATTAGCTTGCCGACCGTAGGCTGAGCATTTGTGCTATAGCCGCTTATACTGGTTAACCGCCGCAGGCGGTGTGCCCATGCGAAATACCGGTTCAGTGCTGTATAGCGCTGACTGTGTTACTCTGCGATCCATCTGTGTCCTCCTCCGCTATCCTAGCTGGACTCACTCCCTATGGGAGTTGCAGACTTCACTCTGGGCGTTACCTCAGGACCCTTTCAGTGCCTAGATCCTTAGACAGGGTCAGTGCTCCATTCCTTCCTGCAGCAGCCTCAAGGCTCAAGAGCCAGCTGTTGCGTGACATTACACCTTGCATGTGTGTTGGGACAAAAGTTGCCTTTCATGCTGTGCTGTCTCGATCCACCCCTAGCGTTATAGAGTTTTCCTACCAGAAGAGGTTGCCTTGGTCTTACTGTGACCCTAGTCTCTAGGGTCAGTGTTGCCTCGTTGCTGCTGGGTCAGTATTCCCCAGGCGTCTGGGTCTCGTGCCAGTTACCTTCCTCTGGACTCCTAGTGATCTAGGGTCCTGCCACCAGTACTTGGGCTGCGTAGTCTCCGCTAGCCCCTAGTCCGCTAGGGTTTGGTTGCTTATAGTCTCGTGAGCCTCCAGTCATTTGGGTTCAAGATCAGAACTCTCTCCAGACAGCCGTTGCCTCCATCTCTCCTTATCTCTCCAGGGACTGGCTTGTTATTACTTTATCTGTTCTGTTATTGTTCGCTTGTTGGCCTAACTTACTGTATGTACTTAATCTTAATAAAGTTATTTTAACCTTTCCAGTCGGGTCTGAGTGTTCATCAAAAAACTGTGACATTGCCACTGCAGTGGAGACAACTCTGCCATCCAATCTATCACTAAACACAAAGCAGATCAGACAGGATTCCAAAGCGGAGTTATTTTATTTAGGGGGAAAAGAACAACTTGGGCTGTTTATTTCTTTTTCTTTGGGGGGACCTTTGACTGGGTGCCAGATGTTGATGCCCTGGCTGACTGCCTGGTCACCTTTGCCCCCTAGGTGTAGCTTCAGGGGTCACACTGGAGGAAGTGGTGTGTGCAGTGGACCCCTCTGTCAACAGCTGCTCCATCTCAACCTGTAGGTTCTCCCTGCAATTATGATCTCTCAACTCCACCAATCACCTGGCCAACCCCGTGATGCGTGCAATGGTGGAGGTGGATTATCTGGTGACTCTGCTGGTGGTGTTGTAACTGATGGAGGTGGTTGGATACATCGATCTCTTTTCCTGTTGCAACCAGCCACTGGGGTTGTGCAGCCTGTAGTGGAATAGCCTGTGTTGGTGAAGCTTGTGGTGGAACAGCCTGTGTTGGTGCAGCCTGTGGTGGAACAGCCTATAGTTGAACAGACTGTGGTGGTGCAGAAGGTGGTGGTGGTGCAGACTGTGTTGGAGGAGATGAGGATGGCGGGTATGGTGACCACCGGCTGGTCCCCTCCTCTGTGAACTCCTCACTGGGTGGTGACGTAGCCTCCTCCATGGGCTCCCACTGTGCTGGAGGCCTGTAAATTGTGTGGAGAAATGAGATGGTGTGATTAGTAAACATAGCCATGATAGGATTAAAGGGATAATAATACTTCAAATGTAAGAAGAAAAATATTTTGGGGGGGGGGGCTAGTCCCCTGAGTAAAACTAGGGTACTCCTACTGCTGAAAGGTGTTTTATTCCAAAGTTATTACTGCTGAAATTTGAATTTTTAGGTGCAATATCAACAAACTAACTTTTATTGGTATCCTAAACGAAAGCATACCTCGTATATCCCGTGTAAGTATGGTGGGATATACGAGGTATGTGTATTTTGATTATATCAATAACAGTTAGTTTGTGATGGGTGCACATATATGGCCAGTAAGGCAATCACACATACTGAACTGATCTCTGGGTTCACATCTTGTTGGGATATATTTATACCCATTTGAAAGGTACATATCCACATACTGTCATGGTTAGTTACTGTTTGTAATAGAACTCTCAGACAATTAGGTAAGGTTAAAAGCTTTATTGAAAATAATGCACAATAGCCCCACTCAGGTCCAGATAAGGTCCATAACAAGTACTTTCCAGATCTGCCGCAGGTCAGGGCGAAATACACACACAGTAGTAGTAAGCAAATAAGTGTGATGATCGTGGACTTATAGGCAGATTCTCTGCAAGGTTCAGGAACAAGAATATCCTCGACAGCCCCACACCGCAATAGGTGACACAGGCGATGGGTAACTGAAGGGCAGTCCCTAGTGGACTAGGGATAAAGAAGGCAGCACAGATAGTGTACAAGAGGACACTCGGCCCTAGGCTTCTAGGGTTAATGGAGGCAAAACTGGCAAGACACTGGCAGAGGACTGACCCTAGGAGAGTAGGGTAAACGGAGGCAACAAGGGCAGGACTCTGGCAGTGACTGAACCCTAGAAAGCTAGGGTTAATCGAGGCAACACGGGAAGCACTCTGGCAATGGCTAAACCCTAGAACACTAGGGTTAATGAAGGCAAGACAGAATGTACTCTGGCAGCAACTTGACCCTAGCACGCTAGGGTTAATGGAGGAAACACGGCTGTGGCACTGGTAGTGACTTAACCCTAGAACGCTAGGGTAAACGGAGGCAACACAGACAGGATTCGGCAGTGAAGGGGCCCTAGCACGCTAGGGTTAACGGAGGCAACAGACACCAGATACTGGCGATATAGCGACCCTAAGGCAATAGGGTGAACTGAGGCAATGTGGGCACAAATGTGTTACAGAATGGACCCAGATATTATAGGGTTACCAGAGGCAACACAGACACTGGTGAGTGCAGGGACTCCCACAGGCTCCAGGAGACTATAGGAGCAGTAAGTGGGCTGGAGAGAGATAGGTACGTAAAGCAACCGGTCCACAACTGGTGTCTCCCTGATCGGTACACGGAGGAAGTAAGCCAGTCCCGAGAATGACTGAACTAGAGGCACAACCAGGTAGGCACACATGGACTACAGCCAGTCAGGAGAACCACCAGACACCAGCCCAGCCAGATCGGTGATAACAGATTGTTAGCCAGTCCTAGTCAGTCAGTAACGGAATCAGACACTCAACCACGCCAGTTCAGTACACAAGGAGTTAGCCAGAGAGCCCTAGTCAGTAACAGAATCAGATACTCAGCCAAGCCAGTTCAGTACACAAAGGAGTTAGTCAGCCAGTCTGGGTCAGCAACGAAATCGGATCACAGGAGCGTCAGGCACTAAGCGTAGTCAGGCAAGCCGGGTCATACACGGAAACAAGAAACAAGAGCTACTAGTCTCTAGATACAGGTACACCACGAAAGGGCACCGGTATAGTGACAGGAGGGCGTATATAAAGGTAAACCTAGGGAGAAGTCATAGAGCAGGACCAATAAGAATGTTACTTCCGGGTTTACCCTAGCTGCAATGTCGCAGGTAGAATCACGGCCCCGTGATACATACGTATCTGAACATTTCCTTTGTGTACATATCTTTTTGGAACAGATCTGCAGTGGGATTCAAGTGGTATTCATCCCTATGTTATCAGTTTATCCGTATAATGCAAGATTTTGTATTATTTTACATGTCACTCTCTGGTTGTCATGAAGGTATCCTATGCATTACATTGTGATGCATGGGATACCACCCTGACAATCAGAGATTGATGTACTTGACAGGATCCTGTCCATGAGGTCTGTTCCAGTTGAATCCTGAAAGGCAACAATCAAGCCAGTACTGAAGGATATCTTTTATTGAGGCCCGTGTTTTTTTTTTTCTGGATGAGCACATCTATCCTTCTGAGTGAGGCAGCCGTACTCAATCAGATATATCCATCATTCATGGCCTGTTGTTGGTCAAACTACAATGGTTCATATTTGGTTCCCATGTGTATCCTGCAAATAGTGGCTGGTGTACCATCCATCCATGGCATCAGCACTCCTGAGGATCCATGTGGGAATCAAATGTGAGATATGTCATTTCACTTTAGAGTAAATGATTGCATACACAACACCAAGGCCTACTTTTTCACCTTTAATTCTGTGGCATAGTTTTACACCTGTGTGTTGCACATACAACCAGTTATTCTCAGTGGCACTGTGATGTGTGACCTGATCCATCCTTTTTGTGATACAGTAAGCGGTGAAGTAGATTTGATGAACTGAACATGATGATGACTTCTCCAGTGATCTCATTTCCCCCCTTGTAATGTTTTCTATGGAGTCTATACAATGTGACCTTAGCAACTTTATTCATGTCATTGAATATTCTCCATAGACTAACACTGAGATTGGTGAAGTGAGGGTATGTAAGTGTTCATTTCTCTCCATCATCTCTTTTTTCACCGCTTAGTGAATGTCCCCTGTGTAGCATGCAATCATTAGCCTATCTACTTGTGTTTTTTTTCTGGTTAACCCTTTGAGTACCAGAAAGTAGGGGTGGGCAAAAAGTGTGAAAAATTTCCAGCACATAATTTCACGAAAACGTGCCTTGTTCGCTTTTCCCACGAAAAATGACGCCTTTCCATCTATGCAAAAATGTCCTCCTTTTCACCTATTTTAACGAATTTTCAGCCTATGTTAACACATATTTCACCTATTTTAACATATATTTTTTGCTTATAGTTCCTATAGGTACTACATTTCCCACTGTAATATTAATTCTTCTGTGGGCTGAAGTTTAGAAATAAGTGGCTGAAAGTCAAAGTTGTGAGTCCTACAGCAAAATATGGCTTGAAAAATGTGTTAGCATGCAGAATGCATTTGTCCTTTGCCCACAACACTTTCTTGCTTAAGTGACACTGGCACATATGCATGATGATATCAAGTAATAAAAAAAATAAAGTACAACCTACAATGTGGTAGAAATGTATTTTAGTAGTGGTGGTGGGGGACTGGCATGGTGTGATTTGTGTGTGTATTTTTACCATTGATATCCTCCTTCTCAGATTATTGACACACATTACTTATCGGTCATAGCAGTGGTCCCATCTGTCCTCCACCTCCTCATCTGTGCTGCTGTTAATATATTTGTCCTGGCTTTGTCTGTCATGTGTGGTTACTGCTACAACTACTGGAGCTAGATGTTGATGTAATTCTACTGCCAAAGGTGCAGCACTTACAGCAGCAGCACCAGAGGTACTCTTCATATCTAACACTGTGGATGTTAACCTGTGTTGCTGTTGCTGGGTACTCAAAACAAGTGTGTGTGGCTGAGTGGGACTTGGACTTTGAAGAGCCGATGATGCTGATGATGACTGATAGGGTGACTGTCTGCTTTTTGACATCTGTACTTGTCCAGGGTCAGACTTTCCAATGGCTTTCTCAAACAGTTTATAGACAGGCACAGAGCTCCTTAAAAGTGGTGGAAGATTCAGCTTTTGACTTTCTGCTAATCTTACAGTCCTGTCACCATCCTCAAGCTCAACTTCATCTGTATCTAAACAAGAGAAGGATGCTGGAGTGATATATTCTAGATCTGCATCATCATCAGTCATCATTATGTCATCCTCAGCAGCAGCAGCGTTCCCTGACAGTTCTTGCCTACTACTACCCTCATATTCCTCTAAGCTTTTGGAGGTCACAAACAGTTTAATTTTACTTTTACTGTAACAAAGTTCCCTACTACTTTGAGGATGGGTGTTTTGGTGCTTGTGTGTCTCACTGTCTGATGCAGCAGGCGCTTCAGCTGCTACACCTTCCTCTATTCTGCTGTTGCCAGCATCATCAACACTTGAATGTGACTTTTTGTCATCTTCAGTGTTCTTATATGGTTCTATATTTCTACTGGCAATGGTGATGCTGTACCTAGTTTTGCTGGGTCCTTGACAAACTACATCCTCCATTGGAGTAAAGGGATCATCATCATTGATTGCACACCTTGCAACAACCATTGCTGCAGTAGAATTTTGGACTACTACTTTACTCTCACATCCCTACACTTCTCCACCCCTCTCCCTTCCCCCTGTTCATTGCTGGACATTCTGCAACTACACTGTGTTTTTTTACTGTACAGTGCACAACACAATTGATGGAGCTGTATGATGCCTTGCCTAAGCCCAGTCAGCTGTCTGTCACTGTCACCTAAGATATTTCATTTTTTATTTATTTTTAATTTTTTTAAGTTGTCCACCCTGTTGTCTTATCACAGTCTGTCCAAAAAAAATTATAACTGAAAAAGAAAATCAACAATGTCTTTCCCCAGACTTCCCCACCCAGCACAGGGACAATAACAGCAAGATCAGAAAGCAAATAGGTTGCCTGTGTCTTGCCTGTCAGTCACATGGAATTTTGGAGTATTTGGGGGACAACCTGCTTCCTCCCTTCTTATCCCCTAGAGTGCCTCCAGTCTCCCCTAATACAGAGAACAAATGTCCTACCTAAATGACTTCCTAAACTAAGCTTAAATTCCCCTTTATTTGCCTATCTCCTCTAGCTAAAAAACATGCTGCTCTCTCCTCTCACAAACACAGAATGGCTGCTGTGAAAATCTGACAGCCTTTTATATGGCTGTAAAAAACTTTTCTTCCCATTGATTTCAATGGGCGGAAAAGGCAGGAAAAAGTGGAAAAACCGCACTTTTCACAGGAAATTTTTTGCCAAGCGGAAAGTGCCATTATTTGCCGATTTCAGTTTGAGATGAAAATTTTCACCCATCCCTACCGGAGGGGTTGCCAGTGCATTGTTGAGCGATGCATTGATAATCCCTCTAGCACTCAAGGGGTTATGTTCTGGTTTCCCTGTGGGTACATGAGTGACATTGTGTTGGAGCAGTTCTGATGTCGAACATACAACACTTTTATGAGCATGGTTTGTGTGTATTGTGTGTGATCAGCACAGCAACATGAGAGTTAACCAGGGAGTTGGGCAGGTTTGGGCCTTGTTGAACCTTGACATTTATCCTTGTTTTGCATCCTGTTTTAACCCTGAGGGTGCTGTGTTGGTGCAGTTTTGTGGATGAATGATGGGCATATGTTAGGATGTGACTGTGTTTGTGTGTAATGGTTGTGTGTTTTATGTGATGTGTGATTATGTGATGCTGCACTTACCGGTAGTGTGGAGGCTCCTCTCTTCCCCAGTGTCCGATCCTCCAGGGACCCCCTCAATGAGTGTGGCGGACATGTTCTTCCACACCATCTCCTCCCATCTGCAGAAGGTGATCGGGACAGGTGGGCCACCTCCAGTACCTCGGGCGTGCTTGGAGATTTCGGCCAACTTATTCTTGACCACTCTCTTGCAGTCGCCCTATCTTTTCTTCATAGAGTCCACGTCCCTTCTGCATGTGGCCACAGCATTCATCCGGCTGCATATCTGGTTCCATGCTGCCTTCCTCCTCGTAGAGAGGCCAGGGACCTTCTCCCTTGGGAAGAAGATGGTCTACCTCTCCAGCACAGCCTCCACGAGGGCCCTATTCTCCTCCTCAGTATAACGGGGATCCCTGGTCCTCTCCTCCTCATCTCCAGCATGTTAGGAGTTGGAACCAGACTGCACTGCCTGTGCTGCCCCTGACTGTGTATGGTGGTCCCCACCATGTACCCCTCGTCCCACTGCATGTTCTGTCCCTGTCCTTTGTGTGCCTACTCTTCTGGGCCTGGTCCCCCTCCACCCTGAAGATCTCCTTCTCCCACCCCTACTCTGCTCAGGGATGCCCTCCTGACCTTCCTCCTCCACCTCCACTACTCTCCCCATCCCTCTCTCCTGTCCTCCTCTCCTAGCCATCATTCACCCACTCACACCCAGGTACTCCCACAGGCCCTCACAGGCACACTCAATCCCACTCACTCTCTGTCACACTCTTTCCCTCACAGATTCACACTGAGAAAATAAAGTTTAAAAAATGTGTTAGGTGTTATTAAAAAAAAAAAAAGACTGGGGGGTGGAGCTACCGCGCCTAGGAGATGGACGCGTGTTGATCTAGCTCCTGAGCATCCAGCTTATAATTTGGCGTATAATTCCCCTAACTGTGAATTTTTTTTGTTGGATTCCTCTTCCCACTCTCATCCTGCAGTCTATACGGATGTCTAAAGCTCGGTCTCACCGTCAGGGTGGGAGAAGTCGGAAACTGAAATCGGTTCCCGCGCAGGCAGTAGACATTGCCTCCTTACTGCGTCACAACCCCGGAATCTCCAGGACTGGACCGGACGACGCGGAGGTCGGCTCATCCCCTGTGTCTCACACCGCTGGTGTTCCCCAAGAGAAATTACTTGTCACCCAAGACGGGCAAATGGAAGCTGGTACGCCATCGGACTTGGCATCGCCTCCTACCAAGGCGGATTTGTTTAACCTGGCGGCGGATATTAAGCAGGCTCTGAAAGCTGATATTGCGGACTTGAAGAAGGATTTTCTGAGCCTAGGCCATAGAGTCCACCAGGTGGAGGAATCGGTGGAAGGGCTGAGAACTCAACTTTTCAACTTGGAACAGATTGTATCTGACCAGACTGACTCTCTCACAACTTTGCAATATAAAATTGACGACTTAGAAAACAGAGGACGGAGGAACAATGTCCGGATACGGAATGTTCCTGAATCAACCCCGGCTAAAGACTTACCAGCATTTCTGCAGAGCCTCTTAGCTCATATGTTGGGGACACCGCCAGACTCTACTATTCTTCTGGACCGGGCACACAGGGCGCTCAGACCACGGGGCCTCCCTTCCGATCCTCCGAGGGACATAATCTGCCGCTTCCATTATTACGCAGATAAGGAACGCGTGATGGCTAAAGCTAGGGAGATGGATATAGTCAAGTATGCTGGTTGTGACCTACAGTTTTATCAGGATATTACTCCCTTTACCCTACAACAACGAAGGGCGTTGAAACCCCTGGCTGACCATCTGCGTAACCTGCAGATTCGCTATAAATGGGGGTTCCCTTTCCATCTTCAGGTGCAACGGGAGGGCCGCACACATGTCCTGCGGCATCCGGAAGAAGTGGATACCTTTTGCGCGGCTTTGGGGATAGCGGTTCCAGCAGTTCCTCAGGATCGTCCAAAACCAGGAGGTGCAACTGCAGGCGAACCAGAGGATGAGGTGGCACTTGGTTGGTGAGCCTCTGCCGAAGCGACGCCGTAACAAAACCCCTCCCGGCCCTCGGCCTTCAGCCACTAATGGACGCTACCCCAGCTTGAAGAGTCTCCTATATTACCTAGTGGCTGTTCGTCTTGTCTCTGAGGTTCGACGGTGCTTGTTGCCTGTCCCTCGAGTGCCAAATTTCACAGCTAGTGGACTCTTTGGACTGTACCTGTTTTCAACTGTTCTGTTTTTATCTGGGACTGGTAATGTATACAGGAATTTACAGACTTTAATTTTTCATTATATGCCATTTGGGATATGGGGGTGGGATGAAGTGGCTTTCAATATGTTTATTGGGCACATGTTTGCTTGACTTTACTTTAGGCAGCTACCTATACATCTTATGTTTATTGTGTTAGGCCTCCTGTATGTTTAGAGGGGGGGATATACCCCTGGGTTACATACCACTTGGGTTATTGTTTGATCTGACTGTGATGATCCCTAGGTGTGTACTCCCCTCTCAGCCCGGTATAGACATTAGTTTCGGTGGACTAAATACCCTCATAAGTGCATTCATAATTAACGGATATCCAGGCTTGGCGAGGGCTTGCTTTGTGGACCGGGCCTGATCTGACTATTTTGCCTTTTTCGACCCCCTCTGGCTGCCCGGGATTGACTCTTGGGCGGACTCGGGGGGTGCCCAACGTTGCTTGGACATCCCTATATGTTCTTTTGCATGGGGAATTATGTTTGTGTTATATATGACTCATGTAGATGCTCTTTTTTTTTTTTGTATGTGCTACTGTTCGTTAATGGATAAATCTCTCAATATTTTGTTTCTTAGTATCACGTTCATCTGGTTGTCATATTGCGAGTGCCCTTTGGGCTATGGCTCGCTCTCCAGGCCCTTGGGCCCTTGTCGCTTATACCTCCTGAGACGCTCCTTGGTAGTTTCTGGGGTGGCGCCTCAGGACGCGACTTATTCTGCTACTTGGGAATGTTGTGTTACTAATGTGTTATTTTCTTATTCTGATATTGATGATCACTGTGGGCATACCTGCTTTACTCTTCTTCCTTCGTTTTCTTCCTCTCCTTTTCTCTCCCTCTTTCCTTCTTCCCGTTCCCTGGACTTGTCTCCCCTGTTCTTCTTTCAGCTCCCTCTCTCTCCACTCCCCATCCCTCCCTTTTTTATTTTCCCATCCCTTCTTGTCATCTCCCTTCTCCCTATCCCCCCCCTTTTTTTTTTTTTTTTTTTTTTTCTCTCCCCCTCTCTTTCCTTGGGACCACCTGTGCAACTTTTGCTCCTGCGCAGTTCATTCCCTGTAGATAATCATGGCTGACCTTAATTTCCTGTCATACAACGTCAAGGGTTTGAACAGTCCATATAAACGCTCTATGATTTTTCGGGAACTTTCCCGCCTCAAGTCACAGATTGTATTTCTGCAGGAGACCCATCTTGCTCGTGGTCGACATCCTCCATTATCTTCTTCACACTTTCATACTGTGTGGCTTGCCTCTTCGGCGGAGAAGACTAAAGGTGTAGCAATTTTGATTCATAAGTCCCTGCCATGGACTCTGCTGGATACTGTGGTGGATCCGGAAGGGCGTTACTTGTTTGTCAAAGGTATGATGGGTGATAAAATTTTTACCCTGGCTAATGTCTATTGCCCCAATTCGGGCCAGTTGCCCTTTCTGAGGCGGGTTCTGGAAATCCTGGACTCTTTTCAGACGGGCACCATAGTGTTTGGGGGTGACTTTAATGTTCCCCTCAATCCTGCAGTGGATTGTTCCTCTGGGACATCGTCGCTCAGGTATTCTCTGCTGCGGTCTATCAACTCTTTGCTCTCTGCTAGGAACTTACTGGATTCTTGGCGTATTTTACATCCTTCAGATAGGGACTATTCCTTTTACTCGGCAGTACATAGGTCTTATTCTAGGATCGATTACTTCTTTATTGATCGTTTCCATCTCGACTTTTTGACATCTGCGTCTATTGGATCTCAGACTTTATCGGATCACTCCCCTGTCTCTATAACCCTTGCTTTGAGTCCACGTGAGAAGGCTAACACCTCTTGGAGGCTTAATGATTCTTTGCTCAATGACCCTTCGGCGGTGGCTCTTATAAAATCGGAAATTTCTAATTTTTTGATGGATAATATGACTCCCGACGTCCCATTGCCTATCATTTGGGAAGCCCACAAGTGTGTCCTTAGGGGGCATCTTATTAAATTGTGCGCCTTTAAGAAACGTGAAAGGACTAAGCGCATTGATAAACTCTTGGCCACCATCCGTGCTTTAGAGAGTCAACACAAATTGCTGCAGTCTCCGTTGCTCTTAAAGGAATTGTCACAGGCACGTGCTGACCTGCATAGTCTCCTACAGGCCCAATGCATTAAGTCACATATGTGGTTTAAGTATCAAAACTACTTGAGGGGTAATAAATCTGGGAAATTACTGGCTAAGCTCGTTAAGATGAAGAGGGACCAGATGTTCATTCCCCAAATACGCCGTGATGGGAACTCTTTAGCTTCCAGAACTGCGGACATTCTTGAGGAATTTCGACTTTATTATGCATCTTTGTACAATTTGGGTCCTTCAAGGGTCGACGCGTCGGCTGAACCTTCATCTGTAATCGCTGATTTTTTGCGCAAAGCCAACCTACCGAGACTTCCAACGGAGGATGCTCGTACACTTGATCTTCCGTTCACCAAGATCGAGCTTGAGGATGCCCTTAACTCGACGCCGCTGGGCAAGAGCCCAGGACCCGATGGTTACCCGGCTTCCTATTATAAAACTTTCAAGGACACTTTGCTGTCATTTATGCTGGACACCTTTAATACTATTCTGTTGGGGGCTTCATGGCCCACTCAGTCTCTGGAGTCTCACATTACGGTCCTACACAAGCCAGGCAAAGATCCTCTTCATTGTGGCAGCTATAGGCCCATTTCCCTCCTTAACGTTGATCTAAAGCTTTTTGCGAAATTGTTAGCAAGGAGACTGCAGCAATTCTTGCCTTCCTTGATCCACGTGGACCAGGCAGGGTTTGTGTCTGGACGATTGGTGAGGGACAATACCATTAAAGCGATAACTCTTTTACATCATGCTCAGACAGCTGGCAGGGCTACGGTATTTCTATCCTTAGATGCCGAAAAGGCCTTTGATAGAGTTCAGTGGCCGTACATGAAGGCGGTCCTGGAGTGGATTGGTTTGGGCCCTAATTTTCTATCCTCTATCCTATCCTTATATGCTGCCCCTACCGCACGGGTAAAGGCCAATGGAGCGTTATCCTCAGGGTTCTCTATCTCAAATGGGACTAGGCAAGGTTGTCCGCTCTCTCCACTTATTTTTGTACTGACATTGGAACCCTTGCTTGCACTTATTAGATCTGATCCCTTAATCAATGGTATTTTGGTTGACTCTGAGGAATTTCATCTGGCGGCATTTGCAGACGACATCCTGCTGTTCCTTACTAATCCAACTTCCTCGCTTTCTAGGTTGACTGTTCTTCTATCTCACTTTGCTACATTTTCGGGGTTCAAGATCAATCTGACTAAATCTGAGTTATTAGGCATACATGTTCCATTGGCAGATAAGGTAGAAATTGAGGGATCCCTTCCGTTTCGATGGGCGACCAACTCTATTAAGTACCTCGGTATCCTCCTAACTCCCTCTTTAGAGGACATCATTCACCTAAATTTTTCCTCGCTACTCTCCTCCTTGAAGCAGGATTTTCTTAGATGGAATTCTCTCTATGTTTCATGGATAGGGAGGACTCATCTGGTCAAAATGATAATACTGCCTAAACTATTGTATTTGTTTCAGACCATCCCTTTAAGAATTTCACCTTCTTTGCTCAAAGAGATGCAGTCATTGATTCTCTCCTTTGTCTGGAGATATAGGAGACCCCGTCTACCACGCTCGCTGCTGTTTCAGCCTGCGTCCCGTGGTGGATTGGGTGTTCCAGACATGTCTTTGTATTACACAGCCTGTCATACGGCTGTTTTGTTTGTTCTGGGTCGTGGATCCGCGCGGCAGGCTGGATGGATCTCGGTCCTACAGCGATCATTTCCTGAGGTTACTCTTGACCAACTTATCTGGTGTAGGAAAAGTGATATCCCTAGGGGCTGTTTGGAACACCCGATCCTTGGCCATCTTTTAGTATTTTGGCACCGTCTCAACGCCCAACGAGCCCTGGCCCCCTTCCCATCCCCTCATCTCTCCTTTCTAGGTAATCCTAGCTTCCCACCTGGGCTATCCCCTGGGTCATTCTCTAAGTGGTCTTCTGTGGGATTGCATACTGTAAATTCCTTTCTTTCTGATTCTGATTTCTTATCTTTCCAGGTTCTTTGCGAAGCCCATTCTTTACCTGCGTCGGAATGGTGGCGGTATATTCAGATACGCAACTTTCTGGGTAAACACTTCAAAAGGGTGCCTCTCACAGACTGCCTCACTCCCTTTGAAAAATCCTTTGCCAAAGATAAATTTATTTCTAGGGCTATATCACGCATCTATAACTTCCTCCTGATTCCCCGTCGTCGGGTTAGATGGGCTTTCCAGGTGGCCTGGGAGAGGGACTTAAACTGCACAATATCTAATGATGTTTGGAAATCTTCAATCTCCCTTACGTCCTCGATGTTAACAAGTACGTCTCTCAGGGAAATCAACTACAAAATCTTAACGAGATGGTACATGACCCCTCAAAAAATTGCACGCTTTTATCCTTCAGTCTCCGGAGACTGCTGGAGATGTCGGCTACACCAGGGCACGATGGGTCATATATGGTGGTTTTGCCCAGCCATTAGCAAATATTGGACAGAGATTTTTATAGAATTAAATCAGCTTTTCCCGCACTGCCCTCCTCCTTCACCGGAACTGGTTTTGTTGAACATTTTGCCCACCTCAGCTAGATCAGCTCAGCTGCCTAAGTACCAATGGTTACTAGCGATCACGATTGCGAAAGCTTGTATTCCTTTGCATTGGAGATCTGAACACCCCCCCACGCTGGCGGAATGGAAAGGCAAATTGAAAGCCGTCTTTGATATTGAACGTTATCATGCCGCCTGTGTGGGTAGGTTGGAATCGTTTTCCCTCCAGTGGGCTAGATGGACTGTCTACTTTGGTGTGGCGGCGTCGCAGGTTTAGCAGTTGTGTTCAATCTTGGTCCCAGGAATTCCTTCCCCCTCCCAATCTTTTTTTTTTTTTTTTTTTTTCTCTCCTCTCTCTCTATCTCTCTCTCTCTCTCTCTCGTCCCTCTTCTTATTCTTTCCCGCTTTCCCCTATCTCTCAACATTCTACTAGGAAATTTGACTGGTAGTATTATTTGTCTGTCAGTTCAGATATGGCTCATTTGAGATGTCTTATAATGTCCTGAGAATTCAGTCTGCTACTGTAACTGTACGCTTGTTCTTCTTTGTAACATTCCCTACTTGATTCATATGTGAATTTTCCACTGTGCATTGTATTTTGTATATTTTTCGAATTCAATAAAGCTTTTGGAAAAAAAAAAAAAAAAAAAACTGTGTATGTATGTGTATGTGTTTGTATGGGTGTATGCGATGTGTGCAAAAGTGTGATATGTGTTTATTTAAGTGCAATGCTCTTCTCTCTCCAAACTCAAAAACTCCTTCTACCTCCAATGTAAGCTCCTCTCTCCCTCGCTCTAAACGCTATCCTCCGCTCCTGGGTCCTGTGATCTAGCTCGCCAAAACTTGAAACACAGACAAAGTGTGACCGTTATTTTGGGGTATATATAGGTGTATTTGAGCATTTTTGATACTTTGGGGCCTTGGGATTGGCTGTAGGTTTGAATTTTGTTTGTGCATCTATCAGGGTTGCTAGCCAACGGCAGCTGTAATGTTACATTTTGACTTAAGTTGTGTTTTAACGGGTGTTTGGGACGCACAGTAATGCGAAAACAGGTGTGACGCAGGTTTTTGTGTTACATGTTTTTGTTGTGCCTACGCTCGTTACCTATTCTCGATGTGTCTTTTTTACTTAGCGGCTGGTTTAATGTGAACCTTTAAATCTAGCCCCTAGTATGTAAACTAAGAATCCTGAAAACTTCCGTTCTGGCTAATCTTTTTAATGTATCTCCATCTTCAATATGTGTGTCTTGTGCCCTATTTCTTTAACCATAAGCAAGCTAGGAAAACTGTTACAACAAGAATCAGTGTCTAACAACTACAGTGTGCACATTCTTTCTTTATAAACTACAGATCTGCTCCCTAATTTAAATTTAATGGTCTCATATTGAATACTGCACTGTTCATACATCAAAAGGTATATATATAACAAACTTACTGTTACAGTTCATGTAATCATTTATATTCTTATTTATTTATTTATATAGCACACACAGATTCTGCAGCGCTTTACACTCATATTGGTCCCTGTCCCCATTGGGGCTCACAATCTAAATTCACCTATCAGTATGTTTTTTGGAGTGTGGGAGGAAACCGGAGTACCGGGAGGAAACCCACGCAAACACGGAGAGAACATACAAACTCATTGCAGATGTTGTCCTTGGTGGGATATGAACCCAGGACCCCAGCGCTGCAAGGAAACAGTGCTAACCACTGAGCCACCGTGCTTCATTCTATTCATTACTGTACAATGAAATGATTTACCCTTTCTGCCCACAGTGCAGCACACCAAGCATCACACACCACACAAATGCATGCCCTTTACATTTAACCAATGTAAAGTTTTATTGAGACAGTATGGCTCCTATAATAGATTTTCTCCTTGCATTGATTTTGTACTCACTTGATAGCACTCTATGTAACTGGCCATCCCCATGGAACACGGAAATATGTTTCTCTATAATTTCTTGTATCTTAATTTCTACAAACTCCAAATTAAATGAACAGCTAAATACATTTTATATGAATATATTTTACCAGGAAGGATTCATTGATATTTTCTCTTATGTTCAAGTATGTCCAGGGTACTCATTTTATCTATCCTAGAAGAGTGAAAGACTGAGTTGACCTTGCCAGGACTAGAACCTGAGACCATAAGATTCTACAACTGGTGCATTAACCAGATGAGCTATACATGTGGGTATTCATCAGAAATGTGTCTTAGGATGACATCTTGATGCCAGAAGAATATGCCAGGCTTCTTATAGATTTCTGTATGTATCATATTTGTTCTTAGATCTCCAGTAATGGTTACACCAATAAAAGGGATTTATTTGCTGATGCATATAATAACTGAATCTTAAATTAGAATCAATTTTCACATGTTTTAATGATAATTGTTGTATGTGTGAATTAGGACCCTACCCTAATTTATACCATAAAATGTGAATGATGGGGATTACTACCTCCAAAGGTGTTGGTCTCCTCCCACCAACCCCTAAAAAGGTTGGATAGACAGGGTGCAAATGTAGCCTCCATAGAGTCCTCAAATCTCTGGAAGTAGTAAGTCACCCCATTGTCTGAAAATCACTAAAGCACAGTGAGAATATTGGGCATAGAGTAACCAGTCATCTCCTACATAGTGACATTTTGCTGCATTACAAAGTATAGAGAAAGGGGTACAGGGTATTTCTGTCTCTTCTAACTGAAGCACATCTCAGCTGCGCTTGATACATATGGAAATATGAGGATAGGGCGCTCCCCTTATTTTGTTAGCACAACTCCTCCAGAACAGACCTTCTAACAATATACACACTCACACATATATAGGCTATACACTAACTTTATTCATTAGAAAAGAAAGCTAAAATAAAAAAAAATCTAATCCAAAAATTGGTAAATATTTAATGTTCTAAAGTACTAAGGTAAAATATACCCAAACTACAATGACTAATTATACCCATTAATACCGTGAGGATAACCATTTGAGAGCAAGAGGGGTATGCAACACATTTGCTCCACAATGCCTTGCACTCCCCTTTGGAACTCAAGAGGTTAAGGTTATAGGATATCTATGAAAATATAAAACATTTAAACGGAGGAGGAGCAGGAGTTATTTTGGGGCAAACCAAGTGAACCATCAGGAAAAATGAAAATGTATTAAACTCAAAATTTTAGAAGGGTCTTTGAAACCTTTGAATGTTGGAGAGGTCCCTGGCCAATTGTGAAGTAACTGTGAAGTAATCAAGGGGTTGAAAGTCCCATTTAAAAAAATGGACATTTTACTTCACCCTCAGTGGGGCATTTGGTTTGCTCCAGAATCACTCTTTTTTGTGTACAGCAGCCTCATTGATAGAAGTACTCCAACATTCAGCAAGATGAAAAGTAATTTCAAGCCCTGTTGCATACTCCAATAATGTTTGTTTTAATCAGAATATGTATGAGAACTGTCCTTATTCAACTCTATGATCTGCCCAGTTTGGATGAAAGTCAGCTTTAATCAAGAAAGAGAAAAGCTTTTATCAGACTAGAAATATAAACACACTACAATCACATGACAGCTTTATATAAACTACAAAAAGACTTGTTGAAAATAGATTATATGATTTTTAATTAGGAGCCAAATCACAGGTCATTTATAAAAATCAGTTAAAAAATTGTAGATAATAACAGAGGTGAATGGAATGGCTTAGGTAAATGAAAAAAAAAAAAAAACATACGACAAGTGAGTAAATATTCCACCCCTTCCCCTGATGGTGTCTACCAGGGCATTGTTTTATGAGTTTATCTGAGGATGATATACTAAGTAGAAATAGAGAAATGCTTGATCACACCAACAGCACCTTTGCGGACAAATAAAATCTCCCAGTGATTAAATTAACGTGACCTCCATGGTATTCAAGTGTTTAAAAGCAACATTTGGTTTGAGCCAGGATTTTTCCGATTAATCTTGGTACATTAGCTTCAGAAGCTGTTTATTTTTAAAGAGCTTCATTTTGACATTGGAGAGATCTCGTACATCAGTGCATAGGCTCCACAGAATAATCCCCCCTGGTCCTGGGAGTCATCAAAATCCATATTTTATCGTCCCCTATGGTGTAGCTGATTTCCTCCAGAATTGCTCACATTACTTTTATTCATCAGCTTCTGTGTTTCTAAACATAAGTGGGCTTGTTGCTTTAGTTCACCATACCCACTGAGGCTAATGTATTAAGAACTGCAGCAATCTTGGGGAAAACCAGCTACACCACAGGCAACAAATAAAGATGATAATTTATTCAAATGGAGATTTTAACTGCTGAATGTGAGAGTGCTCTTCAGTGTGGACTCCTCACCTTTTAATCAAATCTGGCTGCAACGGAATCTACTGATCATTTGGTCTGGTCTGGATGGAAAAACTGTATTACATTTCATCTAGACAGATGAAGCAATCTGCCTTAGAGTTACTGATCACTCACATAACCAATGTCTCACCCATTTTAACTTATATTTTCATTACATAATGCATCTATTAATTTTCTTATTATTGTTTCTGCCATCTCAACTGTGCAAAATATCAAAAATCTTCAGCCCTCCCACCTGCTCATCAATCCCTATATCTCCATCCCTCTTACACTCTCCAATGATTTTCTGACATGAGCTGTACTGTTACCTTAACTCTTCATATCCATCCACCAAGAAACAGCCCACACCTCTTCATACATGCAAATCCTCCTCTCACCTGCTTTTCCTGTCTGCAACTCTTCTCATGGCTGCAGGTGACATCTCTCCCAACCCTGGTCCCACCTACATTTCCGCCTGTGTCCCTCCTAGATTGTGGCCTACCCGCTCCTCATGTGGAGCAAACCATAGCAATCTACTAGCTGTTCCCTGCCTCTACCCATCCCTTCCACCCTTGTCCTGTGAATTATGGAATGCTCGCTCTCTACTAAACAAACTCCACACTACTCATGACTTTTTCCTCTCTAGCTCTTTAAACCTATTCAATATCACAGAAACCTGGCTCTCACACTCTGACTCATCTGCTGAAGCTGCTCTCTTCTATGGTGTCTTATCTTTCTCTCACACTCCTCGCCCTCCGTCAGTCTCCTTTACCTCTTTTGAAGCACATGCAGTCCAGCTCTTCTCCCCTGCCCCGTGATTTACTGGTCACAAAGCAACCCTTCCTCCTTTCTCTCCGAATTTGAAAGTTGGCTCTGTCTTTCTGTCCTCAGACACTCCCACATTACTCCTTGGTGACTTCAACATACACGTTGATGATGCCTACTTATCTAGTGCTTCCCAATTTCTCTTCCTGACCTTGTCCTATGGCCTTCAACAGTGGACTGCTGCCAACACTCACAGGGAAGGTCACTGGCTAGATCTAGTCCTCAGTCTCTGACTTCACTATTTCCCCATTTCAGCTTTCTGATCATCATCTTATCTCCTTCACACTCTCTTACACACCTTCCCCTGCCCTCCCTAAATCACAGGTTCCTAACCAGGAACCTACACTCGCTCAAACTACCAGACCTGCCATCCACTGTACAGACTTCCCTTTCTTCTCTCTGCCCTACTACTACTAACATAGACACTCTGGTCCATGAATATAACACCTCATTATCATCTTGCGTGGACCTGCATGCTCCCTTCTAACTTCGACACTCCTGCCCCAGGAATCCCAGACTCTGGCTAAATTCAACAACCCACATCCTACACATCTGTTGTCCAGCTGCAGAACGTCTCTGGCAAAAGTCTCATTCTGTTGCCAAATTCCACCATTATAAATTCATGTAATCCTGTTTTAACACAGCTCTCACCCAGACTAAACAGCACTAATTCACTAGCCTCATCACTACCCACAAATTTAACCCACGTGACCTCTTTAAAATCTTTGAATCTCACCTCAAACCCCCAACCTTAAACTTCTCCTCCTCCAACACTCCACAGGACTTAGTTTTTCAAAAATAAGATACAGTCTAACCAACAAACCATATCCTCTTCATCCTCTCCTCCTATCCCCCTGATTCCTAGTCCACCTCTAGCAACCCTCAGCTCATTCTCCCCTATAACAGAGAAGGAGGTATCTCTTTTACTATCCTCCTCTCCACCCACTACCTGTCCCTCGGATCCCATGCCCTCTCACCTTATTAAGGTTCTGGCAACTACTCTTGCTCCCAGCCTTACAAATATCTTTAACTCCTTTCTTTCAACCGGAAATTTCCATCCTCATTCAAACATGAAATAGACCGATACTCAAAAATCCCTCACTCAACCCACTTGTCTTTCAAATTATCGTCAAGTTTCACTCCTCCCCTTTGCATCTAAGATCTAGTAACGTCTTGTTTTCTCTCCCTTAATCTCTTTTCTCAGCTCAAACTCTCTTCTGGACCCATTACCGTCAAGTTTCCGTTCCCAGTATTCCACTGAGACAGCCCTAACAAAAATTATTAATGACCTATACACAGCAAGAGACAAAGGATAATTCAGTATACTAATCCTACTAGATCTACCTGATGCTTTTGACACTGTTAACCATGCACTCCTACTGAACATACTGCACACCCTTGGCATCCATGACACACCTCTAAAATTGTTTTCCTCCTACCTCTTTAAACATACTTTCAGTGTTTATTTTGCTAACACTTTCTCATCTCCCCACAACCTCACAGTAGGTGTTCCTCAGGGATCAGTCTTGGGACCACTTCTCTTTTACCTTTACACCCTATCACTTGGTGACTTCATCTCATCTCTTGGGTTTAATTACCATTTGTATGTGGATGACACTCTAACCTATCTCTCTTTCCCTGACCTCACTCAAGCTGTGCAGTCTTGAGTCTCTCAATGTCTGTCAGCTATTTCATCATGGATGGCCCATCGCCATCTTAAACTCAGTATGGCTAAGACAGAGCTGGTGTTGTTCTCTCCTAAAACCCATCCACCAACCCCCTTCTCCATCACAACAGACAACTCTGCCATACACTCAGTACCCAAAGCATGCTGTCTAGGGGTCATAATTGATTCTAAATTAACTTTCTCCCCCATATCCAAGCTGTCACCAGAACATCTCTTCTTCCTAAAAACTATTGCCAAAATATGTCCTTTCCTCTGATGTCAACTGCAAAGACTCTATCTCAGGCACTCATTCTATCCAGACTTGACTACTGTAACATTATACTCTCTGGTCTCCCTGCTTCTCATCTTTCTCTGCTTCAATCTGTTATCAATTCAGCCACAAGAATCACTACATTTGCTCCCAGATACCTTCCCTGTCATCGCCTCCTGAAATCCCTCAATTGGCTACCTACAAAGTATCATATTTCTTACAAGATTCTCCTCCTCTCCTGTAAGTCTCTGTGTTATTCAGCACCCTCTTACATTTCTGCTCTTATCTCCCGCTACACCCTTTCCCATCCCCTACGGTCTTCCCAAGGGTTTTTCCTGTCCTCTACCTACACAACTTGAGCCATCTCTCAGCTACAAGCTTTTTTCACTGGCTGCCCCTCGACTTTGGCATGCCCTCCCCATCACCATTCGCCAATCATCCACAATCATCACTTTTAAACATCTCCTTAAAACCCACCTGCTCAAGAAGGCATCTCAATAGCAATATCCTCCTCCTTGCACAACAATAGTGACATCAGAATCCTTCTGCACTTCCTTCACCACACCTCGTACTTGCACTTATTATCATCCTCCTACTGTCTCTGTATGTCATCATGAACTCTAATTAGATTGTAAGCTCCTTGGGGCAGGGTCCCTTTCCCAGTGTATGATTCCCTTGCTGCACTTTCCCCCCAAAAAATGCAATGATTGCACTTTAGCTTAATGCTTTTAACCCTGTTCTGTATTTTTGTATTGTATTATTTCAACTTCTGTTAAGTGCTGTGTACATGTATGGCGCTATATAAATAAAGATAAATACGTGCATACATACATACATATTATTGCTGCTGCAGGTGGGCATTTTCATCACAATTATTGCTGTGTCTTGTATCTGTCATTGTCAGTCTCTGTCACAACTCAGGTCAAGGTCAGGTCAAATTCCTTTCAAAGAAGCTGCAGGCATGTATTATAACCACCACACTTAACTATATGGATGCCCCTCTTCTTCTTGAGGTCATAGAGTGAGTGTCAAATAAGTTGTAATTGTCTGTCTCTTGTGTTTTTAATGTTATTTTATTTGTCTACAAACGATATGTCAGGCTATCCCCCAATAAGCTACATTAGTGGCTCAACCAGTTCAGGTAGGAACTTGGATCACCTGCCTGTCTGACTCTTATTGATGATCACTTATCAGTCAAAAAACAGCTCTGTATTGTTTTAAACTCTGCTTTCTCACTTTACACTCCTCATATACAGAGAACAACCTTGTTACAACCGTGGCTCCTAAAAATAAACTTCAGTGCATATCTCCACCAGCATCAAGCCTCTGCTGCCTTTTCTCTCTCTCCCCAAACACAGACTGACAAGATGTAGGAACCTGACACCGCTTTTATACTGGCATAGCAGGAACATATGCTCCTGGGTGAGAGATCCATTCTTATGATTGATTTCAAAGAAATGACAATGGGAGAGAAACGCACAGTTGGAAGTGCCATTTTTCTCCTATTTCAGTTTTGACATGAACCATTTCCCCCTCTCCATAATCTTAACTATGAATCAGATGGGTATGCAATGCATTTCTTAATTTTTGTTCATCTCTCTGGTCCTTAAAGGGATAAGTAGGTGCATATACTCTGCCTGCTTCAGTTTGAAAAACGCTGTTAGTAACCATCAAATCCGGCTCCATGGATGTCACTTCCAGGTCTGATTGATGATGTTACTTCTTGAATAGGGGTGAAGAAAAGTGAGAACATTTCTTATATGACTTTTCACAAAAAATGAACGACTTTTCTCTTTTTTCATGCGTTTTCGCCTTTTCTCCATTGCAAAATTTTCCTTCTTTTCCCCCACTCCAGCTAATTTTTCACCTTTTCCAGCAAATTTTTTTTTCCTATTCAACAAATTTTTCCCCTATTCTAACAATTTTTTCTCCAATTCCAACACATTTTTCTCCTATGTTTAATATGGTGCAACATTTCCCAGTACAATATTTCTTCCGAGGGTTGTAGTGGAGAATAAAGTATCTGGAAGTCAAAGTTGTGAATCTTACAGCAACATATACCTTGAAAAATGTGTTAGCATGCAGAGTGCATTTGTCCTTTGCCCACAACACTAACTTCCTGTTTAAGTGACACTGGCACATATTCATGATGATGTCAAGTAATAAAAAAATGAAGTACAACCTACAATGTGGCAGATGTGTATGGTAGTGGTGGTGGGGGACTGGAGTGGTTTGATTATTGGGATCTTGACAAACTGCATCCACCTCAGGAGGAGAGAGATCATCATCATTTATTGTACATGCTGCAGCAACGCTTCCTGCAGTCAGTTTTTGTGCTAACACTTTACTCCCACGTCCCTGAACTGCTCCACCTTTCCCCCTTCCGCTTGTGCATTTGCTAGACATTACTCAACTTCTATGTGTGTTTTTACCTGTAAGTACACAACTGATGGTGTGTGATGTCTTGACTTAACCCTCAACAATATTCTCAATGTAGTCTGCTGTCTATCAAGTCTGCCTCAGTCTCAGAGATCACATCAGCCTCTCAGTCAGCTGTCTGTCACCTAATCTATATATATATATATATATATATATATATATATATATATATTTAATTATGTATTTTTTTTTAATTTTTTAAATTGTATTTATTTATTTTTTAAGTTGTTCACCCTATCGTATCACAGTAAGTCCCCCAAAAAAATATATAAAACTAAAAAACAAAATCAACAACTTATTTCCCCAGACTTCTCCAGCACAGAGACAATAAAAGTGAAATCTGCAAGCAAATTGGACCCTTACCTGGGTCTTGCCAGTTAGTCACATCAAATTTTGGGGTATTTTGGGTCAACCTCCTTCCTCCCTTCTTCCATCCATTGTGCCCCCAGACTCCCCTACTACAGAGATCAAATGTCCTACCTAAATGACTCCCTAAAACGAAGCTTCAATTCCCCTTTATTTGTCTATCTTCTCCATCTCACAAACATGCTGCTCTCCTCTCTCACAAACACAGAATGACATGCTGTGAGAGCCTGATACCCTTGTATATGTCTGTACAAAACTAGAAAAAACTTTCGTGTGGTCGAGAAAAATGTTTCTACCCATTGATTTCAATGCAATGAGCTAGGCGAAAAAAGCAGAAAAACTGCACTGTTTGCTGAAAATTTTTCATCAAGCGGAAAGTGCCATTTTTCGCCGATTTCAGTTTGAGGCGAAAATTTTCACCCATCCCTACTCTTGAATAAAGGCACAAGTGTAACATTCATAGAGACCATTAGTATTTTCTGTTCATAGTAAGGTAAGTGGGGAGAGGTTACTTCACCTTCCAGTAACCTGGAGACAATGAAAGGAATGTGCAAAATTACCAGTGTATCTTATGATCTGCATATATAGGTTTGCTAAATTAGTGCCTACATCTGTGTTTATGTACAGACACCATAGTAGTAGCGCAAACTGGGGCACAACTTTACCAGTGCACAATGTGCAAGTCCTTGATACCTTGCACAGTTTCCTCTCTATCAAATGCATAGCGTTGAACAAGGCACAGAGAGAACAGAGGAACAACCATTTACTCACACTACTTACCACTTGGGAAAAGAAATGCAATGTACCTTCTTTCACCATTACAGTTAATGGAATTGACATTGATGCAGTCAATTCAGCACACTGCCTTGGGGCCATATTGGATTACTCCCTTTCCTTCTCCCCTTTAGCAAAATTGCTAAAATATGCCCATTCCTATCCCAACAAATTACTAAAACTCTTGTACATGCCCTCATTCTGTCCCGCCTAGATTATTGCAATGTCCTACTAAATGACCTCCCTGCTACCCACCTTTCACCTATGCAATCTGTTTTAAATTCGGCTGCACAAATCACCACTCTCTCCCCAAAAATTGAACATGCTAGCATAATTCTTAGACATCTGTCATGGCTCCCTATTCAGAAACGCATCACTTACAAAGTCGTCCTTCTCACATTTAATGTTCTCCACGGTGCTACCCCTCCTTACATCTCTTCCATCATCTCCTCTTATGTTCCTGGCTGCCTCCTTCTCTCAGCACATCCGCACCCTCGCCATCTCCCGTCTCAAACTTTTCTCACTTTCCTCTCCATACCTATGGAACTCCATACCACTCTCCCTACATCTTGAACAATCCCCCTCTGTCTTTAAGTCTACCCAGAAATCTTATCATCTGGAGAACTAGGACCATGCACTACCTTTGGCCAAACTCAGCACTTGTAATCTCAGCTATTGTTTCTATGAATGTGGCGCGTATTTTATCCCCTCTTATTTATTGTAACATACATTTATTGTAAGGTGCTGCGTACACTGTGTAGCACCATATTAATAAAGATACACATACATACATATACATGCATCTCCAAAGCATTGTATTGCATCTATAACATCTTTTATCCAAGGGGTTAAGAAGATAAAATGTGCACGCATCCCTATAGGATGAGTTTTTAGCACTCTGGATTATTTTGAAATTACACAGTTGTGCCTCAAAGGTGAATAAAGGAGACATACTTTTGTCTGCATTATGAAATATAATGAAAAACAGGCAAAGAATTTATGAAATCATTAATAATTTAATCACTCCAATATGCTTAAGTATGTATAAGGTGTCTGCCATTGCTGCATGTTTTATTTCAGTTTCTGTTATTCCGATGACAATACAGCTTTGTTTTCTTTTTTCATCAAGTGTATAAACATTCTGAGGCAAGAAAAAAAATTGTTTGTGATTTGAGATCAAGAAATGTATCCTACTGAAAAAGCACACACGTTTATCATTAGAGAACTTTTCTTCCCTGTACAGTCGTACAAGGTCCCGATACTGAAAGTTCTGAATGCCTCAGTTTAATCCTTTGAGTGCCAGAGAGGTATTCAACCCCCTGCGAAGCAAGTGGTTAGATACCCCTCTGGCACTCAAAGGGTTAAAGGAACAGTTAAACCATCTTATAATAAACTCCCACTTATCTAAGACTGTGTCGAAAATCCTAATGGCCACTTTGGAATTACACTGTGTGCACAATTATTAGGCAAGTGAGTATTTTGACCATATCATCATTTTTATACATATTTTCCAACTCCAGGCTGTATAAACTTGAATGCTTATTGGATTTAAGCATATCAGGTGATGTGTATTTGTGTAATGATAGAGGGTGTGGTCTAAGGAGATGAACACCCTATGTCACGATGTGCAAAATTATTAGACAGTTTAAATTTCCTCAGGCAAAATGGTCAGAAAAAGAGATATAACTGACTCTGAAAAGTCAAAAATCTTAAAAAGTCTTTCAGAGGGATGTAGTACTCTTTAAATTGCTAAGATATTGGGGCGTGATCACAGAACCATCAAAAGTTTTGTTAAAAATAGTCAACAGGGTCGCAAGAAACATGTTGAGAAAAAAAGACGCAAATTAGCTGCCAGAGATTTGAGAAGAATTAAACATGAAGCTACCAGGAACCCATTATCCTCCAGTGCTATCATATTCCAGAACTGCAACCTACCTGGACTGTACAGAAGCACTAGTTGTTCAGTGCTCAGAGACATGGCCATGGTAAGGAAGGCTGAAACCTGACCACCACTGAACAAGACACAAAAGTTGATACTTCAAAACTGGGCCAAGAAATATCTGAAGACAGATGTTTCAAAAGCTTTATGGACTGATGAAATGAGAGAGACTCTTGACGGCCCAGATGGATGGGCCTGTGGCTGGAGCAGTAATGGGCACAGAGCTCCACTTCAACTCAGCCACCAGCAAGGTGGAGGAGGGGTACTGGTATGGGCTGGTATTATCAAGGATGAGCTAGTTGGACCTTTTTGGGTTGAAGATGGACTCATACTCAACTCCCAAAACTACTGCCAGTTTTTAGACACTTTCTTCAAGCAGTGGTACAGGAAAAAGTCTGCATCTTTCAAGAAGACTGTGATTTTTATGTAGGACAATGCTCCATCGCATGCATCAAAGTACTCCACTGTGTGGCTAGCCAGTAAAGGCCTTAAAGATGATACAATAATGACATGGCCCCCTTCCTCATCTGACCTAAACCCTATTTAGAACTTGTGGGCCCTTCTTAAACGGCAAATTTATTCTGAAGGAAAACAGTACACCTCTCTGAATAGTGTCTGGGAGGCTGTGGTTGCTGCAGCACAAAAAATTGATAGTCAACAAATCAAGAAACTGACACACTCCATGAATGGAAGGCTTATGACTTTTATTGAAAAGAAGGGTGGCTATATTGGTCACTGATTTTTTTTTTGGAAATGTCACAAATGTTTATTTGTGAATTTTGAGTTGTTTAGTATTCTCACTTTAATAGATGAAAATAAACATGTAAGATGGGAAAATTATCATTTTTCATTTAGTTGCATGATAATTCTGCACAATAATGGTTGCCCAATAATTGTGCACACATAGATATTCTCCTAAGAAAGCTAAAACCTCACTTTTACTTTCTTAAATATTCAGGTTTAAGGTCTCTTAAGATTTTAGATTGACGGAGAGCACTGTAGTTGTTCAATAATAAAATTAATCCTCAAAAATACAACTTGCCTAATAATTGTGGACACGTAGATATTCTCCTAACAAAGCCAAAACCTCACTTTTACTTTCTTAAATATTCAGGTTTAAGGTTTCTTAAGATTTTGGATTGATGGAGAGTACTGTAATTCTGTGTGGACTGGGTCTCCAAAATGAATCTTTAATTAGCACTTAATGATGGCATGGACATGGATTGCCCAATAGCTAGTTGAGACTCAGTATTTTAATTTTTATTCCTTGCCAGCTCCCTTCTTTTATGACCCGAAGTCATTATTGTTATATTTGAAAAAGCTGCATTCTCAGCCCGCGAAACTCTTCAGAGAGTACTATTGGGTTATATATATGTTTTTATTGTGTTTGGAATATATTTTTTTAATAAACGTCAATCTTCTTTGATGTCACGTCCAGGGTTTCTCTCCTCCCTCCGACCGTCCTGGGTTTGCGCCTGACGTTTCGTCGTGTGGCCGGAAGTGACGTCGCGCTGGCTGCGGCGTGGTTTCCTGGGGCGCTTCGGTGCTTCCTGTCGGTGAGTATTTAGAATGCCTGTATCCTTGGTCGGACGCGTTAGTATAGCGTCCTGTATGTTTCAGTCTAGTCTGTGTTTCTGCATTGCCTGGATTCTTTTGTGCAAATCCCTTCTGTTCTGTGACTACCTGTGGCCTACCTGACCTGCCTCATCTCCTGGTCTACCTGGATCCTGTATAATCCCTTCAGTTCTGTGACTACCTGTGGCCTACCTGACCTGCCTCATCTTCTAGCCTACCTGGAATCCTGCGTAGCCCTCCTGTTCTGACTACCTCCAGTATTGCCCGCCTGTGGCCTCCGTTACCTGAGTGAGTACCCTGTTTACTTTGGAGACATATCTTCCTCCCTGAGAATTAGGTAGTATAGCTTGGTTGTACAGTGTTATCGCGGGCCCCCTTTGGCTCAACTGAAGGGGACCAATCTGGCTTCGCGGACAGCACCTTTACCCGGCAGTAGCCTCAGCACAACACTGTACAATCAACCACCGCGCCCGAGCTAAGCTCTCTCGCTCCCTAATCCTTTGTTGGAGGAGGCTGACCTTTTGCGTTTTAGGTGTAGGGGTTCTTCACTCAGTCAGTCCTTTAGGCTCCACGGCTCTCTCGCCTGACATTATACTAACGCCACCCCTCTTTTCTACATGGCGGTAGACCCTAGTGATCTGGCGGCGGCCTTGCAACAGCAGTGCGCAGTTTTGGAACAGCACGCTTCTCAGATTGGGATCCTTGATCGGAAGTTGGATGCCATCACTGGTCTTCTTCAGCATTTGGAGGCCTCGACCGCGCCTGTAGCTCCTAGAGACCCTTCTCCTTCTCCACCACTTTTGCAGCCATCTCTGGTTGCGTCCCCTAGGCTGCCTCTCCCAGAACGATACGATGGAGATCCGAAAGAGATGAGAGGGTTTCTCAACCAGTGTCTGCTGCACTTTAGCTGTAATCCCGAGGCTTATGCTTCCACCCGCACTAAAGTGACGTTCATAGTCTCCCTTCTCAAGGGCCAGGCTTTAGCGTGGGTATCACCTTTATTAGACCATCAATCTTCAGATCTAGATGACCTGGACTCTTTTTTATCTGCCTTTCGCGCCGTATTTGATGTGCCAGGGAGTCAGGCACAGGCTGAAGCGGCTCTCCTTGATCTCCAACAGGGTTCGCGGTCTCTCACCCAGTATGCCGTGGAATTCCGTACCTTGGCATATGACACGGACTGGGGTGAGAATGCGCTGAAGGCAGTGTTTCGTAGGGGTCTTAACGACCGGCTCAAAGACGAGCTCACCACCCGTCCCATACCCCGTTCTTTAGAGGATCTTATCCATCTTTGTTCTTCTCTGGAGCACCGTGTTCTTACGAGGAGAATGGAGAGAGACCGTGACCGTGCCCGGCATCCAGGTTCTCGCCCGGTGGTGCGCCTAGCTCCCCACTTTCATCCTCCTAGCACTCCTGCCCCTTCTTCTCCCGAACCCATGGAGATCGGTCAGGTGTATAGACTGTCGGACTCCGAGAGGACCAGACGTTGCAGCCTTGGTTTATGCCTGTATTGCGGGCTACAGGGACACCTGGCTCGTACTTGTCCCAATAAGGCGGGAAACTCCAGGACTTAGGAGTCGGGGGACCCTTACTAAGTCCACGTTCGGTCCCCATGGTCCATGATTCTCGCGTGACCTTGTCTGTGGTTTTGTCCTGGTCTCTATCCTCTGTAGCTGTTTCAGCCTTCATCGATTCTGGGGCTGCTGGGTTGTTTCTGGACGCAGGATTTGCCCGACGTCATCGTATACCTTTGTTTCCTTGCCATCCTCCACTGCGAGTGGTAGCAGTGGATGGTACACCTGTGGGGCCTGGCATCATCTCCTATGTTTCGGCTCCGTTGTCTTTGTGTATTGATGGTACCTTCCATGAACAGATATCATTTGACATCATCTCTTCGCCTCATAACCCTGTTATCCTAGGTCTTCCTTGGTTGCGACGCCATAACCCGAACATCAACTGGGTTACCGGTACAGTCTCTCTTCCGTCCACTGGATCCAGTTCTTCATTGCTGGTCGCAGCTTCGGAGTTGGGTTGTGCTGCGGGGGGAGAAGTAGACCTGGGTTTCTTGCCGGAACCTTACCGTCTGTACGCTGATGTTTTTAGTAAGCGAAGGGCTGAGGGCCTTCCACCGCACCGAGAATATGACTGTGTCATAGACCTCCTTCCTGGTACTCATCCCCCACAAGGCCGGGTTTATCCGTTGTCCGTACCTGAAACAGCTGCCTTGCAGAGGTATATAAACGAGAGCTTGGTGCGAAGTCACATCCGTCCTTCTACCTCCCCAGCCGGGGCTGGTCTGTTCTTTGTTGCCAAGAAGGATGGTTCGCTTCGTCCCTGCATCAACTATAGAGGGTTGAATGCCATTACACAACGTAACTGCTACCCTCTGCCTCTGATCCCGGAGCTTCTGGATCGGCTTAAGGGGGCGACTGTCTTCACAAAGCTGGACCTTAGAGGAGCATATAATCTAGTCCGCATGCGGCACGGTGAGGAGTGGAAGACTGCGTTCAATACGCGGTTTGGACATTATGAATATCTAGTAATGCCTTTTGGACCACGCCATGCTCCGGCCGTGTTTCAGGCATTCATGAATGATGTGTTTAGGGACCTCCTCCTGTCCTATGTCATCGTGTATTTAGATGATATCTTAATCTTTTACAGCACCTTAGCCGAGCATTGTCAGCATGTGCTGACGGTTTTAGAGCGGTTACGCCTACACAAGTTGTATGCCAAACTCGAGAAATGCACCGTTGAGCAGGCCAGTTTACCCTTCCTTGGGTATGTGGTGTCTTCCTCGGGTCTCATTATGGATCCTGCCAAAGTAGCTGCAGTAAGGGAATGGCCTCGTCCGGATACCCTCCGAGCTGTTCAGCGATTCATTGGTTTCGCCAACTACTATAGGAGGTTCATCCGCGGTTTCTCCAGAATTATTCAACCTCTTGTGTCTCTGACTTGTAGGGGAGCAGATCCTGCTAATTGGTCTGAGGAAGCTGTTTCGGCCTTCAGGCTCTCAAAGTCGATTTTACCTCTGCTCCCATCTTGACATACCCAGATCCATTACAACCTTTCACGTTAGAGGTTGACGCATCCGACACAGCGGCCGGCGCAGTACTGTCCCAGCAATGTCCCAAGTCTGGCAAACTCCACCCGTGTTCTTTTTTCTCTCGACATTTCTCCTCAGCAGAACGGAATTATGATACGGGTAATAGGGAGTTGTTGGCCATAAAATTGGCTTTGGAAGAGTGGCGCCACCTACTCGAGGGCTCACCCCATGTAGTCTCTGTCCTCACCGATCATCAGAACCTGGCATACCTAGCCTCTGCTAAGCGCCTGAACGCCCGTCAGGCCCGTTGGGCTTTGTTTTTTGCCCATTTCCATCTACAGATCTCGTACATACCGGGTTGTAGGAACACCAAAGCTGATGCTCTGTCCAGGCTCACAGACCCAGGGTCTTTGGACAACCTTGCTCCTGAGACCATCCTTCCAGCCTCGTGTTTTTTGGCTTTTTTGTCCACTCAGACTCTTACGGCAATCCAAGCCGCTCAGGTTCCCACCCCCTCTCTTTCTCGTTCAGATTCTCACTGTCTCTTTGTGCCTTCCCGGCACCGTTCCAAGGTGTTGAGATGGGCTCATCATTCCTCTGTGGCCGGTCATCCTGGTGTTCGGCGCACGCATGACCTCCTTTCTCGGTATTTCTGCTGGCCAGGGAGCCATGTTGATGTGGAGGCATATGTTTCCTCTTGCCCGACCTGTGCTCGCAAGAAGACCCCTAAGGCTCGGCCTCTCGGACTTCTTTCGCCACTTCCCGTGCCAGCATTACCTTGGACCCAGATCGCCATGGATTTTGTTGTCGATCTTCCGGTATCTGCTGGTATGTCCGTGATTTGGGTTGTCATTGATCGGTTTAGTAAACAAGGGCACTTTATTCCCCTTTCTAATATTCCTTCTTCCACGGAACTGGTTGATTTGTTCATTCAGCATATTGTTCGTATACATGACTTGCCTCTTCATATTGTCTCTGACAGGGGTTCGCAATTCATCTCTAGGTTCTGGAGGGCTGTGTGTGCTCGGTTGGGTATCAAACTACAGTACTCCTCGGGTTATCATCCACAGACTAACGGTCAGACTGAGCGTTTAAATCAGTCTTTGGAATCCTATCTCAGTACTCATTGTAACCACCGTCAAGACGATTGGACTAGTCTTCTTCCTTTGGCTGAGTTCTCCTTTAATTCCCTTTTACAGTCCTCCTTAGGTTGTTCACCCTTTTTCGCAGCCTTGGGGTACAGCCCTTCTCTTAGCTCCTGGTTCTTCCTTGGTGCCTTCCGCGGAGACCAGGGTTGAGTCCCTGGCGGCTCATTGGCAGATGGTTCGGACCTCGCTTCTTTCTGCCCAACTCTGTCAGAAGGTCGCTGCCGATCAAAAATGGTCGTTAGAACCCCTTTTTGTGCCCGGGGACAAGGTATGGCTCACCACCCAGAACGTCCGTCTTTCCCAGCCTTCAGTTAAGTTGGGTCCTCGATTCCTCGGTCCGTTCCGGGTTACCCACCACATTTCTCCTGTGGTCTACCGTTTGGACCTGCCTCGGACTATGCGTATACATCCGGTATTCCACGTGTCTAGGTTGAAGCCATGGGTCCCTTCTCGTTTCGCTCATCCACGGGTTGCTATTCCCCCTCCAGTTTCCTGTCGCGGTTATGATGAGTATGTCATCGACGACATCTTGGACTCCCGGAGGTTCCGAGGTCGTGTCCAGTACTTGGTTAACTGGCAAGGCTACGGCCCTGAGGAACGATCTTGGGTTTCTTCTCGGGATGTGCATGCTCCCGCTCTGCTTCGACGCTTTCGGCGATGCCACGCCAACCTACCTGCTTAGCGTTCCCTGGAGGTGGCCGTTGGGTAGGGGACACTGTCACGTCCGGGGTTTCTCTCCTCCCTCCAACCGTCCTGGGTTTGCGTCTGACGTTTCGTTGTGCAGCCGGAAGTGACGTTGCGCTGGCTGCGGCGTGGTTTCCTGGGACGCTTTGGTGCTTCCTGTCGGTGAGTATTTAGAATGCCTGTAACCTTGTTCGGACGCGTTAGTATAGTATGCGTCCTGTATGTTTCAGTCTAGTCTGTGTTTCTGCATTGTCTGGATTCTTTTGTGCAAATCCCTTCTGTTCTGTGACTACCTGTGGCCTAACTGACCTGCCTCATCTCCTGGTCTACCTGGATCCTGTATAATCCCTTCAGTTCTGTGACTTCCTGTGGCCTACCTGACCTGCCTCATTTTCTAGCCTACCTGGAATCCTGCGTAGCCCTCCTGTTCTGACTACCTCCAGTATTGCCCGCCTGTGGCCTCCGTTACCTGAGTGAGTACCCTGTTTACTTTGGAGACATATCTTCCTCCCTGAGGATTAAGTAGTATAGCTTGGTTGTACAGTGTTATCGCGGGCCCCCTTTGGCTCAACCGAAGGGGACCAATCTGGCTTTGCGGACAGCACCTTTACCCAGCAGTAGCCGCAGCACAACACTGTACAATCAACCACCGCGCCCGAGCTACGCTCTCTAGCGTCGCACTCTAGCTTCTCGCTCCCTAATCCTTTGTTGGAGGAGGCTGACCTTCTGCGTTTTAGGTGTAGGGGTTCTTCACTCAGTCAGTCCTTTAGGCTCCACAGCTCTCTCGCCTGACATTTGACAAGTGAGGCCATCTGGATATTTGAATCACTGTTACCAGAGCGGAGATGGGTTTAATCTCTCCAAATGCGCATGAGTCAGGTGATATCCTAGTTGACCACTACAATTGTGAGTACATACTGTTTCATCTCATAAACATATTTTTTTTAACAATATTGCACTATTGGGTGCCCTTTTCTCTTCTTTTATATGCTTGATGATGACATGATTCTCTGTTTCAGGGTCCCAATCTCCTCATTCTTAAGAAGAGTTTGTGGTGCTCGATTTCTGCCAAAAGGACCATGTCTGATCTGTGGAAATAATATCCAGCTCAAAGTAAAGATCCATTTTGTAGAATCAGTCCAGGCAGAACATTTTTATAGTGGCCATTAGAATTTTCTCTCCAGTTTAACATTGGTAGATGTTCATTCATTACTAGGAGGTGTTTGTGTTCCTGTAATCAAATGATATTGCTAGTGACATTAATGATATAGTATGTGGACTTTTACTTATAAGATTAAAGTTACATAGTAATTTAGGCTGAAAAAAGACTTGCGTCCATCAACCATTTTCTATTCCTGTTTACTGTCGTTGATCCAAAGGAAGGCAAAAAAACCCTCTATACAGCAATTTCAAATTCTGCTTTGAATGGGGGGGTGGAATTCCTTTTTGGTTCCAAATTGCAATCAGATTTCTCATTGGATCAACAAGCACTAACTAAATATTAATCCCAATACGAACATACATAGCCCGCCATGTTCTGCTCTTTTAGAAGGCATCTACTGCATTCTATAGCACCACCTCCTCAGGCGGTGAATTCCATATCTTTATTGTCCTTACTGTAAAGAATCCCCTCCACTGTTGTAGATGAAATCTCCTTTCCTCAAGTCTAAGCGGGTGACCCCTTGTCCTTTGTACTGTTCTGTTAATGAAAAGGTCTTTGGAGAGCCCTTTGTATAGGCCCTGAACATATTTATATAATGTTATCATATCCCTCTAAGATGCCGTTTCTCTAGTGTGTACAAGTTTAACTTTTCTAGCCTTTCTTCATAACTAAAACTTTGCATTCCCCTTATTAGTTTTGTAGCCCTCCTCTGCACTTTCTATAGTTCCATAATGTCCTTTTGCAAAAAGGCCATGCAGAATTGAACAGCATATTCTAGGTGGGGTCTCACCAAGGACCTGTAAAGAGGCAGAATAATATCTTCCTATCTTGAGTCAATACCGCTTTTAATATATACCAATATCTTATTGGTCTTTGCAGCTGCCAGCTGGCACTGCGCGCTACTGCTAAGTCTATTGTCTACCATTAATCCTAAATCCTTTTCATTTGTAGATTTCCAAAAAAAAAACACCATTTAAACTATATGTTGCATTTTTATTATTATACCCAAAATGCATAACTTTACACTTGTTTATATTCAATCTCATTTGCCATTTGCCTGCCCAGTTACCCAATTTGTCCAAATCCTCTTGTAATGAAGACACATCCAGTTCAGACTTTATTACCCTACTTAATTTAGTGTCATCGACAAACACTGATACATGGCTTCCTACTCCCACTGGGAGATCATTGATAAACAATTTAAAATGAAGAGGACCCAGGACAGATCCCAGAGGTACTCCACTTATCATGTTTGTCCAATTGGAGAACTTCCCATTTACCACAACTCTTTGCATTCTTTCAGCCAATTTCCAATCCAGTCACAAACGTTTGCCCCTAAGCCTATTTCATTCAATTTTTACAGTAACCTTTTGTGTGGAACCATATCAAATGTCTTGGCAAAGTCTAAATACATTACATCAACCGCCGCACCCAAATCTATATTTTTACTCACTTTTTCATAAAATGCAATCAAGTTAGTTTGAAAAGACCTGTCTTTCACAAAGCCATTTTGGCTCCTGCTAATGATATTCCTGTTCAAGATGAATTCCTGAATATATTCCCTTAGCAACCCTTCAAACAGTTTCCCTACCACAGATGTCAAGCTTACAGGTCTGTAATTTCCTGTCTGGGATTTTGATCCCTTTTTAAATATGAGCACCACATCTGCTTTACACCAATCAGAGGGCACCATACCTGAAATAAAAGAATCCCTGAAAATCCAAAGAATTGGAACTAAGATCCCATTTGTATACTTGTTAACTTAAGACCTGATTCCCACAAGGAGCCATGGTGCTTTCTGAGGCTTATATAGGCAGAAATCCTTGCATGCAGAAGTTAATTCATTTATTGTTTTATCCTTTATTCTTTGGACCCCAAATCCTGTTCCATTCCAAACTCAAACTTTTACTATCTGCTGGAATTTAGACATGCTTTTTTCACAAAACTTGATCCTGAAAATTTGTGCAATCAGTGTAATATTCCTTCAAGTGAGAATTGTACATTCTCTAAAAGCTATCACTGTTAAAGTAGTATGCAACAGTATTCGTCATGGAATGGTAATTTTTAGAATAGGCCAATTTTCTTACCTTGGCAGTTATCAACTGTTTCCAGATTAACTGTATATTTCCCTCATCAAAGAAGATAATAATAATTAACGTTATCCCCCACATATACTCATAATCATCAAATTGCATCATGCACTCAGTAAATGATTTTCAGCTTCGGTTCCACATTAACACCATCTCTCATTCTCAACTACAATATTATTCCAGAGTAGCCCCCTCTCTCAGATACTCATTGCCGTGCACCATCAGATCTCTAGCTTTCGCTGATTCGAGTGCTCACTCAAAACCCATCTGTTCAAAGAAGCTTACACCCAGTGGTGTCCGTAGACATTTTTCCAGGGGGGGGCAAAGCCATATTATGACCCCCAGGCCAGCCCATCTAGCCCCTTTATTTATATGGAGGGCGGTAATTGTAGGGGGGGGCAAGTGCCCCCCTTGCCCCCCCCTCCGGACGCCCATGCTTACACCCAATACCTCTAATGTCCCAAAGATGCAACTGTAGAAACTTTACATTTTACATGTAATTTTTCAACCAGTTTAGGGGACCAGCTCTACAGCTGCTGCAGCTGTGGTTGTGGTAGTATGACATCTACAAAACCCCATGTCCTGTTTCAGTGCATTTAAAGCAACATTTGGTATAATCTGAGGGTAACAACATAGCTTAATAACACTTTCTTCCCCACATACTCAAAGTTAAAGTCTTACTAGCTATCTTTTCATGTTGTTTTCCTGTTTTGTTTTCATTGACTTGTTGCAGATAAAAAGAGCTGTAGTCCCCAACAGTTGTAGGTCCAAATGTTCATTACCTTTGCTCTAGGTATGCATTGCTAGTTATTTACAAAGCTTGTGCAAAGAACTTTGAATTAATATTTTCACTTAATATACCAAACATATAAACTGCAGGGTTTATCCTGCAGAGTAAAACATGACTACTACCATTGCTGAGAGATGTTTTATTCAAAAACTATTGGAGCTCAAACTTGCATTTTTGGGTGCAGCACCACCATTGTCTTTCAATGATTAGACTCAGATTACTGAACAGCTGGAGGTCCTCAGGGTGCCCACCTCTGGTTTATGTTTATACAGTACCATGGGGATATCAACAGTGACCTATGTTCCCTTACCAGTTGGTATGAGAAGCCATTGGTGGGAAGTCCAGGAAAGGGTATATATGTTGGGGATGTGGGGATGTACAATTGTAAGTCCTGATGAAGGTATGTTGTCATCATGTTAAAACACTGATCTGGCAATCAATATTTTTGCATCTGAGAGTGGCTACAGAATATTTCCTTGTATGTTCCTAGTGCTAAATGCCTCTACATTTACCCAATGAAGAAGGTGTGCTCATCTGAAAAATAATATTGCTGTAACAACAGCGCCACTGTAAAATTTAAGGCTATATAGGTACTGCACCCAAAAAAGTAAGTTTGGGCTACAATATATTTTGAATAAAACATTTCACACCTCACATATTATATATAATATTTACATATTACACAATACTATCTCTTTAATTATTTTACATAGTTGTTTCAACTTGTGCCAGTGATATAAAAAGATGTTAAACATAAATTATGTAACATTTTTTTCCACTGTAAAGTTATAGAGCACAAATGTAATTTAAAATGCCTGTACATTAAAGAGATAGTAATGTTTCATAATAAAAGCAGCTACAATTATTTTTCATAGTATTTGGAGAGTGTTATTTCATTGCTGTCAGAGCTGTAGTTCAAGAGTAATTGAATGATAAAGTATCCCCCTCCCACCTCTTTTACTGATGTAACACTGCTCACCTCAGAGCAGCAGGGTGGTGTCCAAGTGGATTGCAGAGAGGGACAATCTTCAGTTAACGAGAAAAACCTGAAAAACCTGTCAATGGGGTCAGGGCTTTCATTTTTCTCACAGTAAGAAGACTCTCTTGCTGTGAGCTGTTTGGTCTGTGGACCAGTTTCCACATCTGAGGTGAGGTGGTTTACATTAGGTAAAAGGGGCAGGAGGGGGAAACTTTATCATTCAATTACTTTTGAACTACAACTCTGACAGTATTGAAATAACACTCTCTATGGCTCAAATACTATGAAGATTAATTGGAGCTGCTATTTTTGTGAAACATTACTATCACTTTAATAAAACTGCTTATGCCAGTATAGACGTGTCAAACTGTTATTTGAGAATCATGACTTATACGTATGTATCATGCAATGCAGATTCATTTAGAACCATTATTATTTTGCTATTACTCTAACATGTTCACTTCCTTTGCATTATGATACATTATATTTTATTGCCCTGGTTTGAGTTCAAGTTTCAGGTTACTAAAACCATTAAGTGATAAATATACAAGAAAATATGTTTCAATAAAGTTCAAGAATGAAAAAAAAACCCTTAGGGCAGAAGTGGCTTGTGGCTGAAATACAAGGGTATCTCATTTATAAGGATCATTACTGGGAAAATAGTCCACAGGCAACACAAAGTAAAAGGAAGGATAAAGCATCAACAGTGAAGTCATAAATGTATTAAACTAAGATCTTTCTTCTGATATATTTGATCCACATTGCTAGCATTTTCATGCAGTTATTGAAATATTTTTATAAGCACTCATAACTGGGCACATTTTGCAAACAGACACATATTTGAAAGGGATACTGTTTCTTAATATGACATAAAATATTTTTGGCAGGGTTTATATTGGTAGTAAAACAAGGCTACTCCAATTACTACAATATGTTTTATTCAAAAGTTATTGCAGTTTACACTTGCATTGTCTTGGTGTAGTGCTTCCATGGCTTAACATTTTATTGTGGAACTTGTGATTCAGCAGTCAACGGATGACTATTTACAGTGACAATGGTGGAATGTAAGAAATGTGTACAATCGAATACTTTTGATGGCAAAAAAAATAGCACCAAAATGTTACTGAAATGTATATGTTTTATCAGAATTAGCAAACGTTTGTGCTTTTTTTTGTGATTGCATTTCAAAAAGTGGATGTATCTAAAATGTCATGTTGTGAGAGGATTATCGATTGCGCTTAATTCAGCAAAGTAAATTAGCACACATTTTTATTTGTCTGGCTAGCTTTTCTGTTAATTTAGGAGCATGTGTTATTCGGCATCAAGGTGTGAGTATGTTTCTTACATCAAAAACAGAGCATACATTTATGGCATTCAAAAAAATAATGAATGTTCCACATTCTTACAATCTTCCCAATAACTATATATATATATATATATATATATATATATAATCTGTACGTTGGAGTGGAGCACTCTCTTGTATATTGATACAACTTGCCTGGGTGCCAGCCTGAGAAAATTGCAGATATTGTTTGAAGAAAACCGCACTCACAGGACTTCTTAAAGTGAAATAATGTGCTGATTTATTGAAATCGACGTTTCGGCCCCACCATGGGCCTTTCTTCAGAAATGTAATGTAATGTAAAAACACAATCTGAACTGTAATCAATTCGGGATAGTGCATTTGCCAGCCAGTGTTTCACTCAGTAGCATATTCCCTACAATATTTGTACATCAGTGTCTATACTTCTCAGTGTCCAGACATCAGACTACTTTTATTTTCAATAAATCACATTAACATTATTATTTAATTACCAGTAATTTTATTTTTTAGCCTACTTGTGGATGCTTGTTATAATAAATATAACTATTTTGTATTCTAGTGCTAGACATATAAGTACACAATATTAAAAATAAAAATAAACAAATACAAATATGTAAATATAATTTTAGAAGTAAATATAATGACAAGCATGTAAAACATACATTCTCATCAAAAAGAATTGTGTTGTGGATTTGATTAAATCAATAGAACATTTTCAGAAGAATATATTGAAAAAGAATCTCAGTGGAAAATCAAACATGAATCAGGTTATAGCCCGGAGGCAGATTGTGAATCAAACAAAGCATTGTTCAAGAGACCTGGTAAGTGTTTCATACACCTGCTTAATGTTTTTTTCCATAGTTACAAATGTCAAAGTGATCAGCAATGCATCAGTGTTTGAATGACAACCATACACAAAGCTATTGGGTATGTTTTTCACTACCAAATTGGTCCATAAATGATGAAAAAGAGGTCAGAAAGGAAGTATGGAAGCATACAAATGTGAAATGGGAAACTGCTAATAGTCATAAACTGTGTGCAATCAAAGCACCAGTTTGTCAACCTGAGTTACCAACTCTATGAATTACAGATCTAACTGCATTATGAAATAGCACCTTCTAACTCCTTTCATCTGTGCTACCAACATTAAAAATGACCCTAGGATAGTAAGCACATTTAACCATGGAAGGTGGAAAATGGAGATAGGCATTCATAAAACTAATATTATAGGTTCTTATTTTAACCCATAGAGTGCCATGCTATGTCCAACAAATAGCTTTGCTTATAATTTAATCCAGGAGCTTCTAAATTTACAGTTAAATGTATTATGTAATTAGCCATAATGTTTCAGGTCATAACAGACCTTTCATCAGATGACTAAATGTTGTAATCTGATGTTGTAGTTTTTCCTGTTTGATGAGTTATCTCTTTTTTCTATAGCTTGATTCTGATGGGGTATTACATATTTTGTAATACCAGCTATGTTTATGGTTTGGTGTATTATTTGGTGTATTATTATTATAATAATGATAATGATAATTTTATTTTACTTTCTCAAGTCAATGGTACCTCTAAGCCACGTTTGTTAACCTTTTGAGCGGCAGAGGGGTACACAATATATTGTGGTGGCACCCTACTTCTGTGTAAGATTCTATGTAAGATTATAATATTCAGGTAGCAAGTTAGCCATGCCCTACTCTTCCCCAAGACATCCTGAAGTTAGGGCCTAGTGTTCTAGGATAGATCTAGGGCTCGAATTCAGTTGGTACTGTTAAAAAAAAGAGCACCATCGGTAGGTTCAAGTCACAATCAGGTTTTCTATTATCTGCTCTGTGACACACTACTGAACTGTAAAAAAATACACTATGGGCGCTAAAGTTGTGCCCATTGGAATCAGTGACAAAGTAGATGAATTTGCATTCAATTACATGTGGTAGCTAGTAACGCGCATTAAGGGACTCACTTTTATCACCAAACATTACCACAGAAAAAATATGGAGTTGAGTCACATGTGCCTAACCATCGACATGTAAGTGAAATGTAAAAAATATGTAAGTCCCATATCAATACATCCAAAGGACCAAAAACGTGTGTAAAGAAAAAAACAATAACCCTTTGCGCGTCAGTGGGGTATGCAACGCATTGTACAGCATGATTTTGACAGGAGTGGGGACGGATGATGATCACGTCCTATATAATAATTTACTAGGATGTTTGTCACGATACAGTCATGAGCATGATTGCATAGAGTGAGTGAGACGACTCAAGACTGCATCACATGGAGCAGTGAGGTAGCAGCCTCTTAAGCCTTTGAGTGCCAGAGGGGTACGGACCTTGGCCCATGTACACCGGCGTTTATACTAGTTGTCTCATAAACAACAACCTCCATCATTCTCCTCCTACTACAGCCTTCGTACTCTGTTTGCCTCCTTATCTTACATCCACAAATCCCCTCCATATTGCAGTTCAAGTCCCACTGTTCTACAGTCTTCCTCCTCCATCTTCCTAACTAGATTATCTTCCCATATTACTCCCACACATCCCCTCCTTATTGCCGTTCAAGTCCCAATCTACTACAGCCTTCAACCTCCGCCCACCTCCCTAGATCTGCATCACATCTTACTCCTAGTCTTCTACACATACCCTCTTAAGTCCCACTGCCACCTCGACTTTGATATGTCTCTTCTTCTGCCCCTCCTACCCTTAACTATTAAAAGCCCACTGCTTGCACAAATCCACCTTTCAGGCCCGCAGGGAGGAAGCTGCTCTCCTCCCGTGTCTTCCCCCGGTTTCCAAAGGTGACTCAGCTGCTTGGCTAGGTGTCCCCTGGCAACGGAGATATGTGCGAGCACACAGTAGGAAGCTGCACATGCACCAGTGGCCCATGTCATCGGCAGCCGACCCAGAACTGAGGGCGGCTGTGCACCGGCATTCCTGATGGCCACATTTGAAGAGAGGTGAGTGTGGAACTGTCCTTTTGCTCTGCAGCACAGGACAGGCCGCTATATAATCCTTGACTGCCCCTTGCTCTGGGCTCAGTTGTTTTGTTCCCTTTTCTGGTGCAGACCTGTTTCTCCTAAGCTCCTGTATCCTGAGCTACCTGACCATACTAATCTCCAGCATCCCTTACCATTGTTTGGATACCTGACCATCCTGATCTCTGGCATCCTTGACCATTGCTTGGCTACCTGACCATCATGATCTCTGGCATCCCTTACCATCGCTTGGCTACCTGACTATCCTGTCCTCTGGCACCCTGACTACCTGCCTGCTTCCCTCTCCAGATCTTCAGTGACCTTCAGTCTTCAGTAACCCCTATGTTGTGGCCCACTCTCTAGCAGGTCTGTTCCTCCAGCCTTCTGGTTAGTGGTGTGCTTACACAGGTGTGCACATCCCTGCTCCTGGGCTTCCGTACAACCTCCCTGACATAACAACTGAGCCCACCATGCAGCCCACAGGGATGGCACAACCTATGGCTACCCTCACTCAGCAGATCTCCATGCACACAAAGACCGTCAAGGATCTCCATGCTGGGCAGGTGAACTTACAGCATCAACTACAGGACCTGTGCACTTCCGTACCAACTCAATCGGATGAGCCTGTTCCACCACCTCAACCTTATTGATGGATCAACTCCTATTCCAGAACCCCAGGTCATTCTACCAGAGAAATTCCATGGAGACTGGACCCAATTCCGTCCCTTTATCACCTCATGTCAGGTCCTCTTCTCACTAAAACCACAGACCTATTTCACAGACTTTGTTAAGATACGCACGGTAGTTTCTCATCTCTCTAGGGAACCACAAGCTTTGGCTCTTCATTTGCTCCAGACTAACAGCTCCATCCTACAACCATGGAATACGTTCTATCATGCTATGGAGTCCTTATAGAACCACAACCGCACAGGCTTCTCTAAGGGCCTTGAAACAGGGTCGTCATCCAGTCGAGAATTATGTCACTGAATTTCGGAGATTTGCCTTGGGGACCACCTGGAACGAACAGCTTTGGTGGATCAATTTTGACTTGGTCTCTCTGAATCCCTCAAGGATGAGCTGGTCCGAATTGGTATGCCTTCTTCTCTAGAAAACCTCATCCACCTTGTGATCCAACTAGATAAACATCTGAGAGAGAGACGTCAAGAGAGAGCCTTGACTTCTGTTCCAGTATATCGGCATCCTACGGTGTCTGCTCATTCCAACACCACATCTATGAATACCAAAGAACCCATGCAGATAGGTCTCCTCCGAGGACCTCTGTCTCCTGCTGAGATAACTCATAGAAGAACACTGGATCTGTGTTTTTACTGTGGAAAACCAGACCATCTGTCACGGTTTTGTAACAACACTCAGACAAGTTAGCAAGGTAAAATCAGCTTTATTAAGAATAATAAAGTGCACAAGGTCACCCTTCACAGGCCCAGATCCAGGCAATACCATGGCACTTCCCAAATCTGACACAGGTCAGGGTGCAATAAGACAAGCAAAACAAAAGCACTAATGCAGCAGTCAAGTACAGGTGTCTGGAACCAGGAACAGAACCTCAGCAGTACCAAGCCTAAGATGTTACCCAACCGGCAAGGCTGTAGGTGACTACAGGCACAGGTAGGGCAACTCAGATAGGTACTGGTGCAGCAACACTGACAGGCACAAGTTGGAAACGCTGACAGACACTTGGCTAGGCAACACTGACAGGCACAGGTTGGCAATGCTGACAGACACTTGGCAAGGCAACACTGACAGGCACTGGTGGCACTAGGCAACAACGGAACGGGTAGTCTGCCTCAGCCAGGGTCAGTACTCGGAGCGGTATTTCAGCCAATCCTAGTCAGCAACGGGTCAGGTAGTCAGCCACAGCCAGGATCGATACACAGAGCGGTAGTCAGCCAGTCCTAGTCACCAACAGATCGGGTAGTCAGCCACAGCCGGGATCGGTACGCAGAGCGGTAGTCAGCTAAACCTAGTCAGCAACGGAGCGGGTAGTCAGCCACAGCCAGGATCGGTACACAGAGCGGTAGTCAGCCAAACCTAGTCAGCAACGGAGTGGGTAGTCAGCCACAGCCAGGATCTGTAAACAGAGCGGTAGTCAGCAACGGAGCGGGTAGTCAGCCACAGCCGGGATCGGTACACAAAGTGGTAGTCAGCCAAACCTAGTCAGCAATGGAGCAGGTAGTCAGCCACAGCCAGGATCTGTAAACAGAGCAGTAGTCAGTAGTGTTGAGCGAGCATGCTCGGCCGATGCTCGGATCGGCTCGAGCATCGCTCTGCTCGGCACATGGCGGTACTCGTACGAGTACCGCATGTGCTCGCCCGCCATGTTCGGGTCTCCTCCCCGCACGTTTTGCGGCTGCTGCGCAGCCAATAAACGTGCAGGGAGGCTCTGACATCGGTGTAATGCCAGCAGCCATGTTGGCTGCTGGCATTACACTGATTGGCTGGCCAGAACCCGTGGTCGGGTGCTGTATAGCACCTGACCAGCGAGTTCGGCTCAGTCTTACCCAGGGAGAGATGAGGATAGGAAGGGAAAGTCAGTGTAGGGAGAAAAAAAGCAAAATTGTGAAAAAAAAAGAACCAAAAGTCCTTTTTAGGACTACTGTGTGTGGGGGCAGCAGGTTATTTTGTGTGGGGGGAAAAAAACAAAAAAAAAAAAATTTTATATATTCTGTTTAGTGTGCAAAGTTGCAGATTAGAGCACATTCTGTTTAGTGTGCAAAGTTGCAGATTAGAGCACATTCTGTTTAGTGTGCAAAGTTGCAGATTAGAGCACATTCTGTTTAGTGTGCAAAGTTGCAGATTAGAGCACATTCTGTTTAGTGTGCAAAGTTGCAGATTAGAGCACATTCTGTTAAGTCTTCAAACTAAAATATCAAAGTCACATATTCCATTCAGTGTGCGTCGCCGCAGTTTAGCAGCACATTCTGTGTACTGTGCAGAGTTGCAGAATAGGAAGAAATACTGTTAAATCTTCAAACTAAAATATCAAAGTCACATATTCCATTCAGTGTGCTTCGCCGCAGTTTAGCAGCACATTCTGTGTACTGTGCAGAGTTGCAGAATAGGAAGAAATACTGTTAAGTCTTCAAACTAAAATATCAAAGTCACATATTCCATTCAGTGTGCTTCGCCGCAGTTTAGCAGCACATTCTGTGTACTGTGCAGAGTTGCAGAATAGGAAGAAACACTGTTAAGTCTTCAAACTAAAATATCAAAGTCACATATTCCATTCAGTGTGCTTCGCCGCAGTTTAGCAGCACATTCTGTGTACTCTGCACAGTTGCAGAATAGGAAGAAATACTGTTAAGTCTTCAAACTAAAATATTAAAGTCACATATTCCATTCAGTGTGCGTCACCGCAGTTTAGCAGCCTATTCTGTGTACTCTGCACAGTTGCAGAATAGGAAGAAATACTGTTAAGTTTTCAAACTCAAATATTAAAGTCACATATTCCATTCAGTGTGCGTCACCGCAGTTTAGCAGCCTATTCTGTGTACTCTGCACAGTTGCAGAATAGGAAGAAATACTGTTAAGTTTTCAAACTCAAATATAAAAGTCACATATTCCATTCAGTGTGCGTCACCGCAGTTTAGCAGCCTATTCTGTCTACTCTGCACAGTTGCAGAATAGGAAGAAATACTGTTAAGTTTTCAAACTCAAATATAAAAGTCACATATTCCATTCAGTGTGCGTCACCGCAGTTTAGCAGCCTATTCTGTCTACTCTGCACAGTTGCAGAATAGGAAGAAATACTGTTAAGTTTTCAAACTCAAATATAAAAGTCACATATTCCATTCAGTGTGCGTCACCGCAGTTTAGCAGCCTATTCTGTCTACTCTGCACAGTTGCAGAATAGGAAGAAATACTGTTAAGTCTTCAAACTCAAATATAAAAGTCACATATTCCATTCAGTGTGCGTCACCGCAGTTTAGCAGCCTATTCTGTGTACTCTGCACAGTTGCAGAATAGGAAGAAATACTGTTAAGTTTTCAAACTCAAATATAAAAGTCACATATTCCATTCAGTGTGCTTCGCCGCAGTTTAGCAGCACATTCTGTGTACTCTGCACAGTTGCAGAAAAGGAAGAAATACTGTTAAGTCTTCAAACTAAAATTTCAAAGTCACATATTCCATTCAGTGTGCGTCGCCGCAGTTTAGCAGCACATTCTGTGTACTGTGCAGAGTTGCAGAATAGGAAGAAATACTGTTAAGTCTTCAAACTAAAATATCAAAGTCACATATTCCATTCAGTGTGCGTCACCGCAGTTTAGCAGCCTATTCTGTGTACTCTGCACAGTTGCAGAATAGGAAGAAATACTGTTAAGTTTTCAAACTCAAATATTAAAGTCACATATTCCATTCAGTGTGCGTCACCGCAGTTTAGCAGCCTATTCTGTGTACTCTGCACAGTTGCAGAATAGGAAGAAATACTGTTAAGTTTTCAAACTCAAATATAAAAGTCACATATTCCATTCAGTGTGCGTCACCGCAGTTTAGCAGCCTATTCTGTGTACTCTGCACAGTTGCAGAATAGGAAGAAATACTGTTAAGTTTTCAAACTCAAATATAAAAGTCACATATTCCATTCAGTGTGCTTCGCCGCAGTTTAGCAGCACATTCTGTGTACTCTGCACAGTTGCAGAATAGGAAGAAATACTGTTAAGTTTTCAAACTCAAATATTAAAGTCACATATTCCATTCAGTGTGCGTCACCGCAGTTTAGCAGCCTATTCTGTGTACTCTGCACAGTTGCAGAATAGGAAGAAATACTGTTAAGTTTTCAAACTCAAATATAAAAGTCACATATTCCATTCAGTGTGCGTCACCGCAGTTTAGCAGCCTATTCTGTGTACTCTGCACAGTTGCAGAATAGGAAGAAATACTGTTAAGTTTTCAAACTCAAATATTAAAGTCACATATTCCGTGTAAGATGAAGAAGGCGGGTAAAAAGGGACGGGGAAGTGGACGTGATCCTGATAGTTCAGGGCGCGGGTCAGGACGCGGAGAAACTGTGCCTGGTGCCAGAGCACAAGAAAGAAAGACATCCACCATACCTAGCTTCATGTCTGATTTCACAGGGCGTCGCAGGACATCACTCTCGAGGTCCGACCACTGCGAACAGGTGGTCGGTTGGATGTCAGCTGATACTGCTTCCAGTCGGTTAAGCACCACCCTGTCTTCCACCAAGTCCACTCTCAGTAGCCAAGAGTCTGGTCAACATAATCCTCACTCTGATCATCCTTCCTCCCACCATAGACGGTCTGGTCAAAGAAGTGATCCCACACTGGGATATAGTGATGAGCTCGTCTCATCACCAATCCTTCATTTGACCCTCTCTCCAAGCACGCTTGCAGAGGAACATGACATCTTGTGCCCTGATTCACAACCTCTAGAGGGTACCCAATCACAAGAAGATGACAGATGTGAACGGCATTTAAGGTCAAAGGAAGTAGTGGATGATGATGATGATGATGAGACACAGTTGCCATTAAATCAACCACTATTACTGTCTCAAGACCTTGTTGAGGAGAATGTTATACAGTTGTCAATGACTGAGTATGTGGTGGGATCAAGACATGAGGAGGATGATCAGAGTGAGGAAGTGGAGGAGGACTTGGTGGACGATGAGGTGACTGACCCCACCTGGGAAGGTGTAGAGCCGAGCGATGACAGCAGTCCTGAGGGTGAGCCATCTGCAGCACCGCAACAGGCTGGAAGAGGCAGTGGTGTGGCTACAGAAAGAAGGCGGACCGCACCAAACCGGCCCGCAAATGTTCCACGGAGCACCCCCTTGCGTAAATCTCCCTTGCCAAAGGGTAGGTGTTCCGCGGTATGGCGTTTTTTTAAGGAAAGTGCGGACGACAAAAGAATTGTAGTTTGCAACCTGTGCCACACCAGAATGAGCCGAGGCATGAACACTAGAAACCTCACCACCACCAGCATGATCCGACACATGGCATCCAAGCACCGTAGTAAGTGGGAGGAACGCCTGGATCGCCCATCTGTGTCTGCAGGCCACACCACTGCCTCCTCTTCCCCTGTTTTCGGTGCCGGCCAATCGCCTGTCGAAGGCGCAGGCCCGCATACCTCCCGCCCTGCACCTGTACCATCTGAAGCACCATCAGCGACCACATCCACTTCCCTGTCCCAGCGCAGCGTCCAAATGTCGTTACCCCAGGCATTTGAGCGCAAGAGAAAATACCCAGCCACCCACCCACAGGCCATAGCACTAACCTCACACCTTTCCAAATTACTGGCCATCGAAATGCTGCCATTTAGGCTTGTGGACACTGAGTCCTTCCGCAGCCTGATGGCAGCAGCTGTCCCTCGGTACGCGGTCCCCAGCCGCCACTACTTTTCCCGGTGTGCCATCCCCGCATTACACCACCATGTGTCCCGTAACATCACCCGTGCCCTGACCAACGCAGTTACTGGGAAGGTCCACTTAACGACTGACACATGGACAAGTGCTTGTGGCCAGGGACGCTACATTTCCCTGATGGCACACTGGGTGAATGTCGTGGAGGCTGGGAGCGACTCGGACCCTGGGATGGCACGGGTGCTACCCACGCCGAGGATTGCGGGCCCTACCTCCATCAGGGTTTCCGCCAGCACCTACGTTATTGGCTCCTCCTCCTCCGTTTCCACCTCCGAATTCTCTACACGCAGCGCCACTCCCCCATCAGCCAGTAGCTGGAAGCAGTGTAGCACTGCAGTGGGGAAGCGTCAACAGGCCGTGCTGAAGCTGATCTGCCTTGGGGACAAACAGCACACGGCCTCAGAGCTGTTGCAGGGGATTAGTCACCAGACCGAGCAGTGGCTCTCGCCACTCAACCTGCAACCAGGCATGGTTGTGTGTGATAATGGGCGTAACTTGGTGGCGGCTTTGGAGCTCGGCAAGCTCACACACGTACCATGCCTAGCGCATGTATTTAATTTAGTGGTTCAGCGATTTCTAAAAACCTACCCCAATGTGCATGATCTCTTGACCAAGGTGCGCCGCGTGTGTGCACATTTCCGTAAGTCATCTACAGCTTCGGCCGGCCTGTTGAAGCTGCAGCAGCGCTTACAATTGCCAGCTCACCGGCTGCTGTGTGACGTGAGCACGCGCTGGAACTCCACCTTCCACATGTTGGCCCGGCTTTGTGAGCAGCAGAGGGCAGTAGTGGAGTACCAGCTGTTACACGGTCGTTGCCTCTCCGTTCAACTTCCTGTAATCAGAAGTGAGGAGTGGGAATGGATGTCAGACCTCTGTGAGGTTTTACGCAATTTTGAGGAATCGACACAGATGGTGAGCGGCGATAACGCTATTATCAGTGTAACCATCCCACTTCTGTGTCTACTGAAACGCTCGCTGCTCACAATTAAAACCGACGCTTTGCATGTGGAAGAGGTGGAAATGGGGGAGGAAGAGCTTACACAAGGTGATAGCCAGAGCACCCTCACTTCGTCTTCTCAGCGACAATTGGAGGAGGCGGAGGAGGAGGAGGAGGAAGACACGGTTGCCTCCGCTACAGAGGGTAGCCATGGAACTTTAGTTCCATCTCTTCAGCGTGGGTGGGCAGAAGAGGAGGAAGAGGATGAGGAGATTGAGAGTCATCCTCCTGGTGAGGACAGCGAAATCCTGACTGTTGGTACTCTGGCACACATGGCTGACTTTATGTTAGGCTGCCTTTCCCGTGACCCACGCGTTATACGCATTTTAAACAACACGGATTACTGGGTGTTCACCCTTCTGGACCCCCGCTACAAAGAGAATTTCTCATCTCTCATTACTCCGGTGGAGAGGACAAGCAAAATGGTGCAATACCAGAAGGTTCTTGTTGAAAAATTGCTCCAAAATTTTCCATCTGACAACGCTGGCGGCAGAGTACGTGCTACCTTGGCCAACCGAGAAGGGGAGAAAAGGGGAGCAAACAGCAGTTCCGACAAAGGCAGGGCAACACTCTCCAAGGGGTGGGACACCTTCATGACACCCCGCCAGCACCCTCACCCTGATGCGCAGCCTAGTGTCACAAGGAGGGAAAAGTTTTGGAAGATGGTGAAGGAGTACATAGCAGACCGTGTCAGCGTCCTCAATGATCCCTCTGTGCCTTACAACTACTGGGTGTCCAAGCTGGACACATGGTATGAACTGGCACTCTACGCCTTGGAGGTGCTGGCCTGCCCTGCCGCCAGCATTCTGTCTGAGCGGGTATTTAGTGCTGCTGGTGGCATCATAACAGATAAGCGTATCCGCCTTTCCACCGACAATGCTGATAGGTTGACACTTATAAAAATGAACAAGGCCTGGATTTCCCCTGACCTCTCCACTCCACTGGAGGAAAGCCCCGGGGGAACATAAACTCACTTTATATATGTTATTTACAATGATGGGAATACTCTGTATTCCCATTCACCCCTTCCACCCAAAAAACGGGTATATGGTTGACTCTTAATCTTCTCATCCTCCTCCTCCTCTTCCATATGCCCTGTGCTATAATTTTTATATAGGGCCAGCTCACCAGCGGGCCCTGTGCTATAATTTTTATATAGGGCCAGCTCACCAGCGGGCCCTGTGATATAATTTTTGAATACACTGTTTTGCCCTTCAGCCTATCCAAAGCTCCAGCCACGTTTCAGCACTTTCTGAATGACATATTCCTAGACTACTTGGATGTCTTTATGGTAGTATACCTTGACGACATACTTGTCTAGTCCTCCACTCTGGAAGAACATTAGATACACATGCAAAAAGTTCTTACTCGACTCCGCCAATACAACTTATACGTTAAGCTGGAAAATGTGTTTTTGACATGGATACTGTGGAATTCCTGGGATACTTCCTATCATCTAGTGGACTATGGGTGGACCCCCATAAGGTATGCGCCATAGTGGAATGGCCAAATCCCACAGATAAAAATGGAGTCCAGAGATTCTTGGGCTTTGATAACTTCTATAGAAGGTTCATAAGGAACTTTTCCCATATTGTACGACCCATTTCGGAATTAACCCAGAGACATGTTCCCTTCTGTTGGACCGAACAAGCCCAATCTGCCTTCTCCTTGCTCAAAACTTACTTGTTCTTCCAAACACATCAAGACCTTTTATTGTGGAGGTAGATGCCTCCCAAACGGCTATAGAAGCAGTTCTGTCTCAGAGATCAGGTTAAAAGGATCAACTTCATCCAGTAGCCTTTTACTCCTGCTGCCTAACCAACGCTGAGAAAAATTATGACGTCGGAGACAGAGAGTTATTGGCAATCAAACAAGCCTTGGAGGAGTGGAGACATTTGCTAGAAGGAGCCATGCATCCCATCATAGTCTTTACTGACCACCATAAATTGGAGTATCTCCACACATCTCGCAGCCTTCACCCTCGCCAGATCCGATGGGCCCTATTCTTCAGCAGTTTTAGATTCCATATCACCTATAGACCCGGCTCAAAATATGGTAAGGCAGATGCCTTATCCCGAACTTCCAGTCTTGAAACAGAACCATTCAAACAGGCTGAGACCGTTTTGCAGCAGGGACACTTTTTAGCCCCTTCTTCTTACATTTGGGACCGTATCAAGGAACTCTCCAACACACTCACCATTCCAAATCACCTCAGTGTACTGAATGGATTCCTTATGCATAAGATGCAGATTTTCGTGCCTCAATGAGCATGCCTAGAGGTCCTACAGCTACTACATGATTCTCCCATAGCTGGTCGCGGTGGTCAAAAGAAAACAGAAGAATTGGACCTACAAACCTTCTGGTGGCCTGAGGCACGTAAGGATATGGAAAGATACATAGCGTCTTGTCAAACCTTTGCTCATTCCAAAAGCCTCCATGTAAAACCCTCTAGATTACTACAACCTCTACTTGTCGCAGATCATCCTTGATCCAGTATTTCTATGGATTTCATTACTGATCTTCCTCCCTTGCAAGGGCATACCTGTATTACGGTGGTAGTGGATAGGTTCTCAAAGATGGCACATTTTGTCCCTTCCAAAAGCCTCCCTTCAGCTGCAGAGACTGCTACACTACCTACTTACAGGATGGTTGGATATGTATAGTCCCTTTGGCTGAATTTGCCTGCAACAACCAAATCCATAGATCGATCAACATGACACCATTTTTTGCGAATTATGGCCTACATCCTGTTACTCTTCCCAATTCTCCAGTATCCTGTTCTGTCCCCAGTGCTTCCACACGTCTACGTTCTTTAGTTCATAACTACACCCTCATCAGGAGTACATTGCTGAATGATCAAAAACGATACAAACATTATTCTGTTGAACATTGTTCCAAGCTTCATTCCTGGGGATAAGGTTTGGCCCTCCACCTCTCATCTACGCCTGTCCTGCCCTTCCAAAAAATTGGGACCTTGATTTGTGGGTCCTTTTGAGGTGGATCGCATGATCAACCCCTCAGCAATATGTCTAATACTACCCAAAGACATGTATGTCCACCCAGTCTTCCATATTTCCTTAGTTAAACCATGGCATGATACCCGTTTTCCAGGTCAACAATCTCCTCCTCCGGTTCCTGTAACCATTAATGACCAAGAGAATGTGAGGTGCAAGATATCTTACACCCCCTCCTGCGTAGGGGAGGATTGGAATACTTAATTAATTGGAAAGGTTTTGGACTCAAGGAACGGTCCTGGGAACCCGCTACGGTCATACACACTCCAGTGTCACTGACTCAAGAACGAGAACTGGACCAGTACTGTAGGTAACAATCTTTATTAAGATATTCAATGTACAGAATGATACGGCAACAGCAAGAACACAATACAATATAGATGACGTCAGGAAGGATAGTGCTGCTGTAGTGGTACCGAACTGAGCCAGAAGACAAACAGGAGATAAGCCACCTAAGGTCTGTACCTGAGTATCTACTACAGGTCTGCACCTGTATAGACAATGTTCCCTAGTAGGCTAACTGTGCTACAGGTCCACACCTGAACACTGCAGTAAATGGACAAAAGCAAGGTGAAGTCTGCCAGAGCCACCAAGAGTACCCAACAGGTTATCCACTGGAGTGTTGGTATGCTAGGTGCACAGTGGACAACCCAAGGTAACACCAAAGTGGGTAGTCAGACAAGCCGGAACATACATGGAGTAAATCGTAAACCAGAGCCACAGGTCTGCACCAGATTGGTTATTGGACTAGCCAGGGTCATACACAGAGTGGGTAGTCAGACAGAGCCACAGGTCAGCATCAGGACAGATAGTCAGCTAGGCCAAAGGTCATACATAGAGGAGGTAGTCTACCAGAGCCGCAGGTCCACACCAAAAGGAATGTCAGCCTAAGCCGGGGTCATACACAAAGTGGGTAGTCAGACAAACCAAAGGTTGGCACCAGAACGGGTAGTCAGATGAACCAGGTAATGCACAAACACAAGCCAACTGCACTGGACACCATGAAAGGGCGACTGAGCATAGTGTCCAGGTAGTATTTAAGGTTTAGGAACCAGGAAGAGGAGGAGTCAGAAAATGTGTACTGTTCCTTTAAATGGAGCTCATGTCCATGCCTTTGGACGTGCACCCATTATCTGTACAAACCCATGCCGGAACCCATCCCCAGAGCGAGTCACCAGTTCCATACGACCAAAAAACAGTGTGGCTGAAGCTGCCGGGTCATACTGCTCATACTAAGGAAATATATAGGTACTAGTTGAAGAGCCCGTTACACGGGCCACAGTGCCACTGCCAGCCGGTCGCGGTGCAGTCATGCACAGTAGAGACTGCCCGCGCCGTGGATGACACAGAGCGGGATGCTCCTTTGGAGCTCCCCAATCTGTATCAGCCTCGTCACTTGCAGTCTCTACTGCGCATGACTACAGCACGTGCAGCAGTCTCTACTGCACATGACTGCGGCGTTACGCACATTTTAGCAAATTATTATATAGGATGTTTTAATTCCCTGTAAAACAAAGTAAACTTGCATTATGTAAATAATAGCTTTATATAATATTTGCTGTGCTTTTGAAAATGTATGTGCAACATACCCAATAAATTAACGCTTTGTGTGCCAGAGGGCTACACAACACATTGCTTTGCAAGGAGTTGCTTACCAATCTGGCACTCAAAGGGTTAGATTGTACTTACAGAATTCATTTTTTTTTATTTTGTTAAAGTTAGCATATGGATTTTTCTTTTTTGCTCTCATTCTTTGTTTTTTGCTGCAAAAGTCCGAAGAGATTAACTGTTTGATTGTCAGACGGATACACAACCCTCTGGCACTCAAATAGTTAAACCATCCTGGTATATATGCATATGTTTAAGAGGTGAGGGGTTATGAGACAAATCTACTGCACCATAGGCACAAGAATAGCATTTTCCAAAATTCTCATTGATCTTAAGGGAGATTTCGACTGCTTAAATGCTAATTTTTGAGGTCTCCAAAACATTGTTTCTCAATGCATTGCAGACCTGTGTTAAAAGCCCCTTTTAAAACATAAATAATTTTTATTGATTCTCAGTGGTCCAGTTGGTTTACTACAGAATTGTTCAACTTTCTTTTGAAAATGGCTCTGAAATATGTAAACCAAAAAAGTCAACTCAGATTGCAGGTTTCTGGAGTGCATCATTGGAATGCTCATGCAGAAGCATCCAGTTTCCAGTATTCGATACTCAATAGATTAGATGTTTTGTAACATGATCCGATTTGATGAAAGAAGCAGTCTGGATTGCCAGACCTTTTTCCCTATAGTCCCTGAGATAGTATGTACAAGTGTTCATAAGCAGAACAGGACAGGAACAATATCCTCTTTAGTACATATGATATGAGTGAGCAAACAGAAAATAGCTCTGGCAGTTTAAAACCACTGACAGCAGAAAATAGGACAAATGAACATTTCCAAAACTCCTATTATATTTGGTGATACCACTTAATGGAGCAGCTAAATAAATCTTCATAATGTACAGCACTTTTGAAACCACAGAGGTTTCTTCTTGTTGAGGAAGCTTGAAAGTTCTGCACATTATGAGACTCTATTAAGCTGGTCCATTAAAAGGTATAACCATTTAAAGAGATATTAATGTTTCGCAAAAAAGCATCTTCAATTAATCTTCATAGTATTTGGGCTGTGGAGAGTGTTATTTCAGTACTGTCAGAGTTATAATTCAAGAGTATTTGAATGATAAAGTATCCCTCTCTCGCTCATTTTACTGATGTAACACTGCTGTAATTGCATTTTTTACATGTGTTAAATGTATGCAAGTATGCAAAATATGCAAAGCATTTACAGCTACTAATGGAATATGATTGGTGTATTCCTTTTGAAGATGGGATCTTTTAAAAAGAATGTGAATTGTACAGAAAGTACATCACAATACCCAGTACCCAATATGCAAAGTAAGTACATGTACTTATTACTTTTCGTACATGTAGTAATAAGAAAAAAATTGTAGTAGTAAAAAATATGAGTAAGCTATGTATTTGGTAGTGCAAATTAAGTACATGTGCTAATTACACTTGCTACAAGGCAGTAATAACAAAAAATATGTAGTAGTGGAAAATATGAGCAAGCTGTGTATTTGGTAGTGCAAAGTAAATACATGTGATAATTATATTTGCTACAAGCAGCAATAAGAAAAACTATGTAGTAGTGGAAATTATGAGCAAGCTATGTGTTTGGTAGTGCACACAGCAGTGTGCTTAATTGTTTTATTTATACTCATTGGATACTTATGAGGAGGAAAGGGTGAAGCCACTGCAGGGGGCCTTCCATGTCCTGTTGTGCATGCTACAAATTAGTTGATAGAAAAAAGTTATTAATACCTAGTAGATATTAGTTAGTTATTTGTGAATTACAATGTGATTTACAATGGTACTTATAAGGAGGGGGAGGAGGTGAAGCAGGCCTAGAGAGCCTTCCAGATGATGTGCATATTATAAAAACATTGATAAAAAATGTCAGTTTATATACTATAATTGAAAAATGTTCTGTACTGTGTACATGCCACACAAATTACTTACTGGTAGGCTTCAGGGACGTTAGTTGGGTGGCCAGCTGAGGATCAGGAGGTGTTCTTCAGGATGGTTTGGGTGCTAGGAGGGAAGTTAAAAAAGCAAAGTGTATGAACATTGAAAAAAATAAAAATTACAGTTGTAACAACCAACATATCCCTCCCACCAATAAAAATCAAACAAACATACCTGCACATGTAGTGCGCAGTAATCCAGACTCTCGTCTTTTGAAGTCAAACCACCTCCGAAGAATCTGTCTCCTGGTCCTGGTGATGCCACTGGACCTCTGCATTTTGCAGGCCATTTTATCTAAAGTACGTCTGCAAAATGAAAAAGTCCACTTTGTCCCTGAGCCTATCTGGGAGATACTTGTCTATATAGAGGACAAGTATCCCTAGCTCCTCATTGGTGAAACAAGGCTCTCTAGACATTGCTGTAGCTGAGGGTGAGACTATTAGGCTCTAGCTATGGCTATGGCTGATGTCTGAGGCTATGGGTGACGCTATGGTTGCGTATGTATGGTAGATGGTTTTGCACTTCCTGTTTAGTTTTTGTACTTCCTGTTCCTGGAGTGCATGGATGAGGCGGGTTTGATGCACTGCATCATTATTCAGTCATTTATGCATCATATTTGTTTTTTTCCTACAAGTATTTGGCTGTGATAGCGTCGTTATTACTCCCTTGTTCCTTATTGCGTCTTCTGCCCTTTTTCCTTATTGCGCCCTTGTAGAGTCATTATTGCACCATTATAGTGTCCTTATTGCACCCCTTGCAGCATCATTATTGCGCCGTTATAGCGTCCTTATTGCTCCCTTGTTCCTTATTGCTCCCTTGTAGTTTCATTATTGCACCGTTATAGCATCCTTATTGTGCCATTTTTCCTTATTGCACCCTTCTGCCCTTGTTCCTTATTGCGCCTTTGTAGCATCATTATTGTACCGTTATAGCGTTCTAATTGCGCCCTGCAACATGTTTTGGTAATGCGTCCTTATTGCATCCATAGCGACTCTTTAACATGCGACATGGTGAATGCGCCATTCGGAATGAAACGACATGCAGAATTTGCGACTCTTTATGGAGCGACATGGTGAATGCGCCATTCGGAATGATGCAGCCAAACAAGTGCGACACTTTAAAACACGACATTTTAAGTCCGCCATTTCAAAAGGATACCAACACTGCTCCAGAGAGGGACAATCTTCAATTAACATAAGTGAAAAACCTGAAAAACTTTTCCATGGGGGCAGGGCTTTCATTGTTCTCACAGTAAGGAGATTGTCCCTTGCTGTGAGCTATCTGGTCTGTGGACCAGATTCCACATCAGAGGGGAGGTGGTTTACAGTAGGTAAAAGGGGTTGGAGGGGGAAACTTTATCATTCAATTACTCTTGAACTACAAGAACTTTCAATACTCTTAGAGTTGTAGATCAAGAGTAATTGAATGATAAAGTATCCCCCTCCCTCCCATTTACTAATGTAACACTGCTCACCTCAGAGTAGCAAGACTGTCCAGATGGATCACAGAGATTTTCAGTGAGCATAAGGAAAAACCTGCAAAACCTGTCAAGGGGGGCAGGGTTTTCCTTATGCTCACAGTAATAAGATTATACCTTGCTGTGAGCTGTCTGGTCATGGGACCAGATTCCATATCTGAGGGGAGGTGGCTTATACTAGGTAAAAGGGACTTTATCATTCAATTACTCTTGAAATACAACTCTGACAGTATTGAAACAACATTCTCCATGGCCCTAATACTATGAAGATTAAATGGAGCTGCTTTTCTTGTGAAACATTACTATCCCTTTAAAGAAAATGCTTATCTTTAGGACCAATACAGCACAACAGTGGAGCACAGAACTCTCAAGCAGAAACTAATTCAAAGTCCCATTTAAAACATCAAGAATAGTAATTTCCGTCTGGTTATGCAGTTGGTTTGCTCTAGAATTGTTTGTCTTTAGCTTATTAAATAAGGCACATAGCCAGTGGTCCCTCTAAGGACAGCTAAAGTAAGCTAACCAGCACTGTAAGCATTAAAAAGAGTAAAAAGAAATGGGCATGACTGCATAGTGCATTTGTTATTTAAATGAGGCCCTTCAAAACAATCCTCTTTTGTTCCTTCAGACCTAGGTCACTCCCCTGTTTTTACCTTCAAGAGGGCACTGACCATAGCTTTTTTCTGAACAGACCAGAGATAACGCCTCTGTTGACAGACAAATAAGATTGCTGACATCTGACATTAAAGAGATTAATCATTTATCTGGATGGGGGTGTTATGAGAGGTGTGGGGTGTAAGGTTGGTTTATTTATTTATTTATTAAATCTTTTTTGCTGAACATGGCAGTTAATCCCATTGTTGATAATGAACCCCAAGGAAAGCAGCTGATCTTTGAATGCTTTCCTTTGATTTCCTCAGTTTCACTTTGAGGTCATTTTTTCAGCATTCAAAATAGTTACAATGTGGCATTTTGCAGGAAAAAAAAAACAATTCACCAACCAAAGTCTGACCAGTAATCATAATATGATTGCAGAAATGACCAGCTGTAAATATCTGCCAATTGGGAAAATATCCATTCAGGAAAAATTTCCGTCTGGAACTGTAAATTGACCAAATTAAGAATAATGTTTCTAGCAGACAAATAATTTAAAATGTAATAAGCAATGAACTAAATTTTTGGAAGCTAGAATGTGTTCATCTTAAGCTATAGTAATCAGAGACGCTAATTAAAACTTCATTCAACAGAGGTATTTTAAAAGTATCTAAAAATAAATGTTTGAGTTGCAAATCTGCTGTACAGTTGAATGCAGTTCAATACATTGAGGTTATAACAAGAGAAATGAAAGATGCATGTAATCTTGGATAAGCTAGTAAAGTGATTTTCAATTTGTTTTCTTTATGACACACCTAACCCATTTGTGAAATGCCATCGACACACCCAAGGATTTATAGGTCAGTGGCTACCAGCAGAGAGCTGAGAGGAGTGAGCTAATGAGAAAAGTAGAGGGAGAAAAATGGGTTGAGAATGGGGAAAGAAGTATCTAGGAGAGAGGAAGCAATGTGGGAAGAGAGGGATGTGAAAACTATTTCTTGTGGCTCAGTGCAATAAGAAAAAAGACCATAGCAAGCAATCCCAGGACATTTAGACCATTTTATATCCACTTATACAGTCTTCTCAGCACACTTCATGTCATTTAGTCGTTTAAGTGCCAAATTATCACATTTGGAAATTGAATTTGTAGGAGTTCAGAATGCACCTCGGGTTAAAGCATGCAAAAGAGAAGCCTTCATAAGTGGTCTGAAAATAAAGATCACTTGTACCCCATAGCTGACTAGCTTCAGCAAATTCTGGAACTTTAAAAGCTGTATGTACAAATGGTAATCACAAATAACAAATTGCTAGCATGTGCTGACATTACACTCATATATTATAACAGTGTAAAACAATGGCAAATCATTGGTACTTCCTAGCAATTATGCGAGAAGATGGGTTTAAAATAGATTATACAGCAACTATTGTTTGGAGATTGTTCAGACAATTTTATGCCAGTTTATTATGGACTAACTTTGACTCTTTTTGCACATAAGTGTACTAGGGAGTGTAGCCACTCTCTGTCCTTTTTGTCAGTATTCTATTCCTGCCAAACGTTACCACAAATCTTAATAAAATCACAGGTGATGTGTGCTTTGGCTGTAACAGTCGGTTAATGACCACAATAGCAAAGGTATAATGAAACACACAAACAATAAACAAAGTAGAGAAGGAGTAATGTTACTATGTTTTGTTTTATTGATCATTCTGTGGATGTTTTATTAGATTTCCCCAAAAGCTGAGCTGTATTTTTCACAATATAGTACTGCTGCATAACATTTGAGGGATGTTAACCTACAGTTGCAGGAGAAAAAAAGATAATCCAGTGCCTGAATAGGGACATCATATCAATCTGGTGAGTAACCAACTTAAACTTAAAATTTATGAGTACTTTGGTAAGTATTTTGTAAAACCAAAATTATGACAACTGTTAATTTCTATTTGATATTTTACAGTCCCATATCATAACTTGCAGCATTCTCAAATTTTTCTCAACATTAGTTGTTTGGGCGCACCCACAGGTCAGCTTTTCAAGATATTCTGCTTACCATAGGTGATGGAGTCGCTTGTGCTTTTTTAGACGTATACTGAAAACCTGACTTGTTGATATGCCCTGGAGACTGGAGCTGAAAATCACTTGTTTAGAAGAACATGAGTGTGTTTAAAAATGTATAGTGTTAAACTTAGAGAAAAATGTGTACTTTGAAAAAGAGGTGCCAGCTAAAAACACCCCAGCTAAAATAACCCCTGCTAAAGCTCCCATACTACTAGGCTACTCGGTCTTCTGGGGCTATATCACATACATGTGAAGAAAATATACTCCAAAGGACCAAAGGGGAAGACTTCATGGTATCCAACATATATATTAACATGCTGAATTAGTGTGTAAATAAATGTATCATATATGAATGAGAATAAACACACTGATAGAGCATATAAAATGTTTAAAGAAGAAAAATCTAATTATCTAGCCTGCAGAAAAATAATTATAATTAGTAATATTAAGTAGGCAACTATAGAATATAAAAAACACCACCGCAAAAGTATATAAATTGTAAAAAAAAGTAAAGATTATACCCAAGCACCAATAAATATAATTAATTTATTAAATACACAAAATCCTATAAAATATAAGTGATAGATGGAGAGAATATAGATAACAAAATGGGACACACACACACATATATATATATATATATATATATATATATATATATATATATAAAATATATATATAAAAAAAAAAATATATATATATATCTACCGTATATTCTAAGTCCATATTCAATTGCCCTGCCAACTGAAACCACTGAAGTTGGGCCACAGAAATGGACTTGTGGCCAAATGTCCATAGTGTGTTTTAAGTTCCAAAAACCCATGTTAGATAATGGGAACATCAAAGGAAAAGAGCCAATGATCTATGCTTGACAGTGTGAGCTCTACACACAGTCACCCTCACAAACATTAACCCTACACTACCCCTAACATTGAAGTGTAACAAGACCCCTAACACTAGCGTAACACCAAGATTTGTGGAACACTTACATGTCATCCACTGTCCGTCGTCTTCTGTCATCTTCCATCCTTCCTCTTTCTCTCCATCTTCTGTCCTCTTCTCTTCTGTCTTTGTCTGTTCTATCTTCTTATCTTCCTTGTTTCAAATACTTTCCTGTAAAGAGAAAAAACATTACACATTACATTTTGGTAAAAAAAAAAAAAAAAAAACTTGCACTATATGCATTGTTTAGTGCACTGCGGGGCAGTACCCCCACAAAAATATCCATGATAATATTCTAATTTGCCTGCTCCAGAAAGCAGAAATAATTTTATAAAGAATGCTTTATTGTCCTGTTTCCCATACCTTGTTCTAAAGGACCCCCAACATCACAGGTTTTCAGGGCATCAACAGGTGGCTCAACCAGCAGATATCATTCTGACAGGTCCACCTGTACTAATCCCAGTCATCTGTGTGGCTATCCCAAAGATCTGCACTGTTGGAGGTCCTTGAAATCTAGAATATGGAACGTCTAACATAATTTATTTCTATTATACTTGTCATGTGATATTTTCCTTAACTCCTCCTGGCAAGAATGTCAAAACACAATGTGGTCAGAACAATGAAGATTTTCAAAATTTTTTACAACTTGTAACTAATAATCAAAGCTAATGCACTCACTGTACAAAACCCTAAAATTAAACATGTTGCACAAGATAAACTTGTTACTAAACTTCAGCAAATAACAGATAAAACCTCAAACTTGTACATGTGCATAAGTAATTATCATGTTCCATAGAATCAATTTTGTAAAGATGCCAGAATATGTAATGTCTCAGATATACCAGAGAAGACCCTGATTATAATGAGACAGGGTATGCCAGACTGTTATGTCTATAAGATGCATCATGTAATGAGATCATTCTTTAAATGGCAAGTCATTTTCAGTGTAAGGTTCCTAACATCCTATTTTTGTTTCTCAAATGAAATGTTATTGTATAGTTTAAAATGTTCAAAAATTGTATTCTCACTGTAAAAAATAATAATAGTTGCAGTGAGACTCCTAAAAGGGTGTTGAGTTGGCAAGGTAAATGATGCAGTAATGTGTAGCATGTATATTATAAATCTGTCTACATGCAATAAAACATTACAATATAAGCCTGCCTAAATCCTTAAAAAGCCATATATGCCACACATAATCCAATCAATCAGGAAAGTAGTAATTTAGGCAAAAGTCACTTAGTGGAAGTGTCAGGCAGAAATACTGTAGGAACATTGAGAGAAATACATTTTATTGTCCACTATACAGAAACATGGAATTTGATGGCAAATATGCCAAATGCCCAATTTAGTCTACCTATTGTCCTATCTGTTTAAAAACCTCAAAGAGAATTGCAGGAGGAGAATGTTATACTGTTAATATTTTTCAAAAACATAAACACAACCTCTTACCTGCATTAACTGAGTAATACATATATACACTACAGGTGACAGACAGAGACAGACAAACAGACAGATGGATATAGATAGATGATAGATAGATAGATAGATAGATAGATAGATAGATAGATAGATAGATAGATAGAGATGGATATTGAACTTAGATAATTTAATCAACTGTCTCAAGCATTTAGATCAAGCCTTTAGATCAAGAGTGGACAATTTGCTTGACCTCTGTTGTATGTTGTCTCAAACAAGCACATGACAAAGCACATTGCTTTGGCTCATTCATTAATATGTTAAAGGGGAACTACCACCCCAACACAATGTAATCTCTAAGTCTTTGTCTTCCTATCGTTATTAGCAATCCATAGTTAGTTTTCTCCAAAAAAGTGTTGTAAGAACACTATCTTTATACTAAATTTCTACCTGATGACATCTTGCCCCTTGAATCCATTCTGTGCATGACCACTATGGAGCCACTTGGCTCCATTGTACCTACCTCTGTCTTGCCCACCACTCGTACATCTCTGTCCTCAGCACCACTTGACCTGCCACGCTCCTGGCATCAAGCGCAGTCAGGTTACTTCAGCCTAGTGGAAACAGACCGGCGGTTTATATATAGCTGGTGCATGTGAAGCACTCGCTATATATAAACCACCGGTCTGTTTCCACTAGGCTGAAATGACCTGACCGCGCTTGATGCCAGGAGCGAAGGTCACGTTTTGCTGAGGACAGTGATGTACGAGTGATGGGCAAGATGAAGGGAGGTACAATAGAGCTGAATGGCTCCATAGCGGTCATGCACAGAACAGATTCAAGGGGCAAGATGTCATCAGGTAGACATTTAGTATAAAGATAGTGCTCTTACAACACTTTTTTGGAGAAAACTAACTATGAATTGTTAATAACGATAGGAAGACAAAGACTTAGAGATTACATTGTGTTGGGGTGGTAGTTCCCCTTTAAGAAACTGCATACCTGGTAGAGCCTAGTCCTAACAACAGATCCAAGTCTCAAGATCCATAGACAGTATTAATGCATGCTTAAATTCCCTCACTGTATTAACCTCTACAACTTCTGCTGGTAATATTTTAAGTAATATTTTAAGTAATATTTTAAGTATATTTTAAGTAATATTTTCCTACTTTACACATGAGCCTCTGACCCTCTAGTTTTAGACTATGACCTCTTGTTCTAACATTTCCACTCCCTTGAAATGTACTTCCTTCCTGTACTTTTTTTAATTAATTTATGTATTTGAATGTTTTTATCGCATTTCCTCTCTATCTTCTCTCCTCCAAACTATACATGCTCAGATCACTTAGCCTTTCCTGATTATTTTTATACTGCAATCTATTCACCATTTTGATAGCTCTTCTCTGAACTCTCACCAGAATATCTGTATCTTTCTGGAGATGGGGTCTCCACAATTGTATACAATACTCTAGGTGAGGTCTAACCAGAGATCTTTAGAGTGGCATGACCACCTACCTCTTACTGCTACTAATGTCTCTAGCTATACAACTAGCACCCTGCTTGCATTTCCTGCTTCTTTGTTACATTGCCTGAAATAATTTCTTGCCCATCCTTTTAATCTGTTGTCACTAACAGCACAATACTCTTAACACAATATTCTTCCTTTGGAATTGTATGCCCCAAGTGCATTATTTTACATTTCTCAATATTAAATTGCATCAGCCAAACTCTCATTCTTTCTTCTAATTTGCCTTAATCATTTAACATTTGGCCTGTTCCCCCAGGAACATCTACCCTGTTGCAAATCTTTCCATCATCTGCAAAGAAACATACCTTACCTTGAAGACCTTTTTCTATATCACTAATAAAATATGAAATAGAATGGGCCTCAGTTCTAGTCCCTGAAGTACCACACTACTAACATGACAAACCTCTGAATATTCTCCAATAAATACAACTCTCTAGTTCCCATATCTTAGTCATTGCCTTATCAATCAATTCAGCTAGTTTTACATCCAAACCCAAACACTTATATATTAATGATTCTTCTGCGAGGGACAGATTCAAATGCTTATGAAATCTAGATAAACTATATCTACTGCTCCCCTGGTTGATTATTTTAGTTACCCAGTCAAAAAATCTGTGAGGTTAGTTTAGTATGATCTTCCTGCAGTATACCCATGCTGTTCAGAATAATTTAAATTCAGATCTTTAACAATTCTTTCCTTTAACATAATTTCCATTAATTTTCCCACTACTGACATAATACTTACTGGTCTGTAGTTGCCAGACTTCTCCCTGCTGCCTTCAGTTCTAAAATAAAAGCAATAAACAGTTTTTGTGAACTACTCTTGTCTAACACCAATGTACAAAGCTAGCTGTATGTTTAAATTAACTTTTTGAGCTACTGGTTACAAAGGATGGGTGCTGTGAGAATATGTGGGTATAAAAATTGTTCCTTTTTCTTTTGTCAGCAATAGAGGTGATGCCAAGTGCTTGTTTGCATGGATGTTGTGATCTGATATGTGTAATGAATCCATAGAAAGCACAGACATTGGCTCTTTATTAGAGAACATTTACATAAGTGTAGTTTATGTATTGCTCTGGATGATTTGTACAGCTGTTTCCATACTACAGTTCCCATCTTCACCAGCTGGCTGATAGTCAAGAGTGAATGAATTGGAATGGAGGTTCTAAAATATCCATTGGGCTACTCCCCCCTCCATTCCAACAGTATTCACAGTTATTATTCCAGTCCCTTCCACACCCCTCTCTGTGAACCCACCCCTTTCCCTGGCAAGTCAGCCAGCTCTGTTCACCATTTGTACTTTGTCTGGAAAGATACATGGAAGCCAAGTCAGGCTGAACTATCAATAATTCAGTAACTTTTTTTTTAAAGAACACATCAGGAAGGTCTGATAAGGCTAATTTAATTGGTAGCAGGAAAGCTATAAAATTCTCAGTTACTGGGGTATGAGGCGAAGGTTGAACTTGATGGACTTTTTTCAACCTAATTTACTATGTTACTATGTTACATGGAGATATAAAATGTCAAATGGATTCCGAATTTTGGGACACTGCTCATAATTGATATTTAGGAAAAAATCACGCTTCAAGACTGTATTTCAATAAATGCAGCCTTGTAGTATGCATTTTTTAGTAAATGTCCCTTATTAAAACAGTGTTATGCAATACATTATTATATGTGAACATCAGGGTGATAAAGTATGACACAATTCCAGTGGGACAATGACCACTACATGGTGAAATGGATAGACGAGTTGTTAGTGTAAGGCAAGGAAGTTAACTTACACACTTAGGCATACTTACTGACACACAAATCCACATTATGTCCATACCTAGCAACTCTAAATGTTTGACTCTGAGATGCAGGGTTTTGACACAAAAAATCGCAGAGTCTCATGGGAAGGGACAATTTCTCATGGTGAGAGAGTGCTTTTTAACCTACTATATGATCTGCACCAATTGGCTGCTTCTGTAGTCTTTAAAATGGTGCCATTTTTCCTAGAAGGCAGTAGATTGTAAGCTGTACAATGTTAATGTTCTGTTGGTAACAGAATGTTATAAAATGCAAAAGTTTATTCTCTACTTAATAAAAATACATATATCTGAGACAGAATTGGAACAGACTCTTAAACATCAGGGTCAAGATGCATTAAAGTTCAATCTGTTGGATTTGTATCAAAAGATCATCGCCAGTATGAACTTTTTTGCCATCCTTAATCCACCACCAGTCCTCCCTCAACTTCCATGCCTTCAACAGGTTCATGATTTTGCACTACATAGACAATTGCTCATTTCCATTTGGAAATGCAAGTTAATGAGCCATTGTTGTAATCATGTGGATATATTTATATGTTAATGTGGCTGTTCATCACATGCACTAACTCCGATAGCAACCTCTGCTGTCAGAGTCCACAGTTCCAGCATTTCCTCTGAGGTTGGTCATGCTGGGATCTCCCTGTAGTTTCCTATGCAGAAACAGCCCTTCATCAATCATAAGTATGCAGGGTTTTCATACTGCTGGGAATGTAAAAGAGATGCTCTCCCTTACACATCACCAACAGTAGAGAACCCTGAAGTTGGTGAACATCCTCTCTGCTTTCCCACTTGCTCATTGGGGGAGTGGAGAGGATCCTCTAAGACTTCAGCACCACAAACACATCACACACTTAACCCTTTGAGTGCCATAGTGATGTATGTTGCATAACCTTGTGAAACTCAATGGGTTACAAAATTACAGTCTCCCTCTACACACACATCCCCTCAGCTCAGCTCACCATATTGCCTTTTTGAAACAAAAAAGAAAAGGAGGAAAAATATTCTTTTTCAGTCCAAAACATGGTTTAATTTTGCAGTGTTATTCAGCCTCTGGTTACACTATAACAATCATTTTAACGTTGTAAGTTTTATGCGTTGCAATGTATTCTCATAACCCACAACTGACATTCAGTTCTTGGCATATCTTGTTACATAATTGTGAATAAAGAAAGACTGTCTTTGCAATAAAAGAAGGAATTATCCCTTAGCGTTACTTGGCTTTGAGATATAATTATAGCATCTACACAAAACATTGCAATGTCATGTTTTCCTGCATCCCCTCTCCTCTGTCCCAGTTACCACTTGGCCACCCAATTTCCACCCAGTCACCATTCTGCCACCACTGCTCTGAATGTTCTCCACTCTGCCAGCCCTCCTCTGTCCCGTTGGTCACCTCCCCTACCCTTCTTTCCTTTTGTCATTCACAACAGCCCCATTCACCATGTCAGTAAGTGCTTGGGCAGATCACAGTGGAAGAGAGGGCAGAGTATATATAAATGTTATATGGTGCATACTTTCTAGGTTACCATGTATCATACAGATTTATTACATCAAGAAGGAGCCACAGGTAGACAACTGAACTATGGAGTAAGATTCTCTAAACAATGAAAGGTTAATGCAACATGTATCCCTCCTACTGAGTTTTTTATACTCCCTTTAGTGATATTTGGCAAAAAAGGCTTAGACATATATTACACAATCAGTCCCCAGTGTTTCTCTTAGGTCACAAAATTCAGCAATTTACAGTTTGAAAAGCAAATTTTATGAATTTATTAATTTATTTTTAATATTTGTCAATGTTGATGATACCATCATATTAAAACATTTAAAGACTAATCAACACAGCATACGTCACAAAAACGTAAGATTGAATCAGAGTAGCCCAATTCAATGATGACGGGACTGATACAATGTTTAACCTAAGCTTTAATCTACTGAATGGCTTCAAAGCGTAGCCCCCACAAACAGACATCAGTGGAGCACAGATGGCAAAGCTATTAAAGTTACACACATTATCAAAGATCACAAATAAAAAAAACAGCATGAGAGTTGTAAAGTACAAGAATCTTTGAGGATGGGAAAACAAAAAAAAATCTCTATCGACCTATAGAAATAGCTAAATTATGGATATATTTGTCAGAAGCTCCCAACGAGATACAAATGATCTTAAACATTCAAAATGGGAATAGTAAACATGTAGTTGACAATAAATCTGACAGCATCAATAGACAAATAGATATCACTTTATAATTATACACTGAAGCACTTGTACCTCTCAGTCAGTACAACTTCCTCCAAAGGCATCAAATTGTTTAAATAAATTCTATATAGAGCACTGTCAAGAGTAAAATAGTCACGTATACATCCAAATGTTAATGGATCAGTGGCATCATATAAAAAATTAACAATGTAAATAAACATTCAAATATATAAATAACACAATATAAACCTATAACAAACACTACTAAAATACAAACAATTGTATATAAAATAAAATCAGCATCAAGGCAATTTAAATAAAAACAAGAAACATCATATTCTCTGTTTAGGCCACTTGGATGTCTTTAAGGAGAAAACTGAGAACACTTCCTATTGGAGAGGAATCTATCAATATCTCCTCCTCTGACTCCTAAACTCACCCTCTCAGAGCTCGATTCAATCCCCCCCCATTGGCAAAAAAACACCGAATGGCATTTCTTCAACCACGGTAAGCAATTCAATTACCTGTGCTATGAAGAAATAAAAAAAAATTTCTCGGGCATTAATTTTGTGGGCATTTGTGCCCATTGACACAAAATAAAACACCAAAATATGTCATTCAATTCCATGCGGTAGCACTAAGATGCATTAAGGGACCCTCTTTAATGTGTGAAAATCTCCACACAGTTTTCTAGATGCAGAGTTGCTTAATGGCAATCAGCTTCTGGGGTGGGGCTGATACCTGCTAGGAGCTGATTGTGTAAGCACACATCCCAGCCAATCCATTCTGAATAGAGACTGGCCATATAAAAAGCCAGTCTCTGTTCAAAATTCCCTCAGTTGGATTCAGGCAACGGCCAGAAGGTATGGAGGTGGGGTCTATTGCACTATACATTTCTGCCGCCACCAGTGGAGGCTGTCGCAGCTGAGACATTTTTAACCCTTGGAAGGCCATTTATTTATTAAATAAAGGAATTAATTACTCTAGCACTTAAAGGGTTAAGTCAGGCATATCTTGGGGCATTTTAAAAAAATCTTTCATTGAAGTTTTGTTTTATTTTAGATGACAGATTTGAAAGAATACAAGGAAGATAAAAAAGAAGATTACAGAAAAAAGAAGAGAGCAGATTCAAGAAGAAGATGGACAGTGGATGACAGGTAAGTGTTACACAGATCTGGTTTTAGGATAATGTTAGGGGTAGTGTCGCTGCAGTTCACTGTTAGGGGTAGTGTAGGGTTAGTGTTTGGGAAAGTGACTGTGTGTTTGAGGTAAAGGTTGGTGCACCGCATTGCAAAGCACTTTGTTACACAACTGTATTGCATTTTGCTTGTGTTGCATTTTGCATATATCATTTTGTGTTTTGTGTATAGCATTTGTCCTATGGGGTATAGCTTTTGGCATATTGCGTTTGGCATATAGCATCTTACGTATTGTTTTGGAGTTTTGCATATAGCATTGTGCTTTTGGCATATATAATGTTTTGCAAATTGTGTTTGGCAAATTTAGTTTGGTGTACTGAGTACAGAATTTGGCATATAGCTTTTGTAGTATGGTATACTGCATATATCTTTTTGCATAGAGTTTGTGCGTGCATAGAGTGTGTGTGCACGCATGTGCTCAGAGTGTGTGCATGCTCACGCGTGCAGAGTGTGTGTGCATGCAGAGTGTGTGTGTATGTGTGTGGATGATTATCTCTTGAACAAAAGCAGAAGGATAAAATGTATTATTATTAGGTATTATTTCTCCTTTAAATAAAATTCACCTTCTTGGTCTGTAGTTTCCCCACCCTTTCTCTAAGCTGTTAAGAGCCTGTTAATATAATTAGCTATTCTATCCTCTGTATATACATTATCTATTATTTTATCTGCATGTGAGAAATAATTGGTAAAAAAAAGCTTAAAGGGATAGTAATACCTCATTTAAAGCTTAGCGCTGAGTGTTATTTACGACTTTTTTAACATGTTGCGCTATATTTATATATAGTAACTTACAGATTTGTAGTTCATACACTTTTGAAGCTGAAAGTATCCCCCTCCCACCCCTTCTGGCCATCTCCCCTTAGATTTTGAATCCAATCGTGGGACCGGACGGATGCAGCGAGGGACAATCTTCATTCAGCAAGTATAAGAAAAACCCTGCCCCCCTTCATGAGGCAAGGCAGGATTTTCCTTTTGCTTACTGAAGATTGTCCCTAGCCGATCTCCATCCGGACCAGACTGAGAGGATCAGTGATGCAAGGAAAGGTGTGGGAGGGGGATCCTTTCAGCTTCAATAACATTTGAACTATAAATATGTAAGAGACTTTATATAGCGCAAAATGTTTAAAAAAATCATAAACAATACTCGGAGCAAAAGTTTAAATGAGGTATTACTATCCCTTTAAGGTCAGAAATTGGTGGTAGAAGCTGTGAGTGGGGGTGGGGGACATGTCTTGCTTGGGTTCTTTAGCGTCACCAACCAAACATTCTCTGCTGCAATCTCCTGAAACAGTGAGTCTGGCTGATGTATTAAGAACAGTTATGTGCAGAAAATCAACTGCCCCATAGGGGACAAATGAAAACTCCCCAAATCGCCTTTCATTTTGATGGGACTTTTAAACCCTTGAATGCTAAAGAGTTCTCCAATATGCTGCAGTGCAATACAGTGAAGTCCTCTCTAATATTCAAAGCAGTAAAATCTTCATTTAAATTAACCCTTTGAGTGCCAGAGGGGTACACAACACATTGGCACTCAAAGGATTAATAGGAATCTGTAATTGTCTCCTATGTTGCAGTTGCTTTGCCCCAGTATTGATGTATTCCTTAGTACATTAGCCTCAGGGGGTTCAGACATCCTTTCAGTGTAAGCATCCTGGGATAAAGAGGTTACATTTTATCACTTCAACACGATACCTAGATATTATTTATAACAAAGCAGGTTTCTGTATCGGATTTACTGTTCTCTTCCTGGCCAAATGTCTGAGGTAAAGTATTGCTGGAAAATTTAGGAGTTGTTATTGCAGATTAGTGTATTGGCAAACTTTATACCACTGAGATCATTCAGTGATACTGTGCCTCATTTCCTTATACAAATGATTCAATTCTTTCAGCACATCCACACTGCAGCCATTCTTGATTGTCCTGAACTGCAATTGTCCAGGAGTTTTCTGGACTTACAAAGCCTATTATAGCAGCTCAGAATAGAGGGTGGTAGATTGCCAAAATTTCAGTCTTTGTGATTCCTCTCTGCTCATACAGGGGTGAATGTATAAATGTAATTCCGCCAAAAACAGGCACTGGAATCGATTATCTAGCCCTACTCATGCCTATTGCCAATTTAATAAGATACTTACAGTGAAAATTCTCCCTTTAACCCTTGGAGTGCCAAAGAGATGTCCAACTCTTAACTTTGCAATGCTACTCAGGCTGGATTAAAGGGATATAAATGTTTAAAGCCAAAGGCAGCTCATATCCTTTGTCATAGTGAATATTACCAATGTCTGTGGCTCTCAAAGGTCATAACTTGCTAGTTCATATGGTTCATTTTACCCCTCCCACCCCTTTTCCCAACATCAGCATTTTGCTCTCAGATCTGAGAGCGGAACACTATGAGGGACAATCTTCAGTCAGTATTAGGAAAAGGAGGGCAGGTTTTCCCTTATACTGTCTGAGGGAAGTTTTCCCCTTGTTGTGATCTGTCCGGTAAAGTGACCGGACTTCAGATCTGAGGGGGTGGTGGCTTCAGAACGGGAAGACGGTAAAATTCACATATGATAACAGTGCAACTAGCAAGGTTTGATCTTTGAGACCCACAGACATCAGTAATATTCACTATGACAAAGGATATGAGCTACTTTTGGTTTTAAACATTACTATCCCTTTAATAATATTTAATCCAAGGGGAGGACAAACGGACCATTTAATATTTAAAAAAAAAAACAAGCTTGAGATGTACAATAACTTTTGAAGGAAAAATCTCTAACATGCGAGAGCTCCCCTTATAAAAGTACATATTTTCATTTAAACACATAAAGAAAGAAATAACTGTTCCCTTCCATTTCATGGAATGTAAAATATAGGTTTGTTTCTTATTTGCATTTTGGTGTAAAACTCAGGCATCTATAGGATTTTTTTTTGTAAGGTATAAAGTACAGGTGATTCATGAAAAAGCGTGATAAAGTCACTACTATCCAGCAAAACTGCATATTAAACCTATATTATGTACTTGCTATACTTGGGACCTTATTTGTCAAGCTAAAGAGGTGCAGTTCTAGAACAAACCAACTGTTTCACAGGGAGAAAAATAATGATTCTGTATATCAGTAGTGATTTAAATTGCATTGGAGACCTCTATAGCATTCACATAGGTAAAAGCTCCATTTAAATCAATGCAAACATTCATTACCTCCTATGCTTCAGCTGCTAGAATTTTGCTGATTAAAGGGATAGTAATAAAAAATAAAAAAATATGTTGTAGGGTTTATCCCCCTGAGTACTCCCACTGCTGAAAGGTGTTTCATTCAAAAGTTATTAATTTTCAAAGTTGAAATTTTTAGGTGCAATATCACAGTGACCTGAAAATGCACAGTGGCGCTGTTGCTACACCATCCTATGGAAATTTATGGTCCCGGGACCAGAGCTGTCCATAGGATGGTGTGGCAACAGCGCCACTGTACAATTTCAGATATTGCACCTAAAAAAATTAACTTTGAAAATTAATAACTTTTGAATGAAACACCTTTCAGCAGTGGGAGTACTCTTGTTTTACTCAGGGGGATAAACCCTACAACATATTTTTTTTTTACATTTTAAGTATTACTGTCCTTTTAAAGGGATAGTAATTGCTGAAAATAAATGCTGCTCCGATTAATCCTCAAATGCCGTGGGCCATGTAGAACTAAATTTCAATATTCTCCAATTTTAAGTTCAACAGTAATTCAGATATAAAATACCCCTCTGTCGCCCCTTTTACCTCATAATGCTGCCTCTCTAAGCTGATCAGTTAGGGACAATGTTCAGTGAGCATAAGGAAAATCCTGCCCTCCTTTATCAAGGGGTCAGGGTTTTCCTTATACTAAGTGAATGAAGATTGTCCCTGGCTGCAAGCTGTCTGATCGCATGACCGGATTCCACATCCGAATGGAGGTGGCTTAAAAAGGGTAAAAGGGGCAGGAGGGGGATACTTTATTACTGAATTACTGTTGAACTACTAATCAGAGAATATTGAAATACCATACCTCCCAAGTGTCCCTCTTTAGGAGGGACAGCCCTCTTTTTGAACCAAATCCCTCTGTCCTTTTCCACCATGTTGTCCCTCTTTTTAGGAGATCAGTCTGTGTAGTGTGATTAGTATATTAAATTGATCTACATCAATACAACTCACATTAATGTTTATTTATACTTCAGTACTTGTGTTTATAAATTAGTCTATGTGATTAAAACACTTTGGTTTTGTTCTAAATCACTTATTCATTTACACAAAGGGCGAGATGTTCAAAAAGTCATCATAATGAAAAGCTTGTCGGATCATGAGTTGGTGGTAAAAGAAGGACCATATTTTCAGAAGTAAATCCGTCACGTTTGAAAATTCATCTAAAGAGTTAAAAATGATGGTAAGAAGATCTCATTGTACATTGCAGTTAAAAATTCTGATCTTAAAAATTGTCTTTGATTTTGTCTTTGAAACTAAAATTTTCAAAGAAACAAAGACGTTTTTTTGTCTGTGAAATGAAAAATTGCTTCTCAGTACTTTAATTTTTTTTCTCCAAGTTTAGACCTTTTATTATGTCGGGAAAAAAATAACGTTAATCAGACAAAAAATTGACGTTCAAACTAATATTTTTTTCTGAAAATACCTTACGTTATGACAGAAGATTAAACCACACCCACTTTTAAGACGGCTTTTTCCCTTTGACGGAGATGGCGGAATTGGATGCAAAAAGAGAAAATTGACGGATCATGGTATAAGAACTATTTTATTCTGATTAGAGACAACTTCAGTTACCACCACTTGCTGAACATCTCGCTCAAAGAGTTGTCAACAGGTCATGAAATAACCTAAAAACACTTGGTAATGCCTCACCCACCAGCCACACCCCCAGCAACACCACCTAAAACACAAGTGCCCGTCTTTGGCCATTTGAAATGTTGGGAGGTGTGAAATACAGCTCTACATGGGGCACGGCATATGAGGATTAATGAGAGCAGCATTTATTTTCAACCATTATTATACCTTTAAGAGTAATGCATTAGGTCTTACTTAGTGACAGTACAAAGTAAATTAAATGTCAAATCCCATGCACATTAGATTCAACAAATATTATTTTCTTACTCCAGTATTGTAACATGCACATAAAAAGTCAAGTATGATGGAAGAATATGTGAAATGTAACTTCCTGTGTGTTATACACAAGAGTGGAAACTAATTCAAAAAGATTCAGTTGAATCATCAGATACGAACCACTACCCTGTGCAATCTGTACAGGCTGGCAAAGGAAAGACTGTGAAAGATTAGAGGAATAGGGAGGGAAAAATTAGAATGAGGTACAGCAAAAAATAATTGTGAGACGATCTGTATGAAATCCTATTGAGAAGGAAGACAATAAAAACAATAGGAGGAATTGTGAAGAGTCTGCAGGGATGAAGAAGGCAGAGATGGAATCGAGAGCTATAGAATCAAAGGAAATCAGTAAATTCTTGGATAGGGAAGAAATTAATAACTTAAACATTACATTATTCAACTGTAATTCGTTTCAATATCTGTATACTTTCAAAATGAAAACAAAAAGAAGTGAAAATAGGGCTTGATAGAGAGGGCTTGACAGAGTATTCAGGTACATCAATAAATACTTTTTGCTCTATTGCACGCCAAAACTGAACAGTAGCATTTCACTGTCTGAAAATGCTTGCAGTGTCCTAAAGAACCACTGGTGGCATTTAAATGTTCAGTATTTCTGATTCAAACTGCCAAAGCATAGTTTAGAGGATGTTCTAAGAACTGATGCAGTTCTTGGGCAAACCATTGGCACCATCGGGGAGAAATAAACATTCCAATTATATAAATAACCCCTTTATTTGCTTTTTACAAAGGGGATTTCTACTAGTAAAATGCATATTTTAAAGCTTTGGGATAGTAAAAGGATATGGGGATGGAAAGAGCATATCAAGAAAATGTCACAATAATTCACTGTAAAAATTATCTTGATATAATAACAAGTAGAGATGGACAAACTGGTTCTGAAAGCTCTGAACTTGTACAAAATGTGCAGGAGAAAGTAAAAAGTACCCGGCAAAAAAAGTAAGTGGCATATGCACAAACACAAAAGTAGAACAATTCTGGGGCAAAGCAAGGACTTTTAAACCAATACTAGTAGGATGACTGGCACCATTCCATGATCCAAGCTGCAAGAACAGTGGATTTACACATAGGACCCGTGGATTAGGCTCCTTCATCCAGCACCTTGCAGCATCTAGTATTTCATACCATAGTTACCAGTTAAGACTACATTTATTAGGGAAACCTTTTTTTATTAGGGAAACCTATTTTTGCCATGCAAAAATAGGAGCAGTAACCAATTTGTATAGGCTGTGTCTGCCTAACCCTTATGTGCTAAGCTATTTACACTGAAGATTACCCTATTTTTATAGTGTGTTCTGTTATTTAGCAGGGCATTCTGAGAGTGTATGAGCATTCACAGTGTGCTACAGGGATGGGCAAAAAGTTCTGTTTTTTTGTTGGACTTTTAAGGGAAGAATAGTTTGCTGCTTTTTACATGGAAATTCCCATGCACACAAGACATTTACTGCTTTCCACATGTTCATTATTTGGCCATGAGAACACTCACTTCAATACTACTGCTGATGAGTGGTGCAGTACAGAAAACCAGAGATTAAAGTAAAAGTCGTTGACAGGCTGAGTCTTACAGTAACATAAGTCTTGAAGAAAATCTTAGCAGGCTGAGTCCCTTTGCCCACCTCACTAACCAGTTGTTTATATAACTATGGCACAGCTATTCCTGAAGCATAACACTGGCTTAGGATATGGCATCAGGGTGTAACACATGACATAAATTCTTTAAAACCTTTGCTTTCAACAAAATAATAAGACAACATGTCAACCTCCATTATGTTTAGTATATTTGCCATTATACAGGTATATTTTGGATTCTTTTTGAGAATTTATACTTAAGTCAAAGCTCAGTAAGGGTGGGTTGGAAGCACATACAAAAGAACTGTGTAACTTAATGGTTTTTTTTTAACAACTTTACTATTGGTGGTGGTGGTAGGTCTGATGATGCATATGAGGACTCTTGCCACCACTCAGAGTCATCGTGCTCCATTCTTTGCATTTACACAGTAGCAGCAATATGATACATGGTTGTTATTGTTACTGGGAAAAATGTTATGCATCGACAACAATACTGGTATGCGAACCATGGCCCTGTGTAGTTTCAGGAGGGCTTCTACTTCTACTAAGTGTTGCATTTCTAACATCCTGCTGGTGTGTCTCCCAATCAGATCTGTGGTTTGTGTCTGGTGGGTGTACCTAGATGTGATCCTACTTTCCCTTGCTCACATATTTTTTACAGAGACAACAGATAGCAACATGCTGTCATGGTGTCTCGGCCATCGCCTTCTTCCTGCTCCTCCATTTCTGTCTTCCCCACGGTGGCAGTTGGCTTCTGTTCCGGCTTGTCCCATAGATCGTGCATGTGCAGGATGCTTCTGTCTCTTTCCTTGGCATCTGCGCATGCTCCCAGTCCAGCGTGTCATTTGAATGCAGCTGCCTATCCAGCACGGCTCCCAGGCGAACTCTGTCTCTGGCTCCGACCCTTGGCATTCCTGACTACGGCTGATCTCTGTCCCTGGTTCTGACCCTTGGCATTCCTGACCACTGTTGATCTCTACTCCTGGCTTGACCCTTGGCTTTCCTGACATCCGCTGAATTAGTCTGGTTAGGCCTTTGCTTAGCCCAGCTTCTGTGTCCAGTATCCAGCTTGTTCTGTCGCTCTAGTTTCCAACGGTTCCTAGGTACTCCCATCCTGGTTGCACCCTGGCTCAACAGGGGTGGAACAATCTGGTTTTGCAACCAGCACCTTTAACCAGCTTCGGCTGAAGCAAGGGAGTATCTGGCCACTCCCAAGCTTTGCACCCCAGTGCCGTACGCTAGCCTTCAAACCAGAGTTGGGACCTCACTGGTCCCTTCCCCAGGAGTGGTGACATATGCTTAGATTTTGGATCATTAGTGAGGTATCTCCATACTGGAGATTCCATATATTGAGGCATTCCTGAGTGACTACTACTACAGGGGATATATGTTGCAATGGTGATAGCAGTATGTGTCACTAGAACTACACTTTGAACAGCTAGGGTTGTGGACGTTAAACTGTGTTGCTTTAGTGATTATGACTTGGAAGATGTTCCAGTGATGATGATCATCAAGATAATTTGCTGGACATAATTATGGTACTATAGTTTTTTTACTGTAAAGTACACAACAGAGCTGTTAGTGTGTGGACTGATGTTTTGTTTGTCTGAAAATTATGTATTATATATGTCTCTGCTCAGGTGCAGGACTAGGATATCTTGCCTGTCTCTGTAACCTATCAGTCAAGAGTATTTTTTGTGTTTTTATAAAACAGTCTCTATCACTGTCAAATCACACCCACTCTCCCTGCAACCATCTGATTAACACCAGTGCTCCTTGAATCAAGCAACTCCAGCTCACTCTTTGCCTGTCTGCCTCTACACACTTGAAGCTAGCGAAATTTAATTAAGCAGCTTTCTCTTCTTCTTCCAAGCACTACAGTGTTAAATTTTGTACCACAGTATAGAATGGATGTGTTATGTTTAGAATCAGCAACTTGCAATAAAGAATAAAGAGCAAAGCAGTTCTTGAGTCTCAGGCTTAGCCAGCGAGCTCTGGTAGGAGGATTACTTCACTTGCCTGTCTGACTCTGTCACTTTTCATTCAAACAGGTTTTGATTTTCTATGCTCCTTTCTCCCTTCACAAGCACAGGCTGGCAAGATGCAGTAACTGACACCCTTGTTTATACTAGAATGGCAGGAATACAAGGGGAAATCTGTCCACATATGGGGGATACAGTATCATTGCTTTCAATACACTGAAAAAAACAAAATAAAAAAGGTGGAACAATTGCACTTGTCAAGAGGATTCCTATGAAAGGATGGAAGTGCTATTTTTTTGCCTGTTTCCCCTTTGAGGCAAAAATATTTGCCCAACCCTGGTGTGCTGTTCTTCTTTGACTTGTTTAACTCTTTAAAGGACAGTGCAACTTACACATCCCTCTGGATCTAAAGGAGCTAATGTAATGTTCTAACAGGTACAGAGGAAATCAGCATTCAAGCCTTCCTTTTATCCTGCGCATGCTACAGGGGTGGCATTCTCTCACTAAAGTAATATCAGTGACATTGTGTGTCATAATGCACTAAGGTATGAATACATAAACATAGCTGTATGTGTATTTATGCACTAAAGCATTCATACACAGGTATAGCTGTGTGTCATTATGCACTAAGTCATTAATGCATAGGAATAAGTGTGTGCTATTATGTTCTAAGGCATACATAAATACATAAGAATAGCTGTGTGTGCTGTTATGCAATAAGGCATTCATACATGAGCATAGCTGTGTGTCATTATGCACTAAGGCATTCATATATAAGCATAGCTGTATGTGTGCTGTTATATTCTAAGGCATTCACACATAAGCATAGCTGTGTGTGTGCGGTTATATTCTAAGGCATTCATACATAAGCATAGCTGTGTGTGTGCGGTTATATTCTAAGGAATTCACACATAAGCATAGCTGTGTGTGCTATTATGCAATAAGGCAGTCATGCATAAGCATAGCTGTGTGTGCTGTTATATTCTAAGGTATTTATATATAAGCATAGCTGTGTGTGCTGTTATATTCTAAGACATTCATACATAAGCATGGCTGTGTGTGCTATTATGCAATAAGGCAGTCATGCATAAGCATAGCTGTGTGTGTGCTGTTATATTCTAAGACATTCATACATAAGCATGGCTGTGTGTGTGCGGTTATATTCTAAGGCATTCATACATAAGCATAACTGTGGGTGCTTTTATCCAATAAGGCATTCATATAAAAGCATAGCTTCAGATATAAGATTTTTTAAGAGAAGCAGCAAATGTGCTGCGATGGCAGATTTATACATTCCTGTGACTTTGTTTTCTTGCTGTAGCCAGGAGTGCTGTATTGATGTTGTATCTTTCTTTGATTCTGCTGATTGATATGTTTGTCATCTATGAGCACTTGTTTGTAGGGGGAGGTTTGATTCATTGCAATTGGGCAGGAATCTTCCTTTGTTTTTATAGACATATATACCATTGAAGTGCAGACCATCATAATTTCCACTCAACAGCTGCCACTACAATTTAATAAGTAGCCAAAAGCTTGAGGAGAGAACACTGGACACATTTATCAATCATATCAAACCAGCAAAAAAAGATGTTGTTAAATCTTGTTTTAACTCTTTAAATAATAGAGATGTTTCCAGTGTGTTGCTTCACAATATATCAGGAACATCTCAGCATAAAAAGGGTTAATAGTGGTATTGGTTATATTTATCAAAGAAATTTGCTTCTTTGTAACAATTTTGAAAATTATGCATTTTTTCCAAAATTACAAAACAAGGCCTTTTAATGCATGGACATACCAAGTGATCGCAGGGGCCTCCTCTTACAGGAGACCTCAGATCAGTCCCAGTTTATAGAAAGGAACCAGTTTAACCTGAAGTCAGTTGGTCAGGGAAGAGTGAGTCTGTTCTGGGTGCGTAGCACTTAAATATGGATTCTTTACTCATAAATAGGAAGGAAGCAATATGAACACTACAACTAAAGTTAAAAATGCTAGCTGTTAAAGGGATAGTAATACTTAAAATATAAAAAAAAATATGTTGTAGGGTTTATCCCCCTGAGTAAAACAAGAGTACTCCCACTGCTGAAAGGTGTTTCATTCAAAAGTTATTAATTTTCAAAGTTGAATTTTTTAGGTGCAATATCACAGTGGCCTGAAATTGTACAGTGGCGCTGTTGCTACACCATCCTATGGAGATTTATGGTCAATTGACCAGAGCTGTCCATAGGATCGTGTAGCAACAGCGCCACTGTACAATTTCAGGCCACTGTGATATTGCACCTAAACAATTCAACTTTGAAAATTAATAACTTTTGAATGAAACACCTTTCAGCAGTGGGAGTACTCTTGTTTTACTCAGGGGGATAAACCCTACAACATATTTTTTTTTACATTTTAAGTATTACTATCCCTTTAACATATATTTAGGGAGCTTCCGTTCACAATACCATTGCAGGACTCAAGAGTTCATAACACCTTAACAACCAATGATGGGCCAGGATCTTCATGACTGTCTGGGCGTTAAGAACCTGTGACGGTCCTAGCACGTCACTGAATTTTGTGATCGTCTTGGTCCGCCAAAATGCCTCACACCCAGACTGAGCGGTCCTTAAGGAGTTAAAGCTTCACTGAGTGAAAATGTAACAGATTTGCACATGTTAACATATTTATTAAAGAAATAAATATTTGTGCTTAAGATGTATATTTCAGACATGAAATCTTCCCATGTTGTTAATACAGCGAAGTTACAGTAATATTACAGGTGGGCTTGTCCCATTCTTCAGGTGTTTAATTGTGACTAAAAAAAATAAATACTCATTTGCCTCCAAATTTTGCTGACAGAAAAAAAGTGTTGCAAACTATTTTATACATTTTAATAAACTGCAGAAAGTTTCATTACAGTCAAAAAGAAGCATGCCTTTGGATGATTCAAATACAACAAAAAAACATATAGTTTCATTCTATACATGCAAGTTTTAGAACTAAAAGTTTTTTTAATCAAAATCAAACTCAAAATATGTATGAAAGTGTGTATACTATATTTATAATGTCAAAAAGTATTTCAGTCATTAAACATGAAATAATTAAACTGGCCTGTGTGATAAAACAGTAGAAATTTCCTGATAACCATCTTTGCTATGTCTTGTATGAAATTCAGAATCCATTATAACTAGAACATACATATATATATCAAAATAATTTGTAGCTGTGTTTCCTAGCACCATCTGGTGGTTTTATACAGTAAAGCTTTAAACCCACCCTGCACTATGATGGAGAGATTAAGGGGGATTCTATTCAAAGTGTTAAAAATAACAAGAATTTAAAAATATTTTTATAGAGTTAATTCAATTTTCTAACTCTTTACTGTTTCTAACTTCTATTTAACCTATGCTTAAAAAAGGTTAACACATTCAAATTTTTTTTCGAATTTGGCCTAAAGTCTATTACAGACAAAACTATTTGCCCACTGGCCAATATAAGCTTTGGCAGATATTTTCATAAGCAGATTCTGCGATCATATTCTGACTTTGGATCATAACGTGATTGCTGAATTATGGTTTTTGTTTGTACGTTTGTTTTAGTTTGTTTATTTTTTTAATCATCCCTTAAGAATAATTTTACAGTTCTGAAAAATGCTCCAAAATGATCCTATAGGGAGGCTCAAGAAGTCCAAAAGAAGTGGCAGGACATCAGTTACTTCCCTTGGTTGGATTAGGCAGAGGAAACGGGGGGAGGAGAACTACCTGTTCCCCCTCATGTCCATGAGTACCCTCCCCACATTCCTGCCACCCATGGTTATCCCAGAGTTATCCCCTCCATTGCTAGATTGCAGCAACCCAGCTACACTAGTAAAGTGGGATAACTGACATTTAAAAAATAAATTAAAAATCTTGCCACTTCATCATTACTTCCAACCATTCCATCCATACAAAAGCTTAACTCTTCAACTCATCAACTCCTAACAGTCCAAAAAAGATTGACTCCTTCAATGCTATAATTAGTTCCACTGGCAAAGGAGAAGTTAATCAGTGTAAAAAAAAAAATAAAAAGAGGTGATAAAATGAATATTGTAACAATGTGAGAGAAAAATTGTGTGAAATACCTTATATAAGAATGACACTGTAGAATGTCTGTGTATAAAAGCATGTGCATTACACACCACAATATAGATGCGTGTGTGTGTTTGTACAACTGCCCCCCAGTGTTTTCAGTATTTGATTAGATTGGATGATCCACAAACCAGGTAGATCCTAACCTCTTACTAGATTTTAATGTCCATTTAAATTATTGTCATATGAGTATATAATTTACCATGAGTATAGAAGAGAGTAACAATAATAGATTCTTTGGATGTCCATCTAGAGGGTACTTTTTTAAAAAAAAAAAAAGTAAACAGTTATTTGCACTATAGTAGTCCTCATGCAAATATTCCGTATAGTCCATTTAGACATGCATGTAGGAATTATAGTGATGTCAGAGATAATGATAGATAGCCCCACCTCTTAATTGAGAGAGTTACTGAAAAACATTATTCACTGAATCTAAAACAAGATTCCTATTATATATATTATATATATTAGGTCCAAAATGAACTCAAGACAGTACACACATAGTTGTACAGTCAGAATTCAATTGCCACCAGAACATGACTTGAGGCCCAATGTTCATCATTCCTCCAGCTGACCAATCATTGAATGGCTGGAGGGATGATGAAATGTGTATTTGTGACCCCTCCAGCTAGAAGTTGATTGGTTGGGAGGTGTGGTTACTTTGTGCCCTTTGAAATCCCAAATCCCAGCCAATGGGAGTGTGGGAACAGATTTGAACAGGGACTATGCTCAGATTTCCCTCACTTTGGCTCACACAATGGCCAGAAAATGTACAGCAATGTTATATGTTTTTTTTTCTGGTGGCAGTGGAGAACATTTACAGGGGCTTTGAATTTCATTTATAATTTTTGTTTTAGAGAGACGGAAGAGAACTTTAAAGATGAAGAGGAAAGTTGCTTAGAGAAGAAGACTTAAAGACAAATTGAAGAGGAAGACAAGGGTGTAGAAGACCCCACTGGACCCCAGACAACAAGGTAAGAGTTTATTGTTAATGTTGTGGGAAATGGGCCATGAGGTGGTGTTAGCTTTACATGGATTAATCCTTTGCATGTCAGACCGATATGCAACGAGCCACAGGTGACAAGTAGAAGGGATGTCTAGTTGCGCATGCATGTATTTTTTATTTTACTATGTTCAATTACATGACAGTGGTTTTTAACACGTTAGGGGTTCAACACCTAGGTTTGCTAGACGCTAAACTAATGCAAAAAAAGAGAGTCCATCAGTGCATGTTACTAGCCATACATGTAATTGAATAACAAATTCATATGCTGTTTCATTGTTTTCAATGGGTGCTAAATTTTCTTCCATTGAGCTTTTTTAACAGTCAGTAGTTTGTCTCAGTGCAGGTAATAGAATACCAAACTGACTTTAAACTATCAATGTTAGTCTAGGTTTACTAAAAGAGGTAATTTAACAGAACCAAAGGAGTCTACTTTAACTCTACTGTTACAGGGACAACTTTTTTTATGAACTGTGATATGATGTTTGTGATGTATTTAATTACTTTAGTATGTAGGCCGAACGATACAAAACTTGATAACCACTTCTATCCACCATAGACATAATATCAAAAACATATTTATGTTTCTCATCATTTTTGCTCTTTTCCATCCATCATTTGACACTTCCATAACTGTAAAACATAGATTATTATGTTCACAGATGTTGCATTATTGTATTTGTATTTTCAGTATATATATATATATATATATATATATATATATATATATATACTAGTTGAACAGCCCGTTACACGGGCCACAGTGCCACTGAAACCCGGCTGATACAGAGCTGGATGCATGTCGCGCGTTACACACGATTTAGCAAATTATTATATAGGATATATATATATATATATATATATATATATATATATATATATATATATATATATATATTAATCTGCAGAAGTTTTAGGCAGGTTTGAAAAAAATGTTGTAAAGTAAGAATACTTTCAAAAATAGACATGTTAATAGTTTATTTTTATCAATTTACAAAATGCATAGTAAGTGAACAGAAGAAAATCTAAATCAAATCAATATTTGGTGTGACCACCCTTCCCCCACAAAACAGCATTAATTCTTCTAGGTACACTTGCACATAGTTTTTTTAACACTTTGGGTGCCAGAGGGGTACAGAATGCATTGCACTGGCACTCAAAGGGTTAAGGAACTTGGCAGGTAGGTTGTTCCAAACATCTTGGAGAACTAACCACAGTTCTTCTGTGGATTTAGGAAGCCTCAGTTGCTTTTCTATTTTCATATAATCCCAAACAGACTCAATGATGTTGAGATCAGGGCTCTATGGGGGCCATACCATCATTTCCAGGACTCCTTTTTCTTCATTACACTGAAGATAGTTCTTAATGACTTTGGCTGTATGTTTGGGCTTGTTATCATGCTGCAGAATAAATTTGGGGCCAATCAGATGTCTCCCTGATAGTATTACATGATGGATAAGTATCTGCCTGTACTTCTCAGCAATGAGGACACCAGTAATTCTGACCAACTCCTCAACTCAAGATGAAGTGCGGAAGCACACCCGGCTTTGTGGTAATCTTGAAATATGAGGCAACACACAGTGCAGCTGCTAAAAATGTTTATTCAAAACTTTAAAAATCACAGACATGGACATAGTGAGACGTAATTATTGAAGTCTGTTAACACAAACTGTCTATCGCATTCTGAGGTATGCAGCTCTTATTCATAGACAAATCCCCAACTTCATTTGAAGAAATGCAGAATCAAACTTACAAGAAACCTCCACCATCCTTCACTGTTGCCTGCAGAACAAACTGCCTTCTGCTACAGCCAAATATTAAAAATTTTGACTCATCAGTCCAGAGGACCTGTTCCCATTTTTCTGCACCCCAGTTCCTGGTTTTCATGCATAGTTTTGTTGTTTGGCCTTGTTTCCACATTGGAGGTATGGCTTTTTGGCCGCAAGTCTTCCATGAAGATCACTTCTGACCAGACTCCTCCGGACAGTAGATGGGTGTACCAGGGCCCCACTGTTTTCTGCTAACTCTGAACTGATGATACTGCTGGACATCTTCCAACTGTTTATATTATATTAATTATTATACAACACTTGACTATATGCCTACAAACTGCCTAACTTTGTGCAAGTGTACCTAAATGAACTGATGCTGTTTTGAAGGCAAAGGGTGGACACACCAAATATTAATTTGATTTAGATTTTTCTTCTGTTCACTTACTATCATTTTGTTAACTGATAAAAATAAACTATTAACATGTCTATTTCTGAAAGCATTCTTACTTGACAGCATTATTTCACACCTGCCTAAGGGGTAGATTTAAAGGCAGCCTTTAGTAAAAAAAAAAAAAGCACAAACGGGTGCGTTAAGTTTCATGTGCAAATCATTGATAAGACCTCACCTTGGATATGCAGTGCAGTTTTTGGCACCAGTTCTGAAAAAGGATATGCTAGAACTAGAGATGGTACAGTGAAGAGTAACGAAATGAATTAAGGGAATGGAGGACTTGATGTATGAGGAACGACTAGACAAACTTGGTTTATTTACTCTAGAGAAAAGACGACTAAGAGGAGACCTTATCACATTGTACAAATATATGCGAAGTCAATACAAGGATCTCTGCAGTGTGCTATTTATTCCAAGGCCTGATCAGATGACCAGGGGACACCCCTTGAGATTAGAGGAAAGGAGGCTTAGACTTCAGCAGAGGAAGTTTTTTTTACAGTGAGGTCTGTTAAACTGTGAAATTCTTTGCCCAAGGAGGTAGTTATGGCAGATACAATGGACACATTCAAGAGAAGATTAGATACATTTCTTTCCAAAGAGAACATACAGAGTTATACTGTTTATTAGTAGACAGATCAGGAAGGTTTGATAAAGACTAACTTATTTGGTAGCAGGAAAGCTATAAAATTACTGGGATATGAGGAGAAGGTTGAACTTGATGGACTTGTGTCTTTATTCAACCTAATTGACTATGTTACTAGGTTATTATGTTACTATGTAGCAATTTAAAGATCTGTCTAAAGAACAGCTAACGACAGTTTGATCATCTTTATGGCTGATACACTTACGTGCATTGAGACACATGGAACAAGATTCCCCAGAGCCATTCAAAGGCTAACAGTATTGTTAACGGCTGAAAAAAAGATACACTTAACGGACAAAACTTAAGACCCAGTTCCCTTAGCCGTTAGACAATTAATGGGCAAAAAAAACAACTGTTGCATAGCAAAACACACAAAATGCTTTCAGCACAAGCACGTAAAAAGGAAAATTAACCTGTGCAATGCCAAAATAACACAAAGACATGGACAGACAACACAAATCAATGGCACACACAATAACAAGCAACACCACAGGGACAAGGACCTACAAGATAACACCAACACAACATGGCACGGAACAATGGGGGTTATCACATGAAACAGACACCTGCAAATACAAGACAAGTTCACCTGTGCAACATCACCATGCAATGCATACGCAACCTGCACCCCACAACTTCACACCCGCTAATGGCAGAGACATACCAAGCACAACACACCACATCTTATAACACACACACCTGCAAACACTTACCTGGACAATAAACAACTTCCCATAGGTCAGCAGTCACCTCATCAACACACCTACACAAATCCCTATAAAGTACTTAAAGTGACAACTCACCACACTCACTTGTGGCTTGTTTTCCACTCAAGGAGAGATAGAGAGAGATAGATTGAGAGCGTAATCAGTATGTTGGGTTACATATTGTTATGAAGACTGCAGAGAAGGCTTGCAAGAGAGAGAGCTAGGGAACACCAGCAACCTCCAGGCACCCCTGATCAACAGCCTTCACATGTTGCAAGTGAGGAGGTTCTGGCTCAGCAGCCACACAGGAGCCCATCCCCACCTGGAGGACAGCACCTGCCTGCAGATGCACAGCTGCAACAACAGGATGCTCCACAGCAACAGGATGCTCCACAGCAGCAGATGATATATAGATGACCATAAAGGCCCAGGGTATACCGGCCAAGGGCCACTATCTTTGGAATGACCAATGATGAGGTGATTGATCGCTACAGGTTGAGGCCTGACAGCATCATTGCAAAAACTACTGTGTGCTTACACTTCATGACAAGTGGGGCCTTCCAGTCCACTGAGGGTTACGCATCTGGTATGTCACAGGCCACATTCTCCAGAGTGCTGACTCAGGTCTTGCCAGCCCTCAAAAGCAAGGCCAGTACTTATATACATTTCCCCACCACTGACATGGACTGGATACACCTCAAGTAGGCCTTTAACGCAAGAGGAGGCATGCCCTGGGTCATGGGTGCTATTGATTGCACCCATGTCCGTATTAAAGCCCCAAAACATGATGAACAGCAATTCATCAACAGGAAGAACTTCCACTCCATCAACGTGCAGATTGTGTGTGACAGCAACATGAGGATTATGAATGTCTGTGAAAAGTATCCTGGCAGCTCACATGATTCATACATTCTCCAAAACTCCTAAGCCCACTGAGACTTCGAGAATGGAACTTATACAGGGGGATGGCTTTTGGGTGAGTTCACAATAAAAAAATCACACCACATCCACAGGTGTACATACAATGCTGCTCAGCATGCTCCTGACACACAGCTAGTACATCCACCACACAAAACATCATTCACACAACATGTGCTCCCTGTCTCACCATGTCACTCACATTCCACAGGTGATGCTGGCTATGGCTACTGACCCCTGTGGCCAATCCTCAAACAGATGCCCAGGAAAGGTACAACCAGGCTCATAGCAGAAAGAGGAATGCCACTGAGCGGACCTTTGGCCTCACAAATCACGATTTCAATGTCTGGACCACCTGGAAAGGTGTGTGACATAATTATGGCATGTGCAATACTGCACAACGTCGAGGTGGACACCAGGCTGGTGGATCACATCCAGGACCCCCCCCCCCGTACCTGAAGTCCCCACGGACGCTGGCCATGTTGAGGAGACCCTGAGCGGGGCGGCAATCAGAGACAGGCTCATCATGGAACACTTTACCTGTGAGTATAACAAAAGCATGCAAACAATCCATACAAGTCCCCCACCAGTCCTGTGAACTGATGCCAACACACTAACCACACCACACATGATGTTCTGTCTCACCCCATAGGAACATTGACACAGCACTGCACTGTCAGCAGCATGGCCCCAAACATCAACCATACCATGGACGTGGCACATTGTGTGTGGGGATTCCAAAACCAACTTCCATTCCCCTCTGCATGTTGACATATATACCTCAAGGATCTCATGCACACCCCTAGGAGAAACAAGGTACAACATATAACCCATGTTCATCACCTTACAGGGCTTGATTGACAGCAACTAACTTGATTTGCTATGATCATAGCTAGAGCAACCATGCTAGCCTTGTAGCGAAAGAGTGTTATGCAGTCCTATGCATTGAATAACACTCTGTCACATCAGGGGTTAAAGGGCCATTGGACTCAATATGGGACCTGTACTGTGCTAGAGATGAGCAGAGCAACAGAGGGGTGGATCTACAGTGGTATTGTTACACAACGTAGAGGTCATGAAACGTAGATCAGATTTCCGGGGACACCATGCTGACCTGTGAGTGTACAGAGATATGTGCCCCTGACATGAATACACACATCAACATTACTTTCATGGAGCATTCAGAACATACTTGTTGATGTGTGTATTCATGTCAGGGGCACATATCCATAGGGCTGGTGCACATTTCCTTAGTTTTCCACATAATGGGCTACAGACGAGTACACAACACATTACAAAGCAATGGTTTGTGTACTCACCTGTAATGAAAAAGATTGATGGGATTAGGAAGTTGTTGCATGATGATCAGTTCGAGGGTGCTGTGCCAAATCCTGTCCTCTTGTCCCACAGGCATCCATAGCATGATCCATCCTTGAACTGAAGATCTTCCATGTGACTGGATTGATGTCTTGACAACACCTTTATGAAGCTAACCCCTTGCTGTTTCAAGTGATTTTGTTGGTGATGCAATGTTTGACCTGAGGTTCACAGCAACCTCTACTGGAACATTCTCATATAGACACAGAAAACACAAATTCATGTGTGTACTAACCTGTACAGTTAGGATGCTCATCTACAGAGTTGTTAAACCTTGTGGACAACACATGAGCAGTACAGTAGTGTTACTAAAGTAGTAATATTTGGTTTCAAAGTACATTTAGTGTTCTCATACAAGTGTTTAATGCATATAGGCAATATACCCAGAAAACATGTTCAGATGTACTTTGAGACACACTTAAGAAGAACCATCACTATTCAATCTGTGTCTGTATGAAGAAATGTTGGATTACACATTTGGCAATGTGTAAACACACGCAAGGCTAGAGTATCCCCCATACATGGGAAGGCATGAGCTACATCACAGGAGTCCGCTACTTGTTTGCCAGTGAGTGGACTTATCATGGTGCCCGTGCTATGCTGGCGACATTCTGTCAGTTTTGCTTCCTGCTGACGCTTATTGGCTGAAGTGGCTTTGTCCCGCCCAGTATTTGTCCTTAAATACTGGGCCTTGTCACTTCTCCAGTGCCCTTTAGTGGTGTTTCCGTTACCAGCACTTGTTCCAGTTCTCATGTGATCTTTGTGTACCGACCCGGACTGCCTGACTACTCTGCTGTATCCATTCCTGCTCTGTGTACCGACGCGGCCTGGCTGACGTTCCTGCTCTGTGTACCGATCCGGCCTGGCTCTGGCTACCGTTTCTGCTCTATGTACCGACTCAGATTGGCTGACGTTCCTGCTCTGTGTACTGACCCGGCCTGGCTGATGTTCCTGCTCTGTGTACTGACTCGGATTGGCTGACATTCCTGCTCTGTGTACCGGCCCGGTTGGGCTCCATTCACCGTGTATCAGGGCCTGCCTGCGGCCCCATCCGGTCCTCGGTTTGGGGTTGTCATCCGGGTTCCTCTCTGTCTCTGGACAGAGTCACTGTTGCCTCATTGCCATTCCTAGCAGTCTAATCTTGGTAATCTGTCTGTGTTGCGCGGGCGACATCCCGGTGTGATTCATCCATCTGTGCACCACGGTATGCTTGACCCTTTTTCCTGCCATAAAGTTGAGGTTGGTCTTACTCTGTTGCTGAATTATACATATATTGGACCCGTGTGGGTATTTATTACTGTAACCTGTCCTGTGTCAGTACTATATTGTGCATATATATTACTGGACCCATGAGGGTTATTGATATTCTGAGCTTGTTCAATAAAACTGTGTTTTACCTAACCTACTGTGTCTGAGTGTCAAATAAAACTGTTACAGGACTCTGTGATGTATTCATGCAGACAGATGATGGCAGATGGCAGTGATACACTAATGTGTTTTGGGAGTGATAAAGAGGTGATACAGGAGACATACTTACACAGTGATTTCATGTCCACAGTTTATGTGTTACTCAGTATAATCAATGTTCTGAGATTGCTTCACTTTGACATATCTCAGTACATGGGCTACATCAACGAACAACCAGACTAAGTGGACATGTGTTATCACTGGTGAAGTGTGTGACAACCTTAGGAAAACAACAACTCAACTTACTGGAGAACCCAATGCTCACCCCAGGATTTCAATGTGTGTGCTACACACTGAAATCCTAGGGTAAACATTGGGTTCCCCAGTAAGTTAGGCTGTGATTCACACTGTTATTGTGCAACTGACTTACTGGAGAACACAATGTTCACCCTAGGATCACAATGTGTAGCACACACATTGAGATCCTAGGGTGAACATCAGGTTCCCCAGTAAGTCAGTTGCACAATAAGAGTTTGAATCCAAGACTATATTTATGCATTTTTAATCTGTCCTGCTTATTATTTCACTGCTAAGTCACATAGGTGTTTGTTTGGTTATCCCCTTAAACACAATTGATGCAGAGGAATGTTCAGTGTTGCACCATTTGTTGTGCTAAGGGGTATGTTTTGTTGTTCAAATCCAACACACAACATCGCCATATAACACTGTTGTGTAATATGGCTCCAGGGATGTATTACCAGTTGAATTTGTACAACAGCATGTGTGTGTGTGTGTGTGTGTGCACCCATGTTTTAACATCCCACAAACATTTTACCTCGGCAGAAGTTGTGTTCACTGCATTGTTTGGCAATGCATTGTAGACAACTCTGCCACCCAATCTATAGCCAAATACAAAGCAGATCAGACAGGATTCAAAAGCACAATGTTTCTTTATTCAGGGGGAATGGAACATGTTGGGCATTTTTTTTTTTTGGGGGGGGGGCTTAGACTGTGTGCCAGAAGTGGATGCCCTGGATGATCCCCTTGTCACCCTTTGCCCCTTAGAGGTGGCTTCACATTGGAGGGGATGGTGGGTGCAGTGGACCCCTCCGTGGAACGCAGGTTCTCCCTCTCTAACTGTAAGTTCTCCTTGCGGTTCTGCTCTCTCAACTCCACCAGCACCTGTGCAAACATGTCCATCACCCCCGTGTGGAGCTGATGAAGTTGAGTGTTGATCCTCGTGACCTCCAACTCCAGGGCATCGATCCTTTCCTCAATCCTGTTCGTCTTTCTCTGGGATTCCCTACAGCTCCTGGTGATGTTGTCATTGGTACAGTGGCTTGACCAGAGTAGTCTCCTTTGCAGGGCCATACAATCCGCCTCCATCCCTGTGGAGTATTAAATTAAGAATAAATGATGCCATACACAACACCAAGGCCAACTTTTTCACCTATGTGTAATTGTTTTTGGCCTGTGTGTTGCACATACAACTAGTTATTCTCAGTGGCACTGTGATTTGTGACCTGCTCCATCCTTTTTGTGATTCTGTAAGTGGTTAAGTAGACCTGGTCAACTGAACATGATGCTGACTTCTCCAGTGATCTCATTTCCCCATTTTCAATGTTTTCTATGGAGTCTATACAATGGGACCTTTGCAACTTGATTCATGTTATTGAATATTCTCCATAGACTAACACTGTAATTGGTAAAGTGAGGGTATCGAAGTGTAAAATTCTCTACATCAGCTCTTTTTCACTGCTTAGTGAATGTCCCCTGTGTGTAATGTAATTGTTAGTATTGTTGTATGGTTAACCCTTTGAGGACCAGAGGGGTTGCCAAAGCATTGTTGATCAATGCATTGATAATCTCTCTAGCACTATGTGTATGTATGTGTATGTGTTTGTATGGCTGTATGTAATATGTGCAAAAGTGTGATATGTGTATATTTAGTGCAATGCTCTTCTCTCTCCAAACTCCAAAAACGCCTTCTACCTCCAATGTAAGCTTCTCTCTCCCTCATTCTAAACACTATCGTCTGCTCCTGGGTCCTGTGATCTAGCTCTCCAAAACTCAAAACACAGCCTAGGTGTGACCGTTATTTTGGGGTATATATAGGTGTATTCGAAAATTTTTGCTACTTTGTGGCCTTGGGATTGGCTGTAGGTTTGTGCATCTATCAGGGTTGCTAGCCAACGCCAGCCGTAATGTTACATTTTCACTTAAGTTGTGTTTTAGCATGTGATTGGGATGCACGGTGATGCAAATTCAGGTACGACGCTGGTTTTTGTGTTACATGTTTTTGTTGTGTCTAGGCTCGATAGCTATTCTTGTACTCTTACCTTTAAATCTGTTATTTGTGGCCAATGTGCCTTTTTTACTTAGCAGCTGGTTTAATGGCTGCCTTCAAATCGAACCCTAAGAATTTAGCCATATATATATATATATATATATATATAGAGAGAGAGAGAGAGAGATATGCAAAGCAATGATTTCTTCATGATTATGATAGATGTTTAGTAATAGTATACAACAACAGTGTGTTCTCAAGTGTATAGTTTAATTTTATTAGCACCAACCCATTCAACTTGTGTTTATATTGTACTCTTTTTTTTAAACAGATTGAACTGATAGCCTCTTTTCTAATTCCATTTTCACTATCCTCATATAATATTTTTTATACTTTTATCCTGAATACACATTAAGATATATATGAACCTGTGTTTATTTTGCACATTACAATAGATAAACAAGTATAGCAGCCCCTTCTTTCATATTCACTTATTCGTTATCACAAATTAGACCATGTAAGCCATAATGTTTCTCTCTCATATATATATATATATATATATATATATATATATATATATATATATATTTTTTTTTTTTTTTTAATTTATTTTATTTTTTTTCCTTTTCAGAGTAGATCTCCTCATTAAAATAGGGACACAGGATACACAAGCTGAAGTAAAATGACCTTCTGTCTGCCTAATGAACTAAGGTCTAAGAGGTCCACTGAGGTACAATAAAACAATGAAGAATCCAAGCAAAAAATGACATCATTTTCTTCAAGCTATCAATAACCTTCAGTAGCTTAGTTTCCTTCTTATTTCCTTCAATAATATTTGGTTTGGCTGCAATTCACTTGGAAGACATGTTGGTACTTACTATTTGTTTTCTGTAACCAGGAAGATCCTTCTACTGTTTTTAAATATGTTTCCTTAACCTCTGTGATCGAGCTGCCTACCATTTCTTCCTTAGGATCGCTGACATATAGCTACAAATAAAGAAGCAATGTCAGAGACTTTGATGTAGAAGCATAAACAAGAATCATGTGTAGTGTGTCTTCTGAGTCAGTCCATACTCTAGAAGGCTGATGTGATAACATTTACTGGAAAAAACCAACAGCACCATAGGAGACAAATAAACATTCACCAAATTCATATTTATTTATTTATATTTTAATGCTAGACAGCAGTTTCCATCTAAGGTGAGCAGGAGTATGCAAGTCAGCACTGAAAGAGTTAAAACAGCAATTAAACCTAGGCAGGGCCGTATGGTGCTATGTTATTCCAGTGCAGTTCTGCATTAGCAATCCTTTTTAACTCTTTCAGGATTGGATTCTTCATATGCACAAATCTTAGACAGACCTCTCTAGCCTTCAAGAGTTTAAAGGGACACTATCACCGAAAAGCAACTTTGGTGATTATCAAAATCTCCAGTATTTTAAAATAGCCATTTCTGATTTAGAACACTCTTTTTTTTAGATGTCTAGATTTTGCTAATAAAAGCATGTCATGTAGGCACTTTCTGTCTTAGGGTTAATACCTCCCCGACTCACTGGCACTGCTCAGCAATGCATTGCATACTTCCCCAAGCACTAAAACAGTTAACTTCCTTGAGTTTCAGAGATTTTAAAAGCAAAAGGGGAGATTTATAAACCTGATGTTATGAAAAATGTGGTGTAAAAGTGGCCCAAAAATGAATGTTGGCATTTAAAAAGAAGATAACACCAGTTTTAGAAGCCTTAAAATCACATGGTTGTGTTTTGAAAAAAGTGATGGTACAGCTAGTGAGAATTCTGGTGCTGTGAATTTATAAAGAAATGTCACTAGCTGTGACAACTTTAAGACAGGATTTTCACCAAAATTGTAATGCCAGATATAATCAGTTCTTAAACATTCCAGGCATTAAAAACACCTCACTAACTTCATATTTATAATGATGCCCTTATTCATATTAATCACACCTGACATTATCACCAGTTGCCATGACCTAAGGACAGTTCTTAAAAAAGTACTAAGGATGTTTTTTTATAAATTTCCCCATTGAACCCATGGTATTAAGGAACTTTTTACCTCCACATGCTTCATAAAAAATTATTTGTTATTACTGGAATTATATTCATCATTGCTTAGGGCCTCATGTTTAAAATAAAAACAGAGTTAATCCTGGACAAACCAACTGCAACATAAGGGAGAAACAAAACCACCTGGTGAGATGGCTCAGTTTGTTATTGCATCAGCTATACAATCTGTTCATACCACAAGTTGCAGGTTCTAGTAACATCATGGTCAGTCTTTCACCCTGCTGCGTTAGATAAAATGAACCCAGTACATACTTGAAAATAAGAGACAATCTCAATGCATTCTGCCTTTCCCCCTCAAAAAAAGAGACTTATTTTATTAAAAAAAATGTCATAGGGATTTTCTTGCTTTTAAAAAAGTTATTACTGCTTAAACTTTTTTATATCAAACTTCTAGCAGAAGTGTTAACTAGTGCATTTTATAAGGAATTATGTATAGTAGAGATTGAGTCATAGACTAGGGCTCACCATAGTAAGTAATAGGAAAAGCACCACCTGGTGATCATAATAGAAAATGTCAGTTTAATGTCAAAAATGACCTGTAAAACAAAGTAAGTTAAGGGAAGTAGAAAGTCCTATAATCCCCTAGGTTCAATGCATTAGAGACCTCTGCATCTCAGAGAAGTTTGTGCTGTAAGGTAAAATTGTCATTAATTTTTAAAAGTAACATAGTAAATTAAGCTGGAAAAAAAGACACAACTCCATCAAGTTCAACCTATGACTCATAACCCAGAGAAATGATGATTATATAGCTTTCCTACTGCCCAATAGGTTAGTCTTTATCAGACCTTCCTGTTTTGCCTATTAATACACAGTATAACCCAGTATGATGACCATGTAATAAACAGAAACACTGGGAGTTATTTAGAAAGCCATAGAGGTGCAATTCTGTAGCAAAAAAAAACAAAAACATGCAGCACTAAATTCTTAGTATTTGCTCATGTAAATATTTTGCAGGTGCTCCACTGTTATGACTCACTCGGTTTCTACTAGTGGCTCCCAGACACAATATGGCCACCCCCTTCACCAATGCACTCCCTCCCACTATACCCTTATGGCTGGAGGGGGTTAATCAACAAAGAGGTAGGTGGTCACAAATGTCTGAAGAGGTAGCCTTCCTTGTATATTACTTGAAACATAAACAATCCATTTGCATCTGGCAATAGTAATTTTGAATCATGTGTGCCTATTGTTTATCCATTATCATGTCAATACTGACATCATGGAATATAATGAAAATCCCCATTAAGTTAAAAGGATAGTAACTTTATTTAACTTTATTTTATTTTGTAGGCATTAAAAAAAACATGAAGAACGATATAAGTCTTATCTCTCAAACCTTTATGGTTTGAGAGATATTCACAAGCAAAGTTTCCCCTCCCGCCCCTTTTTCCTAGTGTAAGCCATCTCTTCTCAGATGTGAATCTGGTTGTAAGACCAGACAGATAACAGAAGGGGACAATCTTCTTCTTATGAAAACAATGAAATCCCTGCCCCCCTTGACAAGCTTTTCAGGTTTTTCCCTTATCTTAATTGAAGATTGTCGCTCTCTACAATCTACCTGAGCACTTCCCTTCTGCTCTGGCTGAGCAGTGCTACATCAGTAAAAGGGGCGGGAGGGGGATACTTTGTCATTGAATTACTCTTGAACTACAACTCTGACAGAATTGAAATAACACTCTCCATGGTCCAAATACTATGATGATTAATTAGAGCTGCTTTTATTATGAAACATTACTATCCCTTTAAATCAGGCTTTTATCCCCTTGAATGCTTCCAACGTATTGCTTCATAGTGCATTAAAGACCTCTATATCATTCAAGCAGTTAAAATTCCCATTTATATGAAGGTGAATTTGGGGAATTTCTATTTTTCTCCTATGGAGCAGTCAGTTCACACAGAATTACTCCTATTTTCATTTGACCCTCAGGCTCTAAGTCATGATCATTCTAGTCATAACACATTCTGTAGTTATTATCAAGGCACTGATGCAGAGGTAAAAAAAGAAACGCTTAAACCCCTGGGATCAATATGATGGGGGTTTATGCAACTTAAATTTAGAGTTTTAAAATGGCTAATGTAATATACTGTATGTATGTGATGTTAAACATCTTTCAAACTCATTAGTTGTGTTATATTAGAATGTTTATTTAGATGATAAGGTCCTTTAAGTGATTTTATCCCATACATTTCCATATACCCTCACCTCTCCTTCCTGCAAGTTAAGGCAATCTTTGATGCAGTTTTCAATAGTTTATAGATATGAGAAGACAACAGGAATTTGTGACATCCTTTGCCCAACATAAACACATCAGTGCAGTTTCAAATCTTGGCTACCAATGGCAGAATGCATTGCACATATGTGTCAGCCTCTCTCATTCTGCTTCTGCTTTGATAATAGGTGAGATAATTTTAATTAAAGGAAAAGTGATGGTAGTTTACTAATTTGCTAGACTTGCATTAAACCAGAGAAGTACCCTGGCTGGGAAAAACATACCAGGGCAACAACCTGGCCCCACTACACCACTGATTAGATCACCTTTAGTGCTTTTCTAAACTACATCATCTGGGAGAAATCAGATTTTTCACAACTGCCATTGATTTAAATGGAATTTATTTTTACCCCTTAGAGGATCAAAAGGCCCAATTTAAATGAATGGAAATTTTTATTTATAAAGCATATAAGAGTTGCATATAAAACAGAAACAGAGGAACAATTTTGGTGAAAACCGAGTGCACCATAGAAGACAAAAAATGCCATTGATTTAAACAGGGCTTTTAACCCCATTAGCATTCAAGGTCAAGGTTACAATCCCCTAATTAAGTAAATGGGGAAGTTTCTTTCTTCCCTGTGGTGCACTTGATTGCTCCCCTTTTCCTTTTTGATTCTGAAAATGTTTTCATCTTGGAACCAATATTAGACTCTTTAACTCCTAATTTAGAAATGGCACCACCATAACGTTTTTGGCCATGTAGGTAAGGTATTGCACCCAAAAACGTACATTTGAGCTTCAATAACTTATGTAAATAATACCATTCAGCACTGGGATTGCCTTTGTTTTACTCTACAGAATAAACCCTATTAATATATATATATTTTCATATTGTGCTTCTATTCCTCCTCTATGAACAAATCATTAGATTAGAATGTATAAATAACAGTTGTCAGATAATTACTGTTCTCTATAGGTTTCATAGCTGTTGGAGACCAACTCCCTTGGTTCCCAACTGCAGTTCTCAGTCCGCAACAACAAGTCATGTTTTAAGGATATCCCTAATTAGGCAAAAGGTATATTAACCACAAACACTGAGGCACTGATTACCCACATGTCCAGTGCATTGCTTTGCAATACATTGAACACCTGTCTGAAACTCACACTTCACCACCCTCCTGATCCACTGCCCAATGGTAGTCAAATCCCCCCCCCACACACACACACACCCAAATGCACAAACACACACTATAGGACTTTCCATCCTGGGCCACTACTCAGTGGTACTCACAGATCCCCACAGACAATATTTGACCCCCCAGCTTTGTTTCACTGCTGACTTTTAGTCACATATCCCCCACATACACTACCAGACCTCAAAGCCTGTTTCCACAGCCCACTGGAAGTTACAGACCCCCCACATACACTGTCTGATCCCCCAGCCTGGTTTTACTTCCCACTCTTAGTCATAAATTCCTGCACACACTCTACAATCCCCCCATCCCTGTTCCACTGGTAGTCATGGAATCTCACATACACTGTTCATTCCCCAGGCTTGTTCCGCTGGCAGTCATGCTCCTAGCACCCACTATTGTATGTCAGTCCATACCAATAGGGGACTATTTTTCGCATACTTGCATTAGGTACTGAATATACTAGGTGTTGAAAGATTTTAGTATCTTTGAAGTGACCGATGTGTAAAAAAACAGTATGTATTTTTATTTATAGCACCACATTCTGGAAATAGTTGTGAACACCTGCCATTTCGTAAAAAGGCAAGTGACCCCTCATTTGATGAAGGTGAATGTCTACTCTAAAATGGTATGTCTTACCAACCTTTTCTTCAGAGCTGTAAAAGTCTTTGAAAATGTTAGTGCAGGTTGGTCATTTCAGAAATAAAAGTGACAGGTATATTTTTGCGCTTTTGGCACCCCCACGGTATGTCAATCCATACCAATTGGGTATCATTTTTCTTGGGCTGTTAGAAAGTACTGAATACAGTACCAAACTGCATGGGTTTTTAACAATTTCCAGTGAAGATAGCCTGTTTCAAAAATTCAAACAGGTAGTTGTAGTGTTGTGCTTCTGGCACCTCCTAAGGTATGTCATCCAATAGCAATGGGAAATTCTACACTTTTCAAAGTTTAAGTATATTTGAAGGGATGTAAATATAAGAAATACCAATTTTTCTTTTAGTACCACCTGGAAATATTGTTGAACACCAGGTTAGGGGTGAATGTCAAGTGACCCCTCATTTGATGTTGTAGGTTTTCTTTCCAAAATTGTGTGTTTTGCCTTTTCTTCATTTCTGTAGTTGTTACAACCATTTTAGTACAGGTAATTCATCTTTGAATTAATTAAAAAAAAAAAATAGAGAGTGTCATTGGTGTAGTTTTTTGCTTCTGGCACCCCAAACAGAATGTCAGATCATAGCAATGGCATGCCATTTTTCTCAGAGTAGGAGTAGCTAATGGATATAGTAGGAAATCCGTTAGTTTTCAATTATTTCAATATATTTGAAGGGGTGAAAATGTCATTTTTATCTTTAATGTCACATTCTGGAAACATTTGTGTACACCAGGCTAGGGGTAGAAAGGCACGTTACTCCTCATTCGATGAAGTAGGATATCCCCTTTCAGGAAATATATAATTTTATATAGTTCTAAAGACAATTTAGAGCAGTTTTATTATGAAACTAATGAAATGTGCATTTTTAGTTCAGAAAGAAAATACAATTTTTGGCTCCTGATAATTAAAGGTAAATACAGCCCATGTATTTATGTTAAAATTATACATATTTGGTATTTTTGCACTCAGAGGATGCAGGGTTTTTAAAAATAATTGAAATTTTCACATATAAATGTTTTGGATAAATAGTTTATGATGTTGGCAAAAAAGTATTTTTTTTTTAATTTTGGGAATTTAGGACATCATAGCTTGTTTCACGACACGTATTTTTATTTTTTGTGAGGTGCCATGAAAAAGCTGATTTTGTTCTGAAAAAAAATATGTATAGTTTTCCATATGTGACAAAAAGTTTCCAACTGCAATCATATCTAAATAGATGAATAGCAAAAATGCTGAATATATGTCCGGCATGTAGCTCACAAAAAATGCCCCAAGCCTCTGGCACTGAAAGGTTAAGCAGGGATATCAGGAAAATGTGAACTACTTGTGTGCCCCAAGAATTAACATTGGGAACCTGCTCTAGTGGTCAGTAGATCTGTCATTGTGATAGAGCTATCTGTGCTTAATTAGGAATATCCTGTAAATCTGACCTGTTGGTGCTTCCCAAAGATGGCAGCTAAGAGTGTAATTCTTGATACAGAAAATCATATGGATCTCCCGCTGCAGTGTTTCTTTATTTCACATGTACACTGTTTCCCCATTTTGCTATTAAAGGGATAGTAATACTTAAAATGTAAAAAAAATATGTTGTAGGGTTTATCCCCCTGAGTAAAACAAGGGTACTGCCACTGCTGAAAGGTGTTTCATTCAAAAGTTATTAATTTTCAAAGTTGAATTTTTTAGGTGCAATATCACAGTGGCCTGAAATTGTACAGTGGCGCTGTTGCTACACCATCCTATGGACAGCTTTGGTCCCAGGACCATAAATCTCCATAGGATCGTGTAAAAAAAAAGTCAGCGCATTACAGAGCTTCTGAAAAGCATCCTTAGTATGAATTAGTATATTGTACTGTACTCACTATTCAGAAACAAAAGTATGAATCTTTCCTAGGCTAGGCATCTCCTGCTTTTATGGCGAACAGGATATAAAGGCCGTTTTTAATGAAGTTTACAAATACACAAACTTAAATTCAAGGTGGAAGATTCACTTGAATGAATATGGCCTTTTGTGACAAATTATGAAAATTGAAATTAGACCATTATTTTTTTTTTTAAAGTTAAATAGTGTGTCATACACATGGAGCCTTCTCTGTTTATACTAACAGAATTGTGCAAGCTCATGTCTGCTAAACGTTAACCTAAATAAATTTCAGGTTGGATATATCTTGAAGGTAGTGAAGATAATAGCTGTTGCATCTTTCCCTTGGTCTTTTATATATATTGGAAAAATGCTTCAAACAGCAACCAACTGCTGGAGCCATTGTCAAACAAAAAAAAACAATGGGCAAATTTATCCCTGTTTGGTTTATTTGTAAATCTGAATTCTATTCTATGGTAGAGTTGCTTTGCACAGAATTACTCCAGTTTCTCGGTGAAAAAGGTGTTTTGAATGATATTGAATAACACTATCAATTTAAATTCATCCCCTCCTCTTGACACTACAATAAGCAATTATCCAGAAATGAAATATTCCAAGGAACAAGATTTGAATATAACATTTAAAAATAAAATAAACATGTTCGAAGTAGTTACTTCTAGCAGGCTTTGTTGGAGGCTGCCAGGACACTATTTTTATTAAAGAATTTCTCGTAAACAGGAGCCCTAACAATTTATTTTGGACTTTCAGCTGAGCAGAATGTAGTTGACAATACCGCAACTTAACTGTCTATGTAAAAACAGGAAACTGGAAATCCCCAAGCAGCTTTTATTCATTATGAGAAAAGCAGCTGGTACTCTCCTTTTACACGCATCTTGGAGACATGCCTGAAAGGATGCACAGTATGACCTAAAATATGTTCATTTTGTTGTTGACATTTCTTAATGGGTGTTCCTCAAAGAGTACATTTCCACTATTGTGTTCTTGAGATTTTAGTCACAGTACAGATTTTTTTTAAATAATTGGCAGCAATACATTTTTCCTGTAAGTTTACCTATGACACCTGTACCAAATCATTTTTAAAATCTTTCTGTCAAGGAGTGGTATAAAAATAGAAAATCCTACAAAACAAAGTTCAAACTGTTATAAATTCTTCAATTATCATTTTCATGGAAAAATAAAAATAAAGATTTGCTATGCATCAACATTTTAGAACAACCTAAATAGAAAATACATTAAAAAAAATAAAAAAGATGGGAGGGATTGGTCTTAAGAGGGCTGAGGATGGAAAAGGGAGAAATCAAACTCAACCAAAGACCCAACATAAAGAGACATACACCTATATTCAGTACAAATAAATACAATATTTATAAATTACACAGATAAATAAAAACACATCTAGATTCCATAAAGACATTATAAAAGTACAAAACCCTGCAAACATGTCCTGCAATAGGAGCTGTCTGCTCCCCCAGCCTCGTTTCACTCGTAGCCATACTCCTGGATCCCCCTATGTTATGCCAACCAGTACCAATACCATTTTTTCCAGACTGGTTATGGTAGTGAATACACTAGAAAATTCTATGGTGTTGAAAGATTTTAGTATCTTTGACCTGTCTGAAGTGTCATAAAGTGTGCATTTTTTCCCCTATAACATCACTTTATGGAAAGTGTTAGCACACTAGCTGAGTGATAAAAAGACAAGTTACTCCTCATCTCATGCAGGTGAATAGCTACTTTCCAAAATGCTATGGCTTACTGACCGTTTCTTCATATCTGTAATGAGTAAGAACATTTTGGGGCAGACAGGTCATTCAAAAAAGAAAAAGTGGCAGCGTACTTATGTCCTTCTGACATGCATACAGTATGCCAACCCATACCAATGGGTATTACCATGCTTGTAATATCTATTTTCCAAAATGATATTCCCTACATACTTTTTCTACATATCTTTAATAGTTATGACGATTTTAGTGCAGGCAGCCTAGTTCAAAAAGACAATAGTAAGTGTAGTTTTGTGCTTCTGGCACCCCATACTGTATGTCAGCCCATACCAATAGGGTAAGATTGTTCTTGGATGAGCAGTAACTAATGAATGTGCTTCTGGCATCCCCTACAGTATGCCAAATTATACCAATGGCATGCACTTATTCCTGTAAGAGCAGTAGTCAGAAATGCCATAGTTTTCCAAGATTTCCATAAATTTGAAGGTGTAGAAATGTAAAAAAAATAAATAAAAAATAGCCTATTTCTTTCTTTAGAACCACCTTTTGAAAACATTTGTGCACAGCAGGTTAGAGGTAAAGACAAGTAACCCTTAGTTTTATGCGGAATGTTATTTATCTTCAGGAAATATATGGTTTTGTATAGTTAATGAGCTATGTAACCAATGGAATGTGAATTTTAATTCATAATATTGAAAATATCATTTTACTCTCCTGTTAATTAGAAGTCTGCACAGGTCATGCATTTAGGTAAAGTTATATGTATTTGATATTTTTGTACTCAGGTTATTCAAGGCTTTTAAAAATACCTGACAGTTTCACTACCAACATAAATTATTTTGATATATAGTTTATGATATTGGTGAAATAAGTACTTTTTTCATATTTTTGTAATATTTGATATCATAGCTTGTGGCACACAATGCAAAATTCTGTTCTTCAGTCAGGAGGTGAAAAATATTTGTTTGTTCTGAAAAAAATATATATCATTTTCCATATATAATTAGGAAGTTACTGGTGGAATCATACCTAAACAGATGGACAGCAAAATGCTGAAAATATGTCTGGCCAGTAGGGAACAAGTAATTCCCCAAGTCTCTGGAACAGAGATGGTTAAGTGTATTCTATGTCTAGCAAAGCAAGAAGTTCCTCTGAGTACATGGTAGCTATAAATGATCAACTTGATTTCATTTTGAGTCTGGGAGAATATGCTATTTTGTTGAGATCTTTGAGACTCAGACAACTGAAGAGCTTATAGTACTGCTCTGATAAGTAGGGTTGGGTAAAAGATCCCATCATGTTTCGCAAAAACCACATGGTTATCCGTTTTTTCACAGTCCTCTTTAAATAAAGAAATTAAAACCTTCACTTTTTCACCTATCGCCAAACATGTTTTGCTATTTTTTTCAATACCTACAAAACCTTTCCCCACCCTCCACTAACATGGGCACCCTCATACTCCTTTTATGTTATGCCCTAGGGAAATAAAATATAATTTGCTATGTGTTGTGTGTCAGTGTTCCCATTGATTTCAATGCAATGAGATAGGTGAGAAAAGCTGAACAATAGGAAATTATTCACTAAGCAGGAAGTGCCATTATTCGTAGATTTTGGTTTGAGGTGAAAATTTTCACTTATCCATACTAATAAGCCCTTTGATTACTCCCATTCATAAAATAGAATCTACTGAATCTCTGAGTGCTTTTGCCTTACATTTGGAATCCTGAATATAAAAAACTGGCAGGAGAATAGATGTCCCAATCTATTCTTTATCTCATGTATGTTATTTGAATAACCAATTTAGGGATAGGCAACATTTTTCACTCCAAAAGAGAAACATTCTAAAATGGCACTTCTTGCTGAGAAGGAAATTTTTCACGAACAGAACAGATTTTCTGCTTTTTTCCACCTAGCTAATTGCATTGAAGTCAATTGTATAACTGAATTTCCCTACCACATGGTAAGTGTACCTTCTTTTCCCACATGGATACTATAAAAAGATTGTCAAGTTCCATGTCATTTAGTGTTTGTAAGAGATAGAGAATGCAACACAACGATAAGCCACTTAGGACAGGTAAATAAAGCATTTTTGAACTATTAATAAGGGAGTCTTGTGGGTAAGTAATTTGTTTTCTGTATTTGGAGAGTCTGGGGGCACTCTAGGTGTGGGAGTGGGAAGGGAGAAAGGAGGTTTACCCAGAATTAGCAATGATTTTGGTTGACTGAGACAGACAACTTTGATCCAAGGTCTATCCTGATCTGGCTGTTATATCTGTGTTAAGGGAGTCTCCCTGTCTCAAGGGAAAATATGTCCATGTCTGTGGTTTCAGTGACGTGGAGAAGTATGGCTTTCTCCTTCTGCTCCAGAATCACCTTCACTGGCTGGGGAAGATGCTGCTGCTGCTGGGTCAGAATCAGCATTAGAGGTAACATCTAGAGTATTGATGTCAAATGGAAGCTGTCATAGTCCCACATCACTGCTTTCTGAACCCAGTTCCATGGTGGCCATGGTGGTCTGTGTCACACTAACCTACTCATCATCATCCTGTTGATGTGACAGATGAAAGTCTGCCTCTGGTGACTGATCAGCAGGAATTACAGTTGCAGCAAACTCCACAATGTCACTGCTGGTGGTAGTGATGCCTATCCCCATTTGCATATCTTTCTTCCATTACATATTGCTTTCCTCCACTTTCTCATGTTCTCCTACAGTACACCAGCTGCTCTGCTATCTTCTTTACTCCCAGCCACCACCACCAATAAATAGTTGCTGTTTGGGACTGGTTAGGGTCTCCTGCTATCACACTTGCCTTCTCCTCAGAAGAAGGCACATTGACAGCAGTAGCAGCAGTCACAGGCAGCTGACATGTGATGCTGCTCATACAGTTCTACAGATCTGCTTTCTTTAGTATACTTCCCCAGAAGGACAATGCCGGGAAATGTGAATCATTGGGTCAGGGGCTCAATTTACTGCTGGTGCTGCTTACTTCCTCCTCCACCTCTGTTTCAGCAGCATCAGTGTCCATCCAGCTTTTAGTGTTATTCATAGTGCTAACCAGCATGCCAAATAACTATTTTTAGTTTAACTTTTATTCTCTCTCTCTCTCTCTCTCTCTCTCTCTGCCTTCTTCCACTCTCTTTGTCTCCTAAACTACACCAAGCTGCATTGTGGGGAATTCTGGGTTTTATTCTATTCCAGCCCCCCATTGGTTTCTGTCATCTGTACATAGCGGCTACTATCTTTGTGTTTTAGTGGATATGTCTCCTCAGTGTGAGTGGTCGAGTCTGTCTTCAATGGTCATTCTGATTACTGTGTGTGTGTGTGTTTCCCTTTTTTTTCTCTTTCCCTCTCTGTCACCTTCTACTTTTTCTCTCTTCTAAGCAGCTCCATGGCTTCTACTTTCCCTTTGAATGTATTTTCAGTTAATGCTAAGGAGTTAATTCCCCCCATAAGCGCAGCATCTTCAGGAATGTCTATGCCATAAGATGCATGGTGTCCTCCTACAGGAGACTCATTTTGCTTGCACCAAGCATCCCATTGCTCCTACACCATCTTGATCAGCAATTTTATAGGGTCAAGAAATGGGGAGTGGAGATCCTTCTACATTAGTTGCTTTCCTTTGAGGTAGCGGACACGCAGTCAGACATTGAGGGTCAGTGGCTGTTCCTGAGGGACTTCTCCTGGAGATTTTGCATTGACAATAGCTTGTATTTATTCTTAGAATCAGGATCAAAAAAGCTTTCTTTTGGGGGTTCTTGATGCTCTGGCAGCCTTCCAAATGAGGGAACTAATTATGGGGGGAGATTTTAATTTGCCTGTTGACCCTGAGATTAACTGCTCCACGAGAGCATCTGCCGTACCTCCTCACAGCTTACTGCTATCAAAAGGGTTTTCTTTAACCACCACTTCCTGGAGAGCACTCCATCCCACTTCTGGGGACTTTACCTTTTACTCAGACTCATCATCAGTCTTATTCCTATATTCTTTATAACTTGATTAGTCAGGGGTCTTTTCCTGATGCCCAAATTTACCCACTCATGTTGTCTGACCATTCGTCTCAACTAAAACTGTCCCTCCAGACTCAGCTTCCTAGATGCTCTACTTGGCCAGTGGGGAATACTACTCTGGCTGATTATGTATCGGTTGAGACACTTAAATGTTCTCTGCATTTATTCTTAGAGGTGAACAACACTGGCAAAACTTAGATTCTCACTTTGTAGGATGCTCTCAAATGCTATATTAGGAGGGGAATGCATCAAACTGGAATTGTTCAAGAAGAGGGCTCGGGCATGAGAGGTGGGCATCTTTTGGGTTCCATTTCTGCGAACCCACAAATCCATAGGGGATGAAAGCACCATGGTAGAACGTCTGAAACTTCAGAAACAAATGTGTAACCTCTTGTATTTTAAGATGAAGAAGCATTCCAGAGGTTTAAACATGTTTCTTCTGAACATTTAACAAATGTAGCAGACTGTTTGTGCAGTAGGCTCGGGGGCCCCGCCAATCCGCATTGATACATCAGATTCAAATTCCTGACGGTCTACTGGCTAGGGTTCCTCCCTCTATACTATCCTTGTTTTGCAATTTTTTTACTGTGCTGCTTACGACCTCAATTCTTTGCAACACCCCATCTCAGGTGTTCAGATGGAGAGGTACCTCACAGGCTTGGGCACGCCTTGGGTGCCAGCTACCTTTTGCGACCAATTGGAGGCAGATATTACTTTGGAGGCGGTGCGGGATGCATTCAGGAGATCCCCTGGATAAGGCTCCGGGACCTGATGGCCTCCCAGCCCTTTTCTACAATAAGTATTGTTATCTCCTCAGCCCTTTGTTGGTTCATTTATTTAATTCATCTGTTTCTGACCCAGCCTTACATCACAGTCCTCCCCAAGGAGGGAAAGAACCCTAAGCTGACCCCCAGCTACAGGCTGATCTTACTCTCGAATGGTGATGCCAAGCTTTATGCTAGTATTCTGGTTGCTCGGCTGGGAATGTAGGAACAATACAATCTGGATGCTGAACCTGATCCACCATGCTCATTCTTTCTCTACCCCGGCTTTTCTGGTTGCAGTTGATACCGAAAAAGTGTTAGAATGGGTGGATTTTGTGGAGCAGGTGCCTCAACGTTTTGGGTCCAATTTTAGGGCGCTTATCCTACCTCTATCTCACACTCCTTTCAGAGCTAATCCACATCAATTTTTCCTTCTCAGAGCCATTTTTACTAAAGAACGGTACAAGACAGGAGTGCCCTCTTTCACCTCTCCTCTTCTGCTTGATATGGAAATCTTGGAGCACATAGTGAGGGGCAATGCTCAGATATCGGGGATCACCCTGGCTGACATGGAATACAATATTTCTTTATTTGCAGATGATCTTTTTATGATTTCCTGCCCTCTCTCCCATCTCTTGTTAGTGAGTTGGATGACTTTGGTTATGTTTCCTTTTTTAAACCACATTTTTCCAAAACCAAACTCCTTAATATCACTTTGCCTGCTTCTCTAATTCCCACTATTAATCACATATTTCCATTTTTCTGGACTTGGGACAATATTAAATACCTGGGAGTTCACATTACACCCTCAATAGCCAATCTGTTTGCAGCTAACTATGTCCAGCTGGTACAAGATATCACTTCCATGCTTAAACCTTGTTTCTTTCCTGGGTGGTACAGATCAGTTTTTAAAGATAATTGTGATACCCAGAATTCTATATGTGATGCAGACTCTTCCTGTTCAGCTCCCTCAATCCTATCTCGCAACACAAGTTTAATGAATGTCTGGAAACGCAAGCCCCCTAGAATAAAACTGTCCTTTATTTACAGAGAGAAGTCTTAGGGTGAGCTGGGTATACCTAATTCATGTTTACGATTGTGCAGATCACCTCTCCACCATCTGGCATTGGTTCCATTTTGGGGGGATAAAGGGTTGGGTGAGAATGATGCAGGCCATGACTTCCCTGGTCCCACTGTGCTCCCTTCCCTAGCTTGATGAACTCTGTGTCTATTAGACTCTGATATGATATCAGCTTATAAATGAGATACCTAATACATAATTTTATTTTCCTGCATGTTCTGAGAGAGTTTTATAGCAGAAGTTATTGAAAATCTCCCACCAGGCTTAGCATCAGAATATGCTTCTTCTTGGCCCATCAGTATGCTGTGTTTAGTATCTCTATTCTACATTATGTCTGTCACCTATGTATCCCGTCTGGAGTCGCTTCACTTTTTTGTTATATGCCTATGTATCCACCCATTTCATGTGTACAATGCACATCCACAAATGGAGTCATCCCGTATCTCAATTTTAGGTCTAACTGCACATGCAGGGGTGTCTGTATAAATTTTTCCAGGGGGAACAAAGCCATAATATGACCCCCAGGCCAGCCCATTCAGCCGCTTTGTTTATATGGGAGGAGGTAATTGTAGGGGGGGCAAGTGCCCCCCTTGCCTCCCACTCCGGACACCCATGTTCACGTGTTCTTTTGGTCATCTACCACGTCGATCCCTCTTACATGTCCAATTTGTGCAACTGTGATTTATTTAGATGCCAATATCTCAGAGAAAATGCTTATACCTTCATCAGGACTAATGGAAGTCATGTCTGATTGTTCATTGTGGAGGTTGCCGCACCTAGATACCCACCACTAAAATCAGATTGCCCAGAGATGGGGGGTCTTGCAGGAAGCACAGATCAGAAGGTTCATGAGCTCATGTTTATCCTGCACTGAGAAATGTTCTTATGTGCAATTAAACACTGGAATATGTATGCACCTCTCACTAGTGTTACATGTAAAAAGGAAGAGTATCAGTTATGGGGCAACCAGCTGCAGCCTAAGGAACAAATTCAATCTCCCCTCAATTTAAGTAGGTCCATTAACATTCTATCACTCAAGTGACTAAATTTCCATTTAAATCAAAGGGATTTTTTATTTTTCCACTGTGGAGCAGTTGGTTTGGCCCAGAATTGCTCCAATCTTGTCGTTAATATGTAAGGCCCACAGAGTACAATTAAAGTGATTAGAATAAATGACTGCAGCTCCAAAATAAATATTTTTTACTAAAGTAAACTCTGAAAAAATGCATTATTTTTATTTAAAAATGGGCTGTGAAATCAGGTCTCATGTTAAAACAACAACAACAACTTTAATAAACAAAACTTCCATCCAACATCTGCTGAACACATGTTATAATATATAGGGTTTTAACTGTATGTCTGTCCTACAAAACTGACATGAAATAACAGACCAGGCCTTGAAAAAAGGATAATGAGACTGACATTCTAAGCAGAACTGGACCAATCCTGGAGAAGAACCAACTGCACCATAGGGGACAAATAAATACATCCAAAACGTCCACTGATTTAACTCTGTGAATGCCAGAGAGGTATCCATTGCATTGCAATTCAATGCATTGGATGCCTTTATGGCACGCAATGAGTTACAATGGTGTTTAGCCCACTTAATACTACCTGAATATTAGAGATTTCCAACACATTGTAAAGCAATGCAATGAAGGCCTTTCTATCTTTCAAAGAATTCAACTCCTCTTTTAAGTCAATCGTGCATCGGCCTCTCTGGGTTTCTAGTAAAATGCCACCAGAAGGGATTCTGATTGACTGCGTAGGATGCTTCTAGCAGTAAAATATAAAAATGGAGGTACAGTTACACATACTCTGATGTTAATACGTTTTCTGGTTCATGTGCATTATATGCTGACACATAAACACTGCTGCTAATGTTCAATGCCCAATGCCAAAAAATATGCACTTGTGTAAACTATGCAGGTGTAAATTATACCTGACGTTTAGGGTAATATTAAGTGCCTATATATAATACACACCCTTGAGTCCTGCTTCTCTCTCTCGCTCACACCCTCTATTGTAATCTAATATAATCCATCTATCCGTTGAAAGAGTGAGTTGAAACAATAAGTATGCACATTCTCATCTTCAGACTGGCAGTAACATAAACATTATGCTGCAGAGGCATAACTAGAAGCCTGGTACAAGAAGTGCCACGGGCCCCCCCCCACACCACATTGACCCCCTCCACAATGCCCCCACCTCCTACCTGGAGCTCCCGCGCAGTCCCCTTAGTAATGCAAAGCGTTGGGAGATTATGTCATCTCTCAGTCCTCTGCATTACTAGAGCGCCGGTGGGAGATTACGGGCACCAGGCGGAGGGGTCGCAGGGGAGGCCGGGCTCCTGGAGTGCACGGGCCCGGTCGCAGGTGCGACCCCTATAGTTATGCCACTGTTATGCTGGTAAAACAAGGGTATTAGCACTGATTGCATTTTATGATCATCACACATTACTGTAACCTTATTGGATGATACACAACTGGTAGTCAGTCTAGAGGGGATATGCTTGATTTATGAGGGATAGGGTAAATAAGAGGTGGCATGGTAAGCGTGTAAGTGATTCAAGCCTTAATACCTAGCATAAGAGAAGATGTAATTGAAGTGTCTAGTGAGAATAGAGACCTTGTGGGCTGCAATACACCCTGAAGATGTATACATAATAAAAAAATTTGTTAAAGAACATTTACTACAAGCCAGCTAAAATTATGGAATTTGAAAAAGCCCAACTGCTACTGCAAATGGAAAAGGTTTCTCAGTTACAAAATGGAATCATCACTGGAAATTTTTAATTAGCCCGCAACAGACCAGAGAAATGAGTCTTCTAGCAGAACAAAGATAAAAACTTTTATAACTTAATGATAACCTCATGTCCCAACTAGTGGAGGAGCCAAGTAGAAATTAAGGCTCCAGACCTAATGTTCTTAAACAGTTCTAAAATGGTATACAATATACAGGGAAGAGGGCATATGGCCAATAATCTGCATTTAGAAATTGTGCAGCTCACCTTTCGTCTATTTTAACACTGCCATAGGCAATGGAATACATTTCAGACAAAGGATTGGTTAGTAGTGGATTAATTATGTCAAGGATCAATGTTTGTGCAAGTTATTATACATATATATTTCAATGCAGTGAGCTAGGCAGAAAAAGTGGAACAATTGCACTTTTCCCAGGAAATTTTTCACCATTGGAAAGTGACATTTTTCACCAATTTTTGTTTGAGGTGAAACCTCATCCCTAGCCACTTGCTGCTGCTGCTTCCATCAAAATATACTATCCTGGTCGGTCAGGACCCAGAGGTCCAGCTCAATTGTTCCTGGCTATTCAACCTTGTATATATATATATATATATATATATATATATATATATATATATCTACACACACACACACACACACACACATACATACATACACTACACACAAATGTAGTCACCCTTAGCTGAAGTCTTTGATTCAAGCCATCTTGATCTAATAAGTAAATTCCATTGATTTGTATGGGGATCTTTTGTTTACTTAACACCGAAAGTTATAGATAAGAGAAGAAAATTGTGAAAAATAAGTACTGTATATATAATTTATACAGATGTATATATTTGTATTCCTTAAAGGAACTGTACACTATAAAATCCTAATATAACTATAGACTAGCTATTTGCCTCTGAATGCTCCAGTAGCTCAGGGATTAATACGTACTCAATTGCATGGCCTGTTTCACACTGTGGGGACTAGGGGTAAGTAGTCTCCAGTTTTTGCCTCTTATCTGCTACTAGCACTATGAAAGCTAAGTCATACTGACTAACCAGACAGGAGGAGAACGAATAGGGCTGATGAGGACTTCTAAGCAGAAGAGATAATGAAACACAGCAGCCATGAATAGATACAGGAGTAAGTGGAAACAGCATATTATAACTAGTCACTTGTCAGAGTAGAACGTAATACTGGGGAGCCTCAGGTTTACAGACAAAAAGACTCTCAAGTCTACCTCTGAAAAAGTGCTTGAGAGAGAAGCTGTGGTACATAGCTAGTGTTTGATGTCTAGTGCAAGTGCAACCTTGTTGTGGCTATAAGCTGTAGGAAACATGGTCTGCTGCAAGGTTGAATAGCCAGGACCATTTGAGCTGGACCTCTGGGCCGAGTCCAGGATAGTATATTTTGATGGGAGCAGCAGCAGCAAGTGGCTAGGGATGGGCAAAAACTTTCACCTCAAACAAAAATTGATGAAAAATGTCACTTTCCAATGGCAAAAAATTTCCTGGGAAAAGCGCAATTGTCCCATTTTTTCTGCCTAGCTCATTGCATTGAAATCAATGGGGAAGAGAAATGTTTTCCTACCACATGAAAGCTTTCTCTACTTTTCTTCATATAAATGGGTGTCAGGCTCTCACAGTATGCCATTATGTGTTTGTGAGAGATAGAGAAGATAGCTAAATAAAGTGGAATTGAAGCTTAGTTTAGAGAGTCTTTTAGGTAGGACATTTGCTGTCTGTATTAGGGGAGTCTGGGGCACTCTGGTGGAAAAGAAGGGAGGAAAGAGATTGACCCCAAATACCACAAAATTTGGTGTTACTGACTGGCAAGATACAGGCAGCTGGGGTCCAATTTGCTTGCTCATTTTGCTTTTATTGTCTCTGTGCTGGGGAAGTCTAGGGAAAGTTGTTGATTTTGTTTTTTAGATTTTTTTTTATATATATATATATATATATATATATATATATATATATATATATATATTTATTTATTTATTTGGGGGGGGGGGTTTGGACTGACTGTGATAAGATAGGATGGACAACTTAAAAAAAAGAGAATGAATACATAAATAATTAAACAAATAAATATATTAGGTGACAGACAGCTGACTGGGAGCCTGATGTGAGTTTTGTGACTGAGGCAGACTTGATAGACAGCAGACGTAATGTTCAGCAAACACACCAGGGGGAGGGGGAAAGATGGAGCAGTGCAGGGACGTGGTAGTAAAGTGGTAACAAAAACTGACTGCAGCAATGGTTGCAGCAGCATGTGTAATAAATATTGATGATCCCTCTCCTCCCAGGGTGAAAGCAGTTTGTCGGTTCACTTTTAAAATATCGCATAGTAAATATCACGCGGCTAGAAGCCACGTTAAGCATATTGCCTGTATGAAAAGGGCGACATGAGAATCTTGCCCTGCATAAAAGTGCAAGATTCCCATGTCACCTCTTTAAATAGAGATTATGAAAGCCAGTATGGAGACAAAAAGGAAAGTGGCCATGAAGTGAAATGCAGGGAGAAGCTGCCAGACAGCTGTACATTGTTGTCAATAAAGCCTGAAAATTATATTTTTTAAAAAAGGTTTCAACTCAAAAGTGTGGAGAGATCCTGTGCAAAGTAAGATCCTTCCTAGGGGTAGGGAAACTGAGGAGAAGCGAAATGTTTAATGAGCCGTGGGAGCCGGCAGCCTGACAGACGTCACCTTATGCAGCTGAAGGAGCAAGTCTATGGTGGTAGATTGATCAGGCATCATGGAGGGACGATATTTTAAAAGGATTCCATATTTTACAGTCTCTGGCACTCAGGGCAAGATTGGACATGACAGCACTTTGAGCTACGGATGGAAGGGAAACCTGAGACCGTTCTATTTCTGAACTACCATTTTCATCATCACCACATTGGACCAGTGACAGATGAGAAACCTGAGACCCGTGAGTTGTTCAGCTGATGAGTTAGTGGATTCTCGAGCAGTACAGGAGTTAATAATGGCAGGTCTGGCCAAGATGCAGCAGGAAGAAACAGTATGGCAGCACTTCCTATTTTGGGGCTTTCATTGTGGGTCAGTGGACTCAGCTGTGCTAATGTGTGATTACCTCCTGGCAGGGGGAAGGCAGGGACAGTGCACCGAATTCTAGAATCAACATACTTGTATTTTCCTTATTCAGTCAACACTGTGCTCTTATTTTATGGAAGAACATCTTTATCTTCTCTGGACTCTCTCTCCCTCCCCTTCTCTGCGTCATGTACCTCTATCTGCGGGGAGCATACAGAGAAGGGGAGAGAGAGAGTCTAGAGAAGATACAGATGTTCTTCCATAAAATATGAGCGCAGTGTTGACTGAATAATAAAAATACAAGTATTTTGATTTTAGATCAGCGTTTCTCAACAAATGCCCTCAGGGCCAACTTACAGGCCAGGACTTAGGAATTTCTCTGCTGGAACACAGGTGTGTTGATCAGAGGTTCATTAAATTGAGTAACTCACCTGTGCTCTAACAAGGAAATCCTCAAATCCTGGCCTGTTAGTGGCCACTGAGGGCATGGGTTAAGAACCACTGTTATAGATTTCTGTGCACTGTCCCTGCTTTCCCCCTGCCAGAAGGTAATCACACATTAGCATAGCCGAGTCCAGCAGCAGGACAGTGAAAGGAAACATAGTATGTCAGCTCAAAAACATTGGCCAGCTCATGGAGGGATTTAGTGAGTGTCAGGCTGCATTAACATTACGCACACACAGAGGCACAATGCTGGCAATAACTTGGATGACCCGTTTAAAGGGGCAACATGAGAATCTCTCTCTGTTATGCAGCACAAGATTCTCATGTCGCCCTTTTCAACACTACGACACATTCAATGCGGCATGTGGCCACGCGCTATTTCAAATGCAATATTTTAAAAGGATACCCAGTTTGTCAAGGTCCCACCAATCACATCACGCCAGTCCCCCACCACCACTACCATATACATCTGCCACATTGTAGGTTGTTCTTTATTTTTTTTTTATCACTTGACATACCATGAATATGTGCCAGTGTCACTTAAGCAGGAAGTGTTGTGGGAAAAGGACAAATGAGCTCTACATGCCAACACATTTTTCAAGGTTTATGTTGCTGTAGGACTCACAACTTTGACTTTCAGCTACTTATTTTTCTACTACAGCCCTCAGAAGAAATAATATGGTGCTAGGAAATGTTGCTCCATAGGAATCCTAGGCGAAAAATGTGTTGGAATAGGAGAAAAATGTGTTGGAATAATTGAAATATGTGTTGAATAGGAGAAAAATGTGAAAAAAGCTCATTAATTAATCAAGGCCACAGAATTCAAATATGTATTTGTAATCAAGTAAGTAACGTAGCTAAGGTAAGGGCAGGTGGCAATAAACATGCGAAGGATTCACAAACTAAGGTCCAGCACAGAACAGAGGAATTGTACTACACAGTCTGGCATGTAAGTGACAAAGAATACATTTTGGGATATATTTGGATGTACTTTTCTGAACAGTAGATTTGGCACTCCAAAAAACATATTATTGCCCAATTACAATTAGAGTAAGTACATTTTTATAAGAGTTATTTTTTGTTATGATGTAATAACAGGCGATTGCTTTCATTACTGGAAGTTCTCTTGGGGAATGAAAGAGTTAAAGTGCTAACAGACTTGATATTTACAAGATATATGGACAAATTTTGTGTGTTGGAGTAACTACATGAGTCTGTTTTGAAAAATTGTGGGAGCTTCTTTTTTGAGGCATTAACACAGTACTAACAGCAAGCAATTATATGTTCTTAATAAAAAAAAATAATTTTCATGGAGTCTTCATTTGCCACTTACTTGCCAGACTGTGTAGTACAATTTTGGTTTTTGGATTAAAAGAGTGGTGGTCCTTGTCATGCGGCATCTCTAGAGACAAATCAAAATTTTCCTATATCTCCATTCGTGCACCACATGTATCACACAGTACAGAGGAAACAAAGTTGTGCAATGCTAGTCAGAAAGACACTAAACACATGCACTCAATTTCCTGTGAGTCTGTTTAACACAAACCTCAGGGGTGCGCCCTGGAAATCAGACAGGATCCCACTTAGCAAAGAAAAAAGACAAATGGGAGAATCATAGTGCAATATATCCAAACTTGTTCTAATGATAGAATATTGGACAATAGGAATGATACTCACATTGTACAATTGCTACTAAAGTACTAATAGCTATAATCACATGTGGAGGATATTTCACTGCCCCCACACAGATGCCTTGAAATCAAATGCTCAATCCCCTTGCACAGCAGCTCACAGGAACCACTTAAAGAAAACAGAAGCACAGCAAACAGAAGGAGAGCGGCCCAATAACACTTCAATGGTCAACACTTCAAAAGTCTTACGCATTTACTACTCACAATTTATTTACATGACCAGTCTTCAAGCATAGTGCACTGGTCTGATTGCCAGGGAGCAATTATGAAGCCAGTACTCCCCACAAAAGAACCTCACCAGCGTGCATCAATGGTATGGTAAAAAAAAATGTTACAGGGGTGAATAAAGTATATGTATATATAAAAAGTGCAGCATACCAAACAAAAGAAATGTAAACATTTGTTTATTATAAATTGAAAACACCTCAACATGTTTCATGATCCTGATGATCACTTCCTTAGGAAAAAAGAAAACATAAAAATACAAAAATGGATCCCTAGTAACAGCAGAGCAGGAGGATGATCCATGAAAGCAGGGAGAGCTCCAAATAATAGCAGAACTTGACTTCCTAAACTGGGAAGAATGATGGCTCAAGCCCTCATAAAACAACAGTGCTTGTTCAGAGACAAAATGCCACAGGATTTCTGAGGGGAGATTCACTAAGCGGTGATAAAGAGGAGATAAAGTGGAGATGACTTCTCTAGGTCCTATGTTATTCTATAGAACATATGCACTAAGATATCCAAAGTTGAAGATAGCTTAGTGCATAGGCTCCATAGAATAACAGGAACTGGAGAAGTCATCTCCACTTAATCACCTCTGAATTGCCCCCCTGGTCTTAGCAAGCATCCTGGTTCCATGGAGTTTGAGATATCAGTCTCAGCCCTTAGCACCAGTTGCACATTAGAGACAGAAGAAGTTGGATGCTGCTTCAACCTAGTCTTCAAAATATAGTGCTAGACTAGTCATTCCATTGCTAAGTATTAACCCCCGAGCTATAATAGATGAGTTGGTACCGTGTCAGCCGTAGAAATACAGGATGCAAACATTTTTTGTAAAGTTGATACCTTTATTGGCTAACTAAACAGATTTAAAATGCAAGCTTTCAAGACTTCTTAGGTCTTTTACTCAGGATAACATGCCTGAGGAAGAGACCTAAGAAATCTTGAAAGCTTGCATTGTAAATCTGTTTAGTTAGCCAATAAAGGTATCAACTTTACAAAAAATGTTTGCCCCCGAGCTATCACAGCATATTAATGATAGTCATGAGTATATGGTCAGTGTTTTAGTTAGATTAGGATTTTAGAGTTTACAGTTTCTTTGAGTGAAGATGACATAAAGATGACATAAAAATTCTGTAACAGGGATGATATTCCTAAAGAATAAATTAATTAATAAAAATGGTCAGGAATATGGCATGTAAAATGCTACAGCACACCTGGTAAAAAGTGAATACTGGACACAAAAAAGTATAGTATAGACTTAATGATATTTTGCTGACAATATCACCATCTGATTATGATTTCAACTAAGGCATAAAATGCAACAAAACAGCAGGAAAAGCTAGTTGGTTATAGAAGAAGAGAAAATAGTAGTAGAAAAAGAAAAGTGTTGTACTGATAACATCTAAAGAACATGTTGTAGTTCTTAAAACCATATTTCCAGAAAGGCACTAATAAATAGAAGCTACCCACTTTAGAGCTACTAAAATGATGTATGGTCAAAATAAAAAAACATGTCAGGAAAGACTCTAAGAACTTAATATACTTAAGGACAAAAAAGAGAAGGATAATGTGATTGAAACATATAACAATATTAAGAGATCCACCACATTAGAGCAGGGAACCATTTGATTTTGATTTGCCGCAGAATACACCAAAAGACACTATGCTGACATATCCACAAGAAAAAATAGAAAATAATAACATCTAAAATAAAAATGCATCATTTTTATACCACTCCAACTTATTTCACAGTGATGTACAATAGTGAATAGACATACAGAGACATAAAAATTGCAAATGGAACATACAAGACAAAAGGATCAGAGGTTCTGGCTCAGTGTAGAAGGAGTCAGTGGATGGGAGAAAGAAATGCTTTCCAGTGGTCCAGTCAAGTAGCATATCTGTTTGGAAGAAAAAGGGTCTGTGTGAATAGTTAGTGAGGTTGTGACGGGGGTATAGGCAGGGATGGGCAAACATTTTCGCCTTAAACCAAAACAAAGCAAAAAATGCCACTTCCCACCTATCGGAAAATTTCCTGTGAATAGTGCAGCTTTTCTGCTTTTTTGCCTAGCTCCTTGCATTGAAATCAATGGGAATTTACACACAAGACATAGCAAGAGTGACTGTGTTGGTGAAGTCTGGGAAAATAATCGGTTGAACAGGAAATTTTTTTGGGGGGACAGTTAATAAAAAAATTATAACAAAATAAAAAAATTGGTAGGTAACTTGACAATATCAGGGACCACCATGATGTAAGCTGTGACTGGGGCAGACTGATACCTGATAGGATAGAGTATTTTGTAGAGGATGATTTGTAGGACTTAAACTTGTTATTAGAGGCACAAGCCCTGAGGAAACATTGTTTTATAGGACTTTTGGCTTTGGCTTGGCAAGCCCTGAAGAATCAGTGAATGATTTTTTGGACTCAGGTTTGTTAGAGTCACAAGCCCTGAGGAATCAGTGATGAATTTTTGGACTCAGGGTTGCAGTATTAATAATAATAATAATGATGAATCCTCCCTGACACCAGCTTAGCATATTCTGTGGCATGGAATCTCCTCAGATGCTGCTTGATTTCATGCCTTCAACATGATGCTTTTTGCAGGATTCATGATCCTTCGACTGTCCTTGCTAGTTATCCTTCAGTGGAAGCTCCTCCCACAGGTCTTGTTAGTAATCCTTCAGTGAAAACTCCTCCCACTGGTCTTCTTAGTAATCCTACAGTGAAACTCCTCCCACTGGTCTTGTTAATATCCTTCAGTGAAACTCCTCCAACCGGTCTTGTTAGTAATCCTTCAGTGAAACTTCTCCCACTGGTCATGTAAGTAATTGTTCAGTGGAAGCACCTCCCACTGGTCTTGTTAGTAATCCTTCAGTGGAAGCTCCTCCCACTGGTCTTGTTAGTAATCCTTCAGTGAAACTCCTCCCACTGGTCTTGTTTGTAATCCTTCAGTGAAACTTCTCCCACTGGTCTTGCTAGTAATTGTTCTGTGGAAGCACCTCCCACTGATCTTTTTAGTAATCCTTCAGTGGAAAGAGTTTTGAGTCCAAGATCCCTGCAACAAAGTGTTATGCCTGGCACAATAGCCACGGTATGTAGTAGTAATTAAAAATTAATTTTCGGGAACCAATCCGCACATAATTGATTCACAATCACATTTAGAAATTTCTGGCCAAATTAAGGTAAGTGTATTTTAATTGGAGCTGTTGGTGTTACTTTCACCTATTGATTGCCAGAGACCTCTCTAATGCATTACCATTTGGAAGTCATGTCCATGATGGTGGATAGGACAGTTGCTAGCAGCAGAAAAGGTCTTCAAACTCTGTTAATCTGAACCATTTAACAATCAGAAGGGTGTGCAATGCATTGATCACCACGCCTGGATGGGTTAGTCAGTCTCATTCATTCTGCCTGTTTCAAGGAACAGTAATCGTGAATTTTGAATTTATATATTATACAAATACTGGGAGCTACCTGGATCTCAGTTTCCAGATAGTTTTCTGGATACCCCATCAAAGCACGATGTAATACAATATCACAGTCTCTCAGTTATCTTGTTTACATTGTATCATTTTTACATTGCATCTGTAGGCCTGCTTTCATGTTCCCTGACAGAAAGCAAACAGACCTCTGTAGCTCATTGTCAAGGACATAAAAGTGCAACAAAGCAGGTGAAGGTGAAACAAAATATTATATATAATGTATTGGTAATGTAATTGTACATATTAGGTACTTGTAGAATACGTAAAGCTAATATAAAGGATCACTATGCCTTTCAGTATGAAAAAACTGTGAACAAGTGTCACGTCTGGCTCCATGGACTTGACATCCAGAATAATGGACGATATATCTCATATTGGCTATTAGGATTTTCTGGCCATAGTAAGGTACATGGCAGGCAGCTTTAAAGAGAAAGAGTACAAAAGACTCTACAAATGGAAAATGCTAGGATATATGAAGGTAATAAGTTAAACTGATACTCACAAAATCTGTCTGATCAGTGTTTGCTCCACGCTAAAACTAAAAATTGTATGCAGGGAATGCACTACAGACTTGTTCTGCTCAAGCAGCCATAGATATCATCTGTGTACTCCTTTGATCAAGATTCCAGCATAACTTGGATGTAGCAAACTTTTCAAGCAAGCTTGAATTTATAAAAAATATTGATCTTAAAACCACATCACACTGATGTGATAAAAACAAACTTGTATGAAAGGTCACTCTATTAGTACATACACATACAACACATTTCATAAAACATCAATGTGGGGTCCAGAGTCTGCATATTAATTTTATGAAAAATCAAGAAGGTGTCCACAGGAACTAAACTGTCCTCCTTTTAAACTTCTCTGACCATAAAAGGTATTCTTTTAATGGACATTTTGCTACAGTTTGATGACCATTAGCAATGCTTTTTGGAGCCATTTTGAAATGTACACTGAACTGCAAAATTCCATATATATACCAACCAAAAAAAAAGGTTAGAAAAATGCACTTTCCTACTCTTTTGTAGACCAAACTTTGATTCTGATGGAATGGAATCTCGGCCATATGTAGGTAGTCTTTTAGGATCCAGTTAAGTTTTTTTGAAGCCCCTATGTGGTAAAGAAGGCATATTTATATGTTGGACAGCCAGCCTCATTCATCCCTGACCATGATCTGACCACAGGATTAAATTGGTTCCTTCCTGTAATTGAAAGTATGTCGGAAATGTAAGGAGAGCCCCCCTGAGACAGGAGACCTTCGACAAAAGTCAGGCACATCTATGCATTAAAAAGCACATGTAAAAAGGGGGACTTAATAATAGGATGTACACTCTGAGGCAAAATAAATGTGGGGTTTTTATTGGTGAAAATAGAGTGTGTATACTGTGGTCAAGTAAAACTACCCCTCTCTTCCCACTGTACCTTGGAATAGACTGGAAGCTGTAGGAGAAGCCTCAGAGGGCCTCATGTGGACTGTGATTTCCTGATTTCATTGTATTTTAATACTATAGTCATATTATTCAATATGGAGGAGGATCATTTTCATTTTTTTAATCCAAAAAAAACATATTCTGATGGAAAATTGTTTTACTGAGGCTGGGGTTGATGTACTAAGGAGAACTGAATACATTATTGTTTATTATTGTTATTTATTTGGTGCCAGCATATTCTGCAGTGCTGTATTAAGACAATAACTCTAGTAACAATTATTGTGACAGACAAAACATGAGGTAGTAAGGTCGTTGCCCAGATTAACTTCTAACCAACAGCACAATAGGGGACAAAAAATATATAAAAATTCCAATTGCTTTAAATTGAGCTTTTAACCCATTTGATGCTATAGAACTCTTCAAGCAATTCAAACAGTTATAAGTTCCATTTAACTCAACATAAATGTTTATTTGTCTCATGTGATACACATGATTTGCTCCATAATTGCTCCAAATCCTCTTGGTAAATCAACCTCTTTAAAATAAATTCACTAGTTATATTCAGCCTCAGATTAACTTCACCTTTTCCTTCACATAAGAATTATTTGCAGCCATACATTCATATTAGATTTAACTACTTGGATGTTAGTAACATCTCCAGCACATGGAGATGTTTCAAGCATCCAAAGGGTTAATAAACCTTAAAAAGTATGTTTCATATATATATATATATATATATATATATATATATATATATATATTGCAAACGTGTCCTACCTTGTCACATATCATGATATATGATATTGTATATGCAATATTTCACCACAATGGGGGAAGCAATTTTCTTTTGCACTCTTGACTTCCTGCTGTTAATGTAGCATATAATTTGCAGAACACCAGAAATGACACATCTCTTAACAAGACTTACAATTAGACCCATTCATTTTGAGAAACGTTTACAGACTAAGACACGCCAAATAGTCTTTTGTATTGCGTCAAACAGTACAATAATGGGGCTACATCTATAGTTTAAAAACACAACTGTCATCTACTTTATTTTGTATTGTTATTAGATTTTCATTTGCATTATGTTACTCCATTTTCTAATCAAACAATTTTATATTTAATTACACTATGATGTCAACATAAACCTAATTACAGTCACCTTCAAACTAAATATTTGGGGGATTTTTAGAAGCATTTGTATACAGGATAGTATGGCAGTAAATACTGCTGAAATGCCTTCCAGACATATATTTATATAACAAATGCTTACGTTTGCATACTTTATAGTTCTAAAATAAATACAAAATTAAAGTAATATTTATACAGTACTACCGCTACAGCAATTTCATTTCACATAATAAATGTAGTGTAACAAAAATGTAACCTTCTGCATAAAATACCCTCAACGTTCAGGCATTATAATAACAAATTGAGGCATAACCAAGGGATGCTCTTAAGTGATCTTTTTCTGGTGCCAGAATATTGTATATGGAATAATTTCATCACTTCGAACTTCAAAAACCTAGAACTAATTGCACTGTAAATTTCAAGCATCATTTTAAAATAAAATATATGAAAGAAAGAAAAATAGACACGTGATGTGCATGAGGCATTCAAAGAAGGTTCAATACCACTATTCAGACTGTTATTTGGGAGGTTTCTCTATTACGGGGTTAGTAACCTTTAAAATGTGTCAACAATTTAAAAAATGTACTTAAAAAATCAGCAAAAAAAGTAGTTTGAAAAGAAAAAGTAAAAAAAAAATCAAGCAATAATTGTATGATTCAATGTTATTTTTCACAAAAGAAATGTGCTTTCAGCAACCTTGTGTGGGTGTAGCAGAGGGGAATGAGTATAGCATACTGCTGTATAGCTGCTTTCTACTGTGCCTGTTCTTATGACAACAGATTACAGTATGAATTAACTCTTTGAGTGCAGGATGTGTGTCCAAAGTATTGTGAAGCTATGAGTTGGACATCACCTCTGGCATACAAAGTTTTTAAAAAAATGGAGCTATGAGAGTAGCTACATTATGTTTAAAGAAGCAGTAAAATCAGAGCTAGATTTCCCATAAGGCAAAGTAGACAACTGTTTTGGATGGCTGTGCTAGCCACACCCATATTTTGAATTATGGCTGTGATCAGTACACCAGATCATATGGCTCCTTTTCTGGCTTTTTTTTTAACCCATCGATTCTAGAGAGGTCTTCAACACATTACAAATCAATGCATACACAATCTCTCCAGTAATCACAGGGTTAAAAGTTTTTTTTGTACTTGCATGTTATAGACTAATTGTGTTTAATGTGCTATGGAACAGTGAATGTTACTGTTCCTGGAGTCATACAAGCAGCATGGTTGTGGTCATGGGTGGCAGTAAGGATACCTAGTGTGCCCTACCTAGGAGCACCTCGGATGTAAACACAACCATGAGTAAAGTTTTATAGTAAAAACTAATTAGGGCCACACTTATGTGATTCAATGGTGCCCTGTGTGCCTATCACCTATGTACTAAGCTATCTTTTCCCAAACTTATTTATACTGATTGCACCAAGAGGAGGGCAGTGTGGAAGTGTATGGGTGTTTCTTGGTGTGATGTTACTCTGTAGCTTGTTTAACATCATGTACTAACAAGTCACAGTGGAAATCATTGTTAAAGGGACAATAATGTCCCATAAAAAATGCTTAGAGTTTTGTAGAGGTTAAAAAAAAATAAAAAAACAATATGACACAAATCCTATCTCTCAAACCGCTATGGTTTGAGAGATAGCCTCCATTAAAGTTCCCCTCACCCTCCTCTTTTCCTGACATCCTCTGTAAACTGACAGCAGGAGTTCTTGGTCAAGAGACTGACAAGCAGAGCCACAATAGCGTAATTTAAAAAGAAATACTTCCTTGGAACATTCTACAAAGTGTGCCTGGTTTGCAAAGAAGTATTTCTTTTTAAATCACGCTACTGCCACTCCTTGTGTCGGCCGACACGGATCTCCTTCTGTCAGCTTTACAGGGGAACATTAGCGGAGGAGATCTCTTAAACCATAGTGGTTTGAAAGATAGGATTTGTGTCATATTGTTTATTTTTTTTAACTTCTACAAAAGTCTAAGCATTTTTTTATGGGACATTACTGTCCCTTTAAATTACTTCATTGTCCAGCTTATGCTATAGGTGTGGAATTTGCTATTAAAGTCTTAACAATGGATCATAGCATAGTGTGTGTGTGTGAAAATGAGCTGTGCTGGCAGATTCCTTAATCCTCCTATTATGTTATAGCGCTTTCCAGATGAATAAAACCACTTCTGAAAGAGGAATTTTTAAAAATTATTAAAGATGTTTTATTTTTTTTATTTTTTTATAGACCTAGCAATGTCACCAACTGATGTTCAGCATTTTTTTTTCTTACTCTACAGCTCTACATAGTAAGCAATCAATCGGGGAACAAAAGAGAACCTTGTTTATTAGTTAAAAAAAGAATTTCACTTGTAGTAACTTTTGAAGGATTACCTACCAGCAATGAATTACCCAGGATTTATTAATCAGGAAAACATTACTATATATATATATATATATATATATATATATATATATATATATATATATATATTCACAATAAAACATTAAAGCTCCTGTAAAGGATGAAATGCTAAAAAAGTTGTTCCTCTGAAAGAACACCTTTACATTTCGCTGAAATATTTGAAGGTTTTTCATACATTGATAGTACTGCATGTACTATAATACAGCAGGCTGGCAGAAAGAATTTTCTTTTGTGCTCCTCAATTGTTGTTTTTACTTAGAGAGGACAGTTTGACCAGGAAGTGCGTAGTTCACAGAAAAATGGTCTCCCCCAATCCTGCTAGAAAACAGACCATGAATTTATATGTATGTAATATCTTACTCAGTTGGTTTTTCAGCAGATAGGATGTTGATCCAGGGAAATATCCAACTACCATTTGGAGTCAAGAAGGAAATGTTTTACCCCCCCTTAGGGCTTAATGAGAAATGGCTTCAATTTTTTTTGTCTTCCTCTAGATTAAAAGGGGTGATGTGGCATGGGCTGAACTTGTTGGATGCAAGTCCTTTTTCAGCCTTATCAATTATGTTACTATGGGTGGGGGGAGTTATAAAAAGTATACTTGTTAGTTTTTGTGAACTGATCCTTAAAATGTCCTTATTCCTTATTATTAGTGTTGGTATTTATAAAGTATTCTAGTTAAATTTATAAATGTGGAGACCACATAAAATAAGAATAGGTCAGATACAGTCTTAACCCTTAAGTGCCAGAGGGGTACACAATGCATTGCTCTGCAATGTTTTGTGTACCCCTCTGGCACTCAAAGGTTTAAATATTTGGTGAAAATTCTGTCAATAATAGCTACATTTCTTTATAAATTCACTGAGCTACTTTTTACAAGCTTCCATTAAAAATAAAACCAAAACGTATTACATGGCATTATGGGAGAGATTTATAAAAGTGGAGTTAATGGAAAAGAAGCATTAAAATGGCTGCAAGATTGTCTCTAGTAGTTATAATCATTTAAAGGGCAGTTTAGGACGACATAACACCATTTAGTACAGTTTTTTTTAAAAATGGGGTAAGGAAGTTTATAAAAAGGGGAGCAGTGTATTTATAAAGAAATTACACTATTTGTAACAATTTAGACACAGAATTTTAGCCAAATATTTAAGGCCATGTCTAACCTATTCTTATTCTTTACGCTCACAACATTTATATATTTAACAAGAATACGTTATAAACACCAACACTCATAAAAAGGAATAAGGACATTTTGAGGATCTGTTCACAAAAACGAACACCGACACTTTTTATAAATCTCCCCCATGTCCTCCTGAACTGTCCTTAATACTTTAATAACTACCAAAAGCAATCTTACAGCCATTTTAATTCTTCTTTCAGACTAACCTGACTTTTATAACTCTCCCCCTATGTTACTACTACTGTATTTTGGAATTAGTGTTCATTTAAAGATTTCTCACCCACCCACTATTTTACTTGCAGGGTGGTAAATAAGTAAGCTTGGTGCCAATAATATGTATATGGCAGCAAGGATAAGGTTTTGGGTTAGCAGTGATCATGTATATTTCCTATGAGCAATGCCCTGCTTTACATATCAGCTGTGCATAATCATATTATGTGCAATGAAGAACTGTAGCAATTTTGGAACAAACCAACTGTACCATAGTGCATATATAAACATAGCCCAAATTCTTATCCATTTAACCTTTTGAGTGGCAGACGGTTATGCAATGCGTTTTTTTAGCAATGTGTTGCATACCCCTCTGGCACTCAAAGGGTTAAACTGGGCTAAAATTGAAGAGCTTTAAATCCTGTTTGAATCAACAGGAATGTTTATTTGCCCCCTCTGGTGCAGTTAGTTTGCTATAGTTCTTAATACACCAGCTCCTTTATGTACCCTTTTTCACAATAATATCAGGTACGATAGCACACCAGGGAACCTTCTTGTTCCATGCCTCCATTCACTAAGGTCTTGGGGTCAAAGTGTCCAAATAAAGTGTCATAATGTAGATGGGGTTTGATTGGTGCAGGCGAGATCTGGAGGAGGGGTACTGGGGTTTGCCTTTATAATGGGAAGAGTGCATGGAACTGTCAGTGAAGTCAGCAGAGTTACAAGGAAACTCTCTAACCCCTGAGAATCAGCCTCTGTTCCCAGAGAAGCAGAAATTAAAGGGATAGTAATACTTCGTTTTATCTTTATTTTATTTTGTAGGCATTAAAAAAACATGAAGAACGATATAAGTCTTATCTCTCAAACCTTTATGGTTTAAGAGATATTCACAAGCAAAGTATCCCCCCCCCCCCGTTCAGCCAGATCAGAAGGGAGGTGCCCAGGTAGACTGCAGAGAGGGACAATCTTCAATTAAGATAAGGGAAAAACCTGAAAAACTTGTCAAGGGGGGAAGGGCTTTCATTGTTTTTATACAAAGAAAATTGTCCCCTTCTGTTATCTGTCTGGTCTTACAGCCAGACTCACATCTGAGAAGAGATGGCTTACACTAGGAAAAAGGGGCGGGAGGGGAACTTTGCTTGTGAATATCTCTTAAACCATAAAGGTTAGAGAGATAAGACTTATATTGTTCTTCATGTTTTTTTAATGCCTACAAAATAAAATAAAGATAAAACAAAGTATTACTATTCCTTTAAGTATTAAAAAAGAGACTCTCTAGGTCAGATCTGGAAATTTCCCTGTTATATATACCAGTCAAAGTCTAGCATAGTGAACTTGCTTATTTATACCTTTCTGCATTGCCAAATGAACCAGTGGAACTGCTATTATGCCCAGTGATAGATGAATACACAAAGAAAAACTTTTATACAACAATGTAATGGAAACAATTCTAACAGCCAGTGATTTCATGGTAAAGTATGCAAAACATTTTAGGCTTATGCTACTTAACCCTTTGAGTCCCAAAGGGGTACGCAACACATTGCAAAGTGGGTTAAAATATAGCTTTATCTTGCACTGGATCTTATTCATAAATTCAAAATGGAACAATTCAAATGCACTGCAGAGCAACAAATGAACACTCCCTAAATTCCTATTGATTTAAATGGGTATTTAACCCCCTGAGTGCTGGAAAGGTCTCCAACATATTTTGGTTGAACAGCTAAAGGGAATAAAAGCTACCATTAAATCAGTGGTCATTTTTGTCTCCTATGGTGCCATTGGTTTGTTCTAGAATTACTCATTTAAATAGAAGGCCCATTAACTTAACCACTTAACCCTTTCAGTGCCAGAGGGGTATGCAACACATTGCAAAGCAATGCTTTGCATACCCCTCTGGCACTGAAAGGGTTAAGGGCCAAAGAACAGCCACCTCTGGTCCTTAAAGGGATAGTAATGTTTGACAATAAAAGTAGCTCCAATTAATCTTAGTATGTGGGCCACGGAGAGTGTTATTTCAGTACTGTCAGCGCTGTAGTTGAAGAGTAATTGAATGATAAAGTATCGCCCTCCCACCCCTTTACTGATGTAAAACTGCTCACCTCAGAGCAGCATGACTGTCCAGATGGATCACAGAGAGGGACAATCTTCAGTGAGCATAAGAAAAAACCTGAAAAACCTGTCAAGGGGGTACGGTTTTCATTGTTGTCACAGTAAGAAGATTGTTCCTTGCTATGAGCTGTATGGTCCCAGAACCAGATTCCACATTTGAGGGTGGCTTACAGTAGGTAAAAGGGATGGAAGGGGGATACATTATCATTCAATTGCTCTTGAACTACAAATCTGATAGTATTGAATAACACGCTCTATGGCTCAAATACTATGAAGATTAATTGGGGCTGCTGTTTTTGTGAAACATTAATATCCCTTTAAGGGGCTCATGCAGTCTCTATTTGACATTAGAATATCCATTAGTTATTCTGGAATAAATCAACTGCACCATAGGGGAAGAAAAGAATTCTAAAAAATTTTCATTGATTTAAATGAGAGTTTTATCTCTAAAATGACTTCTCTATCATTCAAAAGGGTAAAAAGAGTTGTTTTTCATGTTTGTTGTTCAATTGCAGTTGGTATTTACAAATAAAGTGTAGCTTTGCCACATTAGTTTGAGTCATTTCCCCTCATCAAACCAGATATCACCTAACATTGTTATTCATTCGCAGACAAAATGTTATTTCATGTGTTAAGTCATGATCTAAGCCAAGCTTCCAGATTCAGCAGCTCAGGCTGCTGGTGTGAGTGTTAAAACAGGTTTTCCGCAGGAAAATTTAAAGAGAAATTATGCCTAAAGGAATAAATGGCTCCTAATGTGTTTAACAGAGAGACACCCACACAATTCTTTGTATTAATAACTTTGCTTTTAAACTTCAGAAGTATAAAGATCGACTCATAAAAAAAGATGATGACAGGAAACAGTGGCGTAACTAGGGCCACATTGAAAAACATTTTTTAGGCCACCTAACATAAAAAGAGTCTCCCAGGGGCACAAATAAATCCTAGGAGCCCTGCAGCTGGGGGGACCCTTGGGTGCTACAAACCCTCACAACTGCACCTTCTGCAAACCATGTAGGAAAACCATGACAGAAAGTGCTGGACAGCTTTATTTAATCCCTTAATGTCCAAAGTGGTGTGCAACTCATTGACAAGCAATGCATTGCAAACCTATCTGGTCCTCATAGGTAAATCCAACATTTTAATAGCATGCCTAGCCTTTAACATTTAGGGACAGATTATACATGTGGAGAAAACTTAAAGTGGGGCTTTTTGTTTATTAAAATAACATTACCTCCACTTACCTTAATCTAAGCAGAAAATCCTAATGACTCCTATGAACCAGTTCTGCATGGACTGGTCCCCCAGTAAATTTAATGTCCATGAAGATGGACATGATTTTTTGCTAGCAGAATCTAGGGCTCCAAACTCCTCCCACTGTGGTATTCTTTTCCTTATTAATACTTCAGTGCAGGGCTGTCCAATTATATTCCTCAAGGGCCACCAACAGTTCAGGATGTAAGGATTTCCCTGATTAAGCACAGGTGAGTTAATGTGTGGCTCATTCATTTTGACTGACTCACCTGTGCTTAATCAGGGATATCCTTACATCCTGGCCTGTTGGTGGCCCTTGAGGACTGAACTTGGACACCCTGCTTCAGTGGGAGGGGTTTTGGGTTCTGAAATCTGGCAGCAAAGAGGCATATCTTCCTCCAAGAATATGATTTCCAGTACTAACTACATCATACCTCCCAAGTGTCCCTCTATAGGAGGGACAATCCCTCTTTTAGACCCAAATCCCCCTTTCCCACCCTGATGTCCCTTTTTTTAGGACATCAGTCTATATGGTGTAAATATAAGTGCATCATATTGCTTTACAGCAATAAAACTCACATTACTGTTTGTTTAAACATCAGTATGTGTGTTTATAAATTAGTGTGTGTAGATAAAATACTATGATCTTGTTATACGTTATTTATTAGGTAACACAAGGAGGTGTCAATAGGTCATGAAATAGCCTAAACATTTGTGGTAATGTCCCACCCACGAGCCACACCCCCAACAACACCCCCTAAAAAAACAAGTGTGCTTCTTTGGCAATTTAAAATGTTGGGAGGTATGATTAAAGATGAATTCAGGGTATCAGTCCACGAAGGAATGGATTCATGGTGGTCATTATGATTTGCTGCCCAAATTAGAGTAAGTGTGGGTTTATCATTAGGAGCCATTAGTGTTTATTTAAGTCATATTGCTGCCTATGGGACTTAACCCTTTAGTGCTAGACAGGTATCCAACGCAATGTATTGGATACCTGTGTGGCACTAAAAAGGGTTAACTTTTCAGCTCATGTCAGGTGAATGATACATGTTTAACAATGCAATAGAGCCCACTCTATCATCCAAAGGGTTAAAGTCCTCTTTAAATCAATGGTACTTTGAGGAACTTTTATTTCTCCCCTGGTGCAATTAGTTTGATTCAGACTTCCTCCACTTCTCATTTGAACATACATAATGTGAGATATACTATCCAAGTGTTCTGTTATTCTTTGGGCCTTTGCACACAGGAGATACAGTATAGCATAACCACAGGAGAGTTTATCTCACCTTAGTGCATCTCTTACCAGGAGGTTTATGCATTAAAGTGGACCTGTCACCTTAAATGTAATTTGCATATTTCAAAACTTCATTCAAAACTGACTGCATATCATATTAGCCAAAAGACCAGAAGATGCACAGTTTAGGAAATATTGATCCTTTTATTTTAGTATAGTGAGCTCTCTGAGTACAGTAGCATATGCTAATTTATTCTAATTAAGCCCTTCGTACAGCACAGAGCTTAAAGGGATAGTAATATTTAAAATTAAAAATATATATATGTTGTAGGGTTGAGTAAAACAAGAGTACTCCCACTGCTGAAAGGGGTTTTATTCAAAAGTTATTACAGCTCAAACTTGATTTTTGTAGATGAAGTATCACAGTGGCCTGAAACTGCACAATGGCACTGTTGCTACACCATCCTGCTCTGGTTAGTTGACCATAAATCTGTATAGGATGGTGCAGCAACAGCATCACTGTGAAAATGCACCTAGAAAAATTCAAGTTTGAGCTTTAGTAGAAAGTTTGTAACGACGCAGTCATGAGCAGTACAGACTGCTGCGCAAGCTGAAGTCATGCGCAGTAGAGACTAACATAGTAACATAGTAGAAAAAAGACATGCGTCCATCAAGTCCAGCCCATGCCAATAACACCCCTGTTGATCCAGAGGAAGGCAACAAAAAAAGCCCTCTGGAGCAATTTCCAGTGTAGGTGTGTGTGTGTGTGTGTGTGTATCAAATAGTTCCCCGGCTCAATATCCTATTTGCTTTGAAGCCATCTGTCATAACTGTCAATATTGTTCTGTGCTAGATAGGTATCCATTGCTTTTTTGAATGCAGTTACATTATCTGCAAGCACAACATCCCGAGGCAAAGAATTCCATAGCCTTACCGCCCTTACTGTAAAGAATCCCTGCCTGTGTTTTAGTCGAAAGCGCCTTTCCTCAAGACTTAATGGATGACCTCTTGTTCTTAGCTCAGCTCTTTGCATAAATAATTCATTGGATAGTTCTTTGTATTGACCTTGAATGTATTTGTAAATGGTAATCATATCACCCCTTAGACGTCTCTTTTCTAATGTAAACAAACCCAGTTTGGCTAGTCTTTCTTTGTAACTCAGATCCTCCAATCCCTTTATCAGTTTTGTTGCACGTCTCTGCACCTTTTCCAGTTCAGTAATGTCTTTTTTTAGAACAGGCGCCCAAAATTGTACTCCATATTCTAGATGAGGCCTAACCAAGGATTTATACAGAGGTAGGATAATATTAGCATCCCTTGCTTCTACACCTCTTTTTATGCAGGCTAGTACTCTATTTGCTCTTGCAGCAGCTGAGTGACTCTGCACACTGCTGTGAAGACTATTGTCTATCAGTACACCTAAATCTTTCTCTAATGAGGATTTCCCAAGTTGTTTCCCATTTAGAGTATATGTAGCAAGTTTGTTTCTACAACCCAAATGCATAACCTTACATTTATCTACATGAAATGACATCTGCCACTTTTCTGCCCATTCACTTAGTTTATCTAAATCCTTCTGTAGGGAAAAAACATCGAGCTCTGTATGTATTTCCTTACATAACTTAGTGTCATCAGCAAAGATTGAGATGCTACTTTCAATTCCCACTTCTAGATCATTAATAAACAAATTAAAAAGCATTGGGCCCAGGACTGAACCCTGCGGCACCCCACTTACAACCCTAGACCAATTTGAAAAAGTTCCATTTACAACAACTCTCTGCCATCTATCATTTAACCAGTTCTCAATCCATGTACAGATAACACCACCCAAACCGAAGCCTTTTAATTTATGCAGTAACCTGTTGTGAGGCACTATGTCAAAGGCTTTTGCAAAATCCAAGTATACTACATCAACAGCAATTCCCCTGTCCAAATTACTACTCACTCTTTCATAAAATGCAAGTAAATTAGTCTGACATGATCTGCTCTTCATGAAACCATGCTGATTCCTACTAATGATATTGTTTGTCTTCACATAGTTCTGAATACTGTCAGTTAATAACCCTTCTAGTATCTTACCCACTATGGAAGTCAAGCTCACAGGTCTATAATTTACTGGTTTGGATCTTGCTCCCTTTTTAAACAATGGAACTACATCAGCTTTCCTCCAATCACAGGGCACTATGCCTGATGAAAGCGAATCAATAAATATTAAGTATAATGGTTTTGCTATTACTGAACTAAGTTCCTTAAGTACCCTTGGGTGTATACCGTCCGGGCCAGGCGCTTTATTCACTATAACCCTTTCCAGTCTCTTTTGGACCTTGTCCTCAGTAAACCATGTAGATGTTGGAGGAAATTCCATGGTTTTGTCTGTTTGCCCACAGCTTGTCATTTCTGCTTCCTTTGTATATACTGAGCAAAGAACGTATTTAGGGTGTCAGCCATAGCTTTATCCTCACTAATCAATTCACCTGTTTCAGTCCTAAGAGGACCAATATCAACCTTAACTTTTTTGTTGTTAATATGTATATATATAATATATATATATATAATATATACTAATATACTGCCCGTGATGAGGCTGATGCAGAGTGGGGCAATCCGAAGGAGTGTCCAGCTCTGTATTAGCCGCAGCGCGGGCAGTCTCTACTGAGCATGACTGCACCGCGACCGGCTGGCACTGTATCAGCCGCGGTGTGGGCAGTCTCTACTGTGCATGACTGCCCCGCGACTGGCTGGCAGTGGCATTGTGGCCCGTGTAACGGGCTCTTCAACTAGTATCCTATATAATAATTCGCTAAAACGTGTGTAACGCCGCAACATGCGCAGTAGACACTGCTGCGCGTGCTGCAATCATGCGCAGTAGAGACTGCCCGCGCCGCGGCTGATACAGAGCTCGGTGCTCCGAAGGAGCGTTTAGCTGTGTATCAGCCGTGGCGCGGGCAGTCTCTACTGCGCGTGACTGCCCAGCGACCGGGTGGCATTGGCACTGTGGCCCGTGTAACGGGCTGTTCAACTAGTATATATATATTTTACATATTAAATATTACTATCCCTTTAATAAGTTCAGTACTGAAAAATGTCCAGTGAACTATGCATCAGCTAACTTTTTAGCTAACATGCCACATTTTTGAACTTGTATCATGTGTCTGAAGTTTTCAGATATGCAAACTAGAATTCAATGTAACATCTCTATGTTAAGTTCAGAAAAAAGTAACAGAAGTCACTCCAGTGAGAGAATCCTCTCAAGTTCCATCATTTCAAGTCGGAGAGATTTTAGAGAAGGTGTAGCCAACCCTGATCGTCAAGAGATACTAACAGTGCATGTTTTCAGGATCTCCCAGCTGGTGCATAATTGGACTAATTAGTGGCACAGTCACTGTGCTCATTCAGGGATAGCATTAAAGTGGATGTATCAACTTAAAAAAATTTTGACCATTGGTTTTGTTACTAAGATATTATTAGGAAAGCTTTTTTTAAATTTTTTTTTGTAATGTAAGTACATTTGCAGATATTCTATTTTCTGTGCACTTCTGCATAATATGCACAGCACAGCTCGTCTTCTCCTCCCACCTCCCTCCCAGCTGCCCCAGGGAACGCGTTCACACTTCCCTTCAGTGTGCTGTGAACGTCTTCTATCGTGTTACACCAAGCTCCAGTTAGCATTATACTGTGTTTTGTTTTTCAGAACAAATTTAAAAAAAATTCCTCCCATGAATTAAATTTTCCATTGTATGACACACTATAAAGTTATAAATACAAAAAAAGGAAAGAAAGATTACATATTTTGCTAATACCATACATTATACATTAAAAACATTTATGTTGTTTGTGAAATTTTCTGAAATTCACTGAATCCTCTGAGTACAAAATACCAACTATGTTTAAAGTTTACCAACATGCATGGACTGTACAGACCCCTACAGGTTTATGAACTAAAAATGCACCTTCCATTGGTTAAATAGTAAAACTACCCTAAAACAATGGGATACCTATATAAAAGCATATATTTCTTAAATGTAGACTGAATCATGAATTATAAAATAACTAAAATGTATATAAAATCATATAGCAAGAATGTTTTGTTGAAAATAGGAATTTTCAGGAAGGGTTCGGGAATTTACACCAAAATCACAATTTAAAGCAAAACATCTCAAGCAAGTTTAGAGGATCAAGCAAACAAAAGTATAAAATATGAATGGAACATATCTCCTGAGTACACTGATAATCAATATGCATAGGTGCACAAATAGATGTCCATCCCTGAGACTCCAAACATGTACCAGCATTTAATAGATTTTCAATTACAATTTTAATGGATATAAGCAAAATGCATTAAATATAGTTTGAAGGCATGATTACAACATAACATCAAAATAACCCCCTAAAAACATAAATTTCTAGAAAGATGTACCACGACAACGAATGTGGGGTCACTTGCTTTTCTACCTTTAACCTGGTGTGCACAAATGATTACAAAACAGACATTTCCACATCTTCAAATGTAATGAAATCTTGGAAAAATATGGAATTTGAATTTCTTACTGTATACATTAGCTACTGCTCTTATGAGAATAATGGCACCCCATTGGTATGAGTTCAAATACCGTATGGGGTGCCAGAAGCACAAAACTATGCTAACTACAAAAAAGCATTTTTCTTACATTTTCTCAAACAGGACTTGCATATACTAAAATTGTTGCAACAACTACAGAAATTAAGAAAATGTACACAAAGTGCATGGTACAAAAGTATACCATTTTGGAGAGAAGATAACCCACCACATCAAAAAGGAGTCACTTGACTTTTCACCCCTAACCTGGAAACAGGCCAGAGGGGTCAGACAGTGTATGTGGGGATCTGTGACTACCAGTGACATGTTATTTCATATGTTTAGGTTGCTGTGACTGATCACTTACGTGATGATGTATACTTTCAATACTGGAGGTTCCTGTGGGGTGACCACATGTCCTGGATTGCCCGGGACAGACCCGGATTTTAAATGTGTGTCGCTTGTCCCGGGCAGCCACCTTCAGGCACAATACAAAGTCCCAGAATGAAGACTCCAGAGCAGAGTTCTAAACACTACAAATATAACTTCCCATTTCCTACTGTGACACAAAGTGATGTCTCTACAACAACATGGCTTCCAGACAGAGCTCTAAACACTCGAGAGAGAACTGATCCTTAATCCTGACATCAATGGGGAGCTGCAGTACAATTTTGTTGTAGTGTAATGCTAGTCTAAGGTTTGGGTGTGAGACATATTTTATTGTAGCCCAAAACAGAATTGTTTTCTGTCACAGCAGTCAATGGGCAGTTCTCTCTCCAGTGTTTTGAAGTGGTGCACTCTTCTCTCTGCAGTGTCCCTGACTGGCAGAACTGAAATGTGGTCACCCTAGTTTCCTGATGCCAGGCAAGACTGGTTAAACAAAAATAAAAATAAAATATTGCTATGGGGGGAGGTTCACCCACATATGTGGCATGGCACTGTGGTTCCAACTGTATCAGGCATGGGCTTGGTACTCCAAGAGCTATTTTATGTAAGAAAAATAGTTACTTTTGATTTAAAAGTTTGATGCCAGAGAGTGTCACAGTATATTTTGGAGTGAGATATGTTTGACATGCCTCTGGTATGGGTTCAAATATAATAGCAAAACTTAAATTTGATTGTATGACTTTAATATGTTACTTTATCTTAAATACCTTAGTAAACAGCCTTCCATTATTAATAGTCTGTGTGCATGGTCACATGATCAGATGGTACCAAAATGGCTTGCTGAATAATGTGTGCACTCTAATAAACAAGGGAAAATCAACAACCCGTATGCCAGTGTAAAATACAGAATACTAATATAAAGGCAGTAAAAAAATATAAATGAGTTTTGACCATGTCATCACTGGGTAACTTTTTGTTTACAAACAATTTGTTATGAAATGATCTATCCATAAAATGTAAGCACATATTAATTAAACTGACACTGATTTAATAAGAAGCATTTCTGCAGCAAACCAGCTGCACCATGGGGGACAATTAAACCAAAGCTAAATTCCAGTTGAGTTAAATGTGACTTTTAATCTTGACAGTAAGAGAAATCTCCAATGCAATGTGAAGCAATGCACTGGAAAGGTCTTTCACATTCAAGAGGGTTTAATCCCTGTTTAAATCAAAGGTTATTTTACATGTCATTTATGATACCGTTGTTTTCTTTGGCTCTTCTCATTAAATCAGCCTCAAAGAATGTAACAGTGATAAGAATCAATCAGCTGAGCTTGTCTGGCCATTTATCTACCAATTAACCCCATGAATACCAGAGGGGTGTGCAAGGGGTTTAAAAGTTCAGATATCTTAAAGGAGCTACATATATATGCCAAATAGTCTTGAATGTATTTACCATTTTAATCCCCCATCAGTAGGCTATTCCATCTATCTCCCTCGCACGCTCCAACTGTTGACAATTTCCTATTTCCTTCTAGAAAAAAGATGGTACCATGTTAGCCAGTGGAGTAGATAGGATTCAGTGTAGCAAAAAACTCACAAGAGTGGTGTAAAGGTGATACCTTTTAATGGCTAACTGAGGACATAACAAGTGCAAGCTGTCAGGACACTAAGGTCCCTTCTTCAGGCATGGGTTAACCCATGCCTGAAGAAGGGACCTTACTGTCTTGAAAGCTTGCACTTATTATGTCCTCAGTTAGCCATTAAAAGGTATCACCTTTACACCACTCTTGTGAGTTTTTTGCTACACTGAATCCTATCTATTTCCTTCTAGTATCCCTCTTTGACTGAAAAATGGTTCTCTCCAAAACTGTATCAAATTTCTTAACACTTTTAGTGCCAGAGAAGCATCCAATGCATTTCAACGCAATTCTTTGGCTATCTCTCTGGTACTCAAAGGGTTTCATTTCACCCTCTCTCTCCTGTGCTTCATGCTACACATGTCATGGTGTGCAGTAAGGTGAGACACAAGGTCAGATATTCTCTCCACTGAGGAAAAACTCCCAAAGCCTTTGTTATTTTATGAGCCATGAAGCCTCATTTTCAAGTTGGAAAGATTTTAGCATATAAACTCCATAGAATAACATAGGAACTGGAGAGTTTCTTTCACCTGTGAGTGTATTTCATCATTATCTCTTAGTGACAAGGATGTACTAATATGATTTCATGTTAACCCTTTGAGTGCCAGAGGGATATGCAGTGCATTGCTTTGCAATGTGTTGCTTATCCCTCCGGCATTCAAATGGTTAATACAGGGGCAGGAACTGATTTATGTGTGTTGCACTTTTCTAATGACTATGTAACACCTTAAGGACCCATGACGGTCCTGCACCGTCATGGGTTGTTATACCCTTAACGACCCATGACGGTCCAGGACCGTCATGGCTTAAATGATAGCAGCGTGCCTCCGTGCACGCTGCTATCATTAAATCCAGGCTGAGACTGAGCGCTCCGAGACCGGGGCATTCAGTCTCAGCCCTTCTTCCTTCCTCCGGTTCTTGCGATCGCCGTATCAGCGATCACATGTACCGGCATAGTGACAGACAGAGGCAGCATGCAAAGCATGCTGTCTGTGCCTGTCTCGTCTGCCTCTGTCTCCCTTGCTCTCAAAGTAAGGGAGACAGAAGTAGACGGGAGACACCTAGTGGTTAAAAAAAATACAGCAGTTGGGGGTATTAACCCCTTCACTGCTGGTGCAGGAGGCTGGCTAAATGCAGGTCAATTTTTGACCTGCAATTTTACACTTTTTTTTATTTTTTTTTTAAACACAAAACACTTTTTTTTTTTTTACAAAAACATTTTTATTTAAAAAAAGATATATAATTAAACAATATTACAAGTGTGATTGTTGTGGAGCCATGTAATACACTTATATACACCACCAAATGCCAGGGACAAAAAAAGTGTCAAAATAGGGTGGGAAAAAGGGACATGGGGATTTTCACCCAGGGGGGACAGTGGCCACTTTAAACTGCGCATTTTGTAGGTATGACTGACCGGTCATACCTTTCATGCAGTCTCCATAAAAATTTAACCCTTTGTGGCCAATTGATCCTAAGAGAAAAATCAAAAATGGTGTTTTTTTTACATTTTGTTTTTAATTTTAATAAAGTGAATGGTGGGTTATCCATATAAATAGGGTATCAAATGAAAGCCCTATTTATGCTTAAAAAAACAGTATATAATTTATGGGGGTGGAATAAAAGCCTAAGAGGGAAAACACTGTCAAACTAAGACATAGTCAAAAAGGTCAGAATTGCTCCGGTCCTTAAGGGAAAACGACCTCAGATTTTCCCGGTCCTTAAGGGGTTAAACTGCTTAGGCCAAGGGTGGGGAAGTTGAGGGGAGTGTATGGGTGTTCTGGAGCATTCCATTTCCCATGTCTTATCATGACAGATGCAGTAAAATAACGCAATCATCCTGAGCATGTTATAGGGGTAACATTCAGGGCTGCTGACATTAAAGTCTTAGAGGGGAAATCTCTTCCTATAAAGTAATACTTATTTCATTATTTGTCCCCAATACAGGTTGAATAATTGTTTTTTGTTTGTTTTTTTTTTTCAAATCGCTAATGCTATGGAGAAATAAGATTCTAAATTGTTACCGCATGACATCAGGGATCTGTACGGCAGGCTGTTAATCTTCTCCTCTTTTCTTCCCCTGTTGTGCTTCGTTCCCTCCTCTTTGACTGATGCTTGAATCCTCCATGTGATCTGGCGTGCTATCATTGGCAAGAGAGTGCCAGGTCACATGTCGGATTACAGCATTAGATAAGGAGAAGGGAATGAGGCACAACAGGGGAGAAGAAGTGGAGAAGATAGCCTGTGGTATAGAGTTGTACTACTGCAAGCCGTGATGTGATGTCATGCAGTAACACTATAGACGCTTATTTCTCCATAATATTAGCGAATTGAAAAGAGAAAAAAAAAATACAATTCAACCTGTATTGGGAACAAAGAATGAAATAAGTATTACTTGATAGGAGGTGAGAGCTCCCCTGTAATGATGGTTAAATGAGTGCGCCGTTATAACCCAAAACAACCACACACTTTCACACATACCTTAGAGGGACGAATTATTTTATTCCAGCTATGTCCAATTGGTTTTCAGTATTAAACCACTAAGGATTAGGACCAGAAGGATATAAGACGCATTGAGAAGCAATGCCTTGCACAGTGCATACCCATCTGGTCGTTAACCCTTGGAGTGCCAGAAAGGTAGCCAACGCATTGCTTTCTAATGTGTTAACTTATAATGCTAAAAGTGTTAAGAGGTTAGCAAACTAGTGAGATTACTATCAAGTTTAAAAAAATAGCAGAAAACCTTTTATATATATATATATAATATGTGTTTATGTTTTTCCTGCTGAGTAAAACAAGTGCATTACTACTGATGGGAGATTTTTCATTCAAAGGTTATTACAGTTTAAAGTGCCCAATATGCAATTCTGGTTTTTTAAAATGCACTCCATGGGACAGCTTGTGTCTCATTTGAAAGTTGAATGTTTAACCCTTTGAGTGCCAGAGAGGGTACGCAATGCATTGCTTCACAATGCATTATGTACCCCTCTGGCACTCAAAGGGTTAATATAAACTAAAGAAGTCTGAGGTGCAATAATGCTTGAATGAAAAATTTACAAGAATTGGGGGAGGCCTTGTTTTTCACTGTGGGAAAAGCTCTATCCTATATAATAATTTGCTAGGATGTTTGTAATGACGCAGTCTACTGCGCATGATTGCATCACATGAGAGAGGCGACACAAGACTGCGTCGCGTGGAGCAGTGAGGTAGCGGCCTCTTAACCCTTTGAGTGCCAGAGGGGTACGCAACGTATTACAAAGCAATGTGTTGCATACCCGTCTGGCACTCAAAGGGTTAACATTACCCGGACCTTGGTCCGTGTACACAGGCTTTTACACTAGTAACATATATTTTCCATGAAAAAATGTTTACAATGTGTTTGATACCTTGCTGGCACTCAAAGGGTTAAATGGATTTACTCACTCCTTGATATAAAACACCTGAGTGTAAAAAGTGCATTTATTTTAAGAGTGTGAGCTTGCAATAACCTCAAGGACATTGTTTAAATAAGTAGTTAAGTGAATAAATGGATTTTTATATTATGAAAATTGAGGTACTTGAACTGTCATCCCACATCTATTGTTTTTATTGGACAATTTAAGTCTGATTTTTATATTGTGCAAATGACTCATAGGGCATTGAGAGATTAACTACATTTCCAATGTGATTTTTTTTTATTGTTCTGATTAACACTTAACCTCTGAATTGTACAGTAATGGCTATAGGGATGTAAAAAAACAAAAAGGTTTTTATGTTACACAATTACTAGTGATGACTAACACTTCTTAAACCACTGTATAAAAGAGAGGTCTCCAAAGAATTGCCTTGCAGTGCGTTGGAGTCCGTTGTAGCATTCAAGGGGTTAAATCTGTGAGTGCAAGGATTATGCTTTATATTTTCAGTTCTGATATTTCAAATGGCAATGGCTAAAACTGTAGATATGATTCAGATATTTCCTGGACTTGTTTTTCTGTGGCATATGTATATTGTTACTGTATATGCAATGTCTAATGAAAATAAGTGGCATTGTATATCAAGGACATACAAATGAATATGACATTCACCTTGACAATGCTCTTAAATATTTTAAATACTAAACAGATGTCAGTTGGGACATGCACTGCTGGGATAAAGCAATACTGACACCTAGTGAAAACATGAGAGTATAACAGACTATTTAGAAAACACTGGGACTGGTATACTATTAAAATGATTATAAAGAGAACCAACAGCAACAAAGGGAGCAATGTTCTAAGGTGTGATAAAGTGGAGTTGACGTCTCAAGTGATATCCCTTCTCCTGCTTCTATGCTATTCTGTGGAGCCAATGCACTAAGATCTCTCCCACTTGAAAAATCTTAGTGCAGAGAAGTGATTCCACTATATTTCTCACCTCTTTATCCTCCTGAATGCATCTCCCCACAAAGTCCCTACATTCCAGTTAAATAAAATGGTGATTTTTAACCCCTTAAATACTAGCGTATGCACTGGAGACCTCTCTAGCGTTGAAGGTGTTAAAAGCCCAATTTACACCAATGGCCATTATTTTATTTTTCCCTGTGATGTAGATGATTTGGCATGGAATGGTTTTGTGCATATGGCACAAAGTGATCTGTAGACTGAGTGATAGCTAGATCAGTCTGATATTCAGAATTAATGGTTTTATCTTATTACCACCCCTGCAAATTCCCAGGGTTTAACCTTGAGACTCTGGGTTCTGATTCAGATCTCAGGGTCTCAATGTGAAGAGCCAAATTCTCAGGGCGAATAGCGTTTAGTGGTACCTACTACATGATCAGCACTAATTACCTGCTTTTTTAGTTTCTAAATTTGAATGCATTTCTACCAGAGAGGCAGAGAGATAAGTACTGTTTATCTTGTTTGTTTAGTGAGTTCTCTCAATTATAGTGTGCTATTGATTAATTGAGAGCTAATTGGTACCCTATTAAGTTACAGCAAGTGGTCATATATCACATATAGGGCTCTATTCAACCCACTCCCGTGCCCATAAAAAACCCTGATGGTATTTTTTCAAGCACCAGTAAGCAATTCAATTACCTGTGCTATGAAACAATACCAGCAAAAAAAGCTACCTAGGGTGATAAACGTATCTCCCATTTGACCTCATAGAAACACATTACAAAAATTCTGTATTTATAATTCAGTTCAATGCGTTATAAGTAAGATGCGGTAAGGGACCCACTTTAACAGATGAAAATCTGCACCCAGCTCTTTTGGGTGCAGAGTCCCTTAATGCATCTTTAACCTGGAGATGCATGAATTGAAAGTGGATGTAGTGATATGGGGCCCTAAGCACAATAATATATACAAAGCACACCCAAAATGTGTCAGATGTTAGTAGAATTAAACACTGGCACTCAAAAGGTTAAACTATGCACATATGTCCAAGTTATGTTTGTGGCACAAATTTAATATATATATATATATATATATATATATATTTTTTTTTTTTTTTTTTTTTTTTTTTTTATTGTGACACGGAAGAGAAGAAGATTGAAGAGAAGAAGAAAGATGAAAGAAGACAAAAGATGGAGTGAGAAATGAAAAAAGAAGACTGAAGATGAAAGCTGACAGCAGAAGACGGACAGTGGATGACATGTAAGTGTAACACAGATCTGGGTGTTAGGCTAGGGTTAGGGGTAGTATTGTTGCACTTTACTGTTAGGGGTAGTATAGGGTTAGTGTTTGAGAGGTTTACTCTGTGTGTCAGGTACCGATCTTTAGCCATTTGCCTTTGATGTTCCCATTACTCATACTATTTAGCGTGAGTTTTGGGAACTGAAATCTATATAGACATTTGGCCACAAGTCAGTTTCTTTGGTCAAATGTTCATTTTGGTTTCATCTGGTAGAGCAGTTGAATAGCTCCACAAGTACTTTTGGCTAATGGGCTGTTAGCCAATATTGCCATCTGGCAGTTTTACTGGCCTCAGTTGAACTGAGGCCATAATCTACATTAAGGGATGTGCTATGAGTTAATATTTCAAAGATAGCAGAGTCAGCTAATTTTGAAAGTTCCCTTATCACCTATGACATTAAAGGGATATTAATACTTAACATTTAAAAAAAAATATGTTGTAGGGTTTTTTCCCCTGAATAAAACAAAGGTACGCCCACTGCTGAAATGTGTTTTGTTCAAAGTTTTTACAGCTCAGACTTGGATTGTTTAGGTGCAATATCACAGTGGCCTGAAATTGTGGTGCTGCTGCTACACAATCCTATGGAGATTTATGGTCAACTGACCCAAGCTGTCCATAGGATGGTGTAGCAACAGCGCCACTGTACAATTTCAGGCCACTGTGATACTGCTTCTAAAAACTCTGAACTGTAATACATTTTTTATAAAAAAACCTCTCAGCAGTGGTAGTTCCCTTGGTTTACTCAGGGGAGATAAACCTCACAACATTTTTTTTTTTATTTTAAGTATTATTGTCCTTTTATTATTATCCCTTTTAGTCATATATAAATGATCTGGGGCTATAAAATATTCTAATTTAATTTAACATGTCTTAAAGTGAACATAAACCAGAAGAATACTTCTAAGAACTGGCCCATAAAACAGGAATCAAACTGTTGCCATCTCAAGTAAACACATTGGCCCATATGTTTAAAGAAGTAGCGAAATAGCTTTTGTCATTTGTAATGACTTTTCAAAGTACAGTGTCGTTGGAATCATTAATATTTTCACAGCGTGTCGGTTGTGATTGGAAATATGTTGTTTGTCCTGACTGAAATTGTCGTATGTAACTACAAAAAAAATGTCTTAACTAATGACAAAAATGACTTAAAGGGATAGTAATGTTTCATAATAAAAGCAGCTCTAATTAATCATCATAGTATTTGGACTTTGGAGAGTGTTATTTCAATTCTGTCAGAGTTATAGTTCCAGAGTAATTCAATGACAAAATGTCCCCCTCCCGCCCTTTTTACTGATGTAACACTGTTCAGCCACAGCAGAAGGGAGGTGTCCAGGTAGATTGCAGAGAGGGACAATCTTCAATTAAGATAAGGGAAAAACCTGAAAAGCTTGTCAAGGGGGGCAGGGCTTTCATTGTTTTCATAGGAATAAGAGTGTCCCCTTCTGTTACCTGTCTGGTCTATGGACTGGATTCCACATCTGAGAAGAGATAGCTTACACTAGGTAAAAGGGGAGGGAGGGGGAAACTTTGCTTGTGAATATCTCATAAACCATAAAGGTTTGAGAGATAAGACTTATATCATTCTTCATGTTTTTTTAATGCCTACAATATAAAATAAAGTTAAAAGAAGTATTACTATCCCTTTAACTAATGACAAAAATGTCTTAACTAAAGACAAAAATTCTCACATTCAGAACACATTCTCTCCACTTTTTTCTTAACGTACAAATTTTGCCTTTTGAAAGACATTTTTCTGTCGTTAGTTACGACAAATTTTCTTTTCCTCTACACGACACTGGGGAATAGTTTAGCTACGCCCTTGCCCCGCCCCTTTGCCTGTCAATTCTGGAGTTGTGTCATATACAATGGACATTACTAGTTTTTTTGTTGTGTACTCTATAGAAAATATGTTGTTCATGCATTCAATGACTTATTTTTGTCTTTCATACGACAATTTTTTGTCGTTATCCCTTTGAACATACGACCCATTGAGTTTAATGTACTTTGATTTTTCTTGCAGTGAACGCAAACTTGAAGAATGGCTGGTTCATCTCTATTGATGACAGAGAAACTTGATGCTCCATTGCTTTGGAGGGTATTGACACAAAAAAGTAGCAATGTTCCAAAGTTTAGAAGAAGAAATAGAAAAATAAATGCATTTGAAGAGAGAATGACATTCAGAAAGCCACCAACTGTAAATAAGTTCATAAAGCAAAAGAAATTGCTCTACAAAAATATGAAGTAATAATAGCTGTATTTTCGTATCCTGTCCTACATACTTTTTTCTCACAGGAACAAAAGTGGGTGTGACATTGCAGATGGTGAGTCACCTAATTTAGAGGCTGGTGAAGTAGAACAGTTTTAACCCACTGAGTGCCAGAGGGTATGCAAAGCAATTGTAAACATACAAAAGTAGAGGGCTATAATCTGGGGCAAACTAAATGCACCACAGGGAACAAATAAAAATGACCACTCATTTAATTGGGGCTTTTAACCCTTGAAAACTAGAGCAGTCTCCAAAGCATTGCTTTACCATTTGTTGGAGACCTCTCTAGCATTCAAGGAGTTAAAAGCCCTATTTAAATAAATGTAAATTTGCTACTTCACATTTAAGCACTGTTTGTCTTAGTACATCAGACTCTCATTTGGGTGGGGGGCATCAAGAACTGCATTAACCATAGCAGTTTATTAACCCTTATTAATCCACTGAGTCCCAGAGGGTTACTAATGGATTGCGTTGCAGTGCATTATATACCCATTTGGCACTCAGAGGGTTACTGGATAGCAGACCAGTAAAAGACTGAGCAGGATGAGAAATCGGTACAATATTTTCAACATTCTATCAAAAGAGCCTCTGTCTGTAGAACATCAGAGTTCTAATCTCATGACATACACAGTTTTCTTCCAATCAGCTAGAGCTGTCCTGCCTATTGCCACTCCTAGTGATTTCTACACATTCTTCAGCACAAACTGGAACTAATACAAGTTCACTTTTATATAAGGCATCAAAGACCTTGGAACAGTATGTCAGGAAAGTTTAAGTGTTCTCGGTAGGGAAAGAGAAACCTGTCCTGTTTGTCTCACCTGGACAGATGCTGAAGCACAGAAACTGCACAATAATTTGCACAGTACTGACCCAACTTGTCCAACAACAACTAGTTTTTGAAAATGGAAAAAACTCCAATACAGTCAAAGTAAAGCGTGAGAGAGTATAAAGTGTTCTGTACTTAGTCTACTGTTCTTTAACATGTTTATAAATTACCTTGAATTAGGTATAGAAAGCAAAATTTCAATAATTACAGACAACATTTAAATTATGCAGGGTAATAAATTCAGAGCAGGATGTTGTTTCCTAGGAACCCCTCATTGGAAAGAATTTTAGGCCGAGAGGTAACTTGGGGGGGGGGGGGGGGTTAGCTTCTCGTACCACTCCGGCATTCTAAGGGTTAAGGCCAGCATATCTATTAAGCATTATTTTGGCAAGCATCTTATATTTTGACTTTTTTTTTCCTTTCAGGAAAATGCTTAGAAGAGAAAAGATAAGAAGAACGAAGATGAAGAGAAAGCAGAAGAAGGAAGACAGAAGATTACAGAAGATGACTGACAGTGGATGACCAGGGTGCTGAAAACCCTGCTGTACATCAGGATTACAGGTGAGTGTTTATTTTCAGAGGATGGTGTTAACTTTAGGGGGATTAACCCTGTGAGTGCCAGTAAGGTATGCAATGCATTGCATACCCCACTGGTACTCATAGGGTTAATTTTACTACCATTTCATACATTTTTTCAGTACTTTGGCTTAGGGCCCTATATCAAAAGAGTTGAGCTAGCACAGAACAACATTTAAAATTATGACTGATGGCTTCAATGCAGATAGGATATTGATCGAGGGAACTACCTGATTGCCATTTGGAGTCAGGAAGGAATTTTTTTACACATGGGGCTAAATTGGAAATGGCTTCAGAGAGCTTATTTTTTGCCTTCCACTGGATCAACAGGGGTGTTTTTGCATTGGCTGGACTTGATGGACGCATGTCTTTTTTCAGCCACATCAAAAACCCTTACGTTGTTGTTCTGTGCAGTTCTAGTTCCAGTTGCTCCTGTATCCTGTGTATGACCCAGCTTGTCTGACCATCCATTCTGGTGCTGACCTGGGGCTGTGTCCAACTATCCTCCCATTGTTGCCTAATCTTATTGGACATTCCATCTAGTGCAGACCTGTGGCTCTGGCTGACTACCTGCTCCGTGTATGACCCTGGCTTGTCTGACTATCCTAACTGGTGCTGACCTGTGGCTCTGTCTGTTTGCTCCGTTGTGTTGCCAGTTTCCCACAGACATCCATCTCTGTGCGGAACTGAGGCTCTGGCGGACTGCAGGCGTGATTCATTAGTCTCCATGGTTATGATCCTTATTGTAGACGAGCCCTTCCCAACTGACTGCAGGCGTGAGTCTGCTCTATATTACCGTTGCTATTCATCACTATTATCATTCTAAATAAAAGTGATTTTAATTATACCGTCTGACTCCTTGTCTTGCTTACTAACTGTAACAGTCTGTCTCAGTCACAGAGTACATCAGGGGTCCCTGTCTCTGTAAAGTTATGCATTTATTTCTTATTCAATTTTATTTTTTTTTTTATTAACTGAACCCCTAATCCCAGTTAACAAAACCCCCCAAAATAATTCACTGTTCAACTGATTCTTTCCGTAGACTCCACCAACACAGGGACCCTCCTCAGACCCCTTTTATACCATGTCTTATATATATTTTTTTTTTATTTTATTTATTTTTACTGTCCCCCACAACAACCAGTCAACAACCCCCCTGCCAAAACAAATTCCATGTTCAACTGATTCTTTTCCCAGACTCCAAGACTGGCACCCTCATCAGACCCCTTTTATACCATGTCTTATGGGTTTTTTTATTGTAATTATGTCTTATATTTTTATTAACTGTCCCCCCAGTCCCAGTAAACAACCCCCACACTCGACCAACACAGACATCCACCTCAAACCCCTTTTATACCATGTTTTTTTTTTTACTCCCCCCCAATACCAGTCAACAATCCCCGCCCCCCAACAAAAAATAATTCCCTGTTCAAATTATTCTTTCCCCTTACTCCACCAACACAGGCACCCTCATACTCCTTTTAGACTAACCCTTTGGGAAATAAAATAAAATTTGCTATGTGTTGTGTGTAAATTCAATATTTCCATCGAGTTCAATGCAGTGAGCTAGGCGAAAAAAAAAAAGCAGGAAAATTGCACTTTTTGCTGGAAATTATTCACCAAGTGGGAAGTGCCATTATTCGCAGAGTTTGGTTTCAGGCGGACATTTTTGCCCATCCCTATTCAGCTCTAAAAGTGCTGCTTTTCTCAAGACAAGTACGATTAAGAGCATAACAAGCATAAATAAGGGTAACCCACAAAACCCCATTAATCCCAGTGTCTTTGTTTAGGGTTATTGGAAAGCATGAAAATTAGGAAAACAGTCAACCAATAAATGAATCAGTGACTGAGAATACGCAGTTAAGCATGTAATGAGGAGGTGTAAGCAACAAAAGTTCTTTGTGCATCATGAATGCCAAAACATGTTACTAAATGGAAACAAAAATATGGTAGCTCAAGTAAGTATAGTATCAAGGGTAATAAAAACTAAATAGGTTCAATCTGTTGCTCAAAAAGTGAAATAAATACAAAAGGTAAGACCCCATAAGAAAAACTCATATATGAGGCACTAAACCCTAGATAATGTAGCAACTTTGTCCATGCCATCTCTCACTGTGTACTTCTTTTGTTTTGACTTTATGCCTTTTGGATAAGTATTTATGATTTAAATGTGATTGTATTACTATGCACTTATTTGCATATGGCCATTTCTTTGCACTATGCACTTTATTAGTACACATACTTGTTTCTATTATTATCTGGATATGTTGGGGGGTATTACTGTGTTTTGCCAACTTTACATTGATTAATATCCTACTTTGGACCATTCATTATATTTGCTGGTTTTCACTATTGATGGTATTCCTAGTGTCCCTCGGTATGGTTTTTAATTGTTTTTATATTTCTTTCTTTATTTATTTATTATTTATTTGTCTAAATAAAGTTATATTGCTTTTTCTATTATATTATCTAGGGTTGAGTGCCTCATTTATGAGTCTATCTTTGGGGATTCTTTACCAAATACATATTACTAACACATTAATCAGTCTTAAAAAACACTGTAGAAAAAATTTTACCCAATCCAAAAGTTAATGTTTTTTTAGGGTACCACCAATATTATGTGTGAAACCAAATGTTTCCATGACAACAAAAAATGTAAGGCACTATACATTCTATATGCAGGAACATGCACAACCACTTTTAATCAGTGCAATGTAGGTGACTTGTTTGAGTGCTCAAAAGAAGGTGTCGGGAGCACTCCCAGTACTGGATCTCATATATCATTCTATGGAATCTAAAACCAGAAAAAATGCCACATACCTCGGGCCAGCTGAATAATAAAACTTCTTTATTAATACATTAAAAACTGCAAGTGCATCCAAATCCAACGGGAGCCAGACGTAAGTGCACTTAGCAGATGATTGCCTGGAACACGTCTAACATGTTTCGCGCTGGATAGCGCTTAATCATAGACTCAGTGCACCAAATGTTGAGGCTTAATTTAAAAACAAATACCCCAATCCTAATTGGACACTTTAAAACTATTACAAGGCAATCATTCAATCCAAAGGCAGAAATCCTCCCACCCTGGATCTATGGCTTGTGCCACCACCTCTGCACCCCGGCACTATGTATGTTTCACAACATTAACCCCCACAGTGCCGGGACACAGACAAAGGGACCACACGAGCCACATCTCCAACATGAATAAAGACTCAATCCTCTCAAAATGAAAACTATCGATTAACTATTATTAAGATGTACACTAATATTAATAGTAGTAATATGCAGAATACTCCCTATACCAAAAGAGGGGATCAATCAATTAATTAAACAATAAAAAGATAAGAAAATAACATGCCACCCTAGTACCAAAATGACACAAAAACATCGAAAATATCAAAGCACCCCATAACATGGAACACCCCAATTGACCAGGGATCCCACAGCAATTCGACATCTAAAGGGTAAAAACATAACACAAATCGTCTTAAAAGATATGGGCTACATCCCATTCGGCATTGAGACCGGTCGGTACCCTGGTTTTGAAGGTCAGGATCCAATAAGCCTCCCGCTCATTAAGGAGCCTCGATAGATCCCCCCCTCTCCAGGGCAACCGTACCCTCTCAATACCAATGAACCGCACACAACCTAAATTTACCCCATGGGCATCATGAATTTGCCTCGCTATGGCAGAGTGAGGGATACCCTTCTCAGTTTGAAAAACGTGCTCCCTGATCCTCTGACACAGAGGTCGTTCCACACGTCCCACTGGATACAACATCCAGTACATGTAAAGAGGTATATAACACCACATGTAGCACACTTGATGTAACTACCTAGAGTGTACTCCACCTCTCCAACTGAACTCCTAAAAGTTTTAACTGGGGATACATATTGGCAAGTTTTACATTTTGCCACTCCACACTTGAAGAAGCCTTTATATTGTAGCCAAGTCGGCTTAACTTTGTGTGACATAAAAAGGCTAGGTGAAACACTTCACTATCGTTAAGCCTCTCTTGGCCACAAAGCCACATCCCTTCTTGACAATACTACACAACTTGTCATCTGCGGCTAACATCGGTAAATGCTTCTTCACAATGTTGCAAATTTGCTGATATTGAGAGCTATATGTGGTAATAAACCTCACTTCATCCCTTGGTCTCTTGTGATTCACCTTTCCTGGTCCAGTCAACAATTCCTTTCTGGGTATCATGGAGGCAGATTCATATGCCTTCGCAAGCAGACCCCCTGAATACCCCCTCGCCTGAAACCTTTGTCTCAGTTCCTTAGAGGAAGTAGAAAAACCCTCATCTGTAGAACAGTTCCTGCGCAAATGCAGAAACTGTCCTTTTGGGATGTTATTAATCTGAAAATGGGGGTGAGACGAGCGGGCATGCAGGAGGCCATTGCCTGCTACAGGTTTCCTATAGTTGCAGGTGACAATCTCCCGTGAGCACCAAGTCCAGAAAGGAAATGCTAAGTGGCACATGAGTGAAGGTAAATTGCAAATTATATGTATTATTATTTATATAGCCCATAAAGGACACCACCTCCTCCCCACTGCCAGACCAAATGAACAAAAGGTCATCAATATACCTCCCATACCACAAGATTCACTCCCGGTGGGGGTTCCCAGCCCCAAAGATGTGGACCTGCTCCCACCATCCCATATATATGTTCGCCAGGGAGGGGGCAAAACTTGCCCCCATCGCAACACCACACCTCTGGAGGTAGAAAACCCCATTGAAAGCAAAAAAATTGTGGCATAGGAGGTATTTTACTGCCTAGACCAAAAAAACAACAATCAAACTCTCAGAATACCGTGGAAGAGATGCCAACTGGTGTCTCAGAGATGTCAACACCAGCTGGTGCGGTATAGAAGAATACAAAGCAGCAACATCTGCTGATACCCACAAGCTAGATGGCTACCACTGGACATTAATAAGAACCTGTTTAGTATCCCTGAGAGTGCAGGGCAGCGCCTACACCACCGGTTTAAGATAGAAGTCCACAAGGTCCAACAGTGGCACATTCAATGAGCCAATGCCGGACACGATCGGCCTCCCAGGAGGAAAGACCAAAGATTTGTGGACCTTGGGAAGGTGGTGGAAAATCTGTATCACTGCACTCTCAGGGACCAATGCTGACATCTTCTTGGATTCAGAACCCCCACGGAGCCCCCAAACATACAACCTTGGCCAATTCCTTCTTGTAAAGCTCAGTTGGATTGAACCCCAAAACCTGATAGGTCCTGGAGTCCCCCAACTGATGGATGGCCTCTTGATAATAAAATGTTGCATCTAAAACCATAACTGCACCCCCCTTATCCACCATCCAAACTACTAACTGGGTGTTATTGTGCCAAAGCTTGTTTTTCAATGACAGGCTCCCATAGGTTTTCCCTGAACAAAGAGTCTGATGCAAAGCTATCAACTCACGTTCCACTACCATCTGAAAGGAGTCTAAATGGACCCCCCTAGAGTGTAGGGGAAAGAAAGTGGACTTTGGGAGAAGTCCCGAATCCATCCTTTGTGTCTCAACATCCCTCTGATCTAACATAGACTCTTCATCAAGAGATTTTAAATCTGATAATACACATGTATCCCTAAATTGGAGATGTGACACAGGGGTTCTGATCAAATCTCTGGGGTGAACCATTTCGGGGTTTTTTGATAGTAAGTGACCTGAAAAATCTATTAAAATCGATGAGGGTGTGGAAAAGATCAAAATCCTGCTCCGGCACAAAGTTCAAACCCAGTTTCAAAACCCTCTCTTGAACAGGAGAGAGTTGAGAGCCAGGTAAATTAATAATCTTTAATTCCTGTGAGGTGCTAGATTCTTCCTTGATGGGTATCTTCTTCCTTCCATTTCAACGTCCTCCCCTCCTTGTTGTATGTTCCTTGGGCCTTTCCATTTCTTTTTCTTGCCTTTGTTCCCCAATCTCCCATTTTTTTGCCAGTTGGATCATAGAATCCGATACACCGGTCGCTTGATCATCCTTAGCAACTGTTGTTAATGATTCCGATTCCACTGTCAAATCCGTAATGGGATTGACTGACTCATCTTGATTAACTAATAATTCTGGATAATATTCGGAATACGAAAAACTCACTCCCCTCTTAGAGGATCTCATGGCTGATCTGGATCTACGTGACTGATTAAGGGAAAGTTTCCAAATATAAACTGTGTCCTGCTGATAATCAAGCTTGTCCCTTATAAATTTCTGATGTTTGAAAAGAAACAATTCCTTATTGAATTTGTCTAAAGCCTTCTTAAGTGACTCATCCAAATCATGAAAGGAAAGTTTGTTCATATGTTCCTTCAGGGATGCCTGAATCTTCACAATATCCTCCCTGATGGTAATAGACTCCTCTTGTTTATGTTCAGTTATTAAATTGATCAACTTGAAGGAACATTCTGTCAAAACCACGTTCCATTTAGTTATAAAGGCCACATCTTTAGTATCAAAACTTGGGAACTTCTTAATTCTGAGCCCCCTTGGAACACGTTTGACTTCGATATATTTATTTAACGTACTGACATCCCACCAGGTCCGTAAATCCTTGGCAAGAGCCTTGTCCAACTTAAAGAAAAGCAGTTTCAAATCCGGACCTTCCATCTGTGCAGATTGTGTCAGTTCATCGGACTCAAATAAAGCATCTATATGTTTTCTCCTTTCTATCGTGTTGGAGAAATCATTAAGTGCAAATGTCTCAGCTACAACCTCAATCGACATCCTGCAGATAAAATGATAATAATCAGAGCTGCCCTTTAAGGAAATGTGCAAAGAGTGTACAAAATGAGTTCTGGATCCAAAGAATTGCCTGTGGAAAAAAAAATTTATAAAATAAGAGGAGCTCAACATTCCAAAATATCCATGTTCACAGGAACAATCGTTCCATTTATAACAAAATTCAGTAACAAATCCTCAAATCCTCGATGGAGCACTCCAACGGGGAAACAATGTATAAAAGACTTGTTTGAGTGTAAGCATTTCAGCTCCAAGAGTGGTGAGGTGGACAGGATTGTCAAGTAAAATAATAATTTTAATTCAGGTCACGCATAGAAGTCACCAATCAAAATAAAAAAAAAATAACATATTTTTATTTGTTTTGCTGTATTTATTGAATGCCAACATATTCCACAGCTCTTTACAAAATATGGATGAGAACATACAATTGCATACAAAGCCTGATCAAAATAAATTGTAATGAGGGCCCTGCTTGTGAGCGCTTACAATCAAGAGGGTAATGAATAATATGAGACACAAGGTGAAAGGGATAGTAAAGTTAGTCAAGGTGAACAGGTAGACTCAGAAGAAAGTCAGCTGGCTAAGAAATTTGGGAACATGATTGTGTGTAGGGGTGTGTTATCAATGAGCACTCAAAACGAATAAAGTTGCGTTTAAGCCTGATATGGCATGATAGAGAATTCCATTGCTGGGATGTAGCCTGCAAGAACTATTGTAGATGTGAGAAGAGGTTATGAGAGGGTTTGAGAGCCAAAGGCAATGTGAAGAATGCAAGGAGCAGGTAAAGGAATATTTTGATATAAGATAGGAAATGTCTTGGGGAGCCGAGTGGAAGAGAGCTTTGTAGGTGGGTTAGTTGGAGCCCTGTCAGGAGAAGATTACAATAGTCTAGACCAGAAATTATTAATGAATGAATAAGAGTTTTGGTGGCATTTTGAGTGAGGAAAGCACAAATCCATGCAATGTTTTTTTAATGGATGTGGCAATTTAAGAGTCTTGGATGTGAGGGATAATGGAGAAAACAAATGAAGATAATCCCTAGACAGAGACCTGACTTTTGAAATCATCTTTATGTTGAAAGCATGAAGATGATTCGAAAAGCCATAAGAGTTTAGGGGTTTTCCAAGAGATGAGGTATATAAAGAAGAGAAGGAGGCCAAGAACAGAGCCTTGTAGGACTCCATTAGAAAGGGATAGGGGTGAGGATGAATCACCAGAAAAAGAGACAGAGAACAAACAGTTGGATATATAAGGTCTGAACCAGGACAGAGCTGTGTCATATATCCTATAGAGAAAAGGGTGTTGCAGAAGAGTTTGTGATCCACAGTTTTGTAAACTGCAGAAAAGTCAAGAAGAATTAGAAGAAAGAAGTGTGATTTAGTATTCCTTAACACTAAGTCACTAGGCACTTTGGTCAGAGCAGTCTTGGTGGAAGTTCGGTGGAAACCAGGCTGTTGTGAATTATGACAAGTGCAGATGGGAAAGTGCCTATAGTCAGTTAAAGGTTGAAGAGGTGGGTTAGTGCTGGGTATAGGGTGAAAGATGGTGTGAAGAGAAAGTGGGATGGGATTGAATCAAGGGGAGCAGTTTGTTGGGTGTGAAGATGAAGGCAAAGTTGATACATTAACAGAACAACACAAGCAAGAGCTACACCTTCAGGTCTAGAAGAGAGGCTATAATAACAACATATATATCTATGTAAAATATAAATCCACAAGATACATTTGTTCTAAAAGTGATAGCATAATATCTACCAGTGTCATAAAAAACACTGATATTGCAAATCAGAACAATGCTCTCATCTAATAAATATTTATTTAAAAAATATTCACACTTGGGGCATAGAGATAATATCTCACAAATAACCTACTAGACCATCTGAGGTTTCTCTGTGCTAGGGGAGTGTGGGGGAGGGTTGAGAAGGAAGAAAAGTGTGACTGACTGGGAACACGCAAACAGAGGTGACCCAACCTTCTTCCTGATATGGCTGTTATCTCTGTGCTATGGGAATCTGGGGGTGTGCAAAGGGAGAAAAGGAGGTTTATCCAAAATGTTGTGACCGAGTAGATATAGTCAGCTGTGATCCAAGTTTCTTTCTGATCTAGCTGTCATTTCTGTCAGGGAAGTCTGGTGTTCAGGACCCAGAAATCACACAGTAGCATTCTAATTCTACAAGTAATATGGCCGCCGCATGTACCTGTTCTTAAAGGTACCATGGTATAATTAAAAAAAATTAAATAATGAAGTTAATCATTAATAACATGTCAAAAGATTACTGCCATCAAGTGACTGTCCTTCCAATCACAGAAGATAAGTCCCCCGGAGCCATAAACAGGCAGTGCAAGGGTTAAAACCCTAAAGAAGGAGCACAGAAGTGCTACAGAACATCAAAATTTAAAAGCCTTCACAGTTCACTGTATATGGCAGAAGGGTTATAACAATGGATACTGCAGGGGGAAGGTGTACATGACATCAGAATGCTGTTTGCTGTACCTATGCTTCATAGAAAGTAGTGGTAGAGAAGTTCAGTCCTAGCATCTCTCTCATGTTGCCTGATCCTAGCCTTTGAATGGAAGATACACGCTGTCACTACTTTCAGTCTTTATTGAAATGGATAACTTAAGTGATACCCGATGGGTTGTCTCTATTATAACTGAGCATGCATGCACATCAAAGATGGTTGACTAACTTAAGCTCCTTCTGTGTGGGTGCGCTCAGTAAGAAAAACAAAGACTGAAGAGAGTAGCGGAATGTCGATCAAAGAGGCTCGTATTCACAGTCCAGTTTATTGCATAACTCAAGGTAAGCCTGGGAAGGAGGATATTTATCATACTTCTAGTATCTAAAACATTTTCTTCTTTGCATCCTGGCAATCTCTCATTCTTTCTCCAAACCTACTCTCTTTCTTGTGCCCTCCAACCTTAGATTCACATATTTAATATGTTCTGTCTCTCACCAGGATTTTGTCCTTTGCACACTTCTTCCCCTAGCCTCACTTTCTCACCCCAGGAGCCCAACTCACCAGCTCCATTGCCTCACTTCTGGGTCCCACTCTCTCCAGTCCCCTCTTCACTCCCTCCAGCTCCCCTCCATCTCTTCCCTTAATGTTCACCCCTCCTTCTCAATCCCCATATTGTTTCAACTTGTTTTTCTCTCTTTTTCCTTGCTGCTGCCACTTCATTCTCATTTCTCTTTCACTCCCCTGGGAAAGAAGAATGTTGCATTATGAATAAACAGTGATTAATTTGTTTATCAGAAGGACTTACTTAGGAATATGCCCTTCATACAGCATACAGTTATGTCTATTTACAGTTTTTATTTGATCTTACTCATAGCCCTCTGCTATTTGTTTCAGTATAAAATCTGTTAAAATCCTGTGTCTCTAATGTGCCATTATGGCCTTGAAGTCTTTTGTTTGTTGGAAGGAGGTGCAACCTATGGGCATAATTCAATAGTAATCTCTGTGTTTTTTTTATTGGTGGGGGGTTTCTCTTACCTAGGTCCATTATATATATCACATATTGTGTGATATGCTACAGTTTATCAACCATGATGCTTCACTCCCAGAATTAGTGTGTGTGCGTGTGTTTGCTCAAAAAGGAAAAGGACAGGATAAAGACAGATGACCAATAGGAGACCTAAAAAAGAGAAAGAAAAGTTGTCAGAGCAAGTCATATACTAAGCTAAGCAGTATACCAATACCGTACTACAATATACATGTTATATATCATACCAACAAGGAAATTCTGTATTATGAGGCTAGTAGAAAGTGATATTAGACCATTGGGACTATACAAGATTAAATTATATCAGTAAATGGTGTACTGATATCAGTAGGGCAATACACCATTACTTGAGTCAGCAGATTATTACATAACAGCAGCAGAGTGTCACCTTCCGTCCCGCTCGGTATTCTGCGCTCGGGGCAGTCTCACTCCGCTTCCAGGTTTCCCCCGATGTCGCGTCACGTGCATCGTGATGTCATCTGGTAGCGTCTATTTCATGACGCTCCAGACTAGGCACGGGTGCACTCTGATAGTGTTCCCTAGCGCCCTGTGTGCTCAGTTCTAGTGTCCTAGCCTGAATCTTCCTAGCCAGTATCTGCTCCAGTCTGTTTCTGCCTTTTCTGTCTCTCCAGCTGGCTGAGGATTACCCAGCCTGTGTCTGCTCCGGTCATTTCCAGTCCTTCCAGTCTCTCCAGCTGGTCTCCACCTGTGGGTTTGCTTCCAGCCTGTTCCTGACAGCTCTATTTTGTCCAGCAGTCCACCCAGTGGTTTCTGGATCTGTCACTCCTGCTTGAGCTTTGGTAGGCCTGGCGTGTTTCGGAACTTCTCCCAGGAACCCTCCTGGACGTCTGCAGGTCCAGCTCTGCTCTTCAGCTTCACCAGTGCTGATACTACAGGACAGGTCTGTTCTCTCCATCCTAGGACAGTATCATTCTATTTATTTATTTCCTTCTTCTAGGAGAGTTCCAGCCTTCCGGCCTCCGCTCTCTAGCCTCGCTCCCCATACTGCGCTCCCCAGCCTTCACTCTCCCCCACAGGAGGGCAGGTACTGCCTGTGGGATTATCATCCAGGGCTCACCTCCAGCTCCTCTGGGGTTTGCCATCCGGCCTTGCGGCCGGCACCGTACCTGGCTTAGGCCTCAGCACGGTATTCCCGCAGACAGTCAACATACGGCGGGCACCGCTAACCAGAGTCGCACCCGAGCACTCCCTTTCCTGTGGGCTTCGTCACGTCTGGTCCACCCTGTGTGACACAGAGTAATGCACAGGATTGCATAAGACTATTACCTGAGAACAGCAGGGCAATCAATATACCATTGCATAAGCCCACCATTACTATAATGGTTCATTGCCCTGCTAGTGGCATGTAATAGTCTGCTACCCGTCTGAAAATCAGCTATGGTTATAAAATTAAAGTGCCTTGCAAAAGTATTCACCCCCTTGGCATTTTTCCTATTTTGTTGCATTACAACCTGTAATTAAATGGATTTTAATTTGGATTTAATGTAATGGTCATACACAAAATAGTCCAAAACAGTGAAGTGAAATTAAGAAAATAACTTGTTTTTAAAAATTCTAAAAAATAACAAATGGGAAAGTGGTGCATACATATGTATTTACCCCCTATGAAGCCCCTAAATAAGATCTGGTGCAACCAATTACCTTCAGAAGTCACATAATTAGTTAAATAAAGGCCACCTCTGTGCAATCTAAGTGTCACATGATCTCAGTATATATACACCTGTTCTGAAAGGCCCCAGAGTCTGTAACACCACCAAGCAAGTGGCATCATGAAGACCAAGGAGCTCTCCACACAGATCAGGGACAAAGTTGTGGAGAAGTACAGATCACGATTGGGTTATAAAAAATATCCCAAACTTTGAACATCCCACGGAGCACCATTAAATCCATTATTAAAAATGGAAAGAATATGGCACACAACAAACCTGCCAAGAGAGGGATGCCCACCAAAACTCTCAGACCAGGAAAAGAGGGCATGAATCAGAGAGGCAACAAAAAGACCAAAGATAACCCTGAAGGAGCTGCAAAGCTCCACAGCAGAGATTGGAGTGTCTGTCCATAGGACCACTTTAAGCCATACACTCCGCAGAGCTGGGCTTCACGGAAGAGTGGCCAAAAGAAAGCCATTGCTTAAAGAAAAAAACAAAGCAAACACATTTGCTGTTCGCCAAAAGGCATGTGGGAGACTCCCCAATATAGAAGAAGGTACTCTGGTCAGATGAGACTAAAATGTACCTTTTTGGCCCTCAAGGAAAAGACTATATATGGCACAAGCCCAACACCTCTCATCACCCCGAGAACACCATCCCTACAGTGAATCATGGTGGTGGCAGCAACATGTTGTGGGGATGTTTTTCATCGGCAGGGCCTGGGAAACTGGTCAGAATTGAAGGAATGATGGATGGGGCTAAATACAAGGAAATTCTTGAGGGAAACCTGTTTCAGTCTTCCAGAGATATGAGACTGGGATGGAGGTTTACCTTCCAGCAGGACAATGACCCTAAGCATACTGCTAAAGCAACACTCGAGTGGTTTAAGGGGAAACATTTATATGTCTTGGAATGGCCTAGTCAAAGCCCAGACCTCAATCCAATGGGGAATCTGTGGTATGACTTAAAGATTACTGTACACCAGCGTAACCCATCCAACTTGAAGGAACTGGAGCAGTTTTGCCTTGAAAAATGGACAAAAATCCCAGTGGCTAGATGTGCCAAGCTTATAGAGACATACCCCAATAGACTTACAGCTGTAATTGCTGCAAAAGATGACTCTACAAAGTATTGACTTTGGGGGGTTGAATAGTTATGCATGCTCAAGTTTTCTGGGGTTTTTTGGTCTTATTTCTTGTTTGTTTCACGATAAAAAATATTTTGCATCTTCAAAGTGGTAGGCATTTTGTGTAAATCAAATTATACAACCCCCTATGTGACCAGTAGTTGGGATGTGGTGAGTGGGGAACCCTTGGCATTCAGTGATCTCCCATCGTTGTTAATGGTTGGCTATTATCACTCTAATCCATATACGGCGTTTCTTCTTCTTGGACGTCTTAGGAGCTGTGCTTGGTGTTTCCGACCCCCCGCTCTCCCTTCTATCCATACGCATTCCCAACCCTATGTCCTCCCCTATCCCTTATAGTTGACTTCTCATGTTGACTTATCCAGTTTTCAAATTATACTATTATCCAGGTTCCTCTCATGTTTATTAGTCAATCATTTCTGCTTTTATTAAGCTAACTACGATATATTTTTGAGTCCTATGCAGATTGCTATTGCAAGCCTAAATATTACTGATATCGTAAAGGTCTCTACGTTTACCTTATTATTGTTACTATGTCTCAACAACTAACATATAATTTGCACTGTAACCATCGGCTGCTTTGACTATCAATATTACTGTTTAAGCTATATTGTGATATCTTATGTCGATTTGGTTCATTTACCTACCTTTGTATTAATTTTTTTTTCTTTTAGAATGCACTGTAATTCACTTGCCAGTTTTGTTTGCAACACAACTGTATTGCCACTCAGACCTGTTATACAAATGTATCAGTTTCAACCACTTTGTAACAGAGAACAGGTTACATTTCATACATAGTAGAGGCTGTACAATAATAATAAGGCAATATTCTTAATTAAATCAGTGTCATACATTACTTATATTGAGAAGCATGTCAACAAGTGTAGCCAGTTAAAAATTATGTAACCTTTTGAGTTTCAAAAAACAAGAGGTGTGCAGTGCACTGTACAGAAGTGTATGAGAAATCCATCTGAAAATTAAAATATTTAGCACTAAGAGGTGTGCAGTGCACTGTACAGCAGTGTATGAGAAATCCATCTGAAAATTAAAATATTTAGCACTAATAAAAAAAGCTTCCCCTGACGAAGCCTTTACTGGCATTGCGTATCGCCTGTAAAAGATGAGGGTGGTACCGTGTTAGCCATAGAAATACAGGAGGCAAATATACACCAGTTGAGACCTTTATTGACTAACTAAGCAGATTTAGGATGCAAGCTTTCAAGACCTCTTAGGACTCTTCCTCTGGCTTGGTAACTAAGCAGCATGTTACCGTGCATGTGGAAGAGATCTAAGAGGTCTTGAAAGCTCGCATCCGAAATCTGCTTAGTTAACCAATAAAGGTATCAACTGGAGTATATTTGCCTCCTGTATTTCTATGGCTAACATGGTACCACCCTTTTCTTTTACAGATGATAAGCATTGGGTTTTGTGGATGCTAGAGGGGTGATTCCTGTGGCATTCTTTTCTCTCACAGCATTTGACCTTGTTTCTTCTTGGCATGCACTGATAAGTACACCTTTGTATATGTGTTTTATTTACAGTGTTAGTGCTTATTTTAGGTCTTTTCTGGTTAGGGTTTGTGTTTATCTGACACATTTAGTACTTGCACTTTACATATGTCTGTTTACAGTGGGAGAATTGTACATTTATATATATATATATATTTCTAGTATACTCATTTGAATCCAATTTTTTTGTTAACATTGTAATCTACTGGATGTCTTATGATTACTTTTCGCCCAGGATTGTCCATCTCTATCTGTTTTAATTGTTTTTTTATTTTTGAGTCCTATGATTAATTTTCAACCAATAAAATACTTTTATACTTTTGTGATTACTGGGTTCAGTGCTTCATTTTTGGGTCTTCTTAGCGTGTGTGGATTTATACCCCTTTCTTTTCCCCCTCAGTTTATGTATTGTTCTATTTGAAGTGTACCCAACTATTGAGTCATTATCTCAGTACTCTACGTAACTAGTGCTAGCTATACTTTTCTTGAATTACAATTAGTACTAACAAAAATACACACTATTTTCTACTCTGCAACAATACACAATTTCCTATCTGCATGTATCAATTTACATTAGCTAGCTGACAATGATGGGGAATTGTAATCCTCAACTGTAGGAGGTCCATAGGTTGCTCAGTCTTGACTTTTGGAGTTATTTTCACATTTGACCAACTGGCAAACAATTTGCAAACAAACCACTAGGTGGTGCTTAACCTCCATTTTATTCTTAATGTATTTAAGTAAATCGCAACCACAGAGTCGTTTTTAATTCTGCCAGGGATCTTATAAACATTCTGGTGTCTAAAGATATATACTTTACCAAGTTGCTGACACATTTCTCTGAGATCAAAACTAAAAGTCTTAAAAAAGAACAATTGGAGGAAAGACTGCTTGGTGCCAAACTCTAGAAGGTAATATAAAGCTATCATTTAACTACCAATTACAAAGGGATTACTTTGATCTGGTGCTAAAGCAGCCACTCCCAAATCAAATACAGCCGACTTGTTTCCTTCCTCTGCTTTCATTCACTCCACCTACAGTAATATAGATAAATCCAGATGACCTTATTTTATGCATCCTCTTGCATCTCCTTTTTATGTGCAAGCACATTTTAACTAACATAATCATAAAATAAAGCAAAAAAACAACTAAGCTAGATGTCTGGTTAACACATGGCAGTATGAATACATTCTGCTGTGCATTTCCTTAACACAACAGCTTTTTTTTCATATGGATGGTAACAGATGGCCCACCAGCATCCTGTGTTGTTATACGTTACAGTATGGCTGATTTATTTCGTAAAAGTGGTGGAATTCTGGAGCAAACTAACGGCACTATAGGGGACATATAAATATTTTTTTAAAATTATCATTGATTTAAATATTTTTTTTTTACCCCTTGTTCTCTAATACCTTGCAAAGCAATGCATTGGAGACATTAGTAACTTTTTTTTAGTTAAAGGAGCAGTAAACTTTTTTTATGAAAATATATATATTGTAGGGATTTTCTTATTAAGTAAAATAAGGGTACTTCCACTGCCGAGAGATTTATATTTCCAGAGTTATTACAGTTTAAACCCTTGTTTTTTTACATTAGCAGTGCCCTCTAGTGGTCAACTTCTAATTAGATTTACTGTTAGATTCTAACGGAGAGGAAAGTCAGAAAAGTCAGAGACATGCAGTTCTCCACAGAATGTGATAGAAACTGTCACTTCCTGTCAGTTAGAACTATCAGGAAATAAACACAGTAAATTCACTTCCTGATTATTTAAACTGCAATAATATTTGAATAAAACATCTGACAGCGATGGGAGTGACCTTGTTTTATTCAGCAGGAAATTCTCTGTAAAATATGTGTTTTCATTAAAAAAGTTTACTGCTCCTTTAATTTAAGAAAAAGTGCATTACAGGAAAGAAGGCAAGATATTGCGAGTACACAATAAAGGAAACTAAAGGGAAAATGCATCAGTTATAAGTCTGGTAGCAGCAAATACATTGCATCATAAGTAAAAGACAGGGCGTTGTAGCCCACTACCCCATAATGTAGCAGAATATAACAGCACAATAATATAAGGGAAGGATAGAGACAGTAAAGAAGAAAGAGAAGGGAGAGAGAAAGAGAAAAAGGTGGGGGGAGAAGAAAGAAGAAAAAGGGGTCCTGGGAGATATAAAGGAACAAGCGTATACACCACTCCCTCCCTCAGCGCTACAAAGAGGACTCCTCCCCAGTGATCTTGCCTATCTCCAATAACCTACTATTATCCTGTGGAGCATTTGGATTGCATGAAAACAGAGGTAACAAAACATGTTAACCGTATGTGGATCCTTGCCTCTTTTCAATACAGTTATCCTAAGCAACAAAAGTCAGGACCTAACCAGTTCCTTCCATTCCTCTCCCATGGGGGAACTGCTCACCCATCTGGCACTCAAAGGGTTAAGACTTTAATGCAAACAAGCCCCAAACACATCTCTCATAATATGCATAGAGAAATAAAGTAATGGTATGCCATTTCTTCTGGACCTTATTAGTACATAATGTTAATAAGGCACAGAGGAAACGAACATCCTAAAATGTCCACAGATGCCCCCATTGACGTTCCCTTGGCACAAGTGGCAACCAGGGCAACACTTTTAGTGTAAGTAGCAGAGGCGTAACTAGAAGCCTCCGGGCCCTGGTGCAAGAAGCGCCATGGCCCCCCCCGGACCACATTCGCCCCCATCTCCTACATTGGCCCTCTCCAAAATGCCCCCATCTCCTACCTCCCTGGTGTGGCAGGAGCCCGGAGAGGTGTGTTGATCTCCCGCGGTCCTCTTCAGTAATGCAAAGCGCTGGGAGATGATGTCATCTCCCAGCGCTCTGCATTACTACAGTGCCAGACGGAGATCGCAGGCGCCAGGCAGGGGGGTTGCAGAGGGCGGCCGGGCCCCCTGGAGTGATGGGCCCGGTCGCGGGTGCAACTTCTGCGACCCCTATAGTTACGCCACTGGTAAGTAGCTTAGTAATTTGGCCCAAGACAGGTGCAGCAGAAATCCATTGCAAAAATAGGCCAACAACTTTCACTGTCTCAGACGTCTAGGAATGAAAACTGAGATGCCTGCACTAAAGTGAGATAATTTCTGCAATCCCTATGTTATTCTATTAAGCATATACATATGATCTCTCAAACCTAAAAAGAAGGGTCCATAGAATAATTTAGGAACTGATAAATATATGTTTCATCAACTGGTTGCTGCTAAAATAATGAAGAGGTTTTTTTTGTTTGTTTTGATAAAACCTTAAGACTAGGTCCCTACTACAAAGGTTACGGATGAGAGTAAATGCTTGTGTCCCATCAACAAATACATAGTATACAGAATACAGGATGAACATGATGTGGGTAAAAAGTCTGCTGTATTATGTAATGCCTATGTTTCCAACCACAGGATGTGAAGGGTACAGGGGAAATAAAATATCCCCTCCCTACATTCTTCATGTGTGAAGAGTTTTAGGAAGAAGGGCTGTAGTCAGTGAGTAAGCTCTTGTAGCGTAAAATGCTTCTGACTGTTCCAGAGATGATTGTTTGATGGCAAATTCATTTTATGACCTGTATTTTATAATGGTGATTATATTTACTTTGTGTGGGGCTGTCTCTGATGCAATGCATCTGGCAAAAGAGAATGAAGCAGTGGGATGAAAGCTTATATGTGTCTATTTTCACAGCTTTTGTGTGTGTTTTCATGACCCTTTTAAGGGACATTTCAAGTATTGAATACATTGTATATTGGTGTCATAATGCACCAACACAGTAAGTAAAGACCCACACTGCAATACACAATCAGTGTATCCTATTTTCAAACAAAATAAACATAATGTAGGCAAAAGACCACTTATTACATTTTATTTTCAAGCACAGGTGGTGTTGGGTACTGGTAGTCAGAATATCCCTCCCCATATAATCTGCATGTGTGTAGGGTTCAAGCAGAGGTGCATTATTACTAATATTTTACAATACTAGTTGAAGAGTGCCCAGCAACGGGCGCGGTGCAGTCATGCACAGTAGAAGACTGCCCGCTCCGTGGCCGATATGGAGCGGGGTGCTCCGAATTCATACCGTAGTCCTCTCTGCGCACCTTCAGTGCGGTCTGAATTCAGAGCTCCCCGCTCCATTATCAGCCATGACACGGGCAATCTGTACTGCGAATGTCTGCAGCGCTCGCAGCTGACTGTACTGCGTATGACAGCTTCTGACCAACATACATTTAGCAAATTATTATATAGGATTACTAGAGGTTGAATATACTAGTTGAGTTGATTCAGAAATACCGATTAGGTTATCTGATGAATAGTTTGTCTGAATAGGTGTAGTGGGAATCATTGTATATCTTTTCTGTTAGAGGGAATGGATCACTTGCAATAGAGGAATATTATTAGTCAATATTCTTCATGTTGTAGGATGGGAAATGTTGCATATTGAAGTGAGAAAAATGCAGCCAACAACAGCAGATTTCAACTGCAATAAAACAGCAACACAGATAATTTCAACTGAAATTTTGCTTATTTTCACAGCAAAAAGTTGATCACCTGCAACTCTAGTGCAGGTTTTGGTAAGCACACCCAAAGAAAAAAAAACACATTTAAAATTGCTGGAGTGCAACCAGTTTTGACCAAAATAGCTAAAAGCAAATACACAGAATATTGATGCACATCCAAATTTCCATCACCACTAACCCTTTACTCTACATATCACTACTATATTAAAGGTGAGGATTTAGTCACATCATATGGCCATAGAATGATAAGCTTGCCACAATGCCAAGGTACCTCATTTTGGCATGTACCTAACCTTAATATGCTTTGTCTTGTGAGCTGAATCTCTCCTGCTTTAGGCATTTACTAACCTTAATTTACTTTATCCTGAGAGCTGAGTCTTTGTCAGCTTTACTCATTAATGGAGAGATACTCTCTGACAGGCATTATATAGTGTCCTGGGGGTGGAAGGGGTGCTTAAACCAATAGAAGCTGGTCAGAACTTCCAAAAATACAATTCCAGTCCAGGTTTTGGTAAGCACACCCAAAGAAAAAAAACACATTTAAAATTGCTGTAGTGCAAGACAAAGCATATTAAGGTTAGGTACTTGCCAAAAATGAGGTACCTTGGTGTTGGTGGCAAGCTTAGCATTCTATGGCCATATGATGTGACCAAATCCTCATCTTTAATATAGTAGTGATATGCAGGCATAATGCCACAGAGTAAAGGGTTAATGGTGATGAAAATTTGGATGTGCACCAATATTTTGTGTATTTGCTTTTAGCTATTTTGGTCAAAATTGGTTGCGCTCCAGCAATTTTAAATGTGTTTTTTTTTTTGTTTTGTTTTTTTTTCCTTTGGGTGTGCTTACCAAAACCTGGACTGGAATTGTACTTTTGGAAGTTTTGACCAGCTTCTATTGGTTTAAGCACCCCTCCCACCCCCAGGTGCAAAGCTCATTGTCTCTAGGACACTATATAATGCCTGTCAGAGAGTCTCTCTCCATTAATGAGTAAAGCTGACAAAGACTCAGCTCTCAGGATAAAGTAAATTAAGGTTAGTAAATGCCTAAAGCAGGAGAGCTTCAGCTCATAAGACAAAGTATATTAAGGTTAGGTACTTGCCGAAAATGAGGTACCTTGACGTTGGTGGCAAGCTTAGCATTCTATGGCCATGTGATGTGACCAAATCCTCATCTTTAATATAGTAGTGATATGCAGACACAATGCCACAGAGTAAAGGGTTAATGGTGATGAAAATTTGGATGTGCACCAATATTTTGTGTATTTGCTTTTAGCTAATTTGGTCAAAATTGGTTGCACTCCAGCAATTTTATATGTGTTTTTTTTTGTTTTGTTTTTTTTCTTTGGGTGTGCTTACTAAAACCTGGATTGGAATTGTATTTTTGGAAGTTCTGACCAGCTTCTATTGGTTTAAGCACCCCTCCCACCCCCAGCACACTATATAATGCCTGTCAGAGAGTCTCTCTCCATTAATGAGTAAAGCTGACAAAGACTCAGGTCTCAGGATAAAGTAAATTAAGGTTAGTAAATGCCTAAAGCAGGAGAGCTTCAGCTCATAAGACAACATTAAGGTTAGGTACTTGCAAAAATGAGGTACCTTGGCGTTGGTGGCAAGCTTAGCATTCTATGGCCATATGATGTGACCAAATCCTCATCTTTAATATAGTAGTGATATGCAGGCATAATGCCGCAGAGTAAAGGGTTAATGGTGATGAAAATTTGAATGTGCACCAATATTCTGTGTATTTGCTTTTAGCTATTTTGGTCAAAATTGGTTGCACTCCAGCAATTTTAAATGTTTTTTTTTTCTCCTTTGGGTACGCTTACCAAAACCTGGACTAGAATTGTATTTTTGGAAGTTTTGACCAGCTTCTATTGGTTTAAGCACCCCTCCCACCCCCAGGACACTATATAATGCCTGTCAGAGAGTCTGTGTCCATTAATAAGTAAAGCTGACAAATACTCAGCTCTCAGGTTAAAGTAAATTAAGACTAGTAAATGCCTAAAGCAGGAGAGATTCAGCTCATAAGACAAAGCATATTAAGGTTAGGCACTTGCCAAAATGAGGTACCTTGGCGTTGGTGGCAAGGCTAGCATTCTATGGCCCATATGATGTGACTAAATCCTCACCTTTAATATAGTAGTGATATGCAGGCATAAAAGTTAATGGTGATGAAAATTTGGATGATGACCTGCAACAGATTTCAGTCTGTTTTATGTAAACATAATCTCCACATGAAGACTGGCTTGTCAAGGTCGAGAATGTGCCAAAAGAGAAGATTTTAAGTAGGTTATACATTCAAATAAACATGAAAGCTGCTGGTGCCAAAGACATAAATATCCTTAAAATATACAAGGAGAAAAATATACAAATGAAAAATTAAGGGAAGTAAAGTGAGATCAAACAGAGAAGATAGCAAGACAACTTTAATGGGATATTCATCTCTAGAAAGGACAGTCCTTTGAGACTGCAAAAGCACGAGTGAACCTAAAGATATGCCAATCTAGGTATTAACATCTCTAAGATCAGAGAACTATTGATGAAATATGATTTACAGACATCAGGGAATATAGTTTAAATGTATTGGAAATGTAGCCCAGATGGACTGACGACAGCAAGTATTGGTATGTAAATAGATAGATAAATTCTGTAGGAAGTTGGGGGTTAGAAAAAAGATGCCCTAGGAGGTTTTTTTGACATTGCTTGTTTAACATTCATAAGTAATATCTGGAATATAATATGAAGATTGCGTCTCATTAATAAAGTTTTCTACCCCTTTGAATAGTGGAGTATGCTATGATAAACCTTATAATAATTATTAAAGAAGGTGGTCACACACTTGTTGCACAAAATAACACTTTGCTGGCATTTCACCTTAGAATCATTCATTATGTTAACCCCTTTGAGTGCCAAAGGGGTGAGCAATGTGTTGCGTACCCCTCTGGCACTCAAATGGTTAAAAAATTGGAACTACAGATATAGCCAAATGTAACTTTCCATTTGGTGTTGTTACAGTGTTTTTATGATAAAAAAAACTTCCATTTACTTGAATGTGTTTTTCTGTTTACTTAACAAGACAGTGCAGAAAGTTTGTATAAATAACAGTCTGGCTACATCTGTATAATATAATAAACATGCATTTCCATATACTTTACCCTGAAATAAAGGAAATGTTATGTGGCGCCATACATAGAGGTTTTAGTATGTGAACATTTTTTTTTTAAATCTAGAATTGATTACACAGACAACCCTGTGATCAGTTGTGGCACCAAAGGATTATTGATATTTGGGTCAGTCGTTCTCCAGTTACATCCCATGGGCCTCCAGTGAACCCCTAAGATTTAAAAGTTCAAATACATTTGATATGAATATTGTGTTAATAATTTGGATGCAGAATGCTATTTTTTTTTTATAAACTTTTTTTATTGAATTTTCAAGATACAAATATAAACAAACTTGCAAAGATAATGTATGCAAGATGCTATTGTAACACTTTGGATGCTAGAGAGGTATTCAGAGCATCGTTTCACAATGTTTTGGGCACTTCTCTATTATAAATACAAATGGAAAGGTGCAGCAATACGATCAATCACAGCCAGCAATACAACTTAAAAGCACTGATTCTTTATTGAAAATATTGTAAAAATGTGACAGGACCTCAATCCAGGTGGCAGACTTACAGAGGCTGTAGTGGGTACCATTAAGCAGAACCTGCTCTGATCAACGCGTTTTGCTTATAGAATGCTAAACCATGATCAACCAAGGGATTAGAGAAAACCAGAGACACAAAGTGGGAACGCAACCATACAATTATCAAACCCACTTTTGTCCTGACCTATAAATCTTGAAACACATCAATACCTAGGGATTTCAGAGTTTTTATTTTGTGTTTAGTCTAACTTTTTTTTTTTTTTTTTTTTTTTTAAACAGGGTCACTATCACCTAAAAATACTCACTAACACAACCTTTTAATCCTTTGAATACCAGAGGGGTATCCAAAGCATCACGAGTTGGATTCTTCTCTGCCACTCAAAGGGTTAAGTGCTAGCGGAAGTGATAGTGCATTGCTGACCAGCATAACTGAGTAAGGGAAGGGCTAAGACAGGAAGTGCCTGCACAGCATATGCCTTAACCCTTTGAGTGCCAGAGAAGTATGCAACACATTGCTTTGCAATGCGTTGCACAGCCCTCTGGCGCTCAAAGGGTTAATGTGCATTATCAAAAAATCTAAATCATCCAAAAAACAGAAACAGAAAATGCATAATACGACACATTGTTGATCCGGATTATAGTGTCCCTTTAACCCCTTCAGTGCCCCAGGCTTGGGCCATTTCCTGTACCCTGCAGGCCAGACACTTTTTCAGCATTTTTGCCATCCTTCCGTTTAGGCTTGATTCACTTTGGGAATTTCTAGTTACATATGGAAAACTATATATTGTTTTTTTCAGAACAAATTGAGCTTTCTTGTGGTACCTTACATGAAGAGAATTTTACATCATGCAAAAAGCTATGATGTTATAATGACAAAAAAAGTGAAAATTTACTCATTTTGCTAAAATCACATACTATGTATCAAAAACATTTACCTTGATTGAAAAAGTTTCAATTTTTTGAAAAAGCCCCGAGTCCCCCAGGTGAAAAAAAAAATACATATTTGTATAGTTTTACCTACGTCCATGGCTAGCGCAGAGCCCTAATCACCAGCAGTGCAAAATGACATTTTCAACTTTATAAACTAATATGCGCATTCTAGGGTTTTTGTGGTAAAGCTACCCTAAACAGTGGAATAACTATATAAAACTATATATGTCTGAAAAGTAGACAACCTGCCGCATCTAATGAGGGGTAAATTGCCTTCTTACCCCAAGCCTGTTGTGCCCAAATGCTTACAGAAGATGGCACTATAGGAAAAAAATGCTTTTTCTTAAATTTCTGCCCCTTCAACTGACCTACCTCAGGGGATGCTAGAAGTGCAAAATGACACCTACTACAACCTCTAAATTTTCTAACATTTTCTCAAACATTACTTTTCTGTACAAAACTGGTTATAACAACTACAGAAGTGAAGAAAGGCTACACAAACCATACCATTTTGGAAAGAAAACAACCTGTCGCATCTAATGTGGGGTGAATTGCCTTCTTACCCCAAGCCTGTTGTACCCAACTGCTTCCAGAAGGTGGCACTATAGGACAAAAATGGCATTTTCTTAAATTTCTGCCCCTTCAACTGTACTGAAATCTGTGAAAACCATGGAATTTCCTAGCTAATGCTCTTAGGAGAAAAATGACACCCCATTGGTATGGGTTGACCTACCTCAGGGGATGCTAGAAGTGCAAACTGACACCTACTACATCCTCTACATTTTCTAACATTTTCTCAAACTTTACTTGTCTATAGAAAAATGGTTATAACAACTAGAGAAGTGAAGAAAGGGTAGATAAAGCATACTATTTTGGAAAGAAGACAACCTGTCGCATCTAATGAGTGGTGAATTGCCTTCTTATTCCAAGCCTGTTGTGCCCAAATGCTTCCAGAAGATGGCACTATAGAAAAAAAAAAGGAATTTTCTTACATTTCTGCCCCTTCAACTGTACCGAAATCTGCGAAAACCATGGAATTTCCAACTGTATTCATTACCTAGTGCTCTTAGGAGAAAAATGACACCTCAATGGTATGAGTTCACCTACCTTAGGGGGCGCTACAAGTACAAAACTACACCTATTGCAACCTCTAATTTTTCTCATACTTTTTCTCAAACATTACTTGTCTGTACAAAAATGGTTATAACAACTACAGAAGTGAAGAAAGGCTACACAAACTATACCATTTTGGAAAGAAGACAACCTGCCACATCTAATGAGGGGTGAATTACCTTCTTACCCCAAGCCTGTTGTGCCCAAATGCTTCCAGGAGGTGGCACTTAAGGAAAAAAAAATGGCATTTTCTTCCATTTCTGCCCCTTCAACTGTACTGAAATCTGGGAAAACCATGGAATTTCCAACTGTATTCATTAGCTAGTGCTCTTAGGAGAAAAATGACACTCCAGAAACACATAACTACACCTGACGAAAAAACACAAAAACAAACATCGCAAGGGATATCTCTAAGCGCAGTGTGCTTGTTGGTTCTTATTCCTTCACCATCACCACGTGTTCACAATTTGGTACTCACATTTATGAGAGGTTATTACTGCCTCTCAGTTAATTCCACACTCCTGGTATAAACCCCGGGTCGGTTGTCAACTCTCAGTCTCCCAGGTTACGTCCACCTCTCAGTATCCCAATTTTCATCCAACAGGTTCCTCCTTCTGTTGTTGAACTCTCAGCAGTTTAATTCTGTCGTATATTTAAAGGGAAATAATCTCCTCTAGGTGTATGAAAACTACTGGGAATCTGTTCAATTGGAATATAAATAGTACCATACACTAGTGGTATTCGGTGAATATAAACATTTATTAGGTAAAAAATAATAAATAAGATGGCAATGCTAAATTAAAATAACAGATAATACTGTATCAACAGAATTTCAGCTTACGCGTTTCGTAGGACCTGCCTACTTCCTCAAAAGCTACAATAGTAGCAAAAGCTTTCCTGTCCTTCTCTCCTACCACCGGTAGGAGTGAATGGGACTAGGGAAACTTCCCTAACGTCATCGGTGACCATGTCACTGATGACGTTGGCAGGCTTCCTCCGGTCCCACCCACTCCTACCCGGATGTTCAGGTAGGAGAGAGGGGAAAGGAGAAGCTCCATTTCTCCTTTGTGTTTATTGATCTCCCAGCATGATCGGCTGGGAGATCAATAACTGGGATCCTCATGCCTCCCCAAGATTGTCAGGCTGCATTTCACCTGAAATGCGGCCACTGCAAGCCGGTTATGCAGTGACCGCATTTTAGTAGGTACAGCTGTGTCCACTCGTACATTGTACCCACCTGGCAGTCTAGGGGTTAAACTGCATTTTGCTTGTACATCAGTGTATAGTCGTCAGAGGTAGAGATCCTGAACACTTTACAGGCAAATTTCCCGCATTCACACTGGTTTAATATGAGTTCTTAACCCCTTGAATGTTAGATAGGCCTCCGATGAATTACAACGCAATGTGTTAGAGACCTATCTCTAAACTTTAAGGGGATTAAAGTCCCATATAAATCAAATGGAATTTGTTTCCCAAATAGTATACACAAAAGGATTCAGGGGCTCTTAACCTCCAATCAAGACAGGAACAAAAGTCCATAAGCTTTACTCTTATCACATGTATAATGTAATGTAACTTCACCATATACAAGTAAATCTCCTGGTAATTAAGTTATAGGACTGAACTGTGCTATGTGTACGATTTGGGGGCTTCTCTATAGGCTACCAATGAACGTAATGAACAGCAGCACAAAATTACGCACTTCCACAAGAATCACTAAGACAAGTCCACATATAAAACTACCAAAATCTTTATTGTATATAATTAAAAGTACCTTCAATATCTTCCAGCCAGGAAATTAGATAGAGAGACTTAAAGGTGGGGTACAGAAACGTAGATTTAGCCATGTGCCATCCTGCATAGATCAGCACATTTCACATTTAGAATGATTACTCATGATCCAAGTCATTCTAAACACCTTTAAAGGGATAGTAATGTTTCATAATAAAAGCAGCTCTAATTAATCATCAAAGTATTTGGACTTTGGAGAGTGTTATTTCAGTTCTGTCAGAGTTGTAGTTCAGCAGTAATTCAGTGGCAAAGTGACCCCTCCCGCCCCTTTTACTGATGTAACACTGTTCAGACAGATCAGAAGGGAGGTGTCCAGGTAGACTGCAGAGAGGGACAATCTTCAATTAAGATAAGGAAAAAACCTGAAAAGCTTGTTAAGGGGGGCAGGGCTTTCATTGTTTTTATAGACAAAAGATTGTCCCCTGCTGTTATCTGTCTGGTCTATGGACTGCATTCCACATCTGGGAAGAGATGGCTTACACTAGGTAAAAGGGACAGGGAGGGGAAACTTTGCTTGTATATATCTCTCAAACCATAAAGGTTTGAGAGATAAGACTTATATCATTCTTCATGTTTTTTAATGCTTACAAAATAAAATAAAGTGAAACGAAGTATTACTATCCCTTTAAGCTTCTCTGCTTGATTACGTTCCAGGCCAGAAGATATTGAAAGTACTTTCAATTCAATACAATAAGGATTTTGATGGTTTTATATGTGGACTTGTCTTGGTAATGCCTATGGCAGTGTGTGATTCTGTGCTGCTGTTCATTAATGTCTCCCCTAAGCTGTGGTTGTTGTCCCCAGAATTATTCCATTTCCTTTGACCATCGGGTCCTTACTTCAAGTATAAAGTACACATCACTTACTGTGTCGATATAATAATTGCCATAGCTGGGAACTCTCCTGATCTGCCCAGGAGACTCTGGTTTTTGCAGTTAAACACCAGGTCTCTGGGGACAGAAACTCTGCCAATTTCTCCTCCTTCCCCACGCTGTTCTGCCTACTTACTGCCCACTTTATGACACATCCTGTTAAGCCCCACCCCTGATTAAGTCCCACCCCTTTGTTATACAAATTGTTTCATTTCTATACCCAAGCGGCACCACCTGATCCCCCCCATGGGATGATAGAAGAAAAAGTTCCCAGGTATGTTAACTGTATGATACACCCACTGCTGCAGTGGACCTTACATATCAGTGCAAACCAACAGCACCACAGTGGAGAAGTGAGACTCCCCATTGTCCGGAATCGGGCTTTAAATCCCTTCAATGCTAGCAAGCTATCCAAAACACGTTCAAGTGGTTAAAATCCCTACTGAAATAATCATTATTTTTCCCCATAGTACAGTTAATTTGTGCCAACATTGCTCCAGTTTGCACTGATATTTACTGTGTCTTTGTTCTTGTTTTGGTTAATTTTGGTTCACGTGTTCAACCCTTTAAGCACCAGAGGGGTGTGCAGCTCTAAAAGTGAAGCACTTCTTGGACAAACCAACTGCACCATAGGAATGCATTTATTTGCCCCCTATTGTGCAGGTGGTTTGCCTCAAAATGGCTCCACTTTTTTGTGAATGGTAGTAAACATAAGAAAATGCAATCATTATATATATATTTAAGGACCAGACACATTGCTTTGCAATGCATTACACACCCCTCTGGTCATGAAAGGGTTAACCTCTTGATGCTAGTGATGTCTATAACTCATTGAGAAGCAATGCTTGTAGACCTCTTCAATCCACAATGTTTACTAATTATGTAATGAGAAAGTCAGGACTTAGCTCTTATTTAGATTGCAAATTGTAAAGATTTTTCCCTGTTTGAAACTCCCAATGAACAGCAAATGGTTTATTGCAAAACTATGTGTTGGATTGTATGCATACCAAGCTCTACCATACAGTAGATAGGTTATAATGTAATGCAAAGGCATTAGGTATTAACAAGATATACAATGGTAGAGATATGTGTTAGCACCAGCATTCACTTTGGTCTTAATTCAAAATGAACAGAACACAAACCTTTTAAGATATGTTAGCCTAGGGCGGCCTTGGGCAACCTAGGCAATACAGTTGTTGAGGACTACAATTACATTGTCCTTGGCCAGGATGTGGGTAAGTAGGAAACTAAATTTTAGCCCTGACATGAATCAGGCAATTAGTTGTATAGAAGTGCTATAAGGTATAGTGTGATTGCGCATTCAGTAAGGACGTGAACAAAACTTTATGAAAATATGTCTCTCTATGACAGTGGTGAGCAATCGCTGAATTTCCAGCTCTTGAGGACTACAACTCCCATCATCTCCAACAAGCCACTGGCTGGTTAGGAATGAAGGGAGTTGTAGACCGCAACAGCTGGTGAGCCAAAGGTCACTACCCCTGTCCTAAGTATGCAATACTGTTAACCCTTTCAGTGCCAGAGGGGTACACAACGTATTGCTTTGCAATGCGTTGCATACCTCTCTGGCACTCAAAGGGTTAATAAATAGAGCAAAACACATTATTCAAATTATTTTATATTCTGTTTTGCACCTTTGAATCATTTAAATCTAAATGAATTTATGTTGACATATAGAAGGGTTACTCAAAATATTATGGTAGAACCCTTTCATTGTAGTATAACTCTCTGTGGAGCCCTACATATCATAACCCTTTAACCCACTGCATACTAGTGAGGTCTCTAATAGGCTTATGCAATTCCTCCTTGTTGGAATTTCTGCAGAAAATGAGCTGTATTCCACTTTTCCCATGGAAATTCCCAAGCGGGAAGAAATGTAGTAAAACTTACCTCCAGTAGGTGCAAAACCTTCCAGCAGTGTGTTCCAATTCCCAGTGCAGCTTTTCCTATGTTTCTGTGATATCATAATGTATATACGCACACATTCCAGTAATTTAAGACTAACTTATGTAAATACATTTTATCAGTTAACTGTATTTAATATTTTACCTTAGAGGAGGCTAAAGAAGGTGCTTATTACATGAGAAATGTAAAATAAATAAAACTGTAGTTTCATATAATAGTAGGTAGTAAAAGAAATGATACAACAGGAAAAATGACCACTCTTTATTTTGATACTGGAAATCAGGTACAAAACAGCAACAATCCACAGTGCTTCTCAGACTGGGTTCTGTAGAACTTCAGGGTTTCCTGAAAAAGTGCAAGTGGTTCCTAATTGCAAATGTAAGTAATGGTGGACAGTGAAGCAAGGCTGGGGTGACATTTTATGCACGGTATTTACAAACAGAAAAGGATAGAGGATGGCACCCCTTGTGCGATTACCCAAATTTTGCTTCACAACCACCACCAAATTCACCTCTTGGTCACATACTCACAAATGGGGTGGATAAGATATTACGTGTATAATACTCAGCACATAACACTTGTAGGGCTCATTCACTCAGAGTATGATGAATCACTCTGATTCAGTACTTTTCATGTATTCATTCTCCTCCAGAAATACAGAAATTAAAAAAGAAAAAGTGCCCCAATAGTGCTACACTGTTTAACCATACAATTAAAAAGGTGTAGGAAAGTATTGCACTGAAATTTAATATTGATCAGAGTGGGAATACACTCAGCTGACAAACTCATGCTTGGAGAATGAACCCATCTCCATTTGGGGATCTGAGAATCAGGAATCAGCTGGAATTAAATCTGGATGCTCTCCAAATAAGATTTATCCAAACTGAAGTTGATTACAAAAAGTTGTGTAACTTTAAATACATTAAAAGATGTATGCAACAATGTCTACTTATGCGTTCCGTGCCGGAAACTCTGCTTTATCAAAGCCTTAAGGCTTAACCACACATGCATTTATAGCCACCTTAGCCTTGCCATTACTGATGTATATAATGTTCCATGGAACCTCTTATTCTTGTTCAGGGAATCCTGGGATTCATCATAATACAGTTTTAGAACCAGTGCTATACAGTGATTCAGAGTAACCGCTTTCAACATCTGTTTCCCAATGTTCTTTAGTACCTCATTTCTGAACAGCAAATCAACATAAAAATTTTAAAACAACCATACAGTTTATATTATCAAACAAATGTTAAGCAATCATTTTAGAAATTAGCTTATTTGTTGAATGTATAATATTAAAACTTTCATCATGTTAGTTGGTTAGGAAGAAATAAAAAACTGTAGTTTTATCCTGTTCTTAGCTATGTTTTGTAACATATTCTATATGAAACATTTATGTAACCTTCTAAACCATATTTCTTTTTAGTGTTCACCTGCTATTGGATATTTCTCTTATAAGTTATTTCTTTGTACATTTTACCTTTATTGCATTAATTATTCAAAAGTATAGCACCTCAAGAGCTGTCTGTTAAAAAAAATAGAATAAAATGAGATCTGGATCAATACTGTGAACAGTTTTCTGCAGTCTAAGTAAAAATTTTAACACTGTTGTACTAAGAGGAACTGCACCAAACCAACTGCATCTTAAGGAACAAATAAACATTCTCATTAACTTAAATGGGACCTGGCCTGCTCCATAATTGCTAAGAAATAAGTACTTTAGGATTTGTTGAAGAATGGAGTTGATCTATCAAAATATATCTTAAAGGGATAATAATGTTTCACAAAAACAGCAGCTCTAATTAACCTTCATAGTATTTGGGCCATGGGGAGTGTTATTTCAATACTGTTAGAGTTGTAGTTCAAGAGTAATTGAATGATAAAGTCCCCCCCCGCCCCTTTTACCTAGTGTAACACTGCTCACCTCAGATGTGGAATCTGGTTGCTTGACCAGACATAACAGAAGGGGACAATCTTCTTCCTATGAGAACAATGAAAACCCTGCCCCCTTGACAGGTTTTTCAGCTTTTTCCCTTATCTTAACCACTTAAGGACCGGCCGTGCACGTACTTAGTGGTCCCTTAAGGAAAACGGAGCATTTTTTTTGTGCAATCTGATTCCAGACTCCCCGAGCGGCGTGCAGCTGCGCGGGGAGCCCGGAATTCCATGACGGTCCAGGACCATCATGAGTCCTTAAGGGTATAACAACCCATGACGGTCCAGGACCGTCATGGGTCCTTAAGAGGTTAATTGAAAATTGTCCCTCTCTGCAGTCTACCTGGATACTCCCTGCTGCCTGAGCTGAGCAGTGTTATATCAGTAAAAGGGACGGGAGGGGGATACCTTATCATTCAATTACTCTTGAACTACAACTCTGACAGAATTGAAATAACACTCTCCAAGGCCCAAATACTATGATGATTAATTAGAGCTGCTTTTATTATGAAACATTACTATCGCTTTAAAAATAAACCCTTAGTATGCACAGAATAGCTATCTCCCAATACCAAAGTTATAGCTATCTTTCCATTACTACAACAAGACAGCTTCTACAACTTCACTGAGGGTGAAGGGGTGTACTAATATGATCCCTAAAATAGGTAACAAAATGTATATATTGGTATATTATCTTCCTAACGCCTACACAGAAAATACTTATGTTTAAACTATGTGTTCAAAGTGGAGGATGGGAGTGTATAGGTATTTTGTAGACGTTTGTTCTCCTTAGCCTTGTTCCTCTTCATGTACTAACAAGGTGAAGAGGGAATCAAAAATAAAATTATTCTTTTATCCTGCCCGTACCATAGGGGTGGCATTTATGGTTTGCTTGCTTAGTGGCATGTGCAACTATGCGCAACAGCATGAGTAATTTTCAGACAGTCTGATGACCCAGTACCTTTTTTTTTAACTGGTACTACGAGTCCACAAGAAAAATCACCACTGTATGCCATCAAAAGAGTAATTTGCAATTACAGAATGAGGTGATCTGATATATTTCTACCTAGAAAATGACCCCTGAGCTCTGGTTTGCATTGAACAAGAAAACATAGATGCAGTGCCATATTTGCAACCCCCCACCCCATTTACTGCAGATTTTCGCCAGTTCTTCTTAATACATAATCCTCCTTTAGTGTCAAACCCAGGATTTTCAGAGAGGGATTTTCAAAAAAATAACAAGTATGGACAAATGTTTTTGTGGAACTCTTTACTCAGAAGCCATTGCAGTTGCCTTTGCATAAGCCAATGGCCAGATGATGATCATGGCAATTGTAGTCAAAAGCTAGAGGAAAGAAGTTTGCTTCTCCTGTATAGTCATATGCCAAACTGGAACAAACATTTCTCCTTAATGGAGCTCTAAAGTTTGCTGTCTCTCTGATCTGATGGTGCAGAAGAACACAAGAGTATTTTCCATGCAACTTGAAAACCCCTCTCCCCAGTTTCCCCAGTATGATAAGTGAAGCAATACACAGAAGACAATTTGCTCTTGCATAGATTACCAGTGCATATGGGGCACATATGTTATTTAAACTTACACAAAGCAAGTCCTGCTATTAAATTTATCATTCCCAAATGATATTTTAGCAGCAGTTATGTATTTTATCAGTAACAATAAACCAGTGAAAATGTATGTTTCCAGACAGGGGAAACTTTTTGGGAACATTCAAGCAACCATAATTTGTCCCGTGAGAGCAGGGTTCCTGTCTTTTATCAATGCAGTGATAATAGCAGTCCCAGCGCATACAGTCTGTTGAAGTAGAGTTGGATCCTGTAAAATATAAAAAATGTAATTTTAAGTATTAATTTTCAGGTGTTAAGATTCAGCATTAGTTTAAATTTGCTTCTTTGTTGCTCACACTATACCACACTACTGTTAACCCCTTGCATACTAGAGATATTTCCAAAGCATTGAGCTGAAAGAGAAAAAAAAAGTAACTCAATTCCTATTGTTACTCATTGTCATTTGGGTCCCAACTAGGACTTTTCCAAGATAAAGTATCTGAATGTAAATATTGTAGTACTGACAGGTGCTTCAGTATTACTTGAATTCAGCATTTCTTGCACTCAGGTGCTTCAGTATTACTTGAGTTCAGCATTTCTTGCACTCAGGTGTGACAGTATTACTTGCAGTCAGACTGAATGTCTACTTGGTATGACAATAAAGCCATTATACAGAAAATAACACACAAAAGTACAATTCTGGACTATGAATGCTAGAGTGGTTTGCAGTACATTGCTGGAACTGTATAGTTGGACGTCCGACCAGGTTCTATTACTTCAAGCAACACTCTCAACCCCAGGTACAATGTTGATTGTCCATAGGACACTATAAAATGCTAGTCAGAGAGTCTCTCTCTGCATCATATAGAGTAAAGGTTCACCTCACATAAGGGGAGGGATGGGGGACTTTAGAAGTATTACATTAGAACTATAAAAGTTTGAGCAATGGGACTTAGAGCATTTACCTTATTTTTCAATATGTACAATATTAAAGATTATTAAAATAAAGTATTATTATCCCTTTAATCAAATAATTATATGCAAGCAACATGTTGCAGGAGTAAGTGTTAATATCGAGTACCGGTAAATATACATGTACATCAATAATCTTTATTTTTGCTTTTAGCCATTTTGGTCAAAATTGCTTATTCTACAGCTGTTTAAATAATTTATTTTTCCATTTGGTGTGGTTAACAAAACCTGGGCTGGAACTGTTCACATATGTGGCCCTTCATTGCCTGTCACTGGTACTTATGAGTTTGTGAGTGAGTGTGTGTATATGTGACTGTGTACATGTGTGTATGAGTGTATGTATGTATGTATGTATGAAACAAAATTACAAAATATGCCTAAACACAACAATGTACATGATTATTTTTATGAACTAGTCTGCAGTTTCTACATATGCTCAGTCCCCGCTTGTTAAACCATGACAATATTAGAATATTCTTGTGATGTGATCAGTGATGTTCAAATGATGTACATAAATATGGCTTTTAACCATCTGAGTGCCTGAGGAATGTGTAATGAATTGCTTTGCAATGTGTTGCATACCCTGCTCTTAAGTGGTTAATAAAGCATTAAATAGTCCTATATTAGCCTTTTGTTATTCCAGATGGATGTGAAATGCATTGTTTCACAATACACTGCATACCACTTAGGCACCTTAATAATCAGGATCTATACAATAACCTAAGGCCAGTGAGTTGTTTTATCCATAATATCTGCCACTCATTCTCACAGAAACAATACAATATATGGTTCAATCAACATGGTAAATATGAAGGGGATAAGAAGAATCTATTGTTGGTTTTGTGTTCCTCCCCATTGAGAAACATTGATGAGATACATGGAGATGAGGCACAGAATAGTTGCAAGAAAACCAAACACCTAAAAAATAAATGAAGTTATCATTTTAATTAAGTTTTTAAATAAGTCGTCACAGGCATAATACCATATTAGTTAGGTACGTCTTGACATCTGTCAAGGTGCAGCAGTAGTGAACGATCAGGGACAACAGGTGTGGTAAGTGCTAATATCAATAGATTTGCATATATTTAGACACGGTCACTTGACACAGTCTGCACAAAAAAGTATGAATCAGTGTCACTATACATAAAAAGGTGTTACAGTTCATAGAAAAGTCATTAGAAAATATCAGGATTCTTGCACTTAAATTCTGTAAAGCCTAAACATACCATATGAACTAAATGCATGGTTTTCTGAATCTAGCCCCCCCACCACCGCCCCAAACTTGTGCAGGTACTGTATGTACTTATCCTTCTTTTCACTTGATGCCTATGCGATTTCACGAGGGGTAGGGATATTGAGGCACCTATTGTACTTCCTACTGATCACTCAGCAGCAAATATAGTGTTTGTGCAGGGGCAACTCTGCTCAAGCTCTGAATTACTGCTGGGAATGCCCTAATTACAGTTTGCCTTGGTGAATGCTCAGTTTGATACATGATTTGAGCAGAAAAATTGCATGCATGTGCACACGCACACACACTGTATAAAGACCTCCTCCTCTGTACTCCTGTCAAACAAATCTAGAGCCACTTATTCTGGTGGGTCCACTTTTAAAGGGATAGAAATGTTTCAAAATAAAAGCAGCTCCAGTTAATCTTCATACTATTTCAATACTGTCAGAGTTGTAGTTCAGGAGTAATTGAATGATAAAGTATCCCCCTCCCATCACACTTCCCCTCAGATGTGGAATCTGGTCTTAAGACCAGACAGCTCACAGCAAGGGACAATCTTCTTACTGTGAGAACAATGAAAACCCTGCACCCCTTGACAAGTTTTAACCTTATGCTAATTGAAGATTGTCCCTCTCTGCAAGCCAACTGGACACCACCTTTCTGTTCTGAGGTGAGCAGTGTTACACTAGGTAAAAGGGGTGGGAGGGGGATATTTTATCATTCAATTACTCTTGAACTACAACGCTGACAGTATTGAAATAACACTCTCCATGGTCCAAATACTATGAAGACTAATTGGAGTTGCTTTTATTTTGAAACTTTTCTATCCCTTTAAGGCTACTTACATAAAACAACTGGTTGGACAAACATTTCCATTTAGGATTTTTTTTTTTAATCCTAACCGACCGATATACTCATCCCATACTTAGTTACAATGATCTAGGGGGAGACAAAACTTCAATAAAACATTCTCCAATTTTATGGCAAGACATGGAGGCTCCTATTATGCATAAACTCCATCTTTACTACTCCAGCAGCAAAACAGTTAAAGAAAAAAAAAAGTGTATACAACAGAATGATAACCCCGCCCCTTAGATAATGCTTATCCAATCACATCACAATAAGCTGTATAACTGTAGGGTCCAATAATCCCACTTCCTCTTCTTTGCTGCTCCTGGCACAAGATAAGTACTCTGTGGTTTTGCTTAATAAATTTGATAAAATATTTGCTTTGTGTATAATTGATAAAATGTGTATTATATTTTATCTGGTGTGTAAGTGAATTTGTTTAATCTATATTGTCTATTTCATTTGTTTATACTTTCATTCTTAGTTTTTTCTTGGTCCCCTGAGGTTATTGATTTGCCTCTTATTTTCTTGTGAGGTTTGCCCTTTGTTTTGTATCCCTGGTATATTTATTTCCCTTCTCTAATAGGTTTTCCCCTCAGCTTGTCAGCTTGTCTTTACTCAGCTCCCTTTAACTTTCTGAGCATATTCCCTACATCAGAACTTGCCTCTGCATTCTTTTTCCTTTTATTCTTTGCACTTTTGTGGGGTATTTCTCTTTGTTAAGTGCCCGTTTTCTATTGTATATCCCTACTCGTGGTGGCCATCTTGGATTTGGGCATCTTGCCCTTTCTTCTTTTCTGAGCATGTGCAAACCTTTCTTCACAGTACACACCATTTTGTGACATTTATTATCACTACAGATGTTTTGTTTGTTTTTTTTTGCTAGACAACAGACCTTTCCTGACTTGGTTATATATAATTGCCATTGTTTTTATACTTTTCTGGTTTATATTTCTCTTTTTAGACATACTTTTTTGCTGTCCTTTTGGAATTTACTTCTACAAGACAATTCTGCTGGTTTAAAGTGATTGTTTTTTCTTGTATCTTTCATCCCAGTTTTGTCTTTAGAGTTTTGTTCCCTTGGACATTAAAAATGTCTCACAAAAAATTAATTTCATCCATTACTCCATAAAAATGTAATAGGATCCCTCCTCATTTTATGTTGGAGGATAATATTTCCAATTCTGATTCTCAAGAGGCAATTGGCATGTCATCAAGGCCTGATACTGAACAGAATATTCAAGCCTTGATGGATCAATCTGTCAATAAATCTGTATCTAATGTCATTTCTTCTTGCAAGAATCAGATAACAAAAACTTTAGTGATTGCTGATGTCCTTAATCAAACTAATTTGAATAAGCCTCCTCAAACTTCATTAAAACCTCAATTAATTGGCAATAAAAAATTTCTGACACCTCACCTGAGAGAGAGAAACTCAGGAAAATTTCAAAGGCTAAATGAATTATAAAACTAACCATTGTTCTTCACAGAAAAGAGAACATTCTTGTTCTCGCCATGGAAAAGCTAGAACATCCAGCACGGAAAATTGTGGTTCAAACCCACATAAACGAACCTCAGCTCAGGAGGATGATTTGCCGAGAAAGAGAAACAGGAATCAGTCTAAACCAGATTCCTTTTGTCTGGACTGTCTTACTGAGGAGTCCAATTATGAGTCAGATGAACATATGGGCCAATTTTCTGATGAAATATTACAGGATGAAAATGGTATAGACAGTACTAAACAAGGAAATAACGTAATTCGTGATGAACAGGGTCAACCACTTTTCAATCCAGAGGGTATTAAATACCCCAGATAAGCTGAATGTATACCTAAAGATCATATATCCAAATACATAGAATTTTGGATCAGGAAAGCTCTGGACACAAAATCCAGAAATAAGTCTGAATGCCTGAGGCCATCTATTAGTAAGATTTGCGAAACCCCATTTATGGACCCTCAGATGGCTCAATACATATATCAAATTCTGGTAGAGACCCTAGAAAGGAAGTTGAAGTATCTCTGAGGCAATGTCAGGACAAACTTTCAGATATTGTTGGCCCACTAGCAAGATCTTTATTCTGACTAAGGAAGCGGTATCTACCAATACCCCAGTGGACTTAAATACTCCTAGAGGTTGGATACAAAGAAACTTTTGTCTGTTGAGTAATGGCAATACGGATCTCTCAACAGAAAGACACAGGGTAATTTTACTTGGAACAGACCCTAAGTTGTCTGACATGGCTTCCATGGAAGCAGAACCATAAGCTAATGGTCTTCTTTTTGGTGAAACCTTCATAAAAAAAATTTAGGTAAATTCATGAATACATTCACAGCTTTGGATAAAGCCCAAACTTCAATAAAGAAAGTTTTTTAACAGTAAGGTTTTCATTAGGGTTGGGAAAAGCAGGGGCCATTTCCTGGCCGGTCGGTCAGTTCCTTTAGAGGACAAACAGGAAATACCAAGACCCTTCTTATTTTGGGAGAGGAAATTTCTCCCAGGACACCAGAGCTCCCCTTCCTTTCTTCCCTCTGTGCGGCAGGGTCTAAACAGCCAAGAGTTTGAGAGGTTTAACCTCGTTCATGACCCTTTCCAGGTAAGTGTTTTTTCCCCCTCTTATCATTTTCTCCGGGAAAAATGGGTGGCAGACTCACCCATTTTTTCTAAGCCTGGTGATCAGCTAACAGCAAATCTGTGGGTATTACAGACAATGCAAGATCATCAGATAAAAATTTTATTGTACTCCTCATCAGACCCTAATACCAAATTCTTTCCTGTACTCCAGAGAAGAAGCTCTGTTAATAGATGCTTCTCATACAAGGGGTCTCACGAGAGGTCTCTCGGAGTTCGGTGACGTCACATGGTTTGCCAGTGAGAATCTCGCGGGTAGTCTCGCGAGAGGTCTCACACCACTGGGTAATACCATGGGACGTTCCTGAGATAGGGGGAAGCGTTGCCTCTATTTGTGTGCGTTCATTTAACATTATGAAGGTTGGTGACTGTGTATTTCAAACAAGTAATTCCCCACCAGGTAGACTTTTGTCTTTCTTATTGAGATGTATGTGTTTTTTTTATTCTCGCGAGATTTTTGGATATCATTCTTCTCGCGATATTCTATGTTTTTTTCACTGTGGGTGTGTGGGGAACGCCGAAGTTTTGGTACTTACTATATAAAGAGGGGCTCAGCATGGAGGTAAGAAATATTTGATTAAATTTGTATGTAGCAGATTGCCTATTTTTGCCTAATAGATTGATAAAGGGGTATAACCCCGAAATGCGTCCTTAGGCATATTTAATCATTCGAAGCAAAATGCTATATTAATGTTTTATGATTTTATTTGAATAAATTTTATTTTTTATGAGATCAAGGATCCGTTTTTTTGAATACAGAGTGACTGAATCGGGGCAGTCTATGTTTTCCCCGTTTGCTTGAGCTGGTTATATGGTGTACCAGCTACTTCATTTGAAGACTGTGAGTATCCATTTGCTTTGTATGTCCAGAGGGGATTTGAGGTGGTTTGCGCTCTTTCTGTTCGTGTGTTTCTTCTTTTTCAAGGATTCCAGAGGAAGATAGGAGTCCTTTAGATGCAGCATCCATCTTGTGTTGGACTGAGTGAGGGCAGTTGGATTCACTCATAAGTACATGCTGATCACTATTAGTGGTCTCTGATATTGTGAGTATAGTGGTGAACTGGTGGAGGTCCCATATTTGTGACATACTGCACTAGGAGCGCCCTTTTTTCTTCTATGTTACAAATCATGCTGGAATGTCTGGGCACGTTGGTGCCTGGAATGGAACCTGGATCCCGTTTCTTCCATTTTAACAGCCAACGTTAACTTTTTGTCTTCTTGCTTTCAACAAGGGAAAGCTTACAGAACTATAAATTGCTATAGATCATCTATTTCAGCAGGTCATAATCATACTGAAGATTTTCCCTTCAGGTCAACATCCTTTAGTATGTAAATTGATGAAAGGTATTAAATTGTCTACACCACCTTCTACTAGGTATTCTGATTTTTGGAAGTCAATATCGTCCTTTATTTAATAGAATCCTGGCCTCCTAACGAGATGTTTTCTTTTAAACAGCTTTTGGCCAAACTCACCATGTTTTTTCTAAGTTCATTCAGAAGAGTGTCTGATGTTCATGCTTTGGATATTTCTAACAGATTTCTTGAACTTGACAGTGTAAGACTGTTGATTTCTAGACATACTAAATCTTTGTCTAGGGAAATCTTTTATCCAAGCTTCCCTCATGATCCTCAGCTCTGTGTTGTTCTTTGTCTGAAGGCATATGAATCTGTTACTGCTAAATTTAGAGCTACTAATTCACACCAATTACTGATTTCATTTATGAAACCTTACCTTCCAGTTTCAACAGCTACTTTGGCAGGATGGATTCACTGGATCATGCAGTCATCTGGTATTGATACAAAATACACTCCTCTAGTGAAGCAATGGCTTCCAAATAGCTTCTTGCAGGTGGCAGACTTTAGGACATTCTCAAAGAGGCTGATTGGTACAGAGAATCCACCTTTAAGACCTTTTATTTCAAACCTAGTACTCATGTAACTGCTAATGTTATACAACAGCTTTAAACTTGCATAATAGGAGCCTCCTTGTCTTGCCATAAAATTCGAGGATTTTCCTAACTTCGTGAAGGAAAGTCAGGATTTTATTAAAGACACGGAGGCGAGTATTATCCCTCCCAAATTAACCCTCCCTTTTTTACTTTTATGTTTTTCTCCTTTAGGATAGACAACCTCTGTATTCATGGGAATCATCAAGGAGTTTCAGACACTTATGTTTCAGAATCCTGTTTATAGAAGTTGCTACAGTTGATGTTTTTCGCGGCATCAAAGAAGAGGAAGTGGGATTAATGGATCCTACAGTTATACAGCTTATTGTGATGTGATTGGATAAGCATTATCTAAGGGGTGGGGTTATCATTCTGTTGTATACAATTTTTTTTTTCTTTAACTGTTTTGCTGCTGGAGTAGTAAAGATGGAGTTTATGCATAATACTCGTCTCCGTGTCTTTAATAAAATCCTGACTTTCCTTCAAGAAGCTAGGAAAATCCTTGAATTTTGTTTCATTAGGGGAAAACAAAATCCTTCCTGGCTCCCAGTAATGGCATTCCAGTGTTCCCTGGATCAAACACCTCCCTGGACTGGTCTAATAATTACTTAATCTGCGGGTTAAATGATTATATAGGTGTTAATTGCATTACTTACTTACAGGACATTTTAACTGGCATTACTCATATGAGTCTATTTATTAATTAGCTGTGTCAGAGCTGTGCAAACTCTTTTGTGATTTATTTAATAACTGACCGGCTCTGGTGCTTATAACCTTTGTAGGGAAATCTTTCCTGTGACTCCCTTACCTTCAGACCTGAGAAGTGGCTGCTTTCTTGTTCCTGCAGATAAACTACACTGTTACACTCAGGACAGGGTGTAATAGCGCTATGTTTGGCTGCAGGAACATGTAGCAGCCACTACTCAGGTCTGAAGAGGTGCACAGCAATCATTTCCTTCAAATTGTATAAGTGCCAGAGCTAATCAGCTATTAATTAAAGAGAAAAAAACAATCTGCACAATGGTGGCACAGAGATAATAGATTACGTAGACCTTCATTGTATGAAAAGCGGATTTATTCTGGAACAAGCCAATTGCACTTTAGGGGTAGGGTTGCCACCCAGCCGGTATTTTACTGGCAGGCTGGTAAAAAAATAGGATTTTAGTCTTACCTGTTAAATCCTTTTCACTTAGTCCATACAGGTCACTGGTACTCTACTCTACTCTGGGAGGCGTAAGTCCCCTTTAATAGGCAGGAACAACTATGCAAATAATTTGCAAGGGGCGGAGCCTCCCCTCTTACTTAAGCCACCTTCTGGCCAGAGCCACTTTAGATTGATTTGAGACCCTAAAACTGACCTCAGGTAAGCAAAAAGAAAGACTCCTGTGAGCATGCCCGAACGGTCTCCCACTGAATGCCACAGGAGAGCCAAGACTGGTCCCTTGACAGGGTGGGAGACCAGTGACCTGTATGGACTAAGTGAAAAGGATTTAACAGGTAAGACTAAAATCCTATTTTCACTGTCGTCCAATACAGGTCACTGGTACTCTGGGATGTACAAACATTGAGCTGATCCAGAGGCGGGAAGTAAGGCAAGGACCAGGCGCAAGGCCCAAGTCACTAGAACTGTTATGACCAGTTGATAACATAGCCCAAACTGTAAGTGTCAACGGACACCAACCAAGGGAACAATCCCTGAACTAACACAGCACACGGAACTAGAGCCAACCGGGCTCAACAGTAAAGAAGCACTAAGGATCACAGAGCGGAAGACCTACACAGGCAAGACTGCCTCCAGGACCTTCCTTCCAAAACTGGCATCAGCCGAAGCCAGTACATCAACTCGATAGTGCTTAGAAAAGGTGTGCACAGAGGACCAAGTGGCCGCTCTGCACAGTTGATCAGCAGAAGCTTGATTCTTGTAGGCCCAAGAGGCCCCAATAGATCTGGTGGAATGGGCAGTCACCCGGAAGGGAACATGCTTATTCCTCAACTTATAGGCTTCACGGATGGTAGCCTTAATCCAAGAGGCAATGGTAACTTTGGAAGCCGGTCTTCCTGCCCTAGGCCCCTCAGGAATGACGAATAGAGCGTCAGACTTCCTGATAGACTCGGTGCGATGAACATAAAACTTGAGGCAACGCACCACATCCAACAGATGGAGATCTCTTTCCTTGTCAGATGAAGGATTAGGGCAGAAAGAGGGAACCACAATCTCCTGATTGATGTGAAACTCAGACACAACCTTGGGCAAGAATTCCTTGGTAGTGCGAAGCACAGCCTTATCCTTGTGGAACACCAGGTAAGGAGGTTTACAAGACAAGGCCTGTAACTCTGCTACCCGGCGCACTGACACAACAGCCAAGAGGAAGGCCATCTTCCAAGTCACAAGACGTAACGGAATGGAAGCCAAGGATTCAAACGGTGGTCGCTGAAGAACTCCCAGCACCAAATTGAGATCCCACTGGGGAGCAGGACTCTTAAAGGCAGGTCGAACATGAGTCACACCCTGGAAGAAGACTTTCACATCAGGAAGGACAGCAATCCGTTCCTGGAAACACACAGACAAGGCAGAAGTCTGAACTTTGAGGGAACTCAGACTGAGCCCCTTATCCACACCGTCCTGCAAGAAGGCCAGGACAGTGGGAAGATGGAAGTCAAGTGACAACTTCTTGTCAGAGCACCATGTCACGAAAGTTGACCATATGCGATGATAGATCTTGGAAGACACAGGCTTACGAGCACTGAGCATCGTCGATACCACAGAAGGAGAAAAGCCTTTCTTTGCTAGAATCGAGGATTCAACCGCCATGCCATCAAATGGAGAGAGTGAACATCCTCTTTCCACAGATACCCCTGAAGAAGCAGGTCCGGACGGGCTGGAAGTGGGATTGGATCCTTCACTGACATGGCCATCAATTCCGGAAACCAGGACTGGCGAGGCCAGTTTGGAGCAATCAGGATGACAGGACAACGTTCCCTCTTCAACTTCTGGATAACTCTGACCAATAGAGGAAGAGGAGGGAAGATGTAAGCCAGGGGGAAGTCCCAAGGGATCGACAAGGCATCCACTGCTAGAGCAAGGGAGTCCCTCAACCGGGAGCAAAACACCGGAACCTTCCTGTTGTGTCTGGTAGCCATCAGATCCACCACAGGCATCCCCCACCGTTGAGTGAGCATGTGAAACACCTCTGGGTGAAGAGCCCATTCTCCGCTGTCGACGGTATGACGACTGAGGAAGTCTGCCATGACGTTGTCCACGCCTGGAATATGAACCGCAGAGATGACAGGCACGTGATCTTCTGCCCAAGACAAAATATCCTTGACCTCCCACCAGGCGGAACCGCTTCTTGTGCCGCCTTGCCTGTTGATGTAAGCCACCGCCGTGGCGTTGTCGGACTCCACTCTGACTGGAAGACCGGTCAATTGAGACTCCCAGTGCCTCAGGGCCAGCCGAACAGCTCGAAGTTCCAGAACATTGATGGAGAGCAAGGATTCCTCCAGACCCCATTTCCCCTGAGCACTGAAGCGACCCCAGATTGCACCCCAGCCCCGAAGGCTGGCATCCGTAGTGACTGTGGTCCAAGGAGGAACTAGAAAGGATTTCCCTTTCAGGAGATGAGAGAGATCTAACCACCAGTGCAGACTCGACTCGACATGAGGAGGAAGAGAAACAGACAGATGTTGAGGATCTGGATGATTCTTGCACGTCTGGATCACAAACCTCTGAAGATCCCGGGAGTGTGCCATGGCAAATGGTACTGCTTCGATTGTGGAAATGAACTTCCCCACTAAGGACGACAACTTCTGAACTGGAATCTCGTCCATGTCCAGAATTCCAGCCACTCTGACAGCTATCTGGTGAGCCACGTCCTCTGGAAGAAACACCATGCATTGGCGAGTGTCGAACAGGAGACCCAGGAACAGAAGCCTCTGAGATGGAATCAAGTCCGACTTGTCCAGATTCAGGATCCAGCCATGACGGTTCAGGGTGTGCATGCACATCTGTAATTGCTGAAGGAGAAGCTCCGCTGAGGAGGCCTTCAGAAGGAGATCGTCCATGTAGGGGGTCACTCTGATCCCATCCTGATGGAGCACCGCTATCAAGGAGCCCAACACCCTCTGGAAGACCTGAGGGGCTGAAGTCAGCCCAAAGGGGAGCGCTGCAAACTGAAAGTGTCCCCTGTGGCAGGCAATCCTGAGGTACCGCCTGCTCTCTGGATGAATAGGGATGTGAAGATAAGCATCCTGAAGGTCCAGGGAGGCAAGAAACTCCCCTGGAGACATTGCCGCAATCACAGAGCGCAGGGACTCCTGGCGGAAGTGGGAAGTCACCACATAGGCATTGAGATCTTTGAGATCCAAGATGGGACGGGCTCCTCCGTCCTTTTTGGCTACCACAAACAGGTTGGAATAAAATCCTGAACCTGTGTCCCCCTGAGGAACCGCCTCCAGGACCTCTTTGTCCAAGAGATCCTGAATAGCGTCGTCGAACAGACGCCTTTTTGTGGGTTCCTGAGAAGGACGACCGAAAAGGAGGAAGGGAAGAGAAAGGGATCCTGTATCCCTCTGACACCACCTGAAGAACCCATGGGTCCGCCACTGACTCCTCCCAAGTCCGGCGAAAGATGCGGAGACGACCGCCTACAGCCGGATGCGGACCCGGGTTCGGCGAGTCATGCCGAAGCAGTCTTGGAGGTCTTGGCCTTGGAGGCAACTTTGGGCCTCCAGGACTGTTTGGGCTTGGAGGAGGAGCGCGTAGTGGGAGGACCCGTTTGGGCCGAGGAGCGTGTCTCAGTCTGAAAGGAACGAAAGGACCGATTGCGTTTGGCTGGAAACTTTTTCTTAAAGACTGAGGGTAGAAGAGTACTTTTACCGCCAGTAGCCTCACTGATCATTTCTTTGAGTTCAGACCCAAAAAGCAAATTCCCCTGAAAGGGCAAGGAAAGCAAGGCTTTCTTAGAGGCTGTATCAGCAGACCAAATCTTCAGCCAAAGAGCGCGTCTAGCCACCACAGAAGAAGTGGAGGCCCTCGCCATCATGCGCACAGCATCAAAAGCAGCGTCAGCAACATAGTTCTGAGCTTCAGTGATATTAGCAAGAAGCTGCAACTGTTCAGATACAGGCGCATCCTGGCGAACCGCTTCAGTCAGTCGTTCAGTCCAGGCCGCAATAGCTCTATTAACCCATGCCACAGCAAAAGTGGGGCGCATGGCTGTGCCAATGGAGGCAAAAATAGACTTAAGAGAGAGCTCTAGTTTCTTATCCGTCCAGTCCTGCAAGGCAGAGGCATCTGAGACAGCGAAAGCAGTAGATTTGGATAGTCTAGACACAGGAGAATCCACTTTGGGAGGATGAACCCATTTTGCCAGCTCCGCCTCAGGAAAAGGGTAAAGTTTAGCAAACTTTTTGGAGACAGAGGAAGATCTATCAGGATTCTTCCATGCCTCAGAGACCAGACGGGCAAGAGTAGGGTTAGTTGGAAAACAAACAACTGGTTTAGATGGCTTTTTCTGAAAAACATCAGTAGGATCATAAGTGGATTCCTGAGTCAGAGGAAGGTTGAGCGTATTCAGAACCGCTCTGATCAGACCCTCAGCCGAAACTTCAGGGTCACACTCATAGGGGTCCCCAATGGACCTGTTAGATTCAATAACAGTACGTTCCTCAGCATCAGAATCCTGTAAAAGTTCTTCTTCAGAAGAATCAGTGATATCAGGAGCTCCCTGTGGCTTAGGCAGGGAGGTCCTGATAGTAGAGGGGGTCTGCCAGACCTGGAGAGCCCCCTGTACCTGAGAGGGAAAGAGTTGAAGCGTGGATCTGAGATCCCTAGTGGCAGCTTTAAACTCCCTCACCCAAGATGGCTCAATAGCATGGCTGGGAAGCCCAGGGTTGCTATCTTGACCAGTACAATTAGGGCATAGATCCCCCACATTATCGCCATCCAGCCCAATGTGGCAAGAGGAGCAAAACGCCATGGGGGTAGCGGACCCCCCATCCTCCTTAGACTTGGGTCTAGCCCCTAGCTCCAGTGAAGTAGACATGCTCACAGCGTCAATATACCCCACTAATAACACTATCACCCAGAAAAAGTGTTAAGATTAAAGTTTCACCCCAGAAATGTTCTAAAAACGGACTTATCTGGCCAGCGAAGGGTTAATCTGTTGAGGAGAGAGAAGGCTCGGTCCCTGCGTAGTGTACTCGCCTAGGAAAAGTACCACAAAATGGCGGCCGTCATGACAGCCAATCAGAAATGAGCGCGAACCAAGCGCTCATGGGAAATGTAGTTTTCCTGTCCAAGTACCCCAAACATTGCCCGAAGCCCCCCTGAACACCCCACATGAATAAAACACATTCCGGATGATAGATCAGGAGCCTAGAATTAAAATGAGCCCTCTCTGAAGTTGCTGTGACAAGCGGTTCCAGAGATATGTCCCATACTGTGAATTCCCATAGAGAGTAAAGGAGCCCTTGCGTCTGAGCGGGAAAAAGCCGCGCTTAAAGGCGCGGAACACCATTTTTAATAAAGTTTAGTAAAACATTAAAAAGTGCCCAAACAAGCATGAAACACATGAGAAACATAAATAAATGAATACCCAATGCTCCAAAACTCAGAGAATAACACAGAAATTGCATAAACAGTAATAATGCAATAAAAACACCCTATGAGTGCTGGAGTGTATTAAAACTCCCAAATACAAGCCCATCAAAGGGACACTGTGGGGACAAGTGGACCTTCAGCACTCAATGGGTGACTCACCTTCCTTGCTGACTTCTGTCTTCAGGTGACCATGATAAGGAGGGAAAGAACCAGAGGTAAATTCCCCAACAGGGGAGCTGCTTAACACAAGCTGTCCCCTCTTCAGGGCATAGGTCCACAGAAAATCCCTGGAAGCTGCACCAGCCACTTTAAAGAGGGCAATTCACAGCCATGGTCACCCTCCTAATGGTGGTATTCCATATTTGAATAAAAAATAATAAAATACTAAGATGCATAGATGTTCTCTACCTGGTGTGGAAGCACACCAGGAACAAATCAATCTAAAGTGGCTCTGGCCAGAAGGTGGCTTAAGTAAGAGGGGAGGCTCCGCCCCTTGCAAATTATTTGCATAGTTGTTCCTGCCTATTAAAGGGGACTTACGCCTCCCAGAGTAGAGTAGAGTACCAGTGACCTGTATTGGACGACAGTGAAATTGGCTTCTGTCCAATGTTAAGTCTATGGAGGGAATGCCATGGCCGGTATTTTTCTGAAGAAAAGGTGGCAACCCTATTTAGGGGAGAAGTTAAAAAAATAAATCACACTGATTTAAATGGAACTTTTAACCCTATTAATGCTAGAGGACGTCAAAGCCAGTGAGATGGCTCAGTTGGTTAAGGTACCAGCTGTAGAATCTGTTCAAGCCACAAGGTCGCAGGTTCTAGTCCTAGCAAGGTCAGCTCAGCCTTTCACCCTTCTGAGGTACATAAAATGAGTCCAGGACATACTTGAAAACGAGAGATAATCTCAATGTATTCTTCTGGTAAAATATTTTCACAAAAAAAAAATTATTTAAACCAATAGGAATTGTGGGAATTTGTATTCCTATGGGATACTTGGTTTGTCCCAGAATTATACCACTTTGCATTTTAACATAAGGGACCTTTATTTATTTATTCATTGGTTACATTGGTACTGAATATCATGCTCACAAAGGAAAACATAATTCATCCCTCTGAAGTCTTGACGCCTTAAAGCAAAGAATCATGTCTGGCTCAATGGACATGATATCAAGCACAGATTAACCCTTTGAGTGCCAGAGGGGCATTGCAATGCACTGAATAACCCGCTGGTACTCAAAGGGTTAAAGACCAATTTGTAGCCCCAGTCCACTCTGATCTGATTAGTGGTCAATGGGACAATCTGCTCATATTACGATAAATTGGGTTTATTATTAGAAAGTGTTAGTAATCTTTTTTTTAGCCTCACATAGAAATAATACCAGTGCTTTATAAAGTTTACTAAAGGAGACTAATTTGAGCGAATTGGAAGCCATGAGAAGGCTCTCACTAGAAAAGCAGAACAATCAGTTATTAGTTTAGTTATCCTGACATCAAAGTATAATTCTATGCTAAGTGAAAACTGAGAGCCAGAGAGACCACGTTATGGAATGCTACCGTAGCCCTGACGGAGCAGGATTAAGGAAGGGATGTATCAAGTCTGACAGCACAGAGACAAGGCAGATCAATTGTATGGAGTAAAAATAATTGTGGGGGCTCCATGACACTATCAGCTTGATTTGCTAGCAGGCCATTCTGAGCCATATAGCGGAGTTACGTTTGACATGCTTCAGAAAAGTAGGTCACCAACACAAAGTAGTGGTAGCTGCTTTAAATTAAATAATGTGATAAGGTCACCTAGAGAGAATGTGTAGGGAAAACAGATCAGAGGTCTCAGGATAGACCTTTGGGCTACCACCACTTTGTCATAAGAAACAAAGAAATGAGATGTTAAGTAAAAAGGTAGTGTGAACTACCATTATTTTTCTGTGCATGAAGGTCATGTTTCACATTTGTTACTGCTATTACAGTGAAGTCTTCATTATGGAAAGCAGAATGTAAAGGGTAGAGTATGGGAGTAAAGAAAATGGCATGCACGAAATGGCCACAGTCTCGAACTGAATGAATTGAGCAGTTACAGGAATGTTAATGACTGCACCTTTCTGTATGCACTAAAACAGAGCAAAATTATTAAGAAGATTGAATTAAATCTGTTAGTACTAGACACCAGTGCTGCTATTTTACTTCCTGCACAAGGCACATTAGAGTTTGGAACTATCTGGCACTTTCTAAAACCACAACCACTATTTTTTAAACATTTGCTAGTTATCATTAATCGTAAAAAAAAGTATGCAGAAATTGAAAAGAAAATCACTATTTGTTAGGATCTACATTTTAGCTTTTTTGTATCTTTTCAAAAGATTTTGTGAGTGTGACAGTTCTGTGCATGCCATAATAGGAGAATTATGATAGACTAATGTAAAAGCCCGTTGATACGGGCCAGGGTCCGGGTACTATTAACCCTTTGAGTGACAGAGGGGTATGCAACGTACTGCTTTACTCCACGAGATGCAATCTTGTGTCGCCTCACTCACGCAATGCAATCATGCACAGTAGAGACTGCTGAACGCGGGCGGTCTCTACTGGGCATGACTGCATTGTGACAAACATTCTAGTGAATTATTATATAGGATGTATTTCTGTGCATCAATAATTGCTGTTTCACAAAGTAGCATAGCATTGGCAGTATACAGAAAGTAAAGAGGAGCCATACCACAGCAAAGCTAATAGCAATATGGGGTGGAATTAAAATTCCCATTTAGTTAAATGAGGTTTTTAACCACCTGAATACTAGTGTGGTCTCCTATGCATTGAAAGGCAATGTGTTGGAGAACCTTCTAGGTTTTGATGGGTTAAACTCTCCATTTAAATCAATGAAAATATGGGGAATTCTTAATCACGCATCTATGTGCACTTAGGATGCCCAAGAATTGCCCTTCAATTTCTTTCTGCATATTGCCTTTTGAGTGCAGTTAATAAATGTAATAATAATATCGTTTCAAGTGGATTTTAAACTTTCGCTTGTTATATTCTTTACTTCTCTATGTGATAACATGTTTTGTACAGAGGTTTAAAATTGCTCCAGACATCCAGAATTGTGATTTGTACACTTTCACATACAGAAAAATTTGTCCTTATTTTCAGATAATGGCTTGGATTACATTGCAGTTGATAACTCTCTCCTGGGTTTTAACTACTAATGTCTCCATAGACTTCAAATGGAATGTGTTAGATAAAATCAGTGATAACACTGATCAACTGCAAGTCAACCTTTTGGTTGCCATAGGGAGTACACAACACATTGCTTTGCAATGCGGTGTGTATCTCTCTAGCACTCAAAGGGTTAATCTAGGTGTGCAATGTATGCTGTAATTAAAATCCATGAATGCTAGATATCTCCAAAGCAGTGGGTAGAATCTATATGTGCCGGTAAAGTTCTTAACCCTTTGTGTACCAGAGGGGTGTGCAATGCATTGCAAAGGGTGAAAAGAAAACTGCTAATAATTCTCCACTGACCTTACCAAGGCCACAACACCCTAATGCCCCCTATGAATTTTGCTGTAGTTCCTTTGTTCAGTCAGTCCTTTCATGTTCATGGAGACAGACCTGACAGCTGCTGGTGACTTAAGCATAGTTCATGAGCCAACATAACCCTATACTCTGGTCTTTAAAGGGTTAAGATTACCATGCACAGTGAACAAGGTATGATCATGTGATTCCTAGTAAATGCCATGTCTCTCTCTATAGACTTTATATCCTGGACTGAAGATGCTAACTCAAATGAGTAAGAAACAATTCATAGAGGCCATTAGGATTTTCTGTCCATAGAAAGGGAAATCAGTGTGTGTGTGTGTGTGTGTGTGTGTGTGTGTGTGTGTGTGTGTGTGTGTGTGTGTGTGTGTGTGTGTGTGTGTGTGTGTGTGTGTAGGGGGGCGCCATTATTTGGCAGTGTTATTCTCCTATAAGTGATCTCCTGTACATTAGAGGTGTTACCAACGAATCGCTTTACACTGGATATAACATGGCTAGCATATAGCGGGTTAAATAGATGAGATTTATCTTAAATATCTGAAAGTAAGCAACAACTGGTCACCTGGAAAAAGAAAATTATTTTTTATTTTGGATCCGGAGACAGACATTACTGGGTGAAAGCCAGATATGCAGATGGACAACAGCATCTGGAGAAATGAGCATGGAAATCAATTTGTCCAGATTAGTATGGGGTAGGAAAATGTCACATCATTTATTTCATTACTGCACATTATGTAACTTTTTATGATAGACAAGATTTATATTGTAGCTTTATAGTACAGAATATGACAATATCTTTCTTACTGGGCTATCCAAGGGATTCCTTCAACTGCTGTATAAAGCAGGTGTATTAAATATTCAAGAAAACAGATCATATACCTAAATTATCAAGTGATCTGGTTCCAGTCATAACCATGGCAACAAATACAGCAATAACTACAAATGGTAGACAGAACAGAATCCCTGTAACAGTGCACTGAGAGGAAAAAAAAATTATATATATAATATATATATATATATATATATATATATATATATATATATAAAGTTCCAGAAGATTGGCACTCACGCTCCAAATCTTATGTTGATGCTGAGTGCAATAGAAATATATCCCATATTATAATTCGCTAAGGATGTTTGTCATAAGCTGTCATGCGCAGTAGAGACGGCTGCACTCACTGCAGTCATGTGCAGTACAGACTGCCCGCACCGTGGCTAATACAGAGTGGGGCGCTTCGAATTCAGACTGGAGTCCTCTCTGCGCACCTTCCTGGGACCGCTTGGTGTGCAGGGTGCACAGAGAGGAATAAGGTCTGAATTCGGAGCACCCTGCTTATCATCAGCCGTGGCACGGGCAGTCTGTAGTGAGCATGACTGCAGCGCGCACAGCCATCTGTACTGCGCACGACTGCTTCTGACAAACACAAATTTAGCAAATTATTATATAGGATTTATTTATATTTTTTATTTTATTTTGATTTTTATTGAGTTATATATTTCTTTTTCTTTTTCCATTTGCTTTCTTTTTTTATTTAATTTAATTTTATTTTACTAACTTTATTTTACTTCTCCACTGTTTCCATTATAGTTTCCTCATTTGAATTCATTGTATCATTTAGTGCTACAATGTATTCTGTCATTCTTCAGTTTTATCCGTTTATTAGTTACATGGTAGCTATATTAATTTTACCACTGGGTGGCACTGGTGTTCCTGTCATTATTGACATTTCCTTTCGGTATCATTGGATCTCTATGGTTTTTCTTTAGGGGTTCTGTCCATGGGTGAGTTCTCTATTTATTCTCTGTTTGTATTATGTTCTTGTAGGCTTGACAAAGGTCCTGTAAGGGGACTGAAACATTGGTGTATTTATTAAACCTTATTTACTATAGAGTCTGTGAGTGCATACCAGTTTCTCATATATATATATATATATATATATATATATATATATATATATGTATATATACACACAGGGCTCAAAATTTCCACTCGCCACTAGCCAATGGTGAGTGAAAATTTAGCCCTGGCGAGTAGAAATTCAGCCCTGGTTGGTGTGTTATGGCTTGCAGTGGAGAGTAACTTTTCAGGTCTGGCTAGTTGCAAAGGACTTCAGCTTTTAAGAGCCTTGTATATATAGATAGATAGATAGATAGATAGATAGATAGATAGATAGATAGATATCAGTGATGGTGCACACGGCATTGCCCATTTGTTCGGGTAATATATATAGCTCTGAGATGATTCAGTCAAAAGTTATAACACTTCAAGCTTGCTTGGTTTCTTTAATTTTTTTTTTAAATAAAAGCAAAATCTATGAAAGTGACCACTAGGTGGTTCTGTTTCATTAGTCCCTATATATGATTTCTGTCAATGGACTGTAAACCTCACCAAACAGAGAAAAAGAGAGGCACTGAGGCCGATGAACAAATAACTGGAGTAATTCCGGTGTAAACGGTCTGCACCATAAAACAAATGGAAAGATCCCATGTTCTCACTAACCAAAATAGATCTTTTTTGCTGCAGATCACGAGTATGCAGATTTCTTTGCATGCTCTTGATCACGGCAGGGAGGATGGGTTTGCGTGGTATGATGAGGTTTCCGGTGAGGAGGTGGTAGTCAGAGAGGGGAAAGGAAACATTAGAGAATTTGGAGACAGAGCAGAGGCTAGTGATAGGCCACAGGAGGTTGTTAAGGAGAGGAGTTTGAGGGTGGTGGTGGTGGTGGGGTGTTAGGATTATCTACAGGGATGTTGAAGTCACCCAGGATGAGAGTAGGGACATCAGAGGACATGAAGTGAGGGACAAAGGAGGTGATATATTTAAGTCATGGGTGTGCAAACAGTGTCCCTCCAGCTGTTGTTGGTCAAACTGTGGAACACTAAGATCAAAAATGTTGATACATTTAAATATTAAAAATAAAAAAAAAGATGGCAGAATCATGTGTAAAACAGACTGGGAATAATTCCTTGCTCTAAATACGTGCAGTTCTGGAGCAAACCAACTGAACCGAAGAAGAGAAATGAAAATTTCCAAATTCCATTTGACTTAAATGGGACTTTTAAACCCTTAACTGCTGGAGAGGTCTCCAATGCACTGCAATATATAAACTCCTTTATGCCTGAGACGTGAATCTCTGGCAATGGTAAGGCAATGTATTAATGAATTCTGGAAGTGGGGTTGTGCCATTATAACGGAATGCAACAGAGGGATAGTTAATGTGATATACTTATCAATACATTGTCCTGCCATCACTACTATCACTAATGCGTAAAGTACTGTTGACATAGAGATTCACTACTAAGGCAAAAAGAAGTTATCTATGCTGCAGAAGTGGAGTTTTCACCTGGGAGAACTTTTTTAATACATGAATGAGTAAATGGAGCTATTTTGATTGTTTGATTTTAGTCTTTATTTTTTATTGGGTTTATTTTGTATGATTTTTATCTTATTTACCGGCCAGTTAAATAATTTAGATTATATCACTGCTCTGAGTTTTACCGCCCTGGGATTCAAAGGATTAATTTAACACGTAGAGACAGAATTTGGAGAGCTTTGAGCACTAGTTAGGAGATTAACCCCTTAGTGACTGGCCACACGCGCACGCAGCCGGCACTTAACGACAGGTTTTTTTTTTTTTTTTGGCATTCTAGCAAATGGCTTCCGGGACGTACATGTACATCCTCTGTCCTCCTGGGACATCCAGCAAGGACGTACATGTACGTCCATTGTCCACAATGGGTTAAAGGAGCAGTAAACTTTTTTTATGAAAACCTATATTTTATAAAGCTTTTTCTACTGAGTAAAACAAGGGTACTCTCATTGCTGTCAGTTGTCTTATTCAAATGACATAGCAGCTGAAATTATCAGGAAGTGAATTTTTCTGTGTATTTACTTCCTGGGAGTTCTAACTGACAGGAAGTGACTTTGCAGTTTTTATCACATTCTATAGAGAACTGCATGCCACTGACTTTCCTTTGCATTAGAATGTAACAGAATACTAAATTGGAATTTGAACACTAGAGGGCACTGCTAACGTAAAAAAAAAAAAAAAAAAAAAAAAAAAAAAAGAGGTTTAAAACGTAATAACTCTGCATCTCTCAGCAGTGGGAGTACCCTTATTTTACTCAACACACCCTACAATATATATTTTTTCATTAAAAAAAAGTTTACTGCTCCTTTAATGACTTTTTATGCCACTGTATAGTAAATGTTTGAATGTATAATTCTATTTACATGGTGCATCACAGTCGACAGAGGGTCTTATTCAGAAATTTTAAGAAGCAGAATTTTGAAGCAAATTCTACTATAGGAACAAATATACAATCCAAAACTTCCCACTGATTCAAGGGGCTCACTGAATCCCGGAGGGGTCTCCAACTCACTGTGAATCAAAGCGTTGAAGAACTCTCTGTTATTCAAGAGGTTAAAAGCCACATTTGAATACAGCATTCAGAAGACAAATAATGGTTACTGCAATATATGCCAAGTGCTAAAGAAAATGTAAGAAGACTGAGATGGTATCCATGACTTGGAGACAGTTATCCAGTGGGTGCAGACCTGCTGAGAAAACCAGGTTGCACTGTGAGCCCCACTGGATCAGGTGGACAGCCACGTGGCAGTGATCTTGGACTAATCCTATGAGAGACTGAACTGTAACATTAAACATCTCATAGTTCAGTCTTGGGGTGGGGCCTGTTTGGTTGATGTATTAAAAGGAACTGTAGTAATTCTGGAGCAAAACTGCATAATAGGAAGCAATACAAAATATCACTAATTATGGTGGTACTTTTAACCCCTTGAATGTGTTGGCAACCTCAATTCTATTAAAGGGGTTAACACCCTCCCATTTAAAATATGTGGGACTTTTGGGAACTTTTACTCATCCCCTATGCTGCAATGCATTACGTACCCCTCTGGCACTCTAATGGTTAATCCTGTTCTTTTTAGTACGTCGCACCCTGTGTGTTCAGTTCCCTTAGACCAATTTTGAAGGGCTTTCAGTCTATAGAGCTGTTCGTGCTCTCAGCCTGTCACTGAGAGTCACAGACTTCCAAACTGGGTCCAGTCCGTGTGCCAATCAATGAGGCTGGTTTTATGATGCTCCCAGAAGGCTGACCGTAGCAGTTTGAGGGCTGCCAGCAGTTCTGAAGTCTACAAAGCTAGAGGAACTGTACTAAGAGTCATATTCAGTTGTAAAAGAGTAGACGTTTTAAACCAGACTACCACAGGGGACAAATAAAAAATCCTTGATTATATCAGGCCTTTAACATCTTCAATGCTAGTATGGCTTCCAGCACCATTTTATTTCTCCCCATGGTGCAGTTTGTTTAGACTAGAATAATTCAACTTTTCTTTCAAACACAAGGCCCTTAGAGCACTACAGTATGTTGAAAAGAAAACTGGAGAACTGCTGGGTCAAACAACTGCACCATGAAGGAGAAACTGAATTCCACAAATTCATATAGATTTAAATGGGGCTTTCACCCCCTGTAATGCTACAGACATCTCCAATGCATTACTTTGTGTTTGACATGATGGAGTTACTTATGACCAAATGCTGTAGTTGGCTACTGCCACAACTGCTGCTATCTGATTTCTGAATACAGCCTTAACCGTTTGAGTGTCAGGGAGATGTCCAAAGCATTGCAATGTGTTGCATACCTCTCTGGCGCTTAAAGGGTAAAGCCTGCTCCTACAGAATGATTCTTTATAAAGGATGAACATTGCCCTTCAGTGCTTGATAATAAATGTAGAATAAATGACACCACATTTTGTTGTGAAAAACATGAATTTCAAGTAAAATTTCTGTGGTACAGTAACAAACAGACCCCTTGAATGCAAGAGACATCTACAATGCATTGAGAGGCAAGGCACTGAAGAAGTGTCTAGCATCTAAAAGGGTTACCAGCTAATTGTATCTACTTATTCCTTTTAAGTCACTAGAACGAGTTAGGGTATAATACTTATAACAAAAAGACTGCTAGAAACAAACCTGCATCATTTTGAAATGTTTCACTGCAACACATGTATATCCGTCACAGAACCACACATAAATGCCTCTTATTTCCTAGAGTGCAGAAAATGGCGGCAGAATTTTTTTTTACATATTCCATCACAAAATATACATATGGAAACATGCCAATTTGTACCAAAATACCTTTGAAATATTGTTAGCAAACATCACAGATAAGCAAAAGTCTGAAAATAAACTGTGTGGAAAAATGACAGTTCACATTTAGTAAATAGCCGCTTCACTGCCTTGTACTCCAGCCTTGTTCCACTGTCCCCTATTAATTATTTTGTTCTTTGCAATCCTGAGGTTATACAGAACTCAATTTCAGAACCACTGCTGTATGAGATAAAACGTTTCAGCTAATGAAATAAAAAAAAATATCATTTGATCATAGGTTCTGTTTTGCTTTATATTAAATGTATACAGAAAAATATTGTGGTTTGGCATAACATGGCACCAGCACCATATGCAGCCTTGATGGAAGTTTTCAGGCTGGACTCATAACTTAATAGCTAAACTATGCATATGACTGAATGCTAGGAAAAGATTATAAACAGCTTCTTACAATAAATAGTTTGCCCATTTTCTTATGTGGCTGTGTTAAAAGTTTACACACAAACAGAACTGTGTAGTGTAGGGTTTAAAAACAGACTGCCATTGTGATTTTACTTTCAGCCGTCAACAATTATCCTGCATTAGTGACCACCCACGATACAGCACAAGTGATTTAGCAGAAAGACATTCAGCCTTATAATCATATGAGGCACAAGGATTATGCAAGTAACGTTCTCACCATTGGTAAAGACCTTTACTAAAATAAACGGACCTTGAAAGTAGGATTGTGTCAAACTCTGAGTACATGAAAAGATTTCATGATCCTCTGAAAATGTCAGTTACATTGCACCCCCCCCCCCCATTACGAACAAATTGTGAGTATGTATGAATATTATTCCATGCTAAAATAAGTGCTGGAACTGATTTTTTTGGTGCTGAACTTAATGCCCATTTACTAACACTGAACATTCTCATTTTAAAGCCACTTGCTCCAAAGGGAAGGAATTAGGAGTGTATGGGAGTTTCAGGGCATTCGTTTCCTCTGGGTCTTGTTATATACTAACAAGGTGCAGAAGAAATTGGCACAACATTAGTCAGTTTTGCTGTGCACGATATAGGGGTGATATTCATGCCTTGCTAAAATCTTAAAGGAACAGTAAACTTTTTAATGAAGAAATATATAGTGTAGGACTTTACCGCTGAGTAAAACAAGGGTACTCCCACTACCGACAAATGCATATTTCCAGAGTTATTACAGTTTAAACCCATGTTTTTATACCTTAACCGCCCTCTAGTTGTCAAATTTCAGTTCGTTTTTCTGTTACATTCTAATGGAGAGGAAAGTCAGGATCTGCTCAGTCTATGAAATCTCCAGTATAGAGATATTTCACTCAACATCCAAATGCTAAACATGTTGCTATCTGTAGTCCATGTAAAAAAAAAAAAAAAAAAACGTTAGCAGGGGAAAAGCAGTATACCATCTCAGGACATCCTCACTGAGATCCCACCTGAAGAACAACCACAGGTCTGCCTGGGAGATGCACTAGCAGCATGTCAGCTGTGCAGTGATTAATAGCAGAAGCAGCACTCCAAAAATTGAATGGGACCAAGGGACACATAGCAGTAGAGTTGTAGATGTCTTTGATGTCTCAAGGAGTAGAATAACATTCTCCTCAGTAACAATAACATCCATGTCTCCATCTGTCATTGTGGAGGTACAAAGCATGGAGAAGGATGACTCTGAGTTGGAGGTTAAGAGTCCTCACACCCACCACCATTACCACCATCATGTTGTTAAAAAAAAAATACATGGTTGTTCTTCTGTATGCTGCCAACCCATGCTTACAGAGTACTTAGGAAAAAGTGGAAAAAATGCACAAAAGTAATCCAAATGTATACCTGTGGTATGGCAAAATTGCAAAAATGTTGGCGGTGAACATGCTGCCCTATTCCCTTGTTGAAAATGGAGGTTATAAAGAAATGTCATGTGTTACACCCACTAGCATTTTCTAAGCCGCAGTTATTTTTCAAAGATAGCTGTGGTAGAACTATATAAGCAGGTCTTTAGTGTTAGTGGTGTAGGCAATGGGACTCAGCTTGCTCACAATTTTTTCAAGGTTTATGTTACTGAAGGAATCAGCATGTTAACAAATTTTACTTTCTCCAGATCAATACTCAGCAACAGTTGTACTGCAGAGGGAAGAATTCTTCCAGGCTTAGAAAGCACAGGCAAGAAATTACAAAGTTATCTAAAAAAAAATAATTGCCAGCGGCAAGAAGGTGGTTTAATAAGAGTGGGGATTTTAGCAAGAAAAACAGGAGATTGTGTTTTTTCCCACAAAAATACATACAAGAAAACTATGACTTGCCCATCAGTATCAGCGAGGCTGATGTACTAAGATTATTGAAGTGATTCTGGGGCAAACCATTTTCATCACAGAGGACAAATAAAAATGAGCAAAACTCCCTTTGAGTTAAATAGGGGTTTTAACCCTTGAATCATAGAAATGTCTTCAATACATTGCAAAGCAATGCACTGGTGACATCTCTAGCAACCAATATGTTTATTTTGGGATATTTTATCACCTGTTGAAGTTTGTTTGCTGCAGAATTGCTCCAATACTGTTTAGTGCAACAGCCTGATTTAACAATGGACAGTCATCCAACACTCAGCGGGTTGCCAATAACAGATGTACAATGTTAATGAATAATGCATTAAGGGATTGCACCAAGAGATATGTGTAATATCTATGTGACATGCAGACATAGCAGCCGGTCCAGCTGCTGGGAAGTCTCTGTTTATATCAGGCCTGCCACTCAGCCCTGAAACTTGACCTTTAATTGATCTACTTAAAAGCCATCTCAGTATGTTCTAAAAACAAAGACTGTAAACCAAACAACTTAAAACCAAAAATGAAGCACCACCTGTAGTTATTTTATATGCATTAGCTTGTAATTATCAGAATGTTTAAAGGACAAATCAGATAAAACAGTGGGTATCCAAATACATAATGTTACCATGCAATTGCCTATAACATTGGCTGCAGTTTTGACACTACAGGAAGCAGGGGCGGACTGACAGGACCCAGGGCCCCTGGTTCAAAAAGAGGTCTGGGCCCCCTGGCGAAATCTCCACATTGCCCCTTCCACAATGCACCCTTCATCTCCACAATGCCCCCTCCATCTCCACAATGCCCCCATCTCCACATTGCCCCTTCATCTCCACAATGCCCCCATCTCCACATTGCCCCTTCATCTCCACAATGCCCCTTCCACAATGCCCCCTTCATCTCCACAATGCCCCTTCCACAACACCCCCATCTCCACATTGCCCCTTCATCTCCACAATGCCCCTTCCACAATGCCCCCTTCATCTCCACAATGCCCCCTTCATCTCCACAATGCCTCTTCCACAATGCCCCCATATCCACATTGCCCCTTCATCTCCAAAATGCCCCTTCCACAATGCTCCCTTTATCTCCACAATGCCCCTTCCACAATGCCCCCTTCATCTCCACAATGCCCCTTCATCTCCACAATGCCCCTTCCACAATGCCCCCATCTCCACATTGCCCCTTCATCTCCACAATGCCCCTTCCACAATGCCCCCTTCATCTCCACAATGCCCCCTTCATCTCCACAATGCCCCTTCCACAATGCCCCCTTCATCTCCACAATGCCCCTTCCACAATGCCCCCTTCATCTCCACAATGTCCCCTTCATCTCCACAATGCCCCTTCATCTCCACAATGCCCCCTTCATCTCCACAATGCCCCTTCCACAATGCCCCCTTCATCTCCATAATGTCCCCTTCATCTCCACAATGCCCCCTTCATCTCCACAATGTCCCCTTCATCTCCACAAGGCCCCTTCCACAATGCCCCCTTCATCTCCACAATGCCCCTTCCACAATGTCCCCTTCATCTCCACAATGCCCCCTTCATCTCCACATTTCCCCTTCCACAATGCCCCCATCTCCACATTGCCCCTTCATCTCCACACTGCCCCTACCTGCAGTCCCTGGTAGTCTAGCGGCGTGGCTTAACACTGTGCGAAGTCCCGCGCGCCTCTAGTAATGCAGAGGCTGGGAGATGATGCCATCTCGTAGCGCTCTGTATTACTAGAACGGCGCGCCAGCGGCCGTAGTTGGAGAGCAGCTGAGCAGCGCTACAAATGTGCCCCATAAATGGCAGGCGGCAGTGGCATTGCTGGAAGCGGCGGCGGGCCCCCTTTGGTCACGGGTCCTTGGTCCATGACTGAATGCCCGTATGGTCAGTTCGCCCCTGACAGGAAGTAGCTGTATCAGGAAATCCAGACAAACAGCAGCTACTTTAATTGTATAGTGGCAGAACACCAGTGCTATAGAACATATGTAAAAACAGGATACATTCTGGGGAAAACCAGGTGCACCATAGGGGGAAATACAAATTCCCTAAATCCCGTTTGATTTAAATAGGGTTTTACCCCTTAAATCCAAGAAGCCTCCAAAATATTGCTTCACAATGTGTTGAAGCCCTCACTACCATTCTTTCTAGAGCCTGGCTGTCCAACATGAGGCCTATGGGCCAAATGTGGCCCTCATAAGCCCAAGGTGCAGTCCAGCTGAGATTTTTAACACAAAACTTTTTTCTACCCAATAAGCTAGCACACGTGAACTAATCTAGGCCACTAGAACCTAAACACCTGCTCATCATTACCATTGTGTATCTGATACATTACAGATTCCCAGAACAGCTCTCTGTTACAAGCCTGTATTCTCAATGACTTGCTAAAAACTGAACAGTGACTAGCACCAAGTATGTAACACTGCCCTTTTGTATGAATAAAATTAATTAGATTTTTTTTATACTGCTTTGGTATTACTGGTAATAAAATCCATATATTTAAATGACTAAAATGTTATAATTCATCATGGTTATCTATTTTTTTTAAAAAAATGAACGAGGCTTGTGAAAGGCTATGCCTGTATCTGTGGGAAGGGCTTCAAGCCCTTAAATACTGGGCCGCAGCCTCCCTCACCGGACTCTACATTTTTTTGAGCCCCCCACTCCACTCCCACTTTGTAAATAATATTCCTAGGTGGCCCTCTAATTTGGCTCACCACGTCATTTATTCCCCTGGGCCTCCGAAGCACCCAGGAGGCCATATAAGTACATATTAAGAATACAAAGACTATGTCATCCGCCCTGACCACAAATAAATGTCTATCATGTGGCCCACTGATGAAAAAACTTGGACTCCCCTGTTCTAGAGAAACACTATAATGTCCTAACAGCTATGGGTATAAGTTCCCATGCCTTAAATCTATCCCATTCCCTTTCAGATCTCCCTGTGGACTTGGTGATGTTAGCACTTCATTGGGTGCTTATGGAAATAGAAACAACATTGTTATCCTTTCCATGGAAGTCCTGTATCAGCAAATTTACAGACAAAGGCATTGAAGGGAGGGGACAGAAATCTCCCATAAGCACTGAGAGAAGTTTTGATATCACTCAGCCCTGTAGATCATGGAAAGGCAGTAGATTGTGTTAAATAGAAAAGGAGCAAATATTATTTCCTCACCCTCACTTTCACTGGGGGAAAGGGCCAATTCATCATTTAAAGAGCAGTTAATATTTTTAATTAAAATATATATTTATAATGTTTTCAAGATGAGTAAAAACAAGATTACTCCCACTGCTGGATGATTTCATCTCAAAAATCATTACAGCTTCAACTTACTTTTGTTTAATCAAGCTGTCAGAAATAGCACTGACTGGGAAAAAATACATTTTTTATAATGTACTGTATGGGAGAGCTTGAGTCATGGACTACAGCTTTCTGTAACAGGTGAAAGGAACAGCTCCATCTGGTGACCACAATAGACAACTTTAGTTTAATTACAAAAGTTTTAGCTATAATAACATTTGAATGAAAAATCTCCAAACAACGGGATACAATTATTTTATTCAGCAGGCAAATGAATAATATATCATGTGGATTAGGATTCACTCACAACAAAACTGTGTTTTATTCAGAGGTCGACCTTTGAGTGGCTCCTGCCTCCCTTTTCAAGACAAAAGGTGTCAGTGTTGACCTCTGACTAAAATAATTTTCCACCACTTTTTGAGTCTGAGTGCTGTTTAAAAAAATAAAAACAAAAAAATTGTGTATATATATATATATATATATATATATATATATATATATATATATATATATAGAGAGAGAGAGAGAGAGAGAGAGAGAGAGAGAGAGAGAGAGAGCAAATGTCTTGAGACCCACTCTCGCTTAATGGGGATGATAGCCTAATTGCCTGGGTGCTACAAATCTGGCCAACACGATACAAAAGTAATCCAGTGGATAGAAGCACTCTCAGGACTTCTTCATGAAGTGTGAAAATAGTAGCAAAATGTATTTAGCAGATCAGCGTTTCAAACACGAGGTCACAGACGCATATCAAAACTGGACGCACCATAGTGGACAAAAAAAATCCTATGCAATGCACTTGAGACTTGTCTATAGCATTTAAGAGGTTAAAAAGCCACACTGAAATAAATGACACATTTTATTTGTGTCCTATGGTACAGTTGGTTTGCTCCAGAACCGCTCTTGTTATACATAAATTCACATCAGTGTTGAGGCTCACAATGTAACTAAAAGGGAGTTACATAAAAGCTGATAAAGAACGATCAGAGGTAGTTCAATCTTATATTGTACATTAATATGTACTGTAATGCCAATGTTCTTGGAATGTGATACCACTCTGGCTCAGAGTGAGAGATTAGGGGCTGGATTCTATTGCAGGTGCAGATTTTATCACTATTTTATCTCCAAGTCTCCCCATAGACTTCAATTGTTTCCTATTGTTTGATAAAACGGGTGTTAACATTTATCACCTGCAATAGAATCCATCCCTAGAAGTCTGAAGTTTAGTCAGTGTTTTAGAACAGCCTTATTTTAGTCACCTCAATGATGGTAGAGTTTTATAGTTATTATTTATATCTAACAATAAGTGAATTAAACAAAGGTATCAAGTAAACTAAATAGACAGCACAACTGTGGTCATGCCTAACAGAGTGTAGAACCGAGGATGATCTAACAACCAGCAAACATTCAATAATTGGAAGTCCTATGGCTGAAGTTGGTGATGAGTGCAGCCATTGGACTCATGCAGGGACCCACCTTCATCTAGTATGAGGCAAGCCCCAGTGGCCATAGTCTGTTCTGATAGCCAAACCAGGATCTACCTGCTGTTAGGACAAAAGTGTTGGTTACTCTGAACAAGTGCCTCCTCTACACCTAACAGAAATTAGCACTGTTTATACACTTTCCATAGAATTTGTTTGTGTCATAAAAATAGTAACACATTCTGGCACCTACTAACATTCATATGTTTGTGACCAGTAGTGTAACTCTTAGGGTTGGCAATAATATATCAGTGTGGTGTTCTGGGAGTTTATTCACTACTCAGAAAGTAGACTAAACAAGGCCAAGATAATTCCAAAGGATTTAAACAGCAATGTACCTGTTCTGCATCTCACATTTTTTTTATTTATTTAAAGTGGAATAAAAACCAAATGTCAGATGTTCAAACCTTGGATTTGTATAACACTCTTATACTTTCTGAAAGCTCACAAAGATAAATATACTAATTAGACCTTCTAATAGTACAGAAAAAACCTACAAAAAATATTAACAAAGCATGCAAAAGTGTACACATTTCAGCAAGCACACACGAGTTATCAAGATAGAATTGATAATCATTTTTTCTATATAAATGCTGTATTTTCCTTTAATCTTGCAATATTTTATGTATTTTAACATGCCACTTATTGACAAATCTTTGATTAAAAAGAATGTTGAAACACTGTATGAGAAAACATATTTACAGAGAGAGAGAGATACTGAATAATACAAAGGTACTCCCACTGCTAGTAGATGCTCCATACAAAGGTTACTACAGATTGAACTTTTTCAAATATAAACTGCAATATTCATTTGTGGAAACCTGGTGGAGCTAATTTTATTACTTACTATAGAGAGCTATAAGACTCAAGTTGCTCCATAGGATGCATTAGCAAAAAAATGCCCTTTGAACACAATTTGGTTACCAATCAGTTGATTTAATACTTTGAGTGACAGAAGGGTATGCAACACATTGCAAAGCAATGTTTTGTATACCTTTTGCATGCAAAGGGTTACAAAAAATGAAAAGAACATTTTGAGGTTATGTGAGAGTAGGAGTAATTCTAATACCAGGCAAGCAATGTATTAGAACATACATATTTTCAAAATAAAACTTTACTGTTTCTTTAACACAGTAATTTGCCAGTTTGGCACATTGTGTAAGAATGTGCAACCCACATGCTGTATATAAACTGAAAGAAGTAACCCTCTTCATCAGAACCAATTGAGAAACAATGCAATACACACTAATCTGGTCCTTAAAGGTTTAAATAATAAAGATAAAAAGCATTTGCCTGCCAACATATTTTTAGGGTGTTTTAGGACGGTTTTTGATTCAGGATGAATGTCCTTCCTGCAAAGTAACTTTTATGTCAGTTAACTCCAGAAAACATGTGCTTCTACTTAACCCACAAAAAGCTGCAGCCCATTTTCAGATCTGGGAGAGAGTTTGACTAAGCTTTTCCTCTTTCCTTCTGTCTAAATTCCAAATTCATTTGTCATCAACACGTTTTATGAAACGTCAAAGTTAGGCATGATACCAAAAAGTTAGTGTAGTTTGAATACTTCTTCACAAGCAAAATAATCCTGTGGCAAACTGAATAAACTGAAAATGACACGAAAGGGAACACTGCAGAAGGTTTGTAACTACTGTTCCATTTTTCAAATGATAACTCTTTCAAGTCCAGACTCTGGGGCAACTAGGGGCCCTGTTCTTGACAGAAAAGTGAAGTTATACTGGGACAAAGCATATACACCATAGGGACAAAGGAACACCCACTGATTTAAATTTTCTTCTTGAAGAAAAAGGTTAAAATTCCCATTTTAATTAATAGAGATTTGGAAAATTTGCATTCATGGTCAGCTATGGCAACCATTCACCAGTGGGTCAGCCTTCCACCCTCAACTGATAGGACATAAAACAAATTAAATCTTTCAAAGCCTGTAGGGAGTCAGTAAGGAGCACTGGTATATGGCTCTGATTATTTTGGACACCATCTTGTAGTACTAGGCTTGAGACAGTAGAGGCATGGCTTCACAAACTGCAGGTAGTAGGGAAGTTTGTATGCTCTCTTCCGTGACAGTAGCCCCTTGAGCTTCCACAATACAGCATAAGAGGAAGTTAAGTTTGTCATCCCATGGCATAACACTTATTTATTGATGTTTGACTGATTTTTTCTTTCTAGCCTGGGAGTTATCTCATAAGAGCTCACTGATGATGTGGCCCTTAGCTTAAGATGCATCACTTGTGATAACAAAGCCTAGGAGTGAAATAAAGTTTGATTTGCCTGCTGGTTGGAGATGAATGGTGGTCCATTTGCTCAAGTGGGCAGAATTGTCCAGATTATCAAGCAATAGTAAAGTGTTCCAGGGAGTGGCTTAATGTAGTAAGAGGTCTATGGTCCAGCCCACGTATTGAAACTCTATATTTTCACAGAAGGGGACTCAGAGACATGGGACACTCCTACTAAGATTCTTTGATGCTGTCATTAGACTGGCCAGAATAACTACAATTAATTCAGACAATGGTACCTCCTTTAGGTATGCAATGGATAAACAGACGGTCAACAATCTCAAGAGGCTATTTGTTTACTCTGGCATATCCATCTGACCTTCTACAGCTCTCACCTCCATTCTCCACACTATGAATGACTGGCTGGAGAACGAGTAATTTGTTATCATCCAAAGAGTTGACAGATATTGTCTCCTTCGTTTTTTGTCTGAGATGAAGTCAGTGGACTACCTGGTAGAATCACTGGTGAATCTCATCTGCCTGAATGCTAGATCCATGGCAACTGCAGAAGCCATCAGAAGAACATTGTGACTTAAGTCCTACAATGTGGAAAATGTGTCCAAAAAAATAACATGATTGAGCATCATTCAGGAATTCCAGATGTTACAGGTTGTGAAAGGCAACTGCAAGATTGCAAGCCAGAAAGAGTGGTCAGTCTGGCCTTCTGCATAACTTCAGTTAAAGACAATTCAATTTCTTTCCGTGCTCTGAAAAATTCAGAAACGTTTCTAGCCCAAGAAACCCCAAAAGGTGTAAGGTGGAATGATTTTGAGGAGTTTGGGTATTAAGACACTATCAGACAAGAGGGTGTTCCAGATCCTGAACTCAGGGTATGATATGCAAGTGCTGCATATATCCAAAAATATTATATTTTTAAGGTCAAGACACTCATTGATTTTGCTGTCTGAGCTAATCTAGTGCTCTTCTATCCACTGCTGATGTCTTCTGAGTTTCTGGCTCAGGCTGAATCAGCGGACCTCTCTGATTACTCACCTGACTGTTATCTGTGGATTTTCCTGCACTCTTGTTTGCTGTGTTTCAGACCCCTTGGCTTGTTCCAGACATCGTGGACTTCTGTGCTTCTGAACCTTGGCTTGTTCCTGACTTTGCAGACTTCTGGTTTCCTGACTCCAGCTTGGCTGAATACTTATCTTGGTTCCTGACTCTGCCGTGTCTTTTGGTTTATGCTCTTGGATCATGCTTCTGTTTTTGTTGCACTAATAAAGGTATATTGCATTTTACCTTTTTGTGTCCTGTCTGGTTCCTGGTCCCTAACAATATCACAGTTCCAGAGAAAGACAGATTCAATGTCATTCTTTTTCAAATCTATTTTTCCATCAAAAAAGCTTCAGGGTCATTGCACCTTAAACAGGTGAATTATTTTGTAAAGTACAGAAAATTCAAAAAAATTATCTTGGTAATTTAGCAGCAAGATTTCTTAATCTCTATCAGCTATTCATGTCACCAGTGCTTATCAAGATTCCTTTGCTTTGTTGTAGAACAGTGTTTCTCAACTCCTGTCCTCAGGACCCACTAACAGGCCAGGACTTAGGGATTTCTCTGCTACAGCACAGGTGTGGTGATCAGAGGCTCATTCACATTGATTAACACACCAGTGCTCTAACAAGGAAATGTAACGGTTTGTACGACACTCAGTCACAGTAGGTTAGAATAAAACACAGTTTTATTAAAAGACACAATGTGAATGCCCAGTACGGGCTATAGTGAATCACAGGAAAATATCAGTCATGTAGATATGCCCTCACAGGACCAGTATACAATGGTAGAGAGTTAGATACTGTCACAGGTCAGGCATAACCAGGCAACTTCAGCACAACATGGGTTAAAGTTCATAGATGGTAATCAGTCTCTGATGTGGCGTGTTTGACAACGCCCAGTATGATGGTAATGGTAGCAAGAGACTGTGGGGCAAGGTGTGGAAGCACCTAGTCTGTAAAACAGAACTGAGACTATACCCTGTGCTAAGCAGAAACGGAGGCCACAATACTCTGCTAGAGCTAGCACAAACTTGAGCCACGAGCACCTGACCGGTGCAGTAACGGAGACACTTTACACTGCAAGAGCTGATGGACTAGAGCCAATAGCACCCGACCGGTGAAGTAACAGAAACACTGTCCACTGCAAGTGCTGGAGGATTGGAGCCAATAGCACCCGACCAGTGCAGCAACAGAAACACTGTGCACTGCAAGAGCTGGAGGACTGGAGCCAATAGCACCCGACCGGTGCAGTAACGGAGACACTGTACACTTCAGAGCTGATGGACTAGAGCCAATAGTACCCGACCGGTGCAGTAATGGAAACACTGTACTCTGCAAGAGTAAACAGAAGGCTCAGTGTAACGGAGGCAACAGTGCTCTGCAAGGGGTAACAGAAGGTTCAGTGTAACGGAGGCAATAGTGCTCTGCAAGTGTTAACGGAAGGCTCAGAGTTAACGGAGGCAATAGTGCTCTGCAAGTGTTAACAGAAGGCTCAGAGTTAACGGAGGCGACAGTGCTCTGCAAGAGTTAACGGAAGGCTCAGTGGGATGGAGGCCACAACACTCAGTCTGCTAGACCAGCAATACGCAAGTAAGAATGTCGCCCAAACGACACGGAGAATAGGATCAGAATAGCTGGCCAGATCACAGCGCAAGAACGTAAGACAAGCCGGGTCAGGTCATAGAGCAGGAGCGTCAGTCAGGCTGGGTCGAATCATGGAGCAGGAATGTCAGACAAGCCGGGTCAGGTCACGGAACAGGAACGTCAGCCAGGCCGGGTCGAATCACGGAGCAGGAATGTCAGACAAGCCGGGTCAGGTCACGGAGCAGGAACGTCAGCCAGGCCGGGTCGAATCACAGAGCAGGAACCAGAAGGAGTGGTCAAACGGGCCAAGTCGGTACACAGGAACACAGTAGCACTGGTACAGGGACACCACAAAAGGGCACCTGGCAGGTGCCAGAGGCCCGGTATAAAAAGGCCATACTGTGTGGACCAAATTAAGCTCAGCCAATGGGAGCGCACCACACAGAGAGTGACAGAAAAGAGCACGGGCACCGTGATAGGAAAGCATCAAATCCTGGCCTGTTAGTGGGTCCTGAGGACACGAGTTCAGAAACACTGTTGTAGAATAACTTCAGTTCCAGTATGTGTGCCCCCACTTTGTTTTTGCAGCAGCACTATTGGTCTTCACAAAGATTCTCTGCACCTGGAACTACAAAAGAAAGGTCTCCAAATATACCACTATTTGGAAAATATTCTTCTAATCTCTCATGACCTTCTCTTTTACAGCACCAGCACATTATTACCACCTTCCTACAACATCAAGGATAGGAATTGAACTTTACCAGGAGTATTTGACCTCTTCCCCCAAAAAAATAATTATTTGGGTGCCGTCTTCAACACCCTGAAAGATCAAGCAGGGCTTCGGCTAGATGAACAGGAGGCCTTTAAGGACAACATTTGCCTAAGAGAAGTCTGGTCAGAAAGGTATTGACTGAGACTCTAAGGCATGATGTTTTACTCCATTCTCTTTGTCAGATGGAAGAAGAAACCATTGTGTGGTTTGTTTATACAACAGTGGAAAACAACCATCAGATCTCAAACAAGAGATCAGGATCTGCCCATTAGTTGCCAGTCCCTTACATTTTATAGGAAGTAGAAAATCTACAGAATGTATTCTATATCAGATATATCGCCTAGGATGTCCTCAAAACTGAAGAAAGAGGCAAAGGTTAGAGCACAACCTTTCAAGAGACAGTGATACAAGGAAGATGGTACAAAATCTGGTAATCCATGCCTTCCAATATTTATGAGTTTAGAGGAGTCTTTCAAGCTCTGATCAGCTTACCTGGCTCTCTTCAAGAGCACTTAGTCAAAATAAAAGTAAACAACATAAGAGTATCCACAGAAAACAAGGAGGCACTGTAAGGTTGTCTGTTTAACAATGTCACTTCTATCATAAAGTAGATATATTTCAATCTCACAGGTCTCAGAAAGTATATATATATATATATATATATATATATATATATATAAAGATTATGTAGTGGATAGCACTCACTCTCCTCTACTTGATGCCCAGGTGCACAATCCCCTGTTACAGGTAAATAATATGGAAAGAGATGGGCAGCACCCGTGGGACTTAAAGACAAAATTTTTATTAAGCACAAATAAGTATATAAATGGTCAACGTTTCGGTCCTTAGCGGACCTTTCTCAAGATATATATATATATATCCTAAGTTCAGGGGAAAGCAGGGCAACAACGGCTGAATCTGGGATCTTGAACTGTGAAATAACCCTTATTCCAGCAAAAATCCCATAAAGGTAGTGATTTCTCTGCAAATTGAGAAGGTGGCCAGTTACTACACAAGAGATCTCAGCCTGCATACAAGAGTCAAAGACTGGAGGAGGAAAGTTGATACATATTCACTTGTTTCCATAATCTCTAGTGTTCTACTGTTTGGATAGAGTGGAGGTGGTAGCTGCTATTCCAGACTGACCACAGAAGCCATTCGGGGAGATTTATAAAAAGTGTTCTTGTTCGTTTTTGTGAACGGATCCTTAAAATGTCCTTTTCCTTACTATGAGCACTGGTATATATATAAAGTATTCTAGTTACATTTATAAATGTGGTGACCCTAAAGAATAAGAAAAGGTCAGATATGGCCTTAAATATTTGGTGAAAATTCTGTCGCTAAATTGTTGTAAATAGCAACATTTCTTGATCCAGCAGAAAAGTCGTCTTAACCATCAAGAAGTTTAGCATAACTGAAGAAAATGGCTCAAAATGGGCTTTCTGAAATACTCCCAGAACCAGGTTTAAATCCCATGGAGGACTGGGATTCCAAAAGATTAGATCTGATTGAGCACCCCATTGCTAAAATCCAAGCGTTGTCAACTGAGAATGTCTACCACAACATTTGTAGTCCTGAGACATGAACAGAGGAGAAAACCGACACACAGGTCTCCTTCCACAGGAGGATCAGCTAAACCTAGGACCATAGGCTGTACTTCTGGTCCCTCCTTGGTGGTTGATGTAGACCACTGTTTTTGTCACTGGATTAGATCTGCACTGGGGATCCCTGAAGGAACTGAGCAAATCATCTGAAGCTCTAGAACATTGATGAGCAGAAAAATACCCACCCTGGTCGAAAGACCCTGAGCCATCTGGGGACCCAGTGTGGCACCCCAGCCTATTAGGCTGGCATCTGTTGTGAATATGACCCAATTTTGGATAACCAGTGATAGTATGTAACTACAAGCCCTCATACAGCCTCTGAAATACAAATAAAGATGAGAGAAGTCCCATATGAGTATTCTATGTTCCATCAAATATGGACCCCCATTCTTAAAGGCACCATGACCCATAAGAAGTACAATGTATTAAAAAGTTTATATAGTTAAAAAAAACACTAGTGCCAAAATAGGACCGAACTCAATTTAAAGAGAGAGTCCCTGAAATCCAAGTTACACGCAAACTAGTTACAAGGCAAGGAATGCCTTGACAGAGAGGCAGTGTTTGGGTTATATTAAAATGCCATGTTTACAGAGGAGTAAGATTAGGTACATAGAAGCATATCCTTTTAATTTAATGTATATGCTGCCAAAACAAGCCCATATTAAAGAGTCAGGATGCAACACCACAGAGAAATGTGGTTAATAGGGACATATAGAACCTGTGCATTCAGAGAGAAGAAGTCTGATCTCTTCAGTCTTCAGGCTCCTATAAAGAAAATAAGCTCAGAAAAGGCCATGCGGAAAAGGCTGATAAAGCAAGTCATCCTGCACCAGAACCAAGTCCCTGAAGTCTTTGCTCTGGTTCAATTCAAAAAAGGCAACCAGAGATAGTATCCCATTTAATATACAGTCCAATCCTATCAGGGTAAAACAAAAAAAGAAGTCTAAGACAGAAGCTTTGCCCTTCTTCTAACCTATTGAATGTCACTTTTAAAACTGAGAATGTCAGAATGGGGGTAAAGTATAGCAGGCTGGGAGTCTACACCTCTGAGAGCCTTTCTATTCAAGTACCCTGCCCTACTGTAGGAGGAGACTTTACCCCATGGTTGCTGTGTTCCACCTAGGATATAGAGAAAAAAACAGGCATGCGCAGGTAGAATGCTCGATTGAACAAAATATATGAATAGCATAACAATCTGATTATGCATGTGACTGAAGCATTCATGCTCGATAATTGTCAAACAAAGAATATCAATAACAATAAATGTGTATCATATAGGCTCAAATGAGCAAATGATTAGCTGTCAAAAAATGCCATTTGGGAGCACACAGTGTGCTCAATCAAACAGATGGGTTGCTTGAGAACTATAACAGACTATAATGTAAGATTTTTTGCCTTTGAATATAATAAATCTTGCAGATATGGAAGTGATGTACTAAGAAGTAATGGATCAATTATTGGGCAAATAACCTGCTCCACAGGGGATAAATAAACCTTCCCAGTGAATTAAATTAGGCTTTTAGCCGCATGAATGAATCAAAGAATGGGAAAACTGGAATTTTTAATTTGTCCCCTGTTGTGCAGTTGCTCCAGTTTGTATTACTACATCAGCCTCACAAAATCATGTGGTCTTGTTGAGAATTGTCAGTGGGCGTTCAGTGTTATCAACTACTACAACAAAATCCATATATCCTTCCCTAAAAAGCTGTAAATTGGTTTATAGGCTCTTTCTAAAATGTGTTTTCTTTCACAGAAATAACCTCAAATGGTTTGCATATCTCAGGTTATAAGAATTACATTTGTTTATATCACAAAATATAATAAACATCTATTCAATTCTATAAAATATTATTTTACAACATTTCAAATATAATGTATACTTTTATAAACTACTAATTAATCTTACTTCTTTCCTGGCACCTACGGGCAATAATTTCAGTTTCAATTATAATGAAATGTTCTCCACATTTGTACACACCAAGCACTTTTTCCCCTTTTCGTCACAATAGACTGATAAAATTATAGATAATTATCCACATTTGTACATAGTATACTGAGTTAATTCTGTTTTAATGGCACGTTTAAGTCAACATTGACTCAACCCCTTGGATGCTAGAGTTCTCCAATGAATTGCAAACCATCCTCTGGAGAACTCTTTAGCATCCGAAGAGTAAACTTACATTTAAAAGACTGTTAAAATATTAAACACTCAGAGCTCTAAAGCAGGCAGTTCAGTTGTGTGCCATGTGGTCATCAAGCTTGGAGTGTGAAGCCCACCATAGAAAGAAACCTTTGTAAGTGCCCTATAGTCCAACATCAAGGGGATAAAAAAGCCCTATTTATATCAATAGGATTTTGATCTCTGTCACTTTTTACCCCCTGAATGCCAAACAAGTGTCATGTTACACCTTGCCAGTATACATATATAAATGTAACACACCTATGATTATGCAATGAACAAGTTACAGCTGCATATGTGTGCTGGTAGGGTGTTACATGGCCACCCTACTAGCCATATGTAAATATAGCGTGGACACTTTGCATTTGTCTATTGTTTCAGTTAATATTTTTAGATATATAGCAAGAGAGCTCCCCTGATTCCATCCTACCCCAAGTACCGGGTAGGAGTGGGCAGTATTGGGAAACCCTTGCACGTCAATGAGGAAGGGTTTTCCCCATTAACGTAGGAGGGTTTCTCGATCCTGCTCACTTGGACCAGGGTACTCCAGGTTGAATGGAAGCAGAGGAGCTCTCTTGTTTCCCTGCGTCATCACTATTGATCTCACAGCCAAATCACCTGGGAGATCAGCAGCTGGGGGGAATCAGGAGGGTCCTGATGGCCCGTTACAAAATATAACATTTTTTTAAAGCAACTGGAAAGCCCCCTGTCTCCTCATAAGCCAGTTTTTTTCATTTATTTTGTTATTTAAATAGTGGTAGCGGTGGTTGGTTGAGAAAGCCTTAACCTATCAGCGTTTTCCAGCCACTTCCCTTGACAGTGAACCAGATTAACTTAAATAAATGTGTGAGTGTATTTATATTTATATATCAGTAAGGCAAGCACTCACATGTGTTCAAAGTGGATTTAAAAAAACATACTTATTTAATCATCCATTAATCCATTTTGAAGTCCCGTGAGTGCTTGTCTTTGACTGATGTATGGAAACTTTGTTTAGCACCCGGGCAAGTTTGTATCCGATTGAGTGCCTATATATATATATATATATATATATATATATATATATATATATATATATATATATATATATATATATATATATATATATATATACACTACTGGTCAAAAGTTTGAGAACACCTACATTTTTGCTACTTTTAGTTATTGCCATATAACTTGGCAAAACATAAGAAAAACATTGGGAATTTGTAAACCCAACACAAATATTATAATCTATTTAGCTGGATTTTTTTTAGCGTTTGTAGATGTGTAAATGATTTTTCGTGTAAAAAGCTTTAAAAAAGTGTTTTGTAGCTTTTTTCATCACATTTTATCATTTTTTTATAGTAAATTATATGATATGATAAAAATAATTATATATTTAGAAATCCCATCTTATGGCAAGAAAAACAGTATATAATATATGTGGGTACATTAAATGATTAAGAGGAAAATTATAGCTAAACACAAACACAGTAGAAGTGTTAAAATAGCCATTGTCCAGAAAAATAAAAAATGTTCCAAACCTCGGTCCTTATGGGGTTAAAGAAAATGATTCAATGCTTTCTTTTTTATATAGAAAAAATATAATAGGATTGGCAGCTGCAGTCCTTATTGGGAACCATAAAAAGGAATAGAAACCTGAAAAGTGCTCTTGCACAGTGCTCAGCAGAGTGGCCACGGCTTGGTGGAACAGCTTTGCCTTTTCTGGGTTCCTTGAAAATTTTGGGGATAAGAAGCAATATGAAGGAAGAGATCTGAAATCTGAGGTACCCTTCTGATACCCCCCGCAAAACCCACTGGTCTGTCAAGGACGATGCCCAGGCATCTCGAATAAGGTGGAGATAGCCCCTATAGGCACAGATCTTCTTTCTTAGCTACCATCATAGGAGAGTGCAAGATCTTAGAAAGACTCAGCCATGAGGAACAGACTTATCATAAAGTCAACCTCCACAGGGTAAGAAAGGTCCACAAAGCACCTGTGAACTGGGCATTCCAACTCCAAGGAAGCCCAGTGATGGCAGCCCACCTAATGGGGGACTATATAGCCCCATATCTAAAGAAAAAAAGATAAAAACTAATAGGATGGCCACTGAATTTCCAGGACACACTTTGTGGTAAATGGGTGGGAGTTTGAGGTAGAGGAAGAGTAGGGAGTCTCCAACCCCAAAGGCCCTGTCTTTTGTGATGTGCACTACCCTCCAGGAGGAGGGACTCAACCCCATAGTACCTGTGCTCCATATTGGATGTAAAAGAAAACAATATAGTTTGCATAGATACACTAAACAATAAAAAGTCACATCTCCAATATGCACTAAGATGTCTTCACAATCATCTCCCCATCAATTGTACACTAATCCACTGTCATCCCAATCAATCAATCACGCTTTCAACAGGTTTATAATTTTGCTCTTAAAATATAGACAATGACTCAGTTCCATATGGAAATGCAGGTTAATAAGCCATTATCATAGGCATGTGGCTATGTCAGAGTTCACAGTCTCAACATTGCCAACCTGAGTTTGGCGATGTAGGGATCTCCTGTAGCTCTCTGTAGAGCCAGAGAACAGTTTGCTATCTCTGATAAAGCGCAGAGATTTGCTTTATGTGCATGAGTACAATAATTTACCTAATTTTCCTGACTGATAAGCAACTGGATAAAACTGCCATCTTTATCTTCCAAATAATCCAGTTGCTACAGCTTTTCCATTGACCTGCATTAGTGTGTGAAGCCCAATGTTCTGTGAGATTCATTTTTCTTTCATTTCAAATGTAGCTCGTAATTATGAAAAAAAAAGTGTGTGACAGCAGGATTCAAACCCTGGTCTCAGGGGTATATCTTGGCAAAGAATCCACTGCCAATCCGTTCATATCCATTCACCTCACCAGTCACTTGAGAGGTGCACGGATGGCAAAGGTTGCTTCCCCAAGCTGGGTGCCTGATATGATGAACACAGCTGTTTCCATGCTGTCTTTAGACTGTATACAATATAGTCAATCTCTGCAGCAGGCTCATTACCAGAGAGGCAGACAAAACACAGCTTTGAGAGTGTTCCCTGGCTTTATTTAACTGGGTGCAGTCAGGAAGAGTGGAGAGATTCTTGGCAGTCATTTTGGGGACAGGATCATGTGCTAAGGTGCTGATGACATGTGGGACCCAGTAAAGGGAAATACAAAGTAGGTTCTTATTAGTAAACATTGACTGTGTTATAGTTTAGTGCCCCTCTGCTGCAGATGATCTGCATGCTGGTGCTAGTGAGTAACATCTAGTGAGGGGATTATTGATCACCCAGGTGTAGCAGCTGCTGGAGGTAAGCAGATAACGTGGAGGTGAGAAGTGATTGAGGGCTCACATATATGAAATACCATATGGTTGTAAAACAAGTAAGATCCAGACAGCCTATGTGAAGTACTTCTTATCATACTGACAGTATGCACCACTTAGGCTTTGAGGCCTTCCACCTTCCAGATTTGTAAATATATCAGGCACCCAGTGGATACCCTGTTTGGTAAAGCATCCACTGCCACCTGCTTAACTCACCAGTGACTGGATAAGAGAGACGATGTTAACGAATGGCAGTGGGTGATTCTGCAAACTGGGTGTCTGATATGATGAACATTGCACATATTATACTGAAGACAAAAGTTAAAGGTGTCTGTTTAACAATGGCTGAAAAAATAAACATCTGTGGACTAGTGGTTAAAATACTGGTTCCATATACACTGACACCAGGCTTTGAAGCCTGTTGTCAAAAACTCTTTTTCTTCATAACTACATTTTAAAGGGATAGTAATACTTCGTTTTAACTTTATTTTATTTTGTAGGCATTAAAAAAACATGAAGAATGATATAAGTCTTATCTCTCAAACCTTTATGGTTTAAGAGATATTCACAAGCAAAGATTCCCCCTCCCGCCCCTTTTACCTAGTGTAAGCCATCTCTTCTCAGATGTGAATCTGGTTGTAAGACCAGACAGATAAAAGCAGGGGACAATCTTCTTTGTATGAAAACAATGAAAGCCCTTCCCCCCTTGACAAGTTTTTCAGCTTTTTCCCTTATCTTAATTGAAGATTGTCCCTCTCTGCAGTCTACCTGGGCACCTCCCTTCTGCTCTGGCAGAACAGCGGGGGGGGGGGATACTTTGCTTGTGAATATCTCTTAAACCATAAAGGTTTGAGAGATAAGACTTATATCGTTCTTCATGGTTTTTTAATGCCTACAAAATAAAATAAAGATAAAACGAAGTATTACTATCCCTTTAAAATAAATAAAAATGCATGTCACAGAACTTTTTGCAATGTAATGCATTGCAAAAGGTGTAGCATTTGGATGGGTCCTTGACAGGTAAAGATGGCATTTCTATCCCATTGCTTTACAGTCAGGAAAATGAAGAAAATTATTGTACTTATGTACATGAGACAAAAGCAAAGGGAATTGTTGTTAATAGTGCATCTTTTAATCCTTTCAGTTGCAATACACAACCATATAGCATTGAAAGGGTTACAGAAGCGATGTGGTTTTTGGTGCTGTAGTCTGAGATGATCCTCTCCACTGAACCAGTGGATAAATGGGGGTACAGAAATCAGGCTCCCAGACTTCAAGGCTGTCGTACTGCCAGCGATGTGGAAGGGAGGGCATCTCTTCCACATCACCAGCAGTTAAACAACCCTACAGGCTAATGGGCATATTCTCTCACCCTCCCCTTGCATACTTAATTCTGAGTACATATGGTGATGAATGTCTCCATTGCCAAGACGATGTGCTCGACATACATCAACAGACACACACACTGACACAGCATCGAACCTTAGTGCATCCCCCAGGGAGTTAATATTTGATTTGAATTTTTGGTCATCTATAAATGTCTTTCTTTACCACCCTGTGTTTCTCTTTGTCTGGCTCCTGTAATCTTCTCTCTCATAACACATGCATGGTGCTAGGCTAACTTGTATGTAACCTCCAAAATAGCATCACCATGGCTATACATCCATGTATGGTACTCTCTGATGTTATTTCAGCATGTGATATGAGGTGGCAAATCAGAATTCATTTTCATGCTTTATCACCCATATGTGGTCTAAAAGTACAAGTACATATTTTTAGCTTTTTAAAATGGGTTTAAATCTGAATGCTTTGGTTCTCTGTACATTTCTGCTTCACATATAATCCAATAAATGTGGATTATTAATTAAGCAATATGCTTTTTTTTTTAATTCCCCAAATCTGAAATACCATTCAATAATAGCACAGTATTTTTTTATTTAGTCTACTAAAGTTTAATTCTTATGAGTTATAAAAAAAAAATTAGAGAGGATACTTGAATCTGCCAAAAATCATTAGTTTGTGAATGTGCTGTTTTTACATTTTTGGAAAGCACTTCAAATTTAATATAGTCTGTGTAGACAGATTGCAGTAATTTGTTATGTTGACTCAAACACGTTAAATAGTATCTTATTACATATTGTACATTCAGTGATAAAATAAACCTTCCAAACAACTATTCTTTTCTGCTTACAGTAACATTCCACCTAATTGATTTTCACAGACTATTTCTCGAGAGCTGCTCCATTCACATACGGTTTTACGGAATACATTTTTGGTGGTCTTAAGCTTTTATAATTGCTTCCACCTGAAGAACTGAAATGCTAAAAACCTAAAGGAAGTCTTGCACATAATGCTTTATATAATTGCTAGTAATGAAGGGTATAGCTCACATATTAAAGTCTTACTTAACCACAAAGAATTCAACGCCTGTGCTAAATGATTCACAGAGGCAATAAATGTGTACCCTCTGCTTCACTTTTTTTTTCTTTTGTCTTGTATTCTTAAGGTCATGTGGAACAAGATTTAGCAATCGGATTGGTAATTGATGAACAGATTAGGGAACGACCATTCACAGAGGAATATCTGACCTTTTGCTCATTGTTAGTTAACCTTATCGATGGTCTTCAGAAATATAAAGAAAATCATCATAAGTGCTTTAACCTTTTGTGCGCATACATCAGATGAAGTTGAAAAGGCATGTTTTTGGCATGCATCAATAGCTGGATGTTTTATCTATAAATATCTGCAACCGGCTGCATGTTTTGTGGCATACAGTTTTATTCTATAGTTATTAATTTTAATGTATTATACTTTACGATTTATTTGATAAAGTATACTTTGTATTGACAAGATAAAGGTGCAAGATAGTTAAAACATGAAATAATTCCCACTACACAGTGAACAGATGCATCAAAGCGGGATTGTGTAATATACCTTCATTCATATAGACTTCAATATGAGTTGAAATATTACAGCTCAGATTTTTCCTTTCAAAGAAACATTCCCTTAATTCTGATTGCACCTGCCTAATGTCAGTTTACTAAGCTACTTACTACCTTAATGCCTCTTACACCAAAGGCAGGTTAGTGTTGCAGTGCATGGGTGTTTTGTGGTGTTCCTTTTCTCTCCACCTTGTTTAACACCAACTAAACAAGGAGCAGAGGAAATGGAGTAACTTTACTCAGTTTCTTTGTGCATGCTATGAGGTAGATGTATGATGCTTGCTGGCATTAAATGCTTAATACTCTTGGAGGTGTGACTTTATACATTACAGTCATTATACCATGTAGTGCTTATCCCTAAGTGCAACTGGAACTGGAAGACAATGCCAATGTAGTTCTGTTAGTGAATTTGTACATTACACCTTTGTTAACTGGCACTGCTATGTTGCTCAAATCGCCTTTTCAAATCTCCTGAGATCATCAGTGATCTTCTCTTGGTGTGTGGCATGGCAAGTGCAAGCAAAAACAGGGGTGCCCATAGGGTAGTATATTCAGATAAACACCTTTATTTTATAGCAAAGTATAAATGCTCCATGATACCCCTTCATCATTATGCCAGTAGAACAACTTCAGCTTTTTCTGGTAAAACTTTAGTTTTGGATCTCTTGGATCTCTTTGGATCTCGTGGAATAACTAAGCCATCGATTTATTTATCAACAAGACAATTGCATATTTATATAACAAATGAACCTTAAACAAGATTGGGTTTTCACCTGCACCCTCAACCATCAATAACTAGTTGAATGTGGACTCATCTATTCTCCTGAACCGGGAACATACATAAGTCTTCATATAAAGAAGCTATGAAGGATACTAATGGGAATATTTGTTTATGGAGAATACTTTCACCTACGATACAATGGTCAACGCTCCCTTACAAGGGCAGCTAGGGTAGAAAAAAATAACACTAATAACACACTGTTGTAACCTTTTATAAGGGGAGGTCTGCTCAGTATCTGGTACACCATCCATGAGCTGGTTATATACAATAACTATGGTCACTGTAATTAGGAACACAGTACTACTCATTTATGACAAATATTGATATTTATACAGCCCAAGAGGGATAACAAATGGACACAAAGAAAGGTTTAAATACTTTAGAAAATCCATACCAAGCATTACATGCTTGCACATTGTTTTCACTACTCAACAAACACCAATGTACCCTAGACACTTTTCCTAGATTTTAATCAGTTCTTACTACAGCCTAGATAATCACTTTGGAGCAGAAACTTACTTACCGTCTTTCACTGCTTTTTGTTTTTTATATATTAATTTAATAAGGCTGATCAGATTGTTAGATTGATTATTAACAGGAGACAGCATGGTTTTATGAAGAATAGATCATGTCCAACTAATTTAGTTGCATTTTACAAAGGGGTAAGCAGTAATCTGGACAAGAGTGTTGCTGCTGATGTATTATACTTGGATTTTGCAAAAGCTTTTCATATGTGCCTCAGAACAGGTTACTGCATAAATTAAAAGGATTCGGTTTGGGAGGTGATAGCTGTGCTTGGATAGAGAACTGATTAAAGCGGAACTACCACCTCCACTAAAGTCGCCCTGCAATACTTATGCAGGTGGAGACTAGCTTACTAATCATTATTTTACCTTTAAAAAGTGCCCACGAATAAAGTTATGCTTAAAGGGTCAGTAATGTCCCTTAAAAATATTTAGAGTTAGGTAGTGATTGAAAAAGAAACTAATTGCCACAAACCCTAGCTCTCAAACCGCTATGGGTTGAGAGATACAGGGATTCAAAGTTCCCCCCTCCCTCCCCTTCTCTTGATGTCAGAGTCTAGCTGACAGCAGGAGATCCCAGTCCGTGCAAGGCCTGTTAGAGGAGACCGGGACTGATGGTGCAGACGCACAGACATCTGTAAGCAAAGATGTCTGCGCTGTTTCCTGGAGTCAGTGTCGGCTGAGGTAGGATTTTTGAGTAACGCGGTCTTTATTCTACATAACAGTTTGATTGTTAAAGTGGAACTACCACCGCATAACAAGTTTATCTTAAATAACTCCCCATCTGGCGACTAGCTGCTTAGTAGCGCTAGTTGCCAGAATTATTACCTTATTAAATAGATTTCTCCTTTCTTCCCCTGCTGACAGGCAGGACGGATCATGGACATCTTGCCATAGTGATGTCTGTGCGCCTGCGCTGTTAGTCCCTTCCGGAGTCGGACGGCTCCTAGCAACGCCTCCTAGGGCCGGCCAGGACTGACAGAGCAGGCGCGCAGACATCACTATGGCAAAGATGTCTGTGATCCATCCTGCCTGTCAGCCGGAGAAGAAAGGCGAAATCTATTTAATAAGGTAATAATTCTGGCAACTAGCGCTACTAAGCAGCTAGTCGCCAGATGGGGAGTTATTTAAGATAAACTTGTTATGCGGTGGTAGTTCCACTTTAAGCTTATTGCTAGATGCCTAATTAGGTGGGGTGGACGTTCCCCTTTAAGTGACGATATACTTAGGGCCATGTGTTCAAAAGAAATGTGGAGGAGTTCTGGGTCAAACCATTTGCAGTACATGGGATAACTTAAAATCCCCATTGATTTAAATGGGGATCTTAACTCATTGAATGCTAGAGAGGTCTCCAATGGATCGCAAAGCAATGCATTGGAGACCTCTCTAACATTCAAGGGGTTAAAACTCCCATTTAAATCAATAGGAATTTTAGGAATTGTTAGTTCTCCCCTATAGTGCAAATGGTTTGCCCCAGAATGCCTCCACTTTTCTTTAGAACATACAGCCCTTAACCCTTTTATTGCTAGAGGGAGTATGCAACGCATTGCTTAGCAAAGCCTTGCATACCCCTCAGGCACTCAAGGGTTAATCTTAGATCTAGTTCCACAATTGTGACATTGCAACATTTTCCACTGACATCCCCTCTAAACAATGCAGTCAAGAAAAACTATACACTGTATGCATGTGCATCCAATGGCTGGGATCTGGAAATCATTTACCATAATCAGATTGCAGCATGTTATTAAAATAAATTCTGACTGGATATCTAAACAGAATGGTTGAGTCAATAGACAATTCTGCCACCTATGAGGCATTGCTACCCAGTTGCTGCAGTTTTTGTAGCCTATTGCTGGTCCTTTGCCAAGAATTGCTCATAGTCTAATTGCAATAAACTGCCATATACATATATAAATCACTATAACTATTCTTCTCGCAGTATTGTCGTGTCTTGTGTGGTTTTAATCTTGGAAACTATAACAGTACAGTTTAGAGAATGACGTAAGAAGATCTCTGCAGTGTTTCAAAATGAATGAAAATCAAAGTACAGTGATATGTTTCTTTTGTGGTGTTTATTATGCAATTCTTCTTGTGCTCTTTATAAATATGTATTGTGAACATTCTACTGCAAGTATGACATTAAATGGTATGCGACATGAATACATAATCATGCTTTGTTTCAGTGAACTAAAAACATTACATTTGTAATTGTATATATAGGGTAAAGGGAGAATTTAAAGGGAAATACTCAGCAGCAAGAGTGGGGCAGAGTAATGCATTTTGGGGTCTGCATTATCAGACACTGCTGGAAGGTGCTGAGTAGTTAAAAACTACAAGTCCCAGCACATTTGAAAAATACTGCCACTTGAGTCCATGATTGTATCAAAACATTGAACTTGGCATATCTTTCAGACTGACAGTAGAACACCTGCAGCTATAATGTGCATATACTAAAGCAAGGGTGGGATCCTCTCACTAAGACAGACATGCGGAGAGGGATGATGGGGGGGGGACACACACACGCATAAATTGAGTTATTGTGTTGAAAAACTGGACTGATTCTGGAGCAATCCAACTACACCCTGTGTATTAATAAAAAGCAACATTTATTTTAAATAGGGGTTTAACCCCTTGAATATGCAGTGCATTGGAGACATCTCTAGTATTTGAGGGGTTAAAATTCCCATTTAATTCAATTAGAATTTGTTTTTCTCCTCTAAGGTGTGGAGTGTTTGTCCCAGAATTACTCCAGCTTTCTTTTAAACACAGAGCCCGCAGAAGGATGGTATAAACAAAGAGAGACAGGCATACAGTCAAGGTTAGAGAAAGAGAAAATAAGACAGACGCACACAGGGTTTATGTATCAAGCAAAATGCAAGACAGTTGCACTTTATGTATAAAAGAACAATCCACATTGTCTTACCTCTTTCAGGGTCAGAATGTAGGGTATTATTCTAGCTCAGAACAATATTTTTATGACAGTTGGGTTGAAAGCAGATAAGATTCTGATTCTGGGAAATATATCTGACTGACATTTGGAGTCAGGAAGGGAATTTTTTTTACCTAGTTGGGGCTTAATTGAAAATGGCTTCAATATATATATTTTTTTGCGTTCCTTTAGATCACCATGGGTGATATGGTATAGGCTGAATTTGATGGATACATGTTTTTGTTTCAGCATCATTAAATATAAAACCATCTTCAGCCATAGTCAATCCACTGCATGGTGAAGGCTAGTGATGAGCGAGCGTGCTCGGCCGATGCTCGGATCGGCTCGAGCATCGCTCTGCTCGGCACATGGCGGTACTCGTCGAGTACCGCCATGTGCTCTCCCGCCATGTTCGGGTGGCGGGGATCTGTGCCGGAAGAGGCACAGATCCGAAGACGCTCCGCTGGACCACCAGGGACTGGAGGTACGGGGGCATTGCGGAGATGAAGGGGGCATTGCGGAGATGAAGGGGGACATTGTGGAAGAGGGGCATAGACTCTATGCCCCTCTTCCACAATGTCCCCCTTCATCTCCGCTATGCCCGTCTTCCACAATGTCCCCCTTCATCTCCGCTATGCCCCTCTTCCACAATGTGCCCCTTCATCTCCGCTATGCCCCTCTTCCACAATGTCCCCCTTCATCTCCTCTATGGCATAGAGGAGATGAAGGGGGACATTGTGGAAGAGGGGCATAGCGGAGATGAAGGGGCACATTGTGGAAGAGGGGCATAGCGGAGATGAAGGGGCACATTGTGGAAGAGGGGCATAGCGGAGATGAAGGGGGACATTGCGGAGATGAAGGGGGCATTCGGAGATGAAGGGGGCATAGCGGAGATGAAGGGGGCATTGACCAGGCACCCTCCCCTCATCAGAGCAGGGGGTGCCTGGTGTCGCCCCATTCATTTCAATGGGGCTCGGGTGCTCGGCCGAGCACTCGAGCCTCAGGGGGTGCTCGGTCAGAGCACCCGAGCACCCGAGCATCGGGGTGCTCGCTCAACACTAGTGAAGGCATCCATAGCAAGCTTCCAACAGTTTTGGTCTTGTGCTTTCTGTTGCCACAATGCACCAACAAATTTGGTAATTGCATCAACCCATCTCGTCCTTGGTCTTCTTCTTGTGCATTTAGTATTAAGTGGAATCCATACCAAAATTAATTTGGTAAATCTACCGGCAGGTTGTCTTGCCATATAAACTGCTCATTTCTGTTTTAAACAATTTATTCTTTCGGTGATGCCCTAAGTCATTTTTTGATGATGAATCCATGCACACGATTTTCGGTCTTTTATTGTTCAGTTCAAAATTTGATGTTCCACGCGTATCTGCATAACCTTACCTTTTTGTTACGCTTTGGCATTCAGTGCCCATGTTTCACTCCATGGGTTAAAAACATTTTGCGTGAGGCTGAGTGACAAAAGGTAATACTAAAGGCAATACTACTAAGTTTTCCAAATGCTTGACATCCCAATTTTATTTGTTGCTCAGATTCCACCATGGTGTTTACATCTGTTGACATTTCCTGTCCAAGGTAAATACTTGGCCACTTTTTCTAGCCGTTGTACATCTACTGTGATTTTTCTTGGTATGGTATGCTGTTGATCGCGAAGTTCTCTGCTTCTCTGACATGAGCAAACATTCCTGCCGTGATAAAGCATCGATCCATGGCAGTGTTGTCCGAATAAATTTTGCATTGTGTAACAAGCTATGTCATTAATGCAAAAAACAAATTTAATAAAAGCATAGAGAGAGTTTGCAGTAGATGAAGTGTGCGTTGTTCCACTTGCCTGCTGCCCTATGCATTCTGTCCAATAAGCAGTAAAAGAAGTTAGAGGACACCTGTTGATGTTGAGGATAAATCCTTCAGATACCCAGTATATATAGGTCCACAAATGTATGCATGTCCTTCCATGGGGCATCAATTTGATAACAACATATAACATAATTTGTTGTTTGAAAGCATAATTACACCATAACGATCAAAATAATGCCTTAAAAACATTTCCTGAAAATTAGTGTCCCACTGGTGTACACAAATGTTTCTAGAAGATAGAGCTAAAGAAAACACATGCAGTTTTCTACATTATGGAAAACGGCTATTATGAAATTTCCTACTGTATTGATTAGCTACAGCTCTTCTGAGAAAAATGGCACCATACTGGTATGAGATGACATACTGTAAGGGGGTGTTAGAAGCACAAAACTACATCAAATACAATCTCTCATTTTCCTTTCTTTTTCAGATAAGACTTACCTGTACTAAAGTGGTTTTAACAACTAGAGAAATTAAGAAAAGATAGATAAAACATACTATTTTGGAAAGTAGACAACCAGCCACGTTAGGGGTCTTCTTCCCTTTCTACCACAAGGTGAATATGTAAAACTATTTGCAGAATATGGTGCTATAGGAAAAAACACATTTTAGTTTACACAAATCATTTCAAACATACTAAAATCTTCCAACATCTTTGAATTTCCTACTCTATTCAATACCTAGTTCCAGCCATTGGTATGGGTTCACATGCTGTAGTGGCTGCCAAGACAATGGCTATACATAGAGCAAGGCTGGAAAGCAGATAGTGCATCTGAAGTTCTGTGGCTACTAGTGTCATATGGCTGTGCAAGTAGACAGTGTATAGGTTGTTCTATATGGATATTAGTGGAATAAGGCTGTGGAAGCAGGCAATGTATTCATGGTTCAACGGCTCCAGTGGGACAAGGCTGGGGTGTCAGACAGTGTATGTGTGCTTCTGTGGTTACAAGTGGACACTGGAACAGTATGAGGAGTCAGACAATGTATGTGTTTTGCTGTGATTACTAATGGAGAGTGGAAGAAGCCTAGGGTGTCAGTCAGTGTATGTTTGTATTTTGACTATTAGTGGGACAAGGCTGGGGAAGTATACAGTGTATATGTAAGTAATATGGTCACTGGTGGGCAGTGGAACAAGTTTAGGATGTTATAAAATGTTTGTGTTTGTCAGCACAATGACATGAGTGATCCTTTAGGTCTTCCTCTCAACATGAAAGTTTGAAGGACACCAGGTTGAGAAAGGAGATAAAGAATAATGTGAATGCCTTCCAGATTTGGTGATGCTTATCACATATGCACAAGGGTGTCGAGGGGGAATATGTACTAAGGTAAGAGAGAGATGTGACTACAGTGAGAGGAATGCTCCAGATTCTACATTACTGTAAGAAGTATGTATGCTGATTTCTCTTCAACACGAAAAGGAAGCTTCACAGACTAACATAGGATAAGAGGTTTCTCTAATTGGAGTGACTTAAAATACATTATTGCATAATTCCCCAGGCACAAGAAAGAGACACAATAAGCAAGACAGTACTAGACAGAGAGGGAAAGAGAAAGAAAGGGCGCTGAGGCAGGGATCTCATGTGCCTCTCATTGTGTATTATCCCAGCGAGGCAGTGCACTGTTTCCCTTAGAAGAACACAAAGGTCCTTTTGCTGGAATCAAAAGATGAACAATTGTAGAGCACACCAAATTCCCCACACAGGAGAAAGAAAAAATGTCCAAAAATTGCCATTAGTTTACATGAATACTATGACCTAACATCAGCTGGAGTTAAAAACAATTAAATACCCAGTAATTTATACCAGTATCTGTTTCTGAAGCTAAAATCTAATCTTACATATGTTCTCAGGGTGGAGGCGTCTTTTCCAGGGCTCCCATCAATTGTGCAGGATATCTGTGTATAGGCTGAGATAATATAACAATCACAATCAATTAACTGACTTTATTTAGCTCTTATCTATCGTACAAACAGCACAAACATTAATAAATGCTCTCTGAACAGAACAATTTACATGTGTTAAAAAGCAAGTTTAGGATTATATTTTAGGGATGTAACACATGAAAAAATAATTATTTTTACATATGTTAGCTGAAATTAGATGATATTTAAAATTATCAACCTACTTCATCTTTTGGTATTAGTGTTCCTTTAAATAGGGCTTTTAGATCCTTGAATGCTACGGAGAGGTTGTCAACATTCAAGGGGGTTAAATCCACATTTAAATAAATGGCTCTTTTTATGGCTCAGTTGTATTATTTATCTTTTCCTTTTTTTAAGTAAGGTATTTCAGTATGAAATCTAATCCAACCTAAGTGCTGTTTATCCTGAAAGGTTGTAGTCACCTTGTACCTAATGGCACTATGGAGAGAGGGAAAATAATGCAGAATGATAACTGTTTAACACTGCTTTTGTTTACAATTAATGGAATCAAGCCCATGTTCTTTAACAGATTATAGGAAACGATAAACTAATTTACTGAGAAATAAGATGAATGTGATTCTGGCTACCCATTGAAGTGAACTCAAAGGGTTGAGAACCATAGGGGTGTGCAATGCATTGCTCCGAAATGCTCTGCACACCTCTCTGGTTCTTAAGGGGTTAAGATAAGATATTGGAGAGATCACAGTGCATACACTCTATTGAAAAACACAGAAAATGGAGAGTCTATCTCATTGGAGAGTTTAAGAGATGATCTCACCTTAGTAGGAATGGGTGAAATTTGTCATCTCAAACTAGAACATTCAAGAATTTATCTGTGTAAGGTGCAGATTTTCTACCTTTTTCCACCTTACTTATTGCATTTTAAATCAATGGTAAGAGTGAATTACCATGAAAGTTTGCCTTATTTTCCTGTTGGGATAGTATAAAAGGGTGTCAGTTTCCAATAGCATGTCATTATGTGTTTGTTAGAGAGAGAGGAATCACCATACTGATGCAGCTAATTAAGACAGGCAAATAAAGTGGAGAAGTAGTTTAGTTTAAAGAATCTTGTAGGCAGACAATTTGTTCTTTGTGTTAGGAGAGTTTAAGGACTCTGGGGGGGGGGGGTGTAACAGTTTGTTTGACACACAGACACAGGGGTTTAGGATAAAACACAGTTTTATTGAAATCGCAGTAATAAAATAACCTTCACAGGTCCCGTACTATATAAGCTGAATAATACAGACACAAGACAGGTTATATATACCTATGCCTACACAGGTCCAGCATAAACATCAAGTCCACAACAGTCTATACTGACAGAGGTCAGGCAGATTATAATGGATTCCCAGGAGCAAGGTACTGCATGGGTTAATGGTCTTCTTTGAGTGTAAACAGTCCCATGTGCAGAGAGTTCTGTGATGGGGCTCTCTGCATATAGACAGCTTAAGGATTCGTAATGCCCAGAAACAGATAAGCAGAACAAACGTGAACTGCCTAGGCAACAATGGGAACAGAGTCACATAAGGTACTGCCATAGCAGTAACGGAGACCAGGCCACTTGCACACTGCCGGAGCAGTAATGGAGGCAGACACTTGCACTTAGCAGAGGCACTAGCGGAGACTAGGCCCAAGGCAAACTGCCGTAGCAGTAACGGAGACAGACACTTGCACTCTGCAGAAGTAGTAACGGAGGCAAACCGATGGCTACTGCCGGAGCAGTAACAGAGGCGGACACTTGCACTTTGCAGAGGCAGTAACGGAGACTAGGCCCAAGGTAAACCGCCGTAGCAGTAACGGAGGCAGACACTTGCACTTATCAGAGGCAGTAAAGGAGACTACGCCCAAGGTAAACTGCCATAGCAGTAACGGAGGCGGACACTTGCATTCTGCAGAGGCAGTAACAGAAGCAAACCGGTGGCTCACTGCCGGAGCAGTAACGGAGGCGGACACTTGCACTCTGCAGAGGCAGTAACGGAAACTAGGCCCAAGGCAAACTGCCGTAGCAGTAACGGAACTGGCCACTGGTACTCTGCAGGAGGAAATGGTGACACAATTGCCAGACAGTCAGAATGTCGCCTAGGCGACACAGCACAGGAACGCCATACAAGCCGGGTCGAATCACGGAGCAGGAACATCAGCCAAGCTGGGTCGGATCACAGAGCAGGAACGTCAGCCAAGCCGGGTCGGTACACAGGAGCAGGAACATCAGCCAAGCCGGGTCGGTACACAGGAGCAGAAGACAATATGCAGAGTAGTCAGGGAGGCCAAGTCGGTACACTGGGAATCACTGAGCAGAAACAAGCACTGGCACAGGAACACCACGAAAGGGCACCGGAGGGGTGCCAATAGCCTAGTATATAAAGGTCATACAGGGCAGGACAAACACACGGTAGCCAATGGGAGCAAAGCACAGGATAGACTGACAGAAAAGCAACAAAGGAGCATGGGCACCGTGATAGGGGGTTGTGAAAAGAGAAAGGATATTTACCCAAAATACCCCATAAATATTGTTTGACTGAGAAGAAACAGGCAGCTGATACAGGTTCCTTCCCTAGCTGGCTGAAACTCAGTGTCAGGGGAGTCTTTGGGAGTATGAAGAGAGAAAGGAGATTTACCCAAAATATCCCCAAATCTTGTTTGCCTGGGAAGAGACAGACATGTAATCAAAGTTCCTTCCTGAGCTGGCTGAGCACAGATTGATATTGTCACCCTTCTCGAGCGGCTCGTCTCCGCTCCGTTGCAGACATCCTCTCTTCCTCCGCTCGCTTCCGGTTTGCTCACTTCCGGGTTGGCTTGCGCATGCGCAGCCCAACACTTGAGGCTGTCCTGACTATAAGTGGGTGCCCTTTTTCAGTAACGGGCGCGCTAGCAAAGCGTTCCGTTACCAACTACTCTGGGTGTACCTTGCTACAGTATACCTGATCCAGTTGTTGACCGTGTTCCTGATCCAGTTGCTGACCGGCTTGTCTGACCATTCTCTGTCTGCTCTAGTGTTCCTGATCCAGTTGCTGACCGGCTTGTCCGACCATTCTCTGTCTGCTCCAGTGTTCCTGATCCAGTTGCTGACCGGCTTGTCTGACCATTCTCTGTCTGCTCCAGTGTTCCTGATCCGGTTGCTGACCGGCTTGTCTGACCATTCTCTGTCTGCTCCAGTGTTCCTGATCCGGTTGCTGACCGGCTTGTCTGACCATTCTCTGTCTGCTCCAGTGTTCCTGATCCAGTTGCTGACCGGCTTGTCTGACCATTCTCTGTCTGCTCCAGTGTTCCTGATCCGGTTGCTGACCGGCTTGTCTGACCATTCTCTGTCTGCTCCAGTGTTCCTGATCCGGTTGCTGACCGGCTTGTCAGACCATTCTCTGTCTGCTCCAGTGTTCCTGATCCGGTTGCTGACCGGCTTGTCTGACTATTCTCTGTCTGCTCCAGTGTGCCTGATCCGGTTGCTGACCGGCTTGTCTGATCATTTGCTACTTGCTCTAGTGTTCCTGTTCTTGGAGTTGTTTCTCCCTGGGGTTTTTGGGGTATAGTCCAACCGCGGTGTGGTATCCAGGGTCCCTGGAGGCTCAACCGAAGGGGGCTATCTAGCCTTGCGGCTAGCATCTTTAGATGGCCTTGGCCGCAGCACAACCCCCTGTGGTTGGCCAGCGATATCCAGCTACGCTCACTAGCGTCACTCCCCAGCTTCTCACCCCAGTCATCCTTGTTGGAGGAGTCTCTCTTCTATCCTGACTCTTGGGGTCCCGTCAGATTGTGACATTTTGCTAGCGCCACACCTCCAGTATGTCGTCAGACCCTGTGGACCTTGCACAGGCAGTACTACAACAGGGCTCGGTATTGGAGGAGCACTCCTCTCAGATCCTGCCTCTAGACCAGAAGCTGGATGCAATTACGGGTCTTCTGCAGAGCATGCAGCAACATCTTGAGGTGCCTGGGCCTCCTATTCAGTCCCCCGTTGTGCCTACAGTTCCCTCAGGTGCTTCGGCTTCCTCTCTGGCTCTCCGAATGCCTTTACCAGATCGCTTTGACGGTTCTACTTCCAACGTGCGGGGGTTTCTTAACCAATGCCTTCTTCATTTTCGTTGCCAGCCTGAGTTGTATTCGTCTCAACAAGCGAAGATCACCTTCATCATCTCCCTGCTTCGGGGTTCTGCCCTTGCTTGGGTGTCCCCTCTGATCGACAGACAGTCCCCTTTGTTGGACGATTTGGACTCCTTTCTAGGGGCATTTCGTGCAGTGTTCGATGTGCACGGTTCTCAGTCCCGTGCAGAGTCGGGTTTACTTGAGCTTCAGCAGGGGTCCCGTACGGTTTCGCAATACGCGGTCGAGTTTCGCACCCTGGCCTATGATACCGACTGGGGTGACAGCGCACTGAAGGCCGCCTTCAGACGAGGTCTCTCGGACCGTCTCAAGGATGAGTTGACTACTCGGATAATACCTCCTATCTTGGAAGGTCTCATCGCTCTTTGTTCCTCTCTGGAACATTGCATCCTTGAGAGGTGTATGGAGAGGGATCGGGATCGTTCACACCGTTCTGTTCCGCGTTCGGTTCCACGTTCTACCTCCCATTCCCAATCTGCTGCGGCCTCTGTCCCTCCTCCTGAACCAATGGAGACTGGGCGGGTATACCATCTCACGGAAGAGGAGAAAACTCGCAGACGTTCCATGGGTCTTTGCTTGTATTGTGGTGTACCTGGCCATTTGGCACGTACTTGTCCCAACAAGCCGGGAAACCCCCGGACATAGGGAGTAGGGGGTCCTCTCTAAGTCATTCCTTTCCTTGTCCCCCAGGTAGGGCGCAACATCTGACCTTATATGTGGATCTCTCCTGGACTGGAGGATCTACATCCGTGCAGGCGTTTTTAGACTCCGGAGCTGATGGTATCTTCATGGATACCTCTTTTGCTCGGGTTCACGGTATTCCTTTGGTTCGACGCTTCCCTCCCTTGCCAATCGTCTCTGTTGATGGTTCTCCCCTGGGCACAGGATTTATTTCGTGGGTTACCCAACCGTTGGCCCTTGTTATCCAGAAGGACCATCAAGAGACGCTTTCCTTCGAGATCATCGACAGCCCTGGGACCCCTGTCATCCTGGGCTATCCTTGGTTACAAGCCAATAATCCTACTATTGATTGGCGTCTTGGTACCGTGACCTTCCCCGAACCGGTCATCGTTTCTTCCTTGCTTCCTTCCCTTTCTTCTGTTACAGCGGGTTCCGGTATCCCCGCTCCTTACCGGGACTTTTTCGATGTATTTTGTAAGCGTCATGCGAAGGTCCTTCCGCCTCACAGGTCTTATAATTGTGCCATAGACCTTCTCCCGGGGGCCGTGCCTCCACGGGATCGGACCTATCCTCTTTCCATACCAGAGACGAGTGCCCTGGAGGAGTACATTTCCGACAGCCTGGCTCGTGGGTTTATACGACCTTCCACGTCTCCTGCAGGAGCAGGCTTCTTTTTTGTCTCCAAAAAGGACGGCGGTCTTAGGCCTTGTATTTATTATCGGGGTTTAAACGCCATTACTCGTAGAAACTGTTTCCCCCTGCCATTGATTCCTGAGCTACTTGACCGTCTTCGTGGTGCTACGGTGTTCACCAAATTGGACCTTCGAGGGGCTTATAATCTGATCCGAATCCGTGCAGGTGATGAGTGGAAAACTGCCTTCAATATCAGATTTGGGCACTATGAGTACCAGGTCATGCCTTTTGGTCTTCGGAATGCCCCAGCAGTTTTCCAAGCGTTTGTCAACGATATCTTCCGGAACCCTCTTATGTCCTCAGTAATCGTTTACTTGGACGACATACTAATCTTCTCCAAGTCTCTCGATGTTCATAGAGGTCATGTCCGCCAAGTCCTTGAACGGCTTCGTACCCATAGCCTATACGCTAAACTGGAGAAATGTCAGTTCGAGCAAGATCACCTGCCCTTTCTTGGGTACATTGTGTCCCTTTCTGGTCTGGCTATGGATCCTACTAAACTTACTGCTGTACAGAACTGGCCGTTGCCCCTTGGTCTCAAAGCTGTGCAGCGGTTCATAGGCTTTTCGAATTACTATCGGAAGTTTATTCGGGACTTTTCCGACATCATCCGTCCCATTGTGGCTCTCACTCGTAAAGGGGTTGATGCCAAGGCATGGCCGCCTGATGCCTTGGCAGCATTTGACAGGCTCAAGGCAGCTTTCACCTCCGCACCTGTACTGGTTTACCCAGACCCCTCACAAGCCTTCTACCTGGAGGTTGATGCCTCTGAAACTGCTGCTGGGGCTGTTCTCTCTCAGGTCTCCTCTGTGTCTGGACTCATGCACCCTTGTTCCTTTTTCTCCCGCAAGTTCTCCAATGCCGAGCGTAATTACGATACTGGTAAAAGGGAACTATTGGCTATCAAGCTCGCCCTTGAGGAATGGCGATACTTTTTGGAAGGGTCCCCGCACATCGTGACTATATACACCGACCATCAGAACCTGGCCTACCTGGCCTCAGCTAAACGTCTGAATGCTCGTCAGGCCAGATGGTCCCTGTTTTTTACCCGTTTCCACTTTGTAATCACCTACCTCCCCGGTCCCAAGAATGTGAAAGCCGATGCCTTATCCCGTCAGTTCGAATCTGGCCCCTCTTGCTCTGCGGCTCCGGAGCCAGTGATTCCCTCTGCTTGTATCCTGGCAGCCCTTTCCACCCATACCCTACGGGCTATTTGTCAGGCCCAGACTAGACTACCTTCTTCTGAGTCTCCTCCCGGAGACTTGCTATCCGTTCCACCATGTCATCGTCCTGAGGTTCTTCATTGGGCTCATCATTCCGCGGTTGCCGGTCATCCTGGGATCTCCCGTACCCATGAGCTCCTGTCTCGGTTCTTTTGGTGGCCTGAGTGTCATACTGATGTAGAGGCTTATGTTGCTTCCTGTCCTACATGTGCCCGCATGAAAACCTCCCGTCAGAAACCTGTTGGGCTATTGCAACCCTTACCAGTGCCTTCCTTGCCATGGACTCAGTTGTCCATGGACTTCATTGTGGACCTCCCTAGATCTGATGATATGACCACCATTTGGGTGGTCGTTGACCGGTTCACTAAGCAAGCCCACTTTATACCCTTTGCCTTGATCCCATCCGCTTCCCAGCTGGCTGATTCCTTTGTCTCCAACATTGTGCGGATTCATGGAGTACCCCTAGACATCATTTCTGACCGTGGCTCGCAGTTCATCTCAAAGTTCTGGAAGGCCTTCTGTGCTCGGTTAGGTATCCACCTGCGATTTTCTTCCGGGTACCACCCGCAGATGAACGGCCAAACCGAGCGGATCAACCAGTCTTTAGAGCTATTCCTAAGAACCTACTGTAACAAGCACCAGAACAACTGGGTTCACTTGCTTCCTTTGGCGGAATTCTCCTATAATTCCCTATGTCATTCCTCTATTGGCTGTTCTCCCTTCTTTGTAGCCCTGGGTTACAATCCCCAGGTTTTGTTGCTTCAGCCTGGTTCGGCTCTGGTGCCTTCAGCTGAATTCTGGGTCCATTCCTTGATTGATCATTGGAGATCGATCAGAACTACTCTGCTGGGCTCCCAGATGCGCCATAAATGCACAGCGGACCACCGTCGCTCCTCTTTTTTCCCCTGGTGACAAAGTCTGGCTGTCCGCTAAAAACATCTCTCTTCGTCAGCCTTCTCGCAAGCTAGGTCCTCGTTTCCTGGGTCCCTTTAGGGTCCTGCAACGTATTTCATCTGTGGCGTATCGCCTGGCTCTGCCTACCTCTCTGCGTGTCCATCATGTCTTTCATGTTTCCCTCTTGAAGCCCTGGGTGTCCTCTCATTATGCTCATTCCACTCCGGCGGTGCCGGCTCCTGTCACTGTGGACGGTCAGTAGGAGTTCGTGATTAGTGCTGTCCTTGACTCCAGGCGAGTGCGGGGCCATCTGCAGTACCTCGTAGACTGGAAGGGCTACGGCCCCGAGGAACGGTCTTGGGTTCCGGCCCGGGATGTACATGCACCGTTGTTGGTGCGGCGTTTCCACCAGTTGTTTCCTTCCAAACCCTCCTGACGGCTCCGTGGGGGGGGGGACCATAGGGGGAGGGGTGTGTCACCCTTCTCGAGCGGCTCGTCTCCGCTCTGTTGCCGACATCCTCTCTTCCTCCACTCACTTCCGGTTTGGCTCACTTCCGGGTTGGCTTGCACATGCGCAGCCCAACACTTGAGGCTGTCCTGACTATAAGTGGGTGCCCTTTTTCAGTAACGGGCGCGCTAGCAAAGCGTTCCATTACCAACTACTCTGGGTGTACCTTGCTACAGTATACCTGATCCAGTTGTTGACCGTGTTCCTGATCCAGTTGCTGACCGGCTTGTCTGACCATTCTCTGTCTGCTCCAGTGTTCCTGATGCGGTTGCTGACCGGCTTGTCTGACCATTCTCTGTCTGCTCCAGTGTTCCTGATCCGGTTGCTGACCGGCTTGTCTGACCATTCTCTGTCTGCTCCAGTGTTCCTGATCCGGTTGCTGACCGGCTTGTCTGACCATTCTCTGTCTGCTCCAGTGTTCCTGATCCGGTTGCTGACCGGCTTGTCTGACCATTCTCTGTCTGCTCCAGTGTTCCTGATCCAGTTGCTGACCGGCTTGTCTGACCATTCTCTGTCTGCTCCAGTGTTCCTGATCCGGTTGCTGACCGGCTTGTCTGACCATTCTCTGTCTGCTCCAGTGTTCCTGATCCAGTTGCTGACCGGCTTGTCTGACCATTCTCTGTCTGCTCTAGTGTTCCTGATCCAGTTGCTGACCGGCTTGTCCGACCATTCTCTGTCTGCTCCAGTGTTCCTGATCCAGTTGCTGACCGGCTTGTCCGACCATTCTCTGTCTGCTCCAGTGTTCCTGATCCAGTTGCTGACCGGCTTGTCTGACCATTCTCTGTCTGCTCCAGTGTTCCTGATCCGGTTGCTGACCGGCTTGTCTGACCATTCTCTGTCTGCTCCAGTGTTCCTGATCCGGTTGCTGACCGGCTTGTCTGACCATTCTCTGTCTGCTCCAGTGTTCCTGATCCGGTTGCTGACCGGCTTGTCTGACCATTCTCTGTCTGCTCCAGTGTTCCTGATCCGGTTGCTGACCGGCTTGTCTGACCATTCTCTGTCTGCTCCAGCGTTCCTCATCCGGTTGCTGACCGGCTTGTCTGACCATTCTCTGTCTGCTCCAGCGTTCCTGATCCGGTTGCTGACCGGCTTGTCTGATCATTCGCTACTTGCTCTAGTGTTCCTGTTCTTGGAGTTGTTTCTCCCTGGGGTTTTTGGGGTATAGTCCAACCGCGGTGTGGTATCCAGGGTCCCCGGAGGCTCAACCGAAGGGGGCTATCTAGCCTTGCGGCTAGCATCTTTAGACGGCCTTGGCCGCAGCACACCCCCCTGTGGCTGGCCAGCTATATCCAGCTACGCTCACTAGCGTCGCTCCCCAGCTTCTCGCCCCAATCATCCTTGTTGGAGGAGTCTCTCTTCTATCCTGACTCTCGGGGTCCCATCAGATTGTGACAGATATACTATGTAGACTGACAACCAGGAATCAGGTATAACTGACACTAACTCATAAAACAACCAGAAGAAGAGCGATCAGCATATTCTGTCATGATCTGTACTGTAAAAAAAGTAAGACTGCAGTGACATTGAGAGCAAAAGAGAAAGCAGCAGCTCAAATCCACTTTAGATCTGTTCCAGGCAAATAGAGAAAGAAGCAGTTGCACTAGGGGAGTGTTATATTTCTTTTGTGGATGTGATAGGGGCAGTTAATGAAAAAAAATAGTTTGACTGATAGGTGACAGGGACCCTGATGCGAGCGGTGACTTAAGCTGACAGATACTAGATGAGAAAGATATCACACGCAGTCAGTTCTGTTGTGCATGTTACTTTCAAAATCCACAATACTTTGCTAATGTCCAGCAGGAGAAGGAGAAGTGCAGGGATATGTTAGAAAAGTGGTAGCCCAAAAATGACTGCAGCCATTGTTGCTGCAGAGGTGCAATAAATAATAATGATCCTTCTCCTCCTGACAAAGCTGTTTTTGAAAGTGATATAAAACTTCCTCTATCACTATCAGCAGCAGTATTAAGAGTCGATTAAAAATCACTGAAGGTAACAACGAGTCACATTCTGTTGTTAGCATATTGGAGAAAAGTGTACAGTGAGACAAAAAGTATAACACCTGTCCTGAAAGTAGTAGAGAACAGTGTGAAAATCCCTCTAAGGGAAAAGTAAAAATAAATTGTTGGAGACTTCAAAAAGCCTAGGGAAATATAAAAGTAGGGGGGACAAAGATGTGGGAAATGCTGAGGATGACATAATTATTAATGATGATGTTGATCAAGAATATATGCCTCCAGGATCCTCCTCTTCTTCAGATACAGATGAAGTTGTGAGTGGGAGAGATGATGAATTTGCCAAAAAAAATATCTGAAAGACAAAGGCTCAATCTTCCAAAACCGAGAAGGAGCAATGGCCATGTTTATAAACTGAGAAATTCATTGAAAAGTCGAATTCTGGACAAATTAACCCCTTAAGGACCGGGAAAATCTGAGTTAGATTTGACTTAAGGACCGGAGCAATTTTGACTTTTTTGACTATGTCTTTGTTCAACCATATTTTCTCTTTAATTCCTTTTGTGCAACCACATAAATTATATACTGTTTTTTTAAGCACAAGTAGGGCTTTCTTTTGATACCACAATTATATGAATACCTCATTGTTTAATTTGATTAAAATAGAAAAAAGTGGAAAAAAATTGAAAAAAAACAACATTTTGCTTACATTTTTCTGTCAGGATTTGCATACTATTAGTTAATGAAAAAAAATACCCCTAAATATATTAATTTGCTTCTCCTGAATATGAGTACCCCATATGCCTAGTATTTTAGTCCTTTACTCACATTTACAAGGTAAATATTACAAGATGGCTGCCGTTATTTCCAACTTGTGATTTTTCAACAATTGGCATGTGAGCATCATAGCTTAGCTGACAGTGCCATAACCAAAAATGTCCCACAAAGGTATATGTTTCTGAAAACTACACAACATAAGGTAAATAATCAGGAGACTTTTGGAGTTTTTCATGCAGCTATTTTTCCAGAAAAAAATTTCAAAATTGTGGTAATATTTTGTTTTTTTGCAGTTTTCACACTTACATTTCAATACTACTGTTGATATCAAGCACATGATAGGTGAAGATTTTTAAAAATGCATTGTTTAGTGTTCAGCTCCTTCTTCTGAGTACGGTAATACCCCATATGCATAGGTTTCTCAAGGTTTGGGAGAGCTACGGGGCCCAAATTGGAACATGCGCGTTTCCAGTTTCACACTTTGAATTTTCACAGCTTGCATCACTGGTGCCATGTCTCATTTGGGGCTGTGTAACAGTGCTCCACTCTAAGATTTCCCCCCAAAAGTATATATTTTTGGAAAGTAGACACCCCAGGCTTTCATTTTATGTATGTTTTCAATTTTTTTACGCAGCCATTTTACCACCAATCGCTCGTAAATCTTGACGTAAGTTAAAAAAATAGAGTTTTTCACACTTGCACTTCAATGTTGATGTGAATTTCAAGCACCGGATAGGTGAAGATTTTTAGAAATGCATTGTTTAGTGTTCAGCTCCTTCTTCTGAGTACGGCAATACCCCATATGCATAGGTTATTCAAGGTTTGCGGGAGCTATGGGGCCCAAATTGGAACATGCACGTTTCCAGTTTCACACTTTGAATTTTCACAGCTTGCATCACTGGTGCCATGTCTCATTTGGGGCTGTGTAACAGTGCTCCACTCTAATATTTCCCCCCAAAAGTATATATTTTTGGAAAGTAGACACCCCAGGCTTTCATTTTATGTATGTTTTCAATTTTTTTACGCAGCCATTTTACCACCAATCGCTCGTAAATCTTGACGTAAGTTAAAAAAACAGTGTTTTTCACACTTGCACTTCAATGTTGATGTGAATTTCAAGCACAGGATAGGTGAAGATTTTTAAAAATGCATTGTTTAGTGTTCAGCTCTTTCTTCTGAGTACGGCAATACCCCATATGCATAGGTTATTCAAGGTTTGCGGGAGCTATGGGGCCCAAATTGAAACATGCGCGTTTCCAGTTTCACACTTTGAATTTTCACAGCTTGCATCACTGGTGCCATGTCTCATTTGGGGCTGTGTAACAGTGCTCCACTCTAAGATTTCCCCCCAAAAGTATATATTTTTGGAAAGTAGACACCCCAGGCTTTCATTTTATGTATGTTTTCAATTTTTTTACGCAGCCATTTTACCACCAATCGCTCGTAAATCTTGACGTAAGTTAAAAAAACAGCGTTTTTCACACTTGCACTTCAATGTTGATGTGAATTTCAAGCACAGGATAGGTGAAGATTTTTAAAAATGCATTGTTTAGTGTTCAGCTCCTTCTTCTGAGTACGGCAATACCCCATATGCATAGGTTATTCAAGGTTTGGGGGAGCTACGGGGCCCAATTTTGAACAAATATTGAATTTTCACATCTTGGTTAACTGGTGCCATTACTCATTTTGGGCTATGTTCCAGTGCTGCACTTTAGAATTTCCCCCCAAAAGTGTATATTTTTGGAATGTAGACACCCCCAGCTTTCATTTTAGGTGTGTTTTCAAATTTTTTACACAGCCATTTTACCACCACTTTCTCGTAAACTTGACGTAAGTAAAAAAACATCGTTTTTCACACTTTGCCTTCAATGTTGATGTGAATTTCAAGCACAGAATAGGTGAAGATTTTATAAACTGAATTGATTAGTGTTCAGCTCCTTCTTCTGAGTACGGCAATACCCCATATGCATAGCTTTCTCATGGTTTGGGGGAGCTACGGGGGCCAAATTGGAACATGCGCGTTTCCAGGTTCACACTTTGAATCTTCACAGCTTGCGTTATTGGTGCCATGTCTCATTTGGGGCTGTGTAACAGTGCTCTTTTTTAAGATTTCCCCCCAAAAGTGTATATTTGTGGAAAGTACACACCCCAGGCTCTCGTTTTAGGTGTGTTTTCCAATTTTATACACAGCCATTTTACCACCAATCCCTCGTAAACCATGACGTAAGTAAAAAAAAAAAAAAAACAGCGTTTTTCACACTTAGGGTTGGCGGCAGTATACTGGGCTGCATACAAATTGGTTTGGGACACAATTTCACCTAAAATGTCTTCCCCCAAAAACAAATCAAAAAAATTATCATGGGTAAATCCTTCCACATCAATTTGAATCCCTGGGTTGCCTGTGAATTCTGAGATTTGTGGGCATAAATTGATACCCATTCATTAGGATCCGGAGTGGCAGGTTTTGGGGCATTTCTTTGGGCAGGTCTTTGGGCAGATCTTTTGGCAGGTGCTGGGGCAGTTGCCAGGGCAGCTCTTGGGGCAGCACTTGGGGCATTTCTTTGCTAGGTCTTTGGGCAGATCTTTTGGCAGGTGCTGGGGCAGTTGCCAGGGCAGCTCTTGGGGCAGAACTTGGGGCATTTCTTTTGGCAGGTATTTTGGTAGGTCTTTGGGCAGTTCTTCTGGCAGGTGCTGGGGCAGTTGCCAGAGCAGCTCTTGGGGCAGTGCGTCTTTTCTTGACAGAAGGCCCAGCGTCATCACTAGAGCTGCTTTCACTTTCTGAAAACTGCGCTATGTCAAAATCTGACGCAGTGTCTGTTGCCTCAGAGTCAGACTCCAAAAAGGCATTTGCCTCTTCAACGCTGTACCTGCGCTGCATTTTGCCCACTAAAAAAACTTTTTTTTTTCTTACGCTATCCCTAAACCTAAATCTAACCCTAAAACTTACCCTAGCCTACGTATATCCTGAACCTACCTAACCCAAGTAAACTACCTACCTAAACTGCACTTATTATATATATTTATATTTTTTTTCCCTAAACCTAAATCTATCCCTAAAACTTTCCCTAACACATGTCTACACTAAACCTACCCAACTACCTACCAAAATACTTAAAACTATATTTATTATTCATAAAAAAAAAAATTAAAAATTAAAAAAAAAAATTTAAAAAATGTAAAAAAAATCTAAAAAAATTCAAGGGGGATGGGGGGTGCCCTACAGATCAGAAAACACTGATCTGGAGCAAACTGATCACTCCAAGAGTGATCAGATGGGGGGAACTTATTGATCACTGCAGAACAGTGATCAAAGGGTTAATATTCTTTATTTAAACTTTTTTTTTTTTACTTTTTTTGTACAGTAAGGCTTGAACACCATGTCTCTCTGTCTCTCAGCAGTGTGCAAGGTGGAGGGAGGCAGAGAGACATGACAGGGACAGTATTTACAAATACTGTCCCTGTCATTCAGGTTTTGCAACATGTGATTCGCTTTTGAAGCGAATCGCATGTTGCAACAATGTTTCAATGGTTTGTTACTAAGTGTCCCGATACCGGGACGCTTAGTAACAAGCGGTTTGAACTCTTCCATCGCTCCGTGCGGCCGCGATGGAAGATTTTAACCCTTGACGTACCGGGACCGTCAAGGGTCGTTGGAGCACATTTAACCTTGACGGTCCTGGTACGTCAAGGGTCCTTAAGGGGTTAAGATACCAAAAAAATACTCATTCTGTCAGTCATCAGCAACATCATTACCGCTTCCAAGTCCGGCACCCACCCAGATACACACACAATAGTGTTGAGTAACCACCAGCAATGATCCAATCCTAGCTATTATGAATGCTACTGCTGCTGTTTTAGGCCCTCAGTCTATGAAGTCAAAAGTATGGAGATATTTCACTCACAATCCAAAAGCTAAAAATGTTGCTATTTGTTGCCTGTGTAAGAAGCATGTGAGCAGGATGAAAGCAGGCTTACACCTAGGCACCTTCTTATTGGGATCTCACCTGAAGCACAACCACTGGTCTGATTGGGAAACACACCATCAACAAGTCAGGGGTGCCACAGTTAGCAGCAGCATCCGAATCAATCCTAAAGGTTCCCAGGCTCTGAGATACATAATAGAAGTGAAGTTGATGTGTCAGAGAGTGTGCCAAGATTTCATTCATTTAAACCTACACCCATGACTCCTGTCACTGTTCTTCATATGCAAAACATGGAGAAGTATGACTCTGAATTTGTTGACGATTACAAGAGTGTCTCACACCTGTCACCACCACCACCACCACCACTACCACTAGCACCTCCTCCACTGCCACAAGTCATGTTGTTAATGCAGTAATATTAAATAGTTCTTTCACTATGTATTGCCATCTCACACTTGCCTTGTTCTTAGAAAAAAGTAAAAAATCTGCACAACAATAATCCAAAAATATACATATAGAATAGGAAATTTGTCAGAACATTGGTGGTTGACATGCTGCTTTTTTCTTTTGTTGAAAACAGAGGCTTTAAAGTACTGATGTAATGTGTTGCACCTACTGACATGTTGTACAAGCATTATAGGTTAGTATAGGTTAGTATAGTGAGCAAAGGACAAAGGGACTCTGCATGATAACAATTCTTTCAAGTCATATGTTGCTATATGACTCTGCCTGCTTACAACTTTCACTTTCAGCTGTTGATTTCTCCACTTCAGCCCTCAGCATCAGTAGTACTGAGGCAGGAAATATTGCAGCCAGGTGTAAAAGGTCAAAGTTCTTACGGTACATGTAACGGCATTGGAGAAAAGGCAGAAATGTCATGTCATTTCTATGGGTGGTAATTTTCACTGGAAATTAGGGCAATGACTAATTTTCTATAAAAATTCCTAAAGAAATATTTTTTGACTTTTCACCCATCCCTATACCTTAGTGCATAAACCATTCCTCCAGTATTCATGGTGCAAGCCAAATACTCAAAAGGGAACAAATCAACATTCCCACTGATAGAAATAGAGATTTGAACCCCTTAACCAATATATTGCTTTGGAATGTGTTGTAGACCTCTCTAGCATTCTGTTTGGTAAATCCGAATTTATATGAATGGAAAACAGGGAGATTTTATTTGTCCCTTATATTGCAAGTTGGTTTGTTCCAGAAATACTCCAGTTGTTCTTAGTACATCAGCCTCATAATTATGAATATATAAAAAAGAAAAAGATATACATATTTTTCTGTGACCAAAACATCTAAAGTCCCTATGCAAATTGTTTATTTTATGCTAGACATAATACTAGTATACATTGTTAAATAGTGTGATGTAAGCCAGTGTTAATTACAGGACCACATACAGATTTTTGGATAAATATGACATAATATAATTAGCTCATCTGCTTTCTATTTTAGATACTGGAACAAAAAAAATGCCATCCTTCTTTAATAGCTAAAGTTTACACAGGGAATCTTGCATGAATATGATTTACAACCTAATTTTCTCATCTGCTTTCAATTTTACAACATGGAAGTGAAAATCCATGCCATCCTACTAACAGGGATAAATCGTGACTAACACAATGTTACTGACTTTAGTGAATACTGCCCTACATATTAAAGCTGATGTATCAAGTAAAATCAGAGAGACTAGGGGGGGGACCAACTGGACCATAGGGAACAAATAAAGATGTTGGGAGGACAATCCAGATCTGGTGCTTCACAATACAGTGGAGAGCTTCCAAACATTATGTGAGTTAAAAGCCCCATTTAAATACATGGGACTTTTTCTTGTTTTTTTTTAAGGTGTAGCTGGTGTGTTCCAGTTTCACTCAAGTACTTCTTAGTATATGTCACGGTTGTTAAGACTCTTAGATGCAAAGTTAGGTAAAAACACAATTTTATTGAAAAGTTTATGACAATCCCATAGGATCTCATACATATACATACACATACATAGAAATGACAGGAAAGTGGTAATAATAGCGAGTAAGGCTCTACCGGCCCTGCCAATATACCGGGCAAGGCAGCCTGGGCAAGCAATGGGAATTAGGTGGCTCTACCGACCCTGCCAATATACCGGGCAAGGTAGCCTATCGGAATACAAGGAGCAAACAGGCTCTACCGGCCCTGCCAATATACCGGGCTAGGCAGCCTTGGCATGCAACAAAATATAGGTGGCTCTACCGGCCCTGCCAATATACCAGGCAAGGCAGCCTATCGGACTACCAGGAGTATACAGGCTCTACCGGCTCTGCCAATATACTGGGCAAGGCAGCCTAACAGAACACAATATGATACAGGCTCTACCGGCCTTCCCAATACCGGGTAAGGTAACCCAAAATGAAAATGACAGGAAGGTTCTACCGGCCTGACCAATATACCGGGCAAGGCAGCCTTAAAGGAGATGATGGCAACCACTATGGCCTCAATTACTGTCAGATGACAACAACAGTTATAGAGATGATATATGGAGGCTAAATGAGCAAGTGGTAATACCAGGTTACTGGAAACACCAGTACCCGCGTACTGGACAATCAACTAGCTGTCTAGGACATGAGAGCAACCAGCGTGAAGTGAACCAGTGCCCGCGCACCAGGAACCAAACGTATCACTGTAATGTCAGCCGTGAGGAAGTGGAGCGAACCAGCACCCGCACGCTGGGAACCAACAGTATCAATGTAAAGTAAGCCCTAAGACAGTGGAGCGAACCAGCGCCCTCACGCTGGGAACCAACAGTATCAATGTATTGTAAGCCGTAAGGCAGTGGAGCAAACCAGCGCCCGCACGCTGGGAACCAACAGTATCAATGTATTTTAAGCCGTAAGGCAGTGGAGCGAACCAGCGCCCGCGCGCTGAGAACCAACAGTATCAATGTATTGCAAGCCGTAAGGCAGTGGAGCAAACCAGCGCCCGCGCACTGGGAACCAACAGTATCAATGTAATGTAAACCGTAAGGCAGTGGAGCAAACCAGCGCCAGTGCGCTGGGAACCAACAGTATCAATGTAATGTAAGCCATAAGGCAATGGAGCGAACCAGCGCCCGCGTGCTGGGAACCAACAGTAGCAATGGCAATATAGGCCGTGAGGCCGTGGAGCGAACCAGTACCCGCGTACTGGGAACCCACAGAGTAGAAATGTCGCCTGGGTGACCGGAGATCACAGCCGCCACAGATGAGAAGGAAACTGGACGCTGCAGACGAAACAGGAACCAGCACTCCGATGGTCAACCGGATCAGGAACGGCAACGAGGACTGGCAGCAGAAGCAGCAACGTTGGGCGATTCCATCCGGATCAGGAACGGAACCAGGAGCCGCAGATCAGGAGACTCAGGAACTGGACGATCTCAGGATAGCAGGAACACAGCATGGCCCATAGAACTTCAGGAACATGATGAAAATAGAAGCAGCCTAGAGACACCACGAAAGGGCAACCAAAGGGTGCCCAGACTCAGTCTAAATAGGCAAAGTGGGGTGGGCTGAAGGCAAGCAGCCAATGGGAGCCCCCTACAGGTGATAGACACCCAAAGGCAGCAATCGCGGGCACCGTGATAGCATATCAGACTCATTGGTAACAAAGTAACAAGTAAATTAGGTTGAAAAAAGACACAAGTCCGTCAAGTTCAACCTTCTGCCTCAGAGTAAGGCAAAGCCTCCAGTGTTGACACTAGTCTGCCCAGCGCCCTTATATTCTCCCTGATCATGGCCGAGGGCCACTCCAGGGCCTGTGACACCACCTGCATTACTCTAAGAATTTTCTCCTTTGGCAGGAAAACCTTCCCTTGGTGGGTGTCGAACCGCATCCCCAGGAACAACAATTCCTGAGAAAGCACCGGAAAGGACTTCAGCATGTTCAGAATTCCCCCGTAGTAGACAACCAGCCGAGCACAGACTCGGACGTGCTAAGTCAAGAGCTCTTCTGAGGGAGCCTTTAGCAAAAGATCTTCCAGGTAAGGTGTCCTGGAGATGTACTGTTGTGAATGAAGGCCACTAAGCCCCCCATGGACACCTGAGGTGCAGAAGCCAGGCCAAATGGCAGAGCTGTGAGCTGGTAATGATCCGAGTCGAAGGCACCTCGCAGATCCCATGGAGCTGTCTGGTTGGATAGGGATGTGTAGGTATGCATCTTAAAGGTCTAGGGATGCCATTTACTCCCCTGGGCACATCACCAAGATGACAGAACACAAAGATTCCATCATGAAGCACGTAGTCACCACATATCTGTTGAGACATTTTGCAGGTCAAAATAGGATGACAGCCCTCATCCTTCTTTGGAACCACAAACAGGTTGAAATAAAAACCTGAACCATGCACTGAGAGAGGTAAAGAGCCTTCTTTACCAACAGTGAATCCACGGTCTCTTGTCCAGCTCTTTTGGCACACTTAACAAAAAGAAACAATATGGTGGAAGGGATCCAAAGTCTATGCTGTACCCTTATGAAATTAAAAGCAAAACCCACCGGTCTGCAAGTGAGTCTCCCTACAGGCACCAACAAACCAGGATTCCATGAGTTATGTGGGACTGCTTGACAGGCTTAGCCCTTGGAGCTGATAACTTGGGCTGCCACTGCTATCTAGGCTTGTAGGAGGAGCATGCACATGAGGCCTGTAAACCTTGCAGCCTTTGCATTTCCGTTTGGCACGGGGAATGAAAAAGACGCAGTTTCCTCACCATAGTAGGATATTTTGTGGGCATATGAGACAACAAGGTGCTCTTTCCCCCAGTAGCATCACTAATGATCTGCTTCAGTTCAGGTCCAAATAGGGACTTGCCCCTGAAAAACACAGTGGGTTTTACCATGCCTTAGCAAATAGAGCCCTTAGACAGGTGGTGTTGGTGGTGGTAAGGGATTTCATAATTAGGAAGACAGAGTAATCTGTTGCCAGGCTACTACAGGTGTCATCAGGTGTTTGGTTACAGCATGTAGTGGATCAGGTTGATAGATTTTTGGGAAAGGCTGGGTATAACCCAGATGTCATGGTACATGTAGATACCAATGACAAAGTAATTGGGAGATGGAGGCACATTAAGTGTTATTTATTTAAATCACAAGCTTACAAAAAGGACCTCTAAGGTACAATATTTTGACATGCTCACAGTGCCATGAGCTTTGCCAGGAAGGCAACAGAAGACTAGGGATTAAAATGCACAGTTAAAGACTTTCTGTAATAAAGAGATGCTTAGGTTTTTAAAAAACTAGGCTCTCTTTATGATATGGGGCATATATAAGTAAAGACTGACTACACCATAGTAAAAATGGGGCAGCTGTCTGAGGGCACAGGAATGTTATAGGAGTGGATGAAACTTTAAACTAGGAAATGGGGAGAGGTAAAACAATGCAGAATGGGGTAGACAGTATAGAATAGGAACTGCGATTAGAGAAGGGGCGTGAGGTTGAAAGGGGGGGTGGGGTCCTAATTCAGCTAATAAGGAGTTGTCATTGTTATAGACTGCCAAAAGTCAAAACATTCTTTTGTAAATGATGCACATAATCAGAATGACAGAGACATAAAAATATATTCTCATACTCTGGCTGGTAAAATGGGGGATTGGAAGTGGTAGCACTGAATGAGCAGTATTGTGTAGTTAAAATAAATGGATATGGTAAACTGAAGCCAACAGAATTCACTTTCTGGGGAATACTTTACTCAAAACTCAAAAGAGCTGAACAAAAAACAAGCATGTAACCTACAGGAAAGGTACTTTTGAGTTAAACAATGGAATGAATTTTTTACAGTAAGGGCAGAAAGGATGTGGAATTTCTTGCCTCAGTATGCAATGCTGACAGATAATACAGATGCTCTCAAAAATATTTGGGATTATTTTTTAGCTTAGAAAATATAGATAATTATGACAGCTGGTTTTAATGCGGAAAGGATGTTGATCCCATGGGATATACAACTAATGCTGTAGTCAGGAAGGACTTTGCTTTAATGTTTTATTTATTATTAATTGTTTTTTGTGTTCCCTGGATCAACAAAACAGGGAGATATGGCAAAGGCTGAATATGAAGGATACATGTCTTTTTTCACTCACCAACTCCCCAAACTCATCAAGTATGTTACTATGTAACATTGGAAACATTTTGCATTTTGACATAAGACCAACACTATTAGATATTTATAGTAAAGTGGTAGTGGTCACACAATGTTACATCCACTTGAAAGTCAGAAGATGAGATTATACATTCCCATAACGTTAAGCACCCACTACATTAGGAAATGGTAGGTACTGCACGGGTCAAGGGATAGCAGAATATCATTATTTTAACACAACACATAACAAAGCCCAGGTTGGTGGGGAGTATGATGAAGGTTCATTAAATCCTTCCCTGTTTGTGTTTTTCTTTCCCAGGCCTGTTGCCACCACCTGAAGCCCCGCGATTTAGTGGCCACCATTATTTAAAACATACTTAAATATGCTTGTACACTGCAGAAACATTGCACATCCCTCCAATATTCAAATGTTAAAACACCTATTTCATGAAAATAGTTGAAGGGGCAGAGGGAGGTCACGGCCAACACCTGGAATGTGAGGAGACTTATGACTGGGTGGGAAGTAGGAACATATAGTGTGTGTTTGTATGTATAATGGTTGTGTAATTCCAAATGCCAAAGTTAAAACCACATATCAGAGAAATCCCGGCTTCAACTGACTTAGCAGCGACATCCTCAGGGATGATTGTGGGACTGTGACATCCCCATAACTATGTCATTCATTGGACAACCCAAGGTCCTTACAATGTGAGTTAATAGTTAAGTAAAGAAATGGTACCTATAGGAGAGATAGTGTCTCAAAAATGGGGAGCAAACCTCAAGAAATCGCAGACTTCAGTGGGCTGCACAACAATCATTATTGTAACCAGATATTTTTATTGGAATATGACTTGAGAGATTTCAGAAGCTGAATGAACAGAAAGAAGATTGCTTGGAGCTCTATGTTTCATACCAGCTGTCATATCAGACATCTGGATAAAAGTATCCTGGTCAGGAGGTTCACATTTGTTGGAACTGCTCAACTGAAAAGAATTTTCATGTACAAGCCAAGGATCTTAGAATGTGATTCCATGAAATGAGTTATTCAGAAAGGTTGATTAACAGGGCCTTGAACAGCTGTAAGAACAAACAGAAAATCTTTATTGAAGTTTAACAGGAAATTAAAGAGTTTTTACTCTGGGTTCTCACCTCTCTTTCTATACAAACGATAGCCAAAAGTTATCTAATATCAGGAATATTATCAAGAAACACATACTGGTTCTTTTAGTTGGCCAATACTGTTGGGTAGGAAGTGAGATTTGTATCCAGGAAAGTGCATGCTCTTGAGACACTGTTGTCACTGGATTTATATGTGTAAGAAACCTAAAAAAATAGAACTTGGTTTTATGTCCCTGGTATGTTTAAACTAAGTTGATGTCAGGGAATTTTGTTACTTTGTCACAATAAAGCTTCTGATAACACAATATGCCAATTGCATCACTATGGAAGTTGTTAATGTACTATGTTGCAACATATTCCAAAGACAATATATAGGACACACATTATACCACTTATGGGAGCAATAGCATTAAGTTACAGAAAGAAAAAGACAAATTGTATGACTTTTCCTTCTGGGTAAAACAAGGGTACTCCCACTGCTGAGAGATGCATATTTTCAGAGTTATTAAAGATTAACAGGGCCCTCTAGTGGTCTGATTCCAATAATTTATTCTGTTACATTCTCTAGGAGATGTAAGTCACTGACAAACTGTTCTCCACACAATGTGACAAAAACTGCACAATATCAAATCGCTGAACTGCCGCACACTCACTATGTGTTTATCGGGTGCTCAAGACTCAAAACAATCTTCAGAACCACTTGTCTAAGAAGCTGAGCATTCTATTATGTACTTAAAACTTGAATTTTAGTGATCTTAGCCCGATGTTTCAGTCCACTCTGGGACTTTCCTCAAGGACATACACATTACAGACCACCTACGTGGTCATGCTTAAATACTTTTCTTATTTGAACTTGGCACCAGGATTCAGCGTGCACAGTTGCCTTAGCAAACCAGAACGCTAACCCGCGTCTGTTCAACTCACTCACAAAATAAAATCACAACACAGAAATCATGTTATCACAGTGTGCTCGGAGCAGGAAGAGAAGGGGAGAGAGAGGCCAGGGCAGTGCTCAGCAACATTGAGATCAGGGTAAGGCAAATGTAATATAGCAGGTTAAGCCAAATATGTCATTGCGCGCTGTTACTAATGATATAGTGCTCCACTCTGCAACACAATAATACCGGACACTGCTTGGCTGCTGAGGCCTTATTGCGTTACTTTTTTTACTGTTGTCACACTTTGATTCGTGAGGTCTGGGAAAATGACCTCACCCTTCCTACAGTTCCCTGTACTCAACGCCTCTTGATTTAATTTATACCTGCACTAGCTCCACTCCCACGACTTGCTCTGCTCTCACCCTTGCTACCACAAAATCCGACTTCATAGCTAAGGGGTGGGGGGTTACAGGTAGCAACCAGACACAACCATTACTATATGGACAACAGACTAGGCGTGTAAGCGGTGAAAACTGGAGCCCACGTTGTAAAACCGCGGCCCATAACTCCCCAGTACTCCGGAGGCCCTCAATATATCACTGGACTGTAACTTCCATCATCCGCACTCCTTAGCTGCCCAATGATGCTGAATAATAAATCTGTAATATTACTTTGTAATTTAATATCCACCATCATTACACAAACCACATAGAACAAAAAAAAAAAAAACAGCACGGACACGTTACTTCTGTTCCTATTGCCCGAACCAACGCATCCTCTGCCTTTCTATACATTACCCACAATCACGGATCTCTTTTTATTGCTCAACTACAATAACATCCCACTTTCTACTGCCTTAAGCCAAAGGATATGCCAATAACTTCACACCCGATCCCTGGTGCCCTTGCTGTCAGTGGTGTAGTATAATACCCTGCCTTCGTTAATTAACCCTTTCTTTGCTATTCAACACTGCTTGGTCACTCTCTTGCAATAAACTGCTTTATTGTAAAGCTGCAATGCGGACAATTACTCTTGTACTGAACTTCACAAGTGGAGGTATAATCTGGGACAGCTGCTTAACCCTTTGTGTGGTAGAGTATGCAACGCATTCCTATGCAATGTCTTCACTACCACACTGCCACGCAAAGGGTTAAAGCACTTATGCTTCCATTCTCCTTTCTCTCCTCCCACCTTCCTCATTCATATCAGCCCTCCAGCGTATGTATATGTATGTAATTGCTGTGTGTGTGTGTGTGTGTGTGTGTGTGTGTGTCTATGTATGTATCTGTGTGTGCATGTCTATGCATAATAATGTCTATATGTGTATGCATGTATGTGGCCATGTGTGTCTCCATGTATGTGGGTGTATGTATGAATGTCTGTATGTGTGTGTGTCTTTGTATGTATGAACGTGTGTATCTCTGCATGTCTATGTATGTATGATAATATGTGTGTGTGTGTCTATCTTTGGCTCAACAGACGGGCAACGCCGTACCACACTGCTAGTTATTTATATGATAATGAATCACATAGACGTGAAGGACAAAAGAAGCTAGGTCTAGTGATGGGCAAAATATTTTGCCTCAAAAGAGAAACAGGAGAAAAACAGCACTTTATGCAGAGCGGTACATTTTTAGCAAAAAGTGCTGTTTTTTCACCTAGCTCATTGTATTGAAATCAATGGGAAGACTGAATTTCTCTCTACCACATTGCAAGTTTCCCTTCTTTTGCACTGGCATATTATAAAACAGTTTTCAGTTTCCCACAGCATGCAATCCTGTGTTTGTGAGAGGAAGAGAAAGCAGTACATAGTTGAGCTACAGATGACAGGCTAATAAAGGGGACCTGAAGCTTAGTTTAGGGAGTTTTGTAGGCAGGAAATCTGTTCTCTGTATTAGAGGAGTATGGGGGACAGGAAGGAAGAAAGGAGGTTGACCCCAAATACCCCCAAATTTGGTTTGACTGACTAGGAAGACATGCCTTGATCCAAGTTCTTCCTGATCTTGTTCTTATCTCTGTGCTAGGGGAGTTTGTGTGTGTGAGAATTAAGTAAAGGAGGTTTACAGTACCTCAAATACCACAAAATTTTGCTTGACCACGTATACACAGGCAGCTGCGATCCAAGTTCCTTCCTGATCTGGCTGTTATCTCTGTGTCAGGGGAAGTCCCACTAAAGGTTCCACAACCACCAGCACTATTAATAAACCATGTATAAATCACTGAAGATGAGTCACATTCCAGTGCTGATGGCATTGTGCAAGGTGTCGCAGCTCAATGAACTGCCGCATCTGACACTGAGTCAAACAAGCACAAAAAACCCGTCCTGAAAGTAGTAGCAAATGTTGTTTAAAATCCCTCAAAGGGGAAAGTAAAAAGAAATAGTTTGAAACCTCTAAATGCCTATAAGACTATAAAAGCAGTGGGGAAGAAGTGGCAGGCAAAGCTGAGGATGACCTGTTTACTGATGATGATGTAGATCTAGAATATATCCATCCAGCGTCCTCCTCTTCTTCATATTTAGATGAAGTTGATTATGACAGACATGATGGCATGGCCAGACGATTCACTGAAAGGCAAAAAAGAAGCTCTGTGTCTGTCTATGAACTCTTTGCGAAAAAATTGGAAAGTCTGACCATGGACAAGCAAAGATGCCAAAAAATACCCAGCCATCCTGTCAGTCATCATCATCCATCATCATCATCACTTCCAGTCCAAGTCCCACTGAGCCACACACACTAAAGAGTGTTGAGTAACCTGCAACAACACAGGTTATCAGCATCCACAGTCTTAATTATGATGACTGCCTCTGCTACTATTGGAAGTGCAGCCCATGACACCTAGTAGAAATACAGTTTCAGCAACATCCATATCAAGTAGAAGAACCAGCCTCTTTAGAACCTCGTAGTCTATGAAGTCCACAATATAGAGATACTTTACTTAAGAGTCAAACTTTAAGCATGCTGATATCTGTTGTATGTGTCTATAAGCAAGGGGAAGCAGGCTCACACCTAGGCACCTTCTGAAACACAACTACAGATGTGACAGAGAGACACTCCATCAATAGGTCAGATATGCTACAACTAGAAGCTTCAGGATATTCCTAAATGTTCCCAGGGCTCTGGGGTACATAATTGAAGTACTGTGTATGTGTCAGAGAGTGTGCAAAAGATTTTCTGCTCCTGCTGCATAGGAATATGACACTGAGTTTGTTTTTGGAGACGACAAGAGTCAGAGTTCCTACACAACAGTGCCACAGCCCCCACCACCTCCAAAAGTGATGACATTAAAACAATAAAGTTACACAGTTCTTGCACTATATACTGCCATCTCACACTTCCTATGCTTACAAAGAAGTCAAAACCCACACAAAAATAATGCAAAAGTACGCCTGTGGAATAATAAAATTGCCAAAATGTTGGTGGTTGACATGCTGCCTTTTTCTTTTGTTGAAAACAGTTAAAGAACTGATGTCATTTGTTGCATCCTGCTGGCACATCCCAAACCACAGTTATTCTTCGAGGATGTTATGACAATGTTACTTAAACAGGCAGTTAGAGTTGTGGGCAAAGGTACTCAGCCTGCTAACAATTTTTTCAAGGCATATGTTGCTGTATGACTCACAACTTTTAATTTCAGCTATTTATTTCTCCACTTTTGCCCTCAGAAGAAGCAAGATTGCAGCAGGAAACCTTGCAGTCATAGAAAATATAGGCAAAAAATGGCAACGTTTTCGTGGGAACGTTATTGGCAGTGGTGAAAAGGCAAACATTTTATGAATTTTTTATGGGTGAGAATTTTCACACAAAAAAAATAGGGGAATCATTTTTTCGTGAATATTCCTTTGGGAAATTTTTGACTTTTTGCCCATCCCTAGCTAGTTCTGCAGGCACTCTGAAGCAGCAGCTCTATAAAAATACAGACTTTATTGGGTACGTATAAAACCAAACACAGGACAAAGAACCAGCAATGCCAGTGGCAACAACCTTACAAATTTTGTACCAAATAGTATTTAGACATAGGCGTTTCAGAGCATTTTTGAATTTATATTCTATGCAGGACAACATTCCGCCCACCAGTGAAAAATCAGCAAGAGGACAGATGAGCAACTACTAAAATAAGGGTGATACACCCTTTAGATGGAAAACTTTCGTTTTTTGGGGAGGGGCTTTACTGCTCCTTTAGCTTTACTTTAACATGTGCAATTTCCAGTCTTTGAGTACTTCAATAAGAAATGTAAAGTTTTTTCCATCTAACTGCTTAAAATGTTAGTGAAATGATGGTTTGAATTCCACTGCCGTTGATAACATTTGCAACTGGTTTTATCCACAAATTTCCCCATAAATTTCAACAAGAATGCATGAGCTAAAACCAATGATAACTCTTATTACCAACAATGGAACCCAACCCCAAAACAGGTATGGGGATCTGAGGGCTATCAAGAAGCAAATTCTATAATCCTGTTTGGACCAGTTTGCAGAACTTACAGATCACTGCACATTTTAACCCTTTAAGGACCAGAATCACATGCCACATGTTGTGAGGCAATGTGTCACATGCCCCTCTGGTACTTGAACGTAAACAAATTTGTTTTTACAAAGAGAGCTAAATAATTCTATAGTTGAGTTGCACCAGCTGTAGAATCTGTTCAAACTTCAGAGTCACAGGTTCTACTTTCAGCAAAGTCAACTCAGATAAAACATACTTGACATACTTGAAAATGAGACACAATCTCAATGTATCCTTCCTGGTAAAATACTTACATAAAATATATGGAGAATGTATTGCTTTTTAAGTATTACTTTCCATTTATTCTGGTTATTCAACAGATATTTCTGTCATAAATTGTTGTGTTGACCCTCACATTGTACTTACATTCCTATTAGAAGTGGGGTTTAGTGATCTTACCATTAATTCCTTTTCTCTTGATCCAGGTGGAATACAGGAACTATGAAGCAAAGTCATCTCCTTCAGGAGTTCAGGACAGTTCTAAAAACAAGCTCACTGAGGAACAGATGCTTTCCTTCCCCCGCCTACTTTATTCAGTTTTAACATATACCAAAGTCGAGATAAAGCAGACAGAAGTGAAAGGAAAGAAGGAAATCTGCTGAAAATAACCAAAGAGGACCCCTCTGCCCAGGTACTCAAACCACTGTTTTTTTCTCAGGTTGGGAGTCCTGTGTTCTACATGGACTAAAAGAAAAAGATTTAATGGTAAGTTCATTAAAATCCTCTTTTCTCTGTCATCCAAAGTGGAACACAGGAACCATGTAGATATACCAAAGTTATCCGCCAAGATTCATGGAAAGGAAAAGGAGAAGAAAACCCTGCATGAAACCTAACCTATACAACAAACAACTCTAAATCAACAGGAAACCAACAGGGTTCTGCTCTTCGGAGAAAAAGGGAAGCAAGACCTTCATACAGGCTCAAGAGTCTGAAGGACCTTCCAGCCAAAGCTGGCCTCACCAGAGGCCAGGACATTCTCATCATAGTGTTTGTTGAAAGTGTGCAGAGATGGCAAGTTGCCACCTTGTATAACTGCTCAGCAGTGCCTTGATTCTTCTATGTCCAAGATGCACCCACCAATCTGGTGGTATGAACCTTGGGTACAGGTTTTTTAATGAGGAAATATGCTTAGCGGATGATTGCCTTGATCCAAGAAGAAACAGTAAACTTAGACGCAACCTGACCTGAGCAAGGGCCCTCAGGGATAACAAAGAGTGAATCAGATTTCCAAAAAGGCTGCATACTTAAAGCCATGTGCCACATCCAAAAGATGCAATTCCTGCTCCTGTCTATTAGAACAAGCCAGACAGAAATAATTTCCTGGTTGAAAACCTGGACAACCTTGGGCAAAAAGCCCCTAGGAGCCTGTCAATCAAACAACCCTATCCTGGTAAACAAAAAAAAAAAAACAGAAAGAAGGGAGACTTACAGGGCAAAGCCTGATGTCCGGCCACCCTCAGACACAATTGCCAGTAAAATTTGTAGTCTTGAGAGTCCAAAGATGCAAAGTAGCAAATTTAAGAGGATTATAGAGTACTCCTAATACTAAGTTCAAGTCCCATAGGGGAGTGGGATCCCAAAGAACAGGTTAGGCATGAGCCACCCTCTTAAAAAGTCTTCACATCAGCGAGACAATAAAGAACACAAGAAGCTGAAATCTGAGCCTTAATTGAACTAAGGCTAAAGCCTTTCTGAAAACCATCTTGTAAAAGGCCAAGACAACAGTAATCCGGATAGGCCTTGGTCAAGCACCATGATTGGCACACCACTTGTAGAAGAGGGCCCAACCCATATGATTGGCCTTTGATGACATCATCAGAAAAAGACCTTTCTTCAAGATGCTGGTTTCAAGAGACAATAAATAAAACCTCTCCACCTGGCAATTGCATACTGGGTCATGGGTCAGAAGGTCCAGTTTCAAGGAGAGGCAAGAAAAGATTCCAATAGGAGATGTGAAAACCAGGCCCAACGGAGCCAGAATCGAGCAATCAAGATGACATGAACCCTCTCAGCACCACAGCAATAGTGGGGTTGGAGGGAATTCGTACATTAGAGGAAAATTCCTTTGGATGGTCATCTCATCCACTGCAAAAGCCAGAGGGTCTCGTGTCCTGGCACAAAAATGAGGAACCTTTCTGTTTAGAAGAAAGAATGCTATTATATATATGGTCTGGGGCTGGCCGACACAATCAAATGACGACTGGACTAGCAGATTTCAAAATAAACTAATATGATCTAAAAAATAGGGACAAAAGAAGAGTACATTTATCTCAGCCCTCTTGAACCTAGTAAAGAGAAATCAGTTCTGAGTCCTAAACAGTATAGCCTAAACAGATTGCATTAATACTTCACTTTTATTGTTGCCATTAAAAATACAAGTCATTCCTCTATTAATTAGATTTGTTATAAAATACCTTGTGTATAAAGTGTTAAAAACAACAACTAGCCTGAAAAAGCCAAAAGTATGTTTTAAATGCATACACTTTCATCTCTCTGTCCGTGATTTATAACAAGGTGTTTCACATTATTATTATTAGTTTGAAATTAGCAACAGTGAGAAGTCAAAAGAATGTCCTGCTCTTACACACACTTATATTTTCTTTTGTGTAACAGCTTACACAGAGGGGAGATTTTGAACTTTGTTTATGGAGCCAACTGATTGATAAAGTTGCTACTATGACACATTCGGAAACAACTTTGTTCTCCCTGGGGTCACTGTTTCAGATCTTTTGATCCTATAATCTTAACCCAGTAACCATTTCAGCTCTCGAGAACCAATTAATCAAAAAATGTATGTTAAATGGCTGGTATCCTTTCACATACTAGATATTGGGTCAATCGTTAAATTGAACCCTTTCTCAGCAATGCTGTACCGTTGTTATAGCATGGAAAACAAGCCAGTATAGATGTTTGAAGTTACAGTGCTTCTGGCTACCTTTGCGGCTCTTTATTAGTTTGTTTAATATGTAATGAGATTTATGTTTTGGTCAATACATAAACCATCATTAACTTAGAGTTTCGCCCGATCCTTTATGTGCCATTTCCCTCAAACTAATATTATAGGTGCTGCCACTAATATATTTCTTTCGGTTCTCAGTAAGTGTTCAGATAATTCTAGTAGTTGAATAGTTAGATAATAAGAATGAATCCCAGTTCTCATGAACAATACAGTGGTTGTTCCTCACTCTATCCCTTGTGGCAATCTGTTGTGAGCATTCCACATTCTAATTCTACACTATTTTGCAACCATTGTATCGGTCAGAGAGTGAGATTTAAAATAAGTTCATATGGCTTTTAATATTTCATGTAAAGCTGGTTGGCAATGGCCTAACACGTTTCATGGCTGATAGTGGCTTCATCAGGGGAATAGCAAAGGTGATCATGTCTTTGGCTGTTTATATACCCCCCTACCATTTGAATAATGGGGTGGATATAAAGTGACGTCAAAATCCAACGTCAGAATGACCAAGTGACTGGCATGAGTATTGGCCTGTCAGGTTCAAGAGGACTGAGATAAATGTTGTCGCTACTCGCTCGGTCCGGGGCGCAGAGCGGGCAGATCCTTGGTGCCCGCTCTGTCTTCTTCGGTGCATCTGCGCATGCGCCGACGTCCGGTTACGTCGGCGTCATGACGCTTCTTCCGGGTTATCTTGGGCGCCCGCCTGAGCTCGGTGCTCAGTAGTCGGCGTCCTGCGTCTGGAGAGGAGCTGTATCGCTCGCTCTCTCTCCTTCCCAGTACGTCTTCCTTGGCTCCCTGCCAGCTTTGCTTTGGGCCAGTTCTGCCACTCACCTCATCGCTCTCCATCTTCTTCTCTCTGCATTCCCTGTTTGGACCCTGGATCTCTAGCTGCACATAGTGACCACTTACCTGTCTACCTGCATCAGCACTTAGTGTCCACCCTACTGCCTACCTGCTGTGGAGTTCTCGCCCTGGTCCTGGATACGCAGCTACTCTGTTCACCTACCTGCACTCTGCCAGTTGTCCCTCTTTCTTCTACCTGGTGAGTTCTACACTATTAGCCCAGTATAGACTCTCCCTGGGGCAGGTGGTATTGGCCTCCTTTATGGTGTGTTATCCTGGACCTCTTTCAGCTCAACTGAGGGGGGTCATCTGGCTTCGCGGCCAGCATCTTTATCCGGCTTCGGCCGCAGCACAACACACCTTAAAGGAGCCTACGTCCTCTAGCACCGCTCCCCAGCGTCGCTCCCTGCCCTTGTTGGAGGAGTCTCCTTTACGCCCTATCATATTCTTGGGGGCATCCTAGTCCTGCTTCTGGGTTCCTTATTCGAACCAGTTCCTTTCAGTACTACTGAGCCATACTAGATGGAACCCGCAAGGCTCATGGAGGCCCTTACTGCTTTAAGCTCCCAGCTCTCCTCCTTAACAGCCTCCATTGAGGAGTTACAGAGCAACCAGGCTGCACTACAGCGCAGATTGTCAGAGCTCCAGCCCGTGTCCCCTTCGCGTGGAACCACTGCACCTCCCGCTGGTCCTTCGGTGGACCTTGGGGCCTCAGCTCCCGAACCTAGGGTCCCCCTTCCTGAGCGCTTCAGTGGGAACAGGAGTCAGTTCAAGTCCTTTATGACTGCTTGCGAACTCCTGTTTGCCATAAACCCTAGAACCTACATGTCTGACTTTGTGAAGGTCCGCACCACTATAACACTACTGTCGGGGGAACCTCAAGCCTGGGCTTTCAACCTACTACAGGAGGACAGCCCAGTGCTTCACTCGTGGCCGTCTTTTCGTCGCGCGATGGGTACATTGTACGACGACCCTATGTGCTCCGCCTCGGCGCAGTCTTCTATTAGGGCGTTGACCCAGGGACGTCGGCCGGTTGAAGATTACATCGCAGACTTTCGTAGGTTGTCCATTGAGACCCAGTGGAACGAACCTGCTCTTCTTGATCAGTTCCGCCTTGGCCTCACGGACACCCTGAAGGACGAACTGGCTCGTGTTGGTATTCCTCCTTCCTTGGAGGACCTTATGCTCTTGGTCATAAGAATTGACCGACGCCTACGGGAGAGACGCAGGGAACGATCATCCTCTGGACAGTCTGCTCCTTTCCCGTACCCAGCGCCCCCTGTATCCACGATGTCCGCAGCTCAGGAGGAACCCATGCAGCTAGGCCTGGTTCGCGGTCCTCTTTCGGAGGAGGAAAAGGCTCGCAGACGTCGCCTGAACTTATGTTTGTATTGTGGTGGCAGTGGACATCTCCTTCGGAGCTGCAGTAAGAGACCCCAGAATCCTAGAGGTAAGGCCATTCCCTGTGGTGAATGGTTGGGGTTCTCGTTCTCCGATTCTAACCATTTGTCTCTTATGGTTTGTCTACAGTGGGACCATGAAATCCATACTGTTTCTGCTGTCATCGATTCAGGTGCTAGCGGTTGCTTCCTGGACATCGAAGAGGCCATTCACCTGGGGGTGCCATTAACACCGAAAGAACCACCATTGCTTCTTAAAATGGCTGACGGAAGATCCCATCACAGGGGCCCGATTTCCCAGGAGACTCAAATGCTCAGCCTATCAGTTGCACCTCACCACCGAGAATTTCTGTGCTTTGATGTCATCTCCTCTCCGTTACACCCTCTCATCCTGGGATTACCTTGGTTACGGAAACACAACCCGTCTATTGACTGGTTCAGCGGCTCAGTTTCATTCCCGACTCCTCCAACAACTGAGGGTCCTCAACTCCTTGTCACACAGCCAGCACCACCGCAAGTATTACCCATCGCATATCATGAGTACTCTGATGTCTTTGACCTTCGGGGTGTTGACCATTTGCCCCCTCATCGGATACGACTGTCCGGTTGACCTGTTACCAGGGGCGCCTATCCCTTATGGCCGCATCTTTCCCCTTTCTGGACCCGAACTGAAGCATTTGAAGGAATATCTAGCTGAAAATCTCCAGAAGGGGTTTATCCGCCCTTCCACGTCAAGAGCTGGGGCAGAGATATTCATTGTTGAAAAAAAAGATGGTGGTTTACGGCCTTGTGTGGACTACAGGGCCCTTAATGACATCACTGTAAAGAACCGGTATCCACTTCCTCTGATACCAGAACTGTTGGAACGTATCTCCGATGCTACTGTTTTCACCAAATTAGACCTACGAGGGGCTTATAACTTGGTCCGTGTCAGAAAAGGAGACGAGTGGAAGACGGCTTTTCGCACTCGCTATGGCCATTTCGAATACCTGGTGATGCCTTTTGGGTTGTGTAACGCCCCCGCGACCTTCCAGTGTTTTGTCAATGACATATTCTCTGACCTCCTTGACCAGTATGTGGTGATATACCTGGATGATATCCTGGTTTTTTCATCTACTTTATTGGAACATCGGCAACACGTCCGTTCCGTCCTTGCCCGCCTGCGAACTCATTCACTATTTGCCAAATTAGAGAAGTGCGCATTTGAGGAGTCCGAAATCGAATTCCTGGGGTTCCTCATCTCCCCGGGGCACGTGAAGATGGATCCTCGTAAGGTGTCTGCAATCCTTGAATGGCCAACGCCCACAACTAAGAGAGCCGTACAGCGATTCATCGGATTCGCTAATTTCTACAGACGTTTCATCAGGGATTTTTCCAAGCTCGTGGCACCCATCACAGCCCTTACTAAACAGTCCGTGGCTTTCCAGTGGTCTACCGCTGCTGACCTGGCATTTCGTAGACTGAAGGAACTTTTCACCCAGGCACCTGTTTTGTCACAACCTGATATCCAGAAACCGTTCGTACTAGAAACCGATGCCTCGGACATAGCTACAGGGGCTGTATTGTCGCAACGTGTTGGGATCAGAGACCAACTGCACCCTGTGGCCTTCTATTCTAGGCGGTTGTCCCCTGCGGAACAGAACTACACTGTGAGTGACAAGGAGTTGTTGGCAATTAAGAATGCCTTGGAGGAGTGGCGTCACCTCCTAGAGGGGTCAGAACACCCCATCATGGTCTTTACAGATCACAGGAACCTTGAATACCTGAGGAATGCCCGAAGGTTGTGTGCACGGCAGGCTCGGTGGGCTCTTTATTTTTCTCGGTTTCGCCTACATATTACATACCGACCTGGATCTAGGAACCAAAAAGCAGACGCATTGTCACGCATGTTTCCCCAGGAGAACCAGCTAAACCACCCTCCAGACACCATCCTTCCGGCTGCAGCATTTCTATTAACCTCTCACCCGTTGACAGACCGAATCAAACAGTATGTACTCGACGACGCAGAATTTGTCCAGCGGCACGCTCTACAACTCAGGGACAGTCTCCTATGGAAAGGCGACCGTGTCTTTGTTCCACTTCCTTTTCGCCAAGAAGTTCTACGCATGTTCCATGATGAACCCACAGCAGGCCACGGAGGAGTCGCCCAGACCCTGGAACTGACTCAGCGTCACTTCTGGTGGCCCAGCATGAGACATGACGTACACGCTTATGTGTTGACATGCAACACCTGCATCCAGTCTAAGAACAGGCATACCAGACCGGCGGGTCTCCTCCATCCACTGCCTATACCTAATATACCCTGGAGAGCCATCTCAATGGATTTCATCACCGATTTACCACCCTCCAACAAGAACACCACAATACTGGTGGTGGTAGATCGGTTCTCCAAAATGGCACACTTCATAGCCACCTCCGGTGTCCCATCTGCACCATGTACAGCCACATTATTCATACAGGAAGTCTTTCGACTGCACGGCCTGCCCTCCTCCATAGTCTCAGACAGAGGGCCCCAGTTCACCTCTCGGTTTTGGAGGGCGCTCTGCCGCTCGCTTCATATTCAGTGCAATCTGTCCTCTGGATATCACCTCCAGTCCAATGGGCAGACGGAGCGGGTCAACCAGACCTTGGAACAGTACTTGCGCTGTTATACTACACATCTTCAAAACAACTGGTGCTCTCTTCTTCCTATTGCGGAGTTCGCATACAACAATCACATGCACAGATCTTCTCAGTCCACGCCTTTCTTTACAGTGTATGGTTACCACCCTCAGATGTTCCCAGGCCTTGCTACCAACTCTTCAGTTCCTGAGGTCGCTCAGCTCCTCCAGCATTTACGTCGGTGTCACCGTCTTCTTCGCCTGACCTTGGCTAAGGCGCAGCTGCAGTACGAGCGTCAGGCGGATAAACGTCGGAGCCTTGAACCGTCTTACAAGGTGGGCGATCGAGTCTGGTTGTCCACAGCCCATGTCCGTATGTCTTGCCCATCCCGGAAGCTGGGTCCTCGTTTCCTTGGTCCTTTCCGAATCATCCGCAAGATTAACCCGGTGGCCTTTCGTTTGTCCATGCCCTCCTCTTTCCGGATTCACCCCACCTTTCATGTCTCACAGCTCCGCCCCTGGAGGACTTCTCCCTATCCTCACCGTGATCCAGACCGCCCTCCTCCCATCCTCGTGGGCGGTTCCGAGGAGTATGAGGTCCGGGGGATCCTTGATTCGCGTTTCCGGCGCGGTCGTCTTGAATACCTCGTCGATTGGAAGGGGTATGGTCCAGAGGAGAGGTCCTGGGAGCCCTCTCTCCGAGTCCATGCTCCTGCGTGTGTCCGGTCGTTTCACCGCCTGCACCCCACTCGTCCGGGTCCCGGGGCCGCCCTGAGGTCGTCCATGGGTAGGGGGCTCTGTCGCTACTCGCTCGGTCCGGGGCGCAGAGCAGGCAGATCCTTGGTGCCCGCTCTGTCTTCTTCGGTGCATCTGTGCATGCGCCGACGTCCGGTTACGTCGGCGTCATGACGCTTCTTCCGGGTTATCTTGGGCGCCCTCCTGAGCTCGGTGCTCAGTAGTCGGCGTCCTGCGTCTGGAGAGGAGCTGTATCGCTCGCTCTCTCTCCTTCCCAGTACGTCTTCCTTGGCTCCCTGCCAGCTTTGCTTTGGGCCAGTTCTGCCACTCACCTCATCGCTCTCCATCTTCTTCTCTCTGCATTCCCTGTTTGGACCCTGGATCTCTAGCTGCACATAGTGACCACTTACCTGTCTACCTGCATCAGCACTTAGTGTCCACCCTACTGCCTACCTGCTGTGGAGTTCTCGCCCTGGTCCTGGATACGCAGCTACTCTGTTCACCTACCTGCACTCTGCCAGTTGTCCCTCTTTCTTCTACCTGGTGAGTTCTACACTATTAGCCCAGTATAGACTCTCCCTGGGGCAGGTGGTATTGGCCTCCTTTATGGTGTGTTATCCTGGACCTCTTTCAGCTCAACTGAGGGGGGTCATCTGGCTTCGCGGCCAGCATCTTTATCCGGCTTCGGCCGCAGCACAACACACCTTAAAGGAGCCTACGTCCTCTAGCACCGCTCCCCAGCGTCGCTCCCTAGCCTTCCTCCACCTGCCCTTGTTGGAGGAGTCTCCTTTACGCCCTATCATATTCTTGGGGGCATCCTAGTCCTGCTTCTGGGTTCCTTATTCGAACCAGTTCCTTTCAAATGTACTCTTCTTTTGTCCCTATTTTTCTTTTTCTAGTTGATATTTGTTTAGAGGAAAGGCCATATCCACCACTGGTAACCCCTATCAGGGAATATCCAGTTGAATATGCTTTGACTGAGATCCCAGTTTCCAGAATCCAGATGATGGTGACTCAGGAAGCCTGTCACTGTGCTTTCTATGCCTGGAATGTGAAAGCGGAGAGGCCCAGCGCATTGGCCTTAGACCACCGGAGAAGCTTCCGAACCTCAGCTCATGCCAACATACATTTGGTCTCTCCTTGGTGGTTAAGGTAAGTGACTGGCATAACATTGTCTGACTGAATTTTCACTAGACGTCATAACAAGGGATGAGACCAGTGGAGAAGCACCAGGTGGATTGCTCGTAATTCATGAACATTGATGGTTAGGAGGATATCCTCCCAGGTACAAAAGCCATGGGACTTCAGATCACCCAGGGCATAACCCCAGCCAAACAGCCTCATGTCTGTGGTAACCTCTGTCCACTCGGGAATGACAACTGGACATTCCAACATCCAATGGGACCTCTGAAGCGACCAGCTTCCTTTGTCTGGGAAGACAGTGACATGAAATAGATGAGATTAATGTCTGGACTAATTCCTGAGAATGTTCAGTTGTAATTTCCTTGTTTGTAACTGTGCAAAGGTTACTGCTTCCAAGACAGAAACTTGGTATTCCTATACTATCACCAGTGTACTTGAAGCACTTTAAGTACTGAATCTTGTCTTATGAAAGGAACATGTTCCCTTGGAGGGTATTGAACCTCATGCCTAGGAAAAGATGGACCTGTGAAGGAACCAAAGAAGATTTTTTTTTTTAAAGTTAAGCACCCAATCATGCTGCACCAGGATAGAGACACACTCCTGAACCTGCAAAACCCCCTCTGAAGAAGCCTTGAGTAAAAGTTTGTTTAGATAAGAGATCAATAAGATCTCTTGAGTGTGGATGTGAACTGCCAAGACAGGCATGATCTTCAGGAAAATCCTCAGAGAGGACACTAGACCAAAATGAAGGGCATTGGACTGAAAACGACTATCCTGAAAAGCAAAATGCAAGAATTACTAATAGTCCGGGTGGATCTGGACATGGAGGTAAGCATCCTGCAGGTCTAGGGAGGCAAGAAACTGCTCTAGACACATAGCTGTGATGACAGAGCACAAAGACTAAAATTTTGAAAGAGGGACAATCACAGAATGGGAACAACAAAAAGTTTTTAGCAGAATCAAGTGAAGTGCTCCTCTGGTGGAACAGGGGCTAACTGCTTTTCTATTAGAGAAGAGACTAGAGTGTCTAGCATTAGGTGGCACCAATCCGGATCCTGAGGATCTCTGGATAAGAAAAAAAACAGTGAGGGGGAAGAGATGAAAGTCTGAGATCACCAGTGCAACTTACTGGTCCGTCACTGAAATTACCCACGTGTCTCAGAAAAAATGGTGGAGACCCCCTATGGGCAGAAACAGACCAGGACCCCCATGAACCATACAGAGGTAGACTTGTCTTAGGCTTCTGAACAGTCTTCTTGTCTCACCAAGCCTGTTTGGGTTTTTGGAGAGAATGCGTCTGAAGGACTTGAGGTGGTTGGACCCGTGGTGTGTAACTGAACTGGCAGGGGTAATAAAAGTTATGTGTCTTCTTACGAAAAAAACACTTACAAGGAACTTGAAGCAGCAACGTACTTTTGCCTTCAGTAGCATGAATGATGACCTTTTCCTCATCAGGACACACAACTGTTTGCTCTCAAAAGGAAGAGAAACCAAGGATGTCTTGGAAGATTGGTCAGCTGACCAGATCTTGAGACACAAAGTATAAGATAGAGAATAGATAGATAGAGGAAAAAACAGATGCTTTCCCAGAGAAACTGTAGCATCAAAGGCCTCCTCCATAAGGCATTCACATCAAAGACCTTTGCGACTAATGCCAACAGTTCATATCTGGGAATATGTCCTTGGATGGCATACAAAAGTTGTTCACTCAGATAGCCATAGCTTTAGTGACTCAAGCTGTAGCAAAAATGGATCAAAGAGTGGCAACTGTAGTCTCAAACTTCATCTTCAAGAGTAAATTCAAGAGATCATCTGCTTTATCTTTAAGGACCACAGCATCTGCAAGAGACAGGTAGATGTTCTTGGCAAGGCAAGAGATTGGAGGATCAGTTACAGAGTGGTAGTCCACTACGTCAAGGACTTAGCTGAAAAAGGATACAAATTAAAAATATGAATGTTAAGAAACTCATCTGTTGGGAGTCTTCCACTCTTGCAGAGACCAGAGATCCTCTTCTAAAGGATTATGAGGAGTAAACATAGATACCGCCCTTTTTGTGTCTCTAGAAAATGTAAGGGGCAGGAGAAGCCAGAGTCAGACTCCGCTGAGACCTGAAGGGTCTCCACGACCACCCGGATATGCCCCTCAGTAGGGATGGGTGAAATTTTTTTTTGGAGGGGTTGTTGACTGGGATAGTGGACAGTTAATAAAATCAAACAAAGAAATAAAATAAAAAATTGGTACGTAATGTGACGGAGACAGGGATTCCCCTGATGTAAGTTGTGACTGGGACAGACAAATACTTCATGGGATAGAGTATTTTGTAGAGGGTGATTTGTAGGATTTAGACTTGTTGATAGAGGCACAAGCCCTGAAGAAACATTGATTTGTAGGACTATGGCTTGTTAGAGGCACAAGCCCAGAGGAATCAGTGATTTGTTGGACTCAGGTTTGCTAGAAGCACAAGTCCTGAGGAAACAGTGATTTATAGGATTTAGGCTTGTTGGAAACAAGCCACCAAAAATAGTTTATTTAGGCCTCTGGTTTATAAAGAACAACCCCTGAGACAAAAAAATAGTGATAAAAATGACCTACTGGCCTAGTGGTAGAGGGTCATGTTATGGTGGGCAGTAGCCACTTGCTACAGTGACATTGCAGCATTTGTGACTGCTGTTCTTGCTGCTGCTACTGAGTTGATGATTAGGCAGCTCCAAAGGAATGGGATCAACAGCAGTGATATGTGTGATGGTGATCATGGTTCCACTTGCCACAAGCTCCAGTGATGCGCCTGAGGCAGCAGCAGTACCACAACTAGCCCCCTTCACTTCAGGTATATGTGGAGAAAATAGGATTTTACCTGTTCAGTCCTTTTCTCTTTAGTCCATATGGAACACAGGTACCATGGTGTTGAGTCCCTTCACTAGAGTGCAGGACATATCAAAAGACAGAATTTTGTGGATGGATTCTCCCAGCTAGTCCTCCAGCTCAAACCTAGCCCCGCCTCCAGTACGAATGTTACTGAAGCCACACTAATCAGGAGAGCAAGAAAGAAGAAGGAAATTTCCTGTGAGAAGAAAGTCTCTAAGAGGACTTCACATCCCAGACATACAAGACCAAACAGAGGTCCCTTTCTCTGGGTGGGATACCTGTGTTCCATATGGACTAAAGAGAAAAGGATTTAGTGGGTTACAACACTAAAATGCTTTTTTAGTCTTATTTCCACTATGGAACACAGGTACCATGGGGATATACCAACACTAAGATTCCAGGGTCGGAAGAAGGAGACAGGACCTCAGGCCTGTCCCCTGATACCAGAGTACCAGACCATCCTGAAATGGAACTGCCCAAACAGAATAAATTGTCAACACCGAACAGACATAACACACAAGAACAAGAGCCAACAGGGCTCAAACATCTGAACAACAGAAAGGAAGATAAAAAAGGAAGGTCCCTAAACAGGCAGGACTGCCTGAAGGACCTTTCAGCTAAAGCAGGCTTCAACCAAAGCCACTGTAGTGTTTTTCAAAGGTGTACATGGAGGACCAAGACGCTGCCCTGCACAATTGCTCAGCCAAGGCCTCCACAGACCTATTGGAATGTGGTGTGACCTTTAAGGGAACTGGTTTAATTCTAAGATTATACGCCTGGCATATGGTAGCCTTAATTCAAGAGACTTTCATAACCTTGGATGAAGGCCGTCCCCCTCAGGTACAACAAAAAGTGAGTCAGCCTTGTGAAAAGGCTCAGTACGGTGCACTTAAAACTTAAGGCAATACACCATATCCAACAAGTGGAGATCCCTCTCCTTGTCAGATTTTTGGAAAGATCAGAATGAAGGCACCACAACCTCTCTCATAAACCACCTTAGAAAGAAACTCCTGAGAGTTTTAAAGGACCGCCTTGTCCTTGTGAAAAAACAGAAAAGGTGGTTTGCAATGCAAATCTTGTTGTTCAGCAACCCTGTGTCACGGTTTGTTATGACTCTCAGACACAGAGTTAAGATAAAAACACAACTTTATTGAAAAGTTTAAAGGGAACCCTTGCGGGTAGCATTCACATTCGACATTTAAACACAATACACAATAATAGAGCATAGTGGTAGCAGAATGTAGGACAGGCTCTATCGGCCTTGCCAATACCGGGTAAGGCAACCATAGGTTGGTACAGGATGGAACAGGTTCTACCGGCCTTACCAATATACCTGGCAAGGCAGCCTGTGAGGCTAGTATCACGAGGAGAAAAGGCTCTACCGGTCCTGCCAATATACCGGGCAGAACAGCCTTAAGACTAGTACACTGAATAGTGAGGCTCTACCGGCCCTGCCAATATACCGGGCAAGGCAGCCTAAACACTGGACAACGAGTATAGAGGCTCTACTGGCCTTGCCAATACCGGGTAAGGCAACCTTAAATAGCACAGGACAGGATAGGTTCTACCGGCCTTACCAATATACAGGGCAAGGCAGCCTTAGACTGTAAGACTGGAACCTAGGCAAAGCTGACCTCAGTGACTGGCCAAAGATGTAACAACCAGTCACATATGATGGACAACAAAGGCCTGCTGGGCTGTCAAGCTGTAATAAGCTCCCAATGCGACCAAGGAGCGAACCAGTACCAACGTACGGAGTGACAACCTCTACCGGTGCAATAAGCAGCCAGTGTACTAGGAGCGAACCAGTACCCGCGTACTGGAGAGATACCGACACCACCGGTGCTGTCTAGGACTGAACAAGCAGCCAGTTCAATATGGAGCGAACCAGTACCCGCGTACTGGAGTGACAGAATATCTCTACCGGTGCTGACTAGGATTGAACAAGCAGCCGGTTTACGTGGAGCGAACCAGTACCCGCGTACTGGAGTGACATAACCTCTACTGGTGCAAACAGCAGCCGGTCATACATGGAGCGAACCAGTACCCGCATACTGGGGAGACACAATCTCTACTGGTGCTGTCTAGGACTGAACAAGCAGCCGGTTAATGTGGAGCGAACCAGTACCCGTGTACTGGAGTGACACAAACTATACTGGTGCTGTTTAGGACTGAGCAAGCAGCCGGTTAATGTGCAGCGAACCAGTACCCGCGTACTGGAGTGACACAATCTCTACCGGGGCTGTTTAGGACTGAGCAAGCAGCCGGTAACGTGGAGCGAACCAGTACCCACGTACTGGAGTAACAAGACCTCTACCGGTGCAATAAGCAGCCGGTTGTAGATGGAGCAAACCAGTACCCGTGTACTGGAGTAACATACAAGAGAGTGAAAATGTCGCCACAGCGACAGGAGGAGAGAGAGACGCTCTGCAGGCAATCCAGGAGCAGGAACACAGCCGATCAGGACAGGAACTGAATCACCATGGCAGGCAACCGGATCAGGAACGACAGCAGGAACAGCAACCCCAACCGGATCAGGAACGGAAGCTGGAACTGAGGAAGCTGTCAGGCAGGAACTCAGGCGATCACAGAAGAGCAAAAAAGGTAACACGGCCCAGGAAGCTCAGGATCACAATTCATGTGCAGGCGACATAGAGACAACACGAAAGGGCAACCAAAGGGTGCCCAAGCTCAGTCTAAATAGGCAATACAGGGCGGGCTGTAGGCAGGCAGCCAATGGAAAGCCCCTTCATGTAACTGACAGAGAAAGGCAGCAATCATGGGCACCGTGATACCCTGCAAATGGAATGGTAGCAAGGGGTTCAAAGGGAGGTCTCTGTAAAACCCCCAAAAACAAATTAAGGTCTCACGAGGAATAGGAGCCTTAAAGGAAGGGTAGGCATGAGCCACTCCCTGAAAGAACACCATGGCATCCGGATTGGTGGCAATACATCTGTGAAAGAACACTGAAGCTGAGTCACCTTGTTAAGACCATCCTGGAGAAAGGATAACAACAAATGGGTGTCTACAAACCAAGCTTGAAACAAAGATCAAACCCTATGACAGGCTTTGGTAGACATAGGCTTGCGGGCCTGAATTATATTAGAAATTACCTCCATGCAGAACCCTTTTCTCCTCAAGATGTGGGCTTCAACAGTCATGCTGTCAAAGCCATCTTTTCCACATCCTCTTTCCACAGGTAACCCTGGAGGAGGTCAGGCCTGGGAGGAAAGTGGAGCAGGTCCTAAAGGGAAAGACTGACCAGGTCTGCAAATCACGCCCTCCAAGTCCAGTAATGGGTGACCTTAATTACAGTTGCATCGTCCATCCTGATCTTCTGGAAAACCCTGGGAATAAGAGGGATTGGAGGAGAGGCATAAGCTAGTTGGAAGTTCCACGGAATTTACATGACATCCATGGCAAAGAGGATCTCCCCCGGGAGCAGATGGTCGGAACCTTCCTGTTCTTTCTGGTGGCCATGAGATCTATGGCTGGCACACCCCACCGCAGCACAATCAGGTAAAAGGCCTCCGGGCTGAGTTCCCACTCTCCGGGATCCATGTCTTAGTGACTTAAGAAGTCCACCAGCACATTTTCAACTTCTGAAATGTGCACAGCAGAAATGGCTGGAAAATGGGCCTCTGCCCAGGGCAGAATGTCCCTTACCTCTAAACCAGGCTGAGGCACTTTGAGTGCCGCCTTGACAATTTATGTATGCCATGGCCATGGCATTGTCCAACTGAACCATTGCTGGTTTTCCCGTCAAATCTGAGGTCCAGTATATGATGTCCATATGAATCACCCTGAATTCCAGAACACTGATGGCCTGAAGAGAACCCTCCGCAGTCAGTCTGCTCTGGACCCGCAAGTAACCCAGAACCGCACCCAAGCCACTAAGGTTGGCATCCGTAGTGTTCAGAGTCCCCTGTTGACCTCTTTAATGTTGGCTAATAGAACCAACAAGTCATCCTTAGAAACCTCAGCATGTACAGCCTCCATAAGCTGTTCACCCCAAACAGCAGCTGACTTATTAACCCAGACAGAATCAAAAAAGGTCTAAGGGCTGCACCAGTGGCCCCAAAGTTGGCCCTGAGAATAGAGTCCAGTTTCTCTTCTGCTGGATATTTAAGTCCAGCTGCATATGCTAAAGGCAAGGCAGTAGTTATAGCCAACCTGGATACAGGTGGATCTATGGTTGGAGGAGAGGCACTGAGCTAAAACTGCCTCCAAAAAGGGGTATAGTTTAGAGAATCTTTTGGTAATTGACAGCCATTTGTATAAAGTTTTCTACACATCCAGAAGGATCTGGTCAAGAGTGGCATTGGAGGGAAAACATGGCAGAGATTTCTTATGCCTCTGGAAGACATCCATAGAAGAAGGCTCCTCATCAGAGGTGTCAGATACCAGAATAGTCTCTGATGAGTCCCTCAGCCAAGGAAAGGGGGTCAGTCTCATAGGAGTCCCCATAGGAGTAGAAAAAAAATCCATATCTTCATATTCCCCCTCCTCATCCTCCCCTTCAGACAATTCCTCCGAGGAGGAGGCGGAGGCCTGTAGGAACACTCTGAGATATAGAGGCCACATTTTTAAAGGTAGTGGGTTTGGCTTGAACATGCTTCACATAAATGTCAAGGGGGAGATTCACTAAGCGGTGATAATAACGTTATAAAGTGGAGATGACTTCTCCAGTTTATCACTTCTTCAATTCCTATGCTATTTTATAGAGCCTATGCACTACGATTTTTTCAACTAGTGAATCGGCTCCATAGAATAACATAAGAACTGGAGAAGTGATAAACTGGAGAAGTCATCTCCACTTTATCACCTCTTTATCACTGCTTAGTGAATCTCCCCCATGGTGTCTATATTTCATGTGTGTTATGAGGGAGGTTGTGTCAGGTGCTTTCTCTCATTTCCCCTTTTCACTGACAGCACTGTGCCTGCCCCAAGAGAAAAATAGTCCAACACCCATGACCGTAGGGGGGGGGGGGAAGGTGGAGAAGAACAGCCTCTTTCTTGTTATCCACAACCCCCTTTACTGGCTGGGGCAGAGGATGATGCTGCTGCTGCCTAAGAATCAACACTAAGACTAGGACCAGGATTATTACTGGCAAGTGGACTCTGTCCTAGTCCTGCATCACAACTGCTGGTCCCCATTCTCATTATGGCCATGGTGATCTGTGGCACACTAGCCTGCTCTTCAGCCTGCTGAGGCACATCAACATCTGGCCCTTGCAACTCAGCAGCAGCAGGAATTACAGCAGCACCAGCAAACTCAGCAATATCACTGCTGGTCGTGTTGGTGATGCCCATCACAAATTTGCATTTCTGTCTCCCATTCCTTATTGCTTTGTGTTAAAAAGGCCCTTATTGTCTCTTTCACCCCAGCTTTTCCATCATCACCCTCATCACCACCATCACCACCAGTCCTTACTTGCTGCTGCCGCTGCCTTTCTATAAGAGTTGGACTGGCTGGCAATGTTGACAAATGTGACAGAGGGTCCCTTACTGTCACACTTGCTATCTCTACTTGAGGCAAAGAAGGTAGACTGGCAGCAATAGCAGCAGGCACAGGCAGCTGATCTGTGCTGATGCTAGTAATGCTAGCCAGTTCTACCTTCTTCAGCATCATGTTCTAGTTATCATCATTACCTTCACCATCACCCCCCATCTCATCCCCAACACCCTCTAGCTGCTGTGTGGTAGTAGTTGGGCTGTTTGCATATGACAAGGGTGACTTAGGGTCCCCTGCTATCACACTTGTCATGATCTCCTCCTCCTGAGTGTCAGACGACACACTGGCAGCAATAGTAGCAAGCACTGGAAGCTGACCTGTGTTGCTCACACTGCTACCCAGTTCTTCTTTTCTTACTAATTTCCCCCAGATACCAAGGGTTTATGTCAGGGGACTGGGCATCATTGGGTCTGGGGAATCAGGGCTCCCAGACCCTTCCATGCTGGTAGCGGTCACTTCCTCCTCCTCTGACTTACCGGACGCATCACTGTCCTTCCAGCTTCTTCTTTTCTTTTTCAGATGGCTGCTTATACTGTTAGCCCACAGTCTGAGCCTCTTCGGCCTTCATTTTGCTAAATAAACAGCTTCAAAATCACCTAGCACACTCTTTTTTGGATGGATTTTAAGGGCGAAAAAGCAGACAACCATGTGGTAAATGAGGCAAAAGTGAGCAGTGCCCATACACTTCTCTTTTGTGGGAGGTCACTTAAAACTGAATGTAGTAGGTGGGATAAAATGGGGGGGGGGGGAGTCTCCATCACAGAGACCTTGTTTTTAGAAGTGCCCTGCCCTTCTAGAAGAGGGGACTTTTCCCCCCATGATTCCTTTGTACCAGACTGGATAAAAAAAAATTTCTGTCAGTGTGTTTCAGACTAATTTGCACCTTCATAGAGTATGCCTATTTTAGTAAGCAGAAAATGTGAGGAAAAATGGTCTAGTAAAACATAACCTTTTGTGTAAACACCATAAAACATTTTAGCACAAAATGGTTGGTTTTAAGTAAACTGCAAACTGAATATGACAGATGTGCTCATTTGCATTACACCAGTAATATTATCAATGTAACATTTGTTTTGACTCCTGACATTAAACTCTATTTACTTATGAATACTGACATTTTCAGTGGCAGAAATTAGCTTACAAAGGATCTTTTGAAATATAAATTAGTTGGCTTCTATAGCACTGTTTGCTTGGAAAAGACCCCCTATGTTGTTGCAATGCACAGTAATTCATTGTCCTACCTAGGTGCAGGAAACTGTTCGAAATACTAAATGCCTACAGCATTATTCAATTAATAATGTTTCGACCTGTCAGCTTTAAAGAAAATTCAGGTTTTGAAACACCTTTCAGTAATAGAAAATTAGTTGCAGGTAGACATACTCTGAATTAACTATCGTATAAAAACATGGTGGGGGTGTGCTAGTGGGCACATATCCAAAATCACATAGCACCCTAGTAATATAATGGTCTATGAGCTTAAAAATTCTGTTCATGAACGAAACAAAAATTATGGTTTACACAAGCATGTTTATATTTCCTCACATCTTTAAATGACTATCTTCTCATCAACATGCCAAATGAATAAAAAAAGGTGAACACTTGGTAGAAATATGGGTTTGCATGTGTCATCCACTCATGGACCCTTTAAGTGCTAGGGAATGTGTGAAATGGAATGCCCAACTCCCCAAGAACTGTAAAGGCTAATGTAGGGCTAAAACAGAAAATCTAAATAACTGAAAACATTTAGATGCTTTTGAAAACTCTGTGTAAATAAACCATCAACGTGGTTTTCAGGTAAAAGGGTTCCTTTAAGAAAAATCACGAACATTTTAGCAGTAAAATAACAATGCTCTTGTCAGTTGCATATGCCTAAGTAACATTATATAAAATATTATTCCTGGGGGGAGATGCACTACAGAGGTGATACAGTGGAGATGACTTCGCCAGTTTTTTAACCCCTTAACGACCCTTGACAGTCATAGTACGTCATGGGTCGATCTGACTTAATGACCCATGACGTACTATGACCGTCATGGAATTCCAGGCTCCCCTCGCGGCTGCACGCCGTTCGGGGAGTCCAGAAGCGGAAGAGACAAAAAAAAAATGCTCTGTGGTCCTTAACTGACCGCGCCGATCGGCCGGTCATTAAGGGGATAAACTCTCCAAGTTCTGTTAATCTGTGAAGCCAAACGCACTAAGATTTCTCCAACTTTTACAGATCTTAGTGCATTAGCTCCATAGAATAACATAGGAATTGGAGAACTGAGGGGAGTTTCACTAAGCATTGATAAAGAAGTGATAAAGTAGAGATGACTTCTCCAGTTTATCACTTCTCCAGTTCCTATGTTATTCTATTGAGCCTATTCATGAAGATCTCCAAAGTTGAATAACTCTTAGTACATAGGCTAAATAGAATAACATAGGAATTGGAGAGGTGATAAACTGGAGAAGTCATCTCTGCTTTATCACCTCCTTATCATGGCTTAGTGAATCTCCCCCTTGATATCATTGGAGAAGTCATCTCTGGTTTATCACCTCTTTATCACTTCTTAGTGCATAACCCCCTTGTATTATTCTTCACACACTTGTTCTTTCAGAGTTTTTTAAGGGTGTATATAATATAGACTGTGAGTGCTGGGATGCAGACCATGATTGCAGAAGGAGAACTGACACAGTTTATATATGATTTACCTTTTAGCCATGTATACATACTCTTTTACAATAAACCTGATCTGTTTTGACCATTTATACATTCAGCGTATATGCATTTATAGGTTTTGTTGCAGGTGAGATCAGAGTGTTGCACACCAAGAGTTTTAAGTATGTTAAACTTAAGTGAACTATGTAAACATATAGAGCAGGGGTAGGCAATTTTTGTCAGTCCAGCTGCTGCAGAGTACAAACCCATTGGCTGATTAAGTATGATGGGAGGTGTATCTTCAACAACTGGAAAGCCAAGGAGATGGTGGGATTTGCACAGACTGAAGAGCCAAAGATTGCCTTCCCCTTCTCTAGGGTAACCTATTAGAACTAGGTGAGGAAAATGGAGATCCCAAGGAGATGTAAGTGAAGTCAAGTTTTTTTAGTGTTTTTGCTTTTTTAAAAGCAAAATATAATATACTAGTATGAAAGCCCATATACACAGGCTAAAATGCCACCCAGCGGCATCCAATGCTGCCCCGGAGCCGGGAGCAGAGACAGGCAGTGAGCTGTCCGGAGGTCCCTGCTCCTGGATCAGCGCATTTCGCCAGTCTCTACTGCATGTGACTGTATCGTTCCAGCAGTCTCTACTGTGCATGTGCGGTTACGCACACAGGGAGCTTCGCAGGCTCGCCCTATATATATATATATATATATATATATATATATATATAGTTGGGCGCTTAGGTAAAAACGGACCCTGTGTACAACATATGAACAAATCAAAGTACCAAGTATCATGCATCCAATACATATATTGTTGGAATAACAACACACCTATCACAAACAACTAACTAAATGAATCTCCACTTTAGAAATATATAAAAATTGCAGGGACAACATTTTGTTGAACCAAATCCACCAATTTGGAAAGGTACCTCAAATATATCCCAAACTTTGGCATATTGCGTTTGGTAATTATGTATAGCTTTTGGCACATAGTATTTGGTGTATGGTGTTTGGTGTACAGCATTTGGTGTATGGCGAACAGCATTTAGGGTTTGACAAACAGTTTCTTACATAACGATTGGAGTATAGCATATAAAGTTTGGCGTATAGTGTTTGGTGTAAAGCGTACAGCATTCGGCATATTGCATATATTGTTCTGCGTTCTAGAGGGGGATGACGAAACACACTAAAAGCTGATTGGCTGGGAGGTGCATAAACACACATCCCAGTAAATTGCATTTAGAACAGAGACTGGTCATATAAAAACCAGTCTCTGTTCAAATCAATGGCCAATAGATAACTAATTGTAGGTTTCTTGATCTGTGTTTATGCCACTGACGCCACTGGCTCCAGTGATGGCATCATGGAATTATTCATGCTATATGTTAGGGGGCATCGTGGACATATATATTGGGGGGGGCATCATGGACATATGTTTTGAATTCCTTTAGAGAATTATAGTCTTATATTTTGGCTTGTTTTTTTGTAGGCATCAATGATTTTAACTTTTTTGTTTTTAAATATGTTTTAAAATGGAAATGTGGGACCTTTCTCATTAAGCTAAAGAGGTGCAATTCTGGAGCAAACCAACTGCACTATAGGGGACAAATTTAAGATCCAAACTGATTTAAATTAGATTTTAACCTCTTGAATGCGAGAAGAGTTTCTAAAGCATTTGAAGGCAATGTGATGGACACCCCTATAGCATTCAGAGGATTGTAAACTCAATTTAAATCAATGAATATTGGGTAAATATGTGTATTCCCTAAGGTGCAGGTGTTTGCCCCAGAATTGCACCACAGTAGTTTGATGAATACGGGCCTTGGTCGCATTCTGCTATAATCATCAATCTAAACAGTTGCAAATCTAGAGTATACCAACAGTACCGTGGGGAGAAATGAAAATTCACTATGATTTAAATGGGGATGTAACCCCCTGAATGCTAGTGCTCTCCACACATTGCTTGCCAATACACTGGATACCTCTCTAGCATTCAATAGGTTAAAAGGCCCATTTCAATCAATTTGATTTTTTTGTAGCAATTTCATTTGTCCCTTATGATGACTTTGGTGTGCTCCAGAATTGCTCTTCTTTAGCTTAACCTCTTAAAGACGAGATGGTCCTTAAGGAGTTAATAACTCTGGCTCATTGCTATTAATGCTCTCACTACATTCAAAACCAGAAAGCGGTGATCACATATCCTTTGACCGTCTGTGTGCCAGAGGGGTAGTAACAGCATTGCTTTGCAATGCGTTCCGTACCCCTCTGGCACTAAAATCAGGAGCTCCTGCTGCAGGGTCCCACTGATTCCTGTGCAGTTCTGCACAATGAAGTTTTGATAATTGCCCTTAATTTAAGGAGATATGTGGTCACCATAGCTGGAAACTCTCTGGATTTGCCCAGGAGACTCCGGTTTTAGCTTCTAATTACTGGGTCTCCTGGGCAGAGGCTGAGTCTCCGGATGTGGGGAGTTTCTAATGAAACTCTGCCCACATCCACTCCTCCCATAGAGTTCCTCCCACTCCCTGCCTCTTCTTCTCCTTCCCAGGCTTAATTTGAGTACACTTTTCCATTTTCAAGCTCCACCACCACTGACAATTAAGCCCCACCCCTTTTGATGAAAATCACGTCATTTTTCTCTCCCAGCAGCACCACAGGACGCCCCTCTCCGGGGAGTCCTCAAGCAAATGTTCCCAGGTATGGTGGTCTCCTCAACCCCAGGCCCTGCCTTGGGCAGTAAAGGACTGACAAATATGCAAGTTGATGGTAATGAGCTGCACAGTTTTCTGGCACTCACCAAGGTAAACATACTTAGCCCTTGTAAGTGGTGTTCTGCAATTAAAGGGTTAAACACATAAATATGCAAGTTATTGGGAGCCATATTCCAGAAACTAAAGAGGAATAATTCTGGGCAACCCAAGAGCACTATAGGGGACAAATGAAAATTCCAAATTATTTAAATCACTGCAATACAATGCACTGGCAGTCTCTCTAGCATTCAAATGGTTAAAGCTCTATTTTTATCAAAGGGAATTTGGTGAATTCTTATTTGTTCCTTACACTGTGGCTGGTTTTCCCCAGAACTACTCCTTTTTAGCTTCTTGCATCTAGCCTAGTGTATGTTTAGCATTTGTGAGTTAAATGCTGGATGCTGAGAGATGTTTCATTCACAATTTATTGCAGCTCAGACCTGCATTTTTTGGTGAAGTTATTTCCATGGCCTGAAATGTTATGGTGGCAGCCTTTCCACAGTAGTCTATGGACAGCTGCTATCGGCTGAAAAAAAACTTCACAATGTCAGGTTATGGAGGTACTGAATGAATAATATGCAAGTTTTGCTTGCAATAACTTTTGAATAAAGTATTGCAACTCTCAGCAGTGGGAGTACTCTTGTTTTAGTCAGCAGGATAAAAGCAGCTATAGATATATAGGTACTAGCATTGAAGGTCCGTGTACACAGGCCAAAGTGCCAACCAGCAGCATCGGCTGCTGCCCCGACCCGGGAGCGGAGACAGGCAGTGGGCCTTTCGTAGCGCCCCGCTCTGGATCAGCTGTGCCGCCACTCTGACCGGAGGCCAGTGCATTTGGCCAGTCTCTACTGCACATGACTGCATTGTTCCCACAGTCTCTACTGCGCATGTGCATGTTACACACACAGGGAGCTTCACATTCTAGCAAATGATGTTGTAGGATACTCCCCAATTAAGAAAAACTATATCATGTGTGTGTGTGTGTGCACATGTGTGTCTGGGGTTTTTATCTAGCCATCTGTTATAGCAAACATGTTTTAGCCTTTTGAATGCCAGAGAGGAATCCAATGCATTGCAAAGCAATGAGTTGGACACCGCTCTGGCATTCAAAGGGTTAGTGTGAGAAGTCTAGTAATAATTCATGTTAACCATTAGGATCTTATTTCTGTCTGTACATTCCTTTACTCCAGAGGTCTTACTTTAACAAACATAATTAATGGAACTAATGACACTGCATAAGGTGCCAAAGGCCTTGAATGATAAATCTGGTATCTTTTTTCAGGTTAAACTCATTAATGTGTCCTAAATGTACTTTCAAGCATGCCTTGGACTGTGTATTTACCATAAATAAAGTTCAGTTGTAGCTGCTCCCATACCACACTTTTCAATTTTAGCTATCACACATTACTTCTCAATGCATTGCACACCCCTCTGGGCCCTTAAAGGGTTAAAATGGACCTGTCACCTTAACACAAGCTTAGTTTGATAGGAATTGTAAAGTACTTGAGTTCAACAAACTCTCCCCTTTCTGACAGGAATTAGAGGGCCCCGGTATTTTCTTTTATTTCACATATCTTACATAAACTGGAACTTGTAGAGTGTTTATATCTCCTTTCGTAGGCCAAAATTTGGATTAATGGATTATTTATTTATTCATTCGTTCATTTATTCTAAGGTATAATACTTCTGTCCATAAGTACAAATTAATCTCTTACACAACGTTTTCATTTGTTTTACAGATAATTAAAATCTGACTATATGTAGTATTTTCTGTAAAATAAATATTTTTGAGAGATTAATCTTTATATTCGATGGCATAGTGTGGCACTTTAACCCCTTAATGACCAGTGGTCCAGAGAAGTTACCTTCCCTTAAGGATTGCTTTGATCGTTGTCAGTGCGCCGGCACATGTGACTGACTACATGTGGAGATGCGCCAAACAGGGGTCTGAGCGAAACCGCTCAAGTCTTGAAGTGGTCAATTTCAGACCCAATTTTTGTTTACAGTGCGTTAAGTAAAAATGATGTGACTTGCCAGGACCGTCACCAGTCCTTCAGGAAAAAAAACATGATGGTCCTTGCACGTCACCGGTCATTATGGGGTTAAGCTAATTCCCTGCACAGTATGCTAATTAGTTCTGAGGTGAAACTCTTCAGCCTCTGTGCTCTTAGAAATGACCCCACTGTGGGTGTGTGTGTGGGATCTGACTAGCTCAAGGATGATAAAACTGAGGCCCTCCAGATGTGGAGGACTTCATTTCCACTCATCACCACACAGCCAACAGATGACTGAAATAGCAGTTCTGCTCAGCTGGAGGGCCTCAAATTGCTCTTAATCTGGTCTAAACTCATGCATAGCATAGTGTGCAATAATATAGGCCTAGCACATAAACTAATTAGCATAAATTGCAACATTGTGCCACCAAAAAATAAAGCTTAACTTCTCAAAAGTGACTGATATTACAAATAAATGGCTAGTACAACATATGTTTTAATTTTCTCTAAAATTTACTGAACTTGTCTTAGGTTTACAGACGTTATTTAACCCCTTGAGTGCCAGAGAGGGTATGCAGCACATTGCTTGGCACGCAAAGGGTTATTAAACCCTTGGATACTAGGAACATCGCCAACTCATTGATTTGTGTTGTATTGCATTGGAGACACATCTAGCATTCAATGAAAAAGTCTTGAAATGTATTAACCCTTTGAGTGCCAGAGGGGTGTGCAATGCATTTTTGCAATGCGTTGCACACCCCTCTTTCACTCAAAGGGTTAAAATATAAATAAAATGGGTACACTTAATTATAGTAAGTTAAAATTAAAAGGAAATTATCATTAACCCCTTAAGGACCCATGACGTGCCAGGACAGTCATAGGTAAATCGTGCAATAAGGACCCATGACGTGCCAGGGCCGTCACAGGTAAAACGGTTCTGGCAGTCATGGATTTCAGGGCTCCCCATGCGCCTGCACACCGTGAATCAGATAGTAAAAAAAAATAAAAAAATGCTCCATGGTCCTTAAGTGCCGGCCACGAGCACTCAAGGGGTTTAAAATTATTTATATAATTACAGAGATTAAAGAATGGTCAAATAGCTGAATCCTAAAACATGCAGGGCAATATACACAAAACAAAAAAGTGGAGCACGTTTAGTGCAAACCAGCTGCATCATAGGGGAAAATATAAAACTTCCCATTGATTTATATGGGGCTTTAAAACAATTGACTGTGTTATAAAACATTGGAGACCTCTTTAATATTCAAGGGGTTCAAAGTCCCATTTAAATCAATGGGAATATGGGAAATTTCTATCTGCTCTATATAGCACACTTGGTTCCCTTTTAACGGCTTTACTTTGTAAAAGCAAACCGAGACGGGCTTTCCAGTTGCCCACACACTCTCTTGTACTCTTATTCCCCATAAGATTAGAGAATAGGTTTTAGCACTAGAAGGGGGTTAATCACTAAAGCGTGATAAAGAGATGATAAAGCGGAGATGACTTCTCTAGTGATATCACTTCTCCTGTTCCTTTGTTATTCTATGGAGCCTATGCTGCAAAGTTCTAGAAATCTTAGTGAATTGGCTCTATAAAATAACATAGGAACTGGAGAAGTGATAAACTGGAGAAGTCATCTCGGCTTTATCACCTCTTTATCATAGCTTAGTGACTCTCCCACCAAGAATGATAAATGTTTGCTGCTGCTGTGCATATTGATCCTTCTCCAGATGTTGTTGGACTACAACTCCCACCATCAGACAGCCACCATCCTCAGATGGGAATTGTAGTCCAACAACTGAAACACAGATTTTCAAAAGCAGATAAAAAACAAATGGTCCATCCAGTCTGCCAAATTTCCTATCCAGTCTTACATAGTTCTCAAATATGATTATGCCTACCCCAGTCTTTGAATTCCTTTACTGTATTAGCACATCAGCTGGGAGGCTGTACAATGAATCTATCACCTTTTATATAAGATAGCACTTCTGCATATTACTTCTGAATCTCCTACCCTTTAACTTTAGGTCATGCACCCTTGCTCTAGTATTTCTCTTTTTCTGAAAAATGCTCCAGAACCGTATTAAATCCTTTAATACATGCTAGCAAATCCACCATGTCCCTCCTTTCTTCCAAGCTATACATATCAAAGTCTTTCAGTCTACCCTACACATTTTGTCATGAATAGCACCATTTCATTGGCTCTTCTTTGAACTGCCTAGAGTTTATTATTACATTTGTTTGGAGATGTGTTTACCAGAACTGTTCACGGTACTACAGGTGAGGCAATATCTCTTCCTATATAGCTCAGTACCTGATAATCTTTTCCTACTGCTTAAATGCACTGTTAGCTTTCTACAAGGCGTCTGAAATAATAACTCCCAAGCTCGTTTCCTCTGATGGTTTTAAGCCTGTATTCCAACTCTGAATTTGTGTGGCTTAAATGTGTTATCTTGTACTGTGCACTACTGAACTTTAGATCCCATACTCTTGTCCATGCCTCCAGTTTTCACAAATCAGTATGCATCTGGCTTATTTCCCCTGGAATGTCAACATATTACAGATCTTTGTGTCAATGTGACTACAGACTAGTAACCCGTCCTTCCTCTTAACATATTCCATTGACTACTGTGACATACAATTACCTGTCATTTAGCCATTTTCTTATCCAGTAAACTTTCTTTGAGTCCAAACCTAAATTAGGCATCTTAAGGATTAACTTACTAAACTCCAAATAAGTTTTATCTGTTGACCCACCTTTGAGTAACATAGTTAAAAGAATTAACTAGATCTTCCTGTTGTAAAGCCATATTGCCATGGATCTAGCTATTATTATTATTATTATTATTCTTTATTTATATAGCACCAACTAATTCCACAGCACTGTACAATAGGGAATAGACATACAGAGGTATTAAATAGTACAATCAGATGTGGAGAACAGAAGGATCAGAGGGCCCTGCTCATGAGAGCTTACTAGTAACACTTCATATATTCCAACATTGTCTCTTTTAATAGGTTTTCTATTCTTTTCCCCAAATATTGATGTTAGAATCACAGGCTTGTATTTGGTTCTTCATACCACCTTTTCAGGAAAGGGGTACCCAACTGACCACTTTCCAGTCATCTGGAGCCAATCTTGGCAACAGTAAATAGTTAAAAAAGCTCAGCTAGGGGTGCTGCAAGCATAGCCTTGGCCAACAGATTTGTCCACTTTTAATTTTCATAATACCAATACAACGTCATCCCTACTAAACAAACATGACCACTTTTTTAACATGCTGCTTTTAAATACGGAGTAGAAATAATTATTTACTCAGCTATTTTTATTATCTCTCTGCCCATATCAATTTATTTCGGACTTTAATCAGGACACTACAGGTTGACCACTCTTGGTTTATAATCAAGATCTGAAATTTAATTTGCATGTAGAATTGCACAAAACAAAATCTAGGTAGTGTTCTTGCTAACTTAATTTATGGAAACCCCTAGCTGTGACAGCATGGCCCTTTGTCTTTCTTATGATAAAATTACACCATTTGATAAAGTCAGGCATATTCATGAAAACACAAGATATCTCTGATATCATTTAACTTAATTGCATAGTATTTGTATGTTTTTAACATGAAATTGGGGGAAATCAAGCTCAAACATGCCAGAGGAAGAAGAAATAAGAGAAATTGTTCAAAGAGAAATGATTCAGGCCTTGCGTTAAATCAATGTCTGTTAGTGTCTGACAAGTATGAAGATCCCATCAAAGCTTCCCAGTAATATCTGTGGACAACACAGGCCGAGCCTTCACATTAGTTTAAGACTGAAAGAAAAAGATAAAATTCCGCGTACCAGATATTGTTTTCCTCTTCTCTTTTTTAGACTATTTTCTCTTTTGAGGCCTAAGGTGGCGATCTGGGGGGTTATGCACTAAGGTTTGATAAAGAGGTGATAACATGGAGATAACTTCTCCAGTAATATCACTACACTAGTTCCTATGTTATTCTATAGAACCTATACACTAAGATCTCCAAAGTTGGAGAAATCTTAGTGCATTGGCTCTATAGGATAACACAGGAATTGTAGAAATGATATCACTACATCTCCACTTTATCACCTCTTTATCATGCCTTAGTGTATTTCCCCCCAGAAATTCCTGAAGCCTGGTAGATAAAGACTGAACACCCCAAAATCATCTGTATTTATGAAATCGCAAGGTCGCAGGTTCTAGTCCCAGCAGGGTAAACTCAGCCTTTTATCCTACTGAGGTCGATAAAATGAGTACCATAAAATTGGGTAATAATATCTATACCTCCAGGACATCATTTAAAACGAGAGACAATCTCAATGTATCCTTCCTGGTAAAATACTTTGATATTATTTTTATTATAACCTTTGTGTGATTTACTTCAGTGATCAGTCAAAGGTGAGCAACTCAGCCCGAAAGAGTTAGAAGAGTAACGAAAACCTGCAGGACATCATGTTGCATCTTTTATTCCAGGGCAGCCCTATATAAGCATCATCCTTAAAGGGACAGTAATATTTCATAATAAAAGCAGCTCTAATTAATCATCATAGTATTTGGACTTTGGAGAGTGTTATTTCAATTCTGTCAGAGTTGTAGTTCAAGAGTAATTCAGTGACAAAGTATCCCCCTCCCATCCCTTTTACTGATGTAACACTGTTCAGCCAGAGCAGAAGGGAGGTGCCCAGGTAGACTGCAGAGAGGGCCAATCTTCAATTAAGATAAGGGAAAAACCTGAAAAGCTTGTCAAGGGGGGCAGGGATTTCATTGTTCTAATAGGAAGAAGATTGTCCCCTTCTGTTATCTGTTTGGTCTATAGACTGCATTCCACATCTGAGAAGAGATGGCTTACACTAGGTAAAAGGGGCGGGAAGGGAAACGTTGCTTGTGAATATCTCTTAAACCATAAGAGTTTGAGATATAAGACTTATATCATTCTTCATGTTTTTTTAATGCCTACAAAATAAAATAAAGTTAAAACGAAGTATTACTATCCCTTTAACCCTCTCAGTGCTAGGTTGTCCACCTTAGAAGTAACTTTGCTCAAACCACAGAATAGAAAAGATGTCATGTGTGTCGTGTGTGTCTTCTGGAAATAAAAAAGTGCATATGATTGCTCAAGTATTACACAAGACGAAGAAAAAGATAAATGGGTTTTTATCTTTTCATCATACACTCCTCATATGTGTCTTTATTTGGGAACACATACAGACCAGGATATATTTAAGGTACAAATACAAAACATATCAGACTCCATAAAAGAGAAAACTAAAAACTACTAAACTTAATTTCCTAGGGGAAACCTTATACCCACTCAAAGTTTCTATGTTTAATAAATGATGACAATTTGAGCAAAAATATTTGTCTTACTTTAACATTTCATTTGTTTTGGATTTGGAGCCTGGCATGAAATAAGATCTGCTTTTTGTGAGTGAGCTCGTCTATTTGGTAAACAGTGACATAGTATACCTTAGCCTACTTATACCATATTTAAAGAAGAGAAATTGTTTGGCGATAGCTAGAAGATTTGTCTCAACACTGAATTTGGAATGTACATCAGATAACATAATCTACAAAACACTATGCAGTTTCCTATAAAGTGTGTCAATAAATGTAGGAAGCGTATTTCTTGCAAGTGAACCACAACTCAATAATAATGATTTCAACTTGAAGACCAAGACAAAACAAAGGAAACATAATAGAAATATTCTGTTTATGCAGGTAATCCATGAAAATCAATCACAGGCACCGAACAGGAAGCACACAAATAGTAAGGTTTGTGAAGTCCATTCAAACTGTTTCTAGTTAATGATTTCTATCATGTTTCATTCATATACACTTTTTACAGATATAGAATATAAAAATATTTCTATGATGTCATTCTTATTTTTATAGCAACTATTTCTGTGCAATAGACAGAATAAGAAGAGCTTACATTTTATTGGATTTCTATTTGTTTCAGCTTACTTTGACTTCAGCATCATCTACAGACACAAAGCTTCAAGCATGCTGCAGGCCTCTGTTTTATCTGTTTGCTTCCTACTTCCTCCCTCTGAGCAGCTCCTCCTACTTCCTGTGGAGGGGTTTAAAGGGCAGACTGAGGCTTGACTCAGTTGCCCTTGCTTTGTCGTTCATAGCAGTTCTGTTACCTTGGACTCCGTGTATGACCTGGCTAGTCTTCCATCCATTCTAGTGCTGACCTGCGGCTCTGTCTGACTATTCTTTTGCCTAACCCTTAATAGTGGACATCCAATCTGGTGCAGACTTGTGGCTCTGGCTGGTTACCTGAACTGTGTATGACCCAGCTTGTCTGACTACCCCCTCTGGTGCTGACTGATGGCTCTGTCTGACTATTCTTTTGTCTTTTCCCCTGGTGATCAGACACCCAATATAGTGCGGGCCTGGGGCTCTGGTAGACTTGCATAGCTGACTGCAGGCGTGAGTCAGTTTTCACCTTACCTCTACTGACTGCAGGTGTGAGTTAGTATTCTCTCCTACTGACTGCAGGTGTGAGTCAGTATTCGCTCCTACTGACTGCAGGCGTGAGTCAGTAATCACACTTATTGGCTCCAGGTGCGAGTCAGTGATATTTCCTTCTGACTGCAGGCTGAGTCAGACCTCATTCCTCATTGGATCAAGATCCTGGGTTCCTGTTTCAGTTCCTGTTCCTGGTTCCAGCTGAGACTTCCAGTGGCTAAGGCCTAGTCTCCAGCACAGTGGTTTAGCATTGCAACCTATTATTTCTGGTAGCAGGCTTGCTGGCTATTACCCTGTGCTTATTCCTATTGTATATATTGTATATATCTTCTTTATGTCCTTTGTTAATAAACTGCATTAACTAAACCGTACTGACTCCTGAACTTCTCTGGGTAACCGTGACACTATTGCACTATATTACAGTACAGAAATGGATTCAGGCTCCGTAGGGCCCTAGGCAAGGTACCTATTTGGGACACAACATCTCTTTATTCTGAAAGAGACTGCTGTTAGCAGGTACTGACTTTGTGGTTCTGATGGAATTGGGTACAACTAGATAATGCTGGTCTTTCAACAAAAGAGCATCTGACATAAAATATCAGCAAGAGCAACAGCATGGCTTCTCTCAGTGACCCATCACTTGCAACCAGGGCTCCTTATAGTGCCATGGAACCTTGGCAGTAGTCTAGGTTGCCATAATGGATGGCCTAGCTACAGTATTTAAATGAATCCTTTGCATGATAAAGACTTTTCCATTTCATTGCAAAGCACTTAAGACATCTCAAGTATGCAATGCACCTTAAGTGAAAAAAATAAACAATGGCAGGCTTTTTGAATACCAAAACATGCATATCTATCAGAGAAGAGACTGTCTACAAATAGACTACTCTACTCAGCATCATGAGGAACTTTGGACATGATGAAAAACAGGGAGGAAGGAACTTGAAATTACCAACAAAACCCACTTATCCACCATGGAAAGAGTCCAAGGGTTGTTAAAAAGGTGCAAATGATCTCCTATTGTCTAAGGTGGATCAGATCCCTACAAGTCATGCAGAGCTAGACTTGCCAGATTTAGGCTTCTGAACAGGCTTCTTGACTGTCCAGGTCTGTTTTGGGTAGTGTGCCTGGAATGCTGAAGGGGTAGCAGCCCTGGGAACAAATCAATATCAATTGGGGTAAAACATGCATCTTCTGTGGAAAGAAGGAAAGTTTAGGAACAACCTGAGGCAATAAAGCACTCTAACCTGCAGTGGCGGCACGACTAAAAGCCTTCTCCAGCTCTGAGCCGAACAACTGCTTGCCCATGAAAGGAAGGGTCACCAGGGGTATTGCGCTAAAGCATCTGCAGAAAAGGTATATGAGGGAGAGACATCTGAGAAGGAACAACCTCTTCTCAGGTGTCCTCCATTCATCCAGGAGTATTGGTCTAAGGAATGGTAAAGATGACAAAATGGAACAGACTACGTTTTGCAACTTTTTAAAAATATGAGGGAAAGAAGAACTGGAATCAAAGGTCTTAAAGACCTTTAGAGTTTCTGGGACAGCTTTTAAGAGACTCTCAGCAGGAAAACCAGGGTCTTTCTCAAAAGAATCCCCAATACCAAAGCAAGAATACAAATAGTCCTCATCAGAATGCTCTTCCTCATCTGAAGAGCTCCCTATCATGGGTACATTTCCTTCTGTCATATGGCTGTGATGCCTTTTGGGGGGGAACAGGATGGTCCTGAGACCAAGAGTCTTGAATACACTGACTAGAGGAAGGTAAAGAACACATAAAAGAAATAAGGGCCTTAACCCATGTCTGCTCCTGTTCATTAGAAGAGGGCCCCAGGAGCCATGTGGGGGCCACTGAGCAAGAGGAACATTAACAAAGAACTCTAGTAGGACCAATCTGGCATAAAGAGCAATGGGTTGAAGAGTTAAGTAGGGGGAGAACCCAGAAACCTTAGTAGCTTGCCCATGTCTCCCTTAGGCACAGACAAAACCATATAAACAAAAGTGGAGAAATCTGGCGAACACCAACTTCTCCCTAAGCGGCCAATAATAATTTCCAAAAATTTAAATGGAGCTTTTAATCCCTTCAATGTTAAGAGAGATTTTCAGTGTATTGCTGGTATTTGTATTTGTTTGTTAGGGTATTCTTGGCTTGCCCCAAGAATTCCTTTAGAAATCTGGAATTTTAAGATATGTCAAATTTATAATGGCAATTGTAAGCTATTCATTTAATATTAATGGGGTAGTAGCATCCACTAATTATGAACAAATATATGGTGAACGGTTTTCTGATTGAGTAGAACAAAGTAATTACCACTGATGTACAAACAATATTTATTTTAATTATTTTTTGGGGGAATCCAAATTTTAAAATTATGCAGGGTTTCCATTTTATGGCGGCACTCTCGCTATTGCTGTGTATGAAGAGATTGTGTCACAGTCCTACTGTAAATATATATATATATATAGATAGATAGATCATCTTCAGCCATTGTCAGACCACTGAAGGATGAAGCCTCTTCAGCAAACTTCCAACAACCTTGATCCTGTGCCTTTTGTTGTCACTGTGTAACAACAAATTTGGCAATTTAATCTACGCATCTTGTCTTTGGTCTTCTTCTTGGGAGTTTAGAATCAAGTGGAATCCATTCTTCTTCAGTCAGGTCTTCTTGCTATGTGGCCTGCCCATTTCCATGCCAGGCGCATTACTCTTTCAATGATGTCATAGACCTTTGTTTGCTGATGAATCCATGTACACGTTTTTCTGTCTTTTTTTTGTTATGTTCAGAATTCACATCCCCATACTACTCTGTATATAACCTTAGGTTTTTGTCAGCATCCATCAGAAGAAGGAATGGTGCTGCTTGTAGTCTTCAAAGTTGATTTTATTACAATATGAAATAAACTAATACAATTAAAATACCAAAAGCTAAAAAGCACAGCAAGACTAATGCTTCGCAGTCTATGGCCACTTTATCAAAATCTGCTGGCTATATAAAACAAAATCAAAAGGTCTTTGGAGACTTCAGCAAAGATGAATAATATATCACTGCAAGCTTATACTGTTGAGAGCAGACATAAGTCTCCTCCCAACTATTACCCTTGTGAGTATATTCAGTGTTACTATATACACTGTCTAAGTGGATAACAGGCGCTACTGGGTGCCCTCTTTCTATGTGTGTCTTTCCATCCATTGATCTTAAGTCCTTTTTGTCCCAATTTAGTTTGCAGAAAATTTCTTCTAAACAAAATAGTTTATGGAGATTGTATCACCTTTTTCTATGTTGATCTGGACTTTATCACTGTTGACCTGTACTGATGTGTGTGTATATGTATATATACAATGAAAATTTGATTAGGGCAATTCTAGAGCAAAGAAACTGTAACATCGGGACAAATTAAAATTCCCATTGGTTTAAACTGGGATTTTAACCCTCTTGAATGCTAGAGCAATGCACTGGAGACCTCTCTAGAATTCAGGAAGATTATCAGCCCCATTTAAAACAATTGGAAATATGTTTATATTTTCTCCTATGAGGCAGCTGGTTTGCCCAAAATGTTCCACCTTCGGTTTTATGCATGTGGCTTACTGTTTATTATTACTTTAAAAAATTCCACTGTAATCCATTCAACAACAAGAATATCTTTCAGTGCAAATTAACCTTAGAAAATGCATCCTGCCATCACTACATGGCCAAGGCCAGTTTTGTACACAAATACCTGAGTCTATTGACAGTACATAACTGTGTGGTTTAATTTACACAGATGCATTATCCTGTGTTTAACCAGACATGGTACAATGAGAATGCACTTTAAGAATAATTGGGAACAGTGTAACTTTTCTTTTCCAGTTCTGATTATTGCTTTACATACCTAGCTCAATGTATTAAAAGGAAAGTTAACTGATTTTCCTTCATTCTGTATAAAGGACATTATTATCATTTCAAACTAATCCTAACTATTGCAGGCAACATAACAATGCAAACAAATTAAAAATGGAATTTCCGTCTGCCTCTCCAGTGTTTATACAAGAGGTTTGTAGATATGATTACTTTTCTGTAGTGTGACCCTAAAAGATCATCATGCCCTACTGTTTTACATAAGCCTTAGTTACACACAGAAGCAAAACGCTCGAAGGACATGTTGATTCTTTACAGGAAGTCACATACTGTTAAGATCCATGTGGTCGTGTTTTAGCAGATCTATTATACAGCTATAGAATGATAATCAGGGTATTATCTTGTAGAAGAAATTAAAGTTTTTATATTATACTGCTTCTGAATAAATAGTGGTTTTGTATAGTATGTTACATAGCTTGTTTCAGAATTTCCAAAACAACAAAAAATGTTGTTACATGTTAAAATTAAACCACTTGCTTTATGCTAGCAGGTAACCAAAGCAAGTTTTGGCAGAAAAATAAAGGATGAGATTTAGCTAAGTCATAACAGCATAAGATGTAACAAAAAAATTGATAATAAAAAGTATTTCATGCTGGTAATCTTCTAACCCAGACTTCGTCAACTACAGTGTTCTAGTACCCCTTATAGGGTTAGTAATGCTCAAAATAAAGTTGATTCTATATGTTAGATTTTACAAAAATAAAGTATTTGGAAAAAGTCCTTTCTCTCAAACCTTTATGGTATGAGAGTTATCCTCCGCTAACGTACCCCTTCTCCTGATGTCAGCTGTAAAGCTGAGAGAAGGAGATCCGTGTCTGTCGACATGAGGAGGCTCTTCAGCAGAGCCGAAATAGCCCGATTTAACCCCTTAAGTACCCATGACAGTCTTGGACCATCATGGGTTGTTATCCCCTTAAGGACCCATGACGGTCCAGGACCGTCATGGCTTAAATGATAGCAGCGTGCCTCCGTGCACGCTGCTATCATTAATTCCAGGCTGAGACTGAGCGCTCTGAGACCGGGGTGTTCAGTCTCAGCCCTCCTTGCTTGTGCCGGTTCATGTGATCGCTGTAGCAGCGATCACATGTACCGGCATTGTGAGAGACAGAGGCAGTACAGAAAGCCTGTAAGCTCTGTATCACTACTGTAGCTCCCTTTCAATTGTTAGCTCTGTGATACATCTAGTGTAGTACCATTGCAACTGTAACCTCTGTAGTATCACTAGTGTAGCCCCATTTTAAAGGTAAGCTAAGTCGTCTTACTTGCATTACTTCACAACATGAATGCCAATTTTAAAAGTAATAAAAAGGGATGGGCTGGGACATTGGGCTGGAATGATAGTATTAATGGTCCACTTGATTGTACTTACCCCCCAGGGACAGGTTGCCAGGCCTCCCTTGATGATTTACATATGAAAGAGTACTTTTGGGGCAATATGCTTACAGAAGGTGAGCAATTCTGGGACAAAACAGCTTGGGCTTTTAACCCTTTGAGTGCCAGAGAGGTTTGGAACTCATTGCAAAGCAATGTGTTCTGTACCTCTCTGGCACTCAAAGGGTTAAAATACTGAATGTTATACATGAGACCCCTCTAGTAATTCAAGGAGCTAAAAATACCATTTAAATCAACATGTATTTTACACATTTTTATTTATCTTCTACGGTTCAGTTTCTTTGCCCCAGAATGGTTCGTCTTTGTAATCTTTATAACAACAACGGCCATCTTGTAGTTTACCCCATCTTAAAGCTAAAAACAGAGCAAGGCTGATGTGCTAAGAAGAAGGGAAGCCATTCTGGAGCAAACCAATTGTGCCACTGGGAACAATTGAAATTCGCAAAATTCTCATTGATCTAAATGGGGTTTACAACCACATTTGAATACTAGAGTGGTCTTCAAAGCATTGGGAAGCAATGTGATGGAGACAACTCTAGAATTGATGGGGTTAAAACCTCCATTTAAAGGGATAGTAATGCTTCAAAATAAAAGCAGCTTCAATTAATTTTGATAGTATTTAGGCCATGGAGAGTTTTATTTCAATACTGTCAGAGTTGTAGCTCAGGAGTAATTGAATGATAAAGTATCCCCCTCCCACCCCTTTTACCTAGTGTAATCCACCTCTCCTCAGATGTGAAATCTGGTCCTGGGACCAGACAGCTCACAGCAAGGGACAATCTTCTTTCTGTGAACATAAGGAAAACCCTGCCCCCCTTGACAGGTTTTTCCTTATGGTCACTGAAGATTGTCCCTCTCTGTGATCCACCCGGACAGTCTAGCTGTTCTGAGGTGAGCAGTGTCACATCAATAAAGGGGTGGGAGGGGGATACTTTATCATTCAATTACTGTTCAATTACAACTCTGACAGTTTTGAACTAACACTCTCCATGGCCCAAATACTATGAAGATTATTTGGAGCTGCTTTTATTTTGAAACATTACTATCACTTTAAATAAGATGTGGATTTTTTTTTCCTGTATGGTGCAGTTGGTTTGTAGTTGGTTTGCCTAAGATTTGCTCCAGTTCATCTTAGTACATCAGCCTCAAATCATAGATGCTTACAGGAAATCACTTGCTATACTCTAACAAAATGTCATATTTCCTTTGAAAAAGTGATACCTTGTGTTGTCCAAGAAACTAATAAGACTGGAAGCAAGTTAATCCTTGTAAAAGTTGAAAACTGAAACCCAGCCAAAATACAATAATAAAAAAACACTTCACCTTCTGCCAGTACCACACACGATGAACCAAATGTATTGCATAAACAATTTTCTATTTAAATTGATTTTACAGTTAGTGGCAACATAAGCATCTCAAGTATGAATCTGATAATAAGTTAATTCATCACACTTAGATTTTAGTCTTTTAACTTCCTGGACAAACAGTAAGTTTAACAGCACAGGAATTCAGAGAAAGAAAATAATTATGGTAAATACTAATTAGAGAATATCAGCCTGATTAAAATAAATATTCTAACCAACATAGGCCTGCCAAGACAGGGAACACTGGAACCTCTGTGAGGTCTAGTTGCATTCTAACAATGCAATCATGAATACTAAAGCCAAATAAGGGCTCAGGGGATAGCTGCAGTTTTTAATTCTGCCCCCACCTTTCTTCAAAGTGCCCACTTAATGCACTTATATAACACCATGAGCAAAGCTTGAACTCTGGCAGTATGTGTTTACCCTGCACCTATCAAAAGCTCTTTAAAGGATCAATAAAGTTTCATTATAAAAAAGAAAAACAAATAACTTTCAAATGAAGAATCTCCCACTAGATGAGTACTGGTGTTTTCCCCAACAGGCAAAACCTTAAAATATAAATTTGTCATCAGAAAGTTTACCTCTCCATTAATATAAGAGGATTTTAGTCTTACATGTTAAATCCTTTTTTTTCTTAGCCCATACAGGTTACCGGTAGCTTTGGGTAGGCAATCCACCCCTTTAAGTAGGTTGGAACAATTCTAGAAGTGAATGCAGGGGTGTAGCCTACCTTCCCTCCTTGGCTGCAGCTAGCCAATCAGCTCCAGTAAGATTTGAGACACTAACTATTGACTAGATAGTAAGAAGGGAATGAAGACTCCTGTGAGCATGAACCCTAAGGACCCCCATGTTCTGCCACAGGAGAGCCAAGCATGGTCCCTTGACAGGGTCGGAGACCAGTAACCTGTATGGACTAAGAGAAAAGGATTTAACAGGTAAGACTAAAATCCTCTTTTCTCTGTCGTTACTGTTACAGGTTACTGGTAACTTTGGGATGTCCAACCATTGAGTTTCCCAGAGGTGGGAAGGAAGGCAAGGACCAGGCATAGGGCCCCCAAAGTCACCAGAGCATATATGAACCATCAGATCAGAGATAGCCCAACAATAACAATGAAGCGTCAACAGACACTGAACAGGGGTAACAACACCCCAGGAACTGTTACACAGCACACTGAACTAGAGCCAACAGGGCTCAAAAGTGAAAGAGCACTGAAGAACCAAAAGAAGATCCTAGACAGGCAAGACTGCCTCCAGGATCTTCCTCCCAAAGCTGGCATCAGCAGCAGATACCAACACATCAACACGGTAGTGCTTCGAAAAGGCAACCAAGTGGCAGCCTTGCACAACTGATCAGCTGAGGCCTGATTCTTGTAAGCCCAAGAAGCCCCAGTGGATCTTGTAGAATGAGCCGTGACCCGAAAGGGAACAGGCTTCTTCCTTAGCTCGTAAGCCTTACGAATAGTGGACTTAATCCAAGATGCAGACAAAAAGCAAAAAATGTAAGATCAATTATCGCCAAAAGCAAACCAAAAAAAGTAGGGAAAACTCAGACACAAACTACCATTAATTCTACAGATGCAGTAAAAGGCTCCATCAGCTGTAATATCGCTAAATGTGCTAACTGCATACATATGGAACATAAAATACATGTTTTCCACGAAAAAACAGTAAGAAGGAATACAGTATTGAACAATTTATCAATTGCAGAACAGCATACGTCATTCATATGATCACCTGTGGGTGCAGCTGAAGAGCTGCTTTCTTGTCCCCGGACCAGGATATCCTGGCGTCAGATGACTGCTGACATCAGGGAAAGCGGAGAGAGCGGGCACCTTTAGCCTTCTATATCTCTCAAACCAAAAAGGTTTGATAAATGGTACTGCGGTTGTTTAATTTCATTATATAACACTGTTTATAAAATATAGACTTTACTAACACTTTAACCCCTTGAATGCTAGAGAGGTTTCAAATGTACTGCTCCACAGCACTGAACAATGGGGTGGTAAACAATAGAGACAGTAACACTAATAACAATTATTGAGACAAAACAAGAGGTAGCTAGGGTCCTGTCCAGAACATCTTACAATCTAGAGGTAATCGTGTACATTAATAGAAGAGAAATATTATGGTAATGCAATTGGGTATAAATTATAACATTGATTCTGGTGAAGGGGTAGCGGTGTTTCTGCTAAGAAGGTTTATTGTTGGAAAAAGTGGTAGAGACAGCAGTAGACCTGCTTTAAGCAAGTGAGACATGTTTGAGCATATGAGGACCAGCGTAGTTGAGTTTAACCCTTTGAGTGCCAGAAGGGTATGCAACACATTGCCTTACAATGTGTTGTGTACCCCTCTGGCACTCAAAGGGTTAAAAGAGAATAAAACACTTTCTAATAAGAACACCCCACTTAACTTATGGCTAAACATCTTCAGGGAGCCCTGGATGTCTTTTCCCATGGAGGCAGACATAACAGTTGCTAGCAGGACCACATGATCTCAAACTCCACTCACTGCACATAGAAATATTAACCTTTTAAGGGTGTGAAATTCATCGCTTTGCAATGTGTTCATATGTCTCTGGTTAAGTAGGTTTATGCATTCTGCATGCTTCAGTTTGAGAAAATAGCCTGCAACTGTCATGTCTGCCTCCATGGATGTTTCTCTAGAATGAGAGGCAAAAGGGCAAAATTCACAGAGGCCATTAGGATTTTATAGCTATAGTAAAGTGTGCATGGGGTATTAATATGAGGTGTTCCTTCTCCTTTAAGCACCTTATGAAAGTTTGAAGAGTTGAGGACTGTCTACTAAAGTGTAGTTATAGGCTGCAGAAGGTGAGAACAGCAAGCATAGCCTTGTAGGCATAAGTAAGTGGAGTTTGCAAGAGGATGATGGTTAAACTGTTTCATTCAATGGAAATCATGGATTCCAAATTAATTAATGATACCTGCTATGCTCATCTCATGGTGATTAATACATTTTGCACAATCAAAAACTGGAGAATTTGTTGGACAAATCAACAAGACAGGAAACAAATAATAATCTCCAAAATTCCCTTTGAGTTAAATTGGGCTTTGCAATTCATTGCATACATCTTTAGCATTCAAGAAGTTAAAATCACATTTAAAACTATTACACCTTTTAATCAATACCAACATATGGGCTGCACTTATTCTTTATGAATTCGTGTCCTGAAGGGTAGCCGGTAAATACAATTAAAATATACTCCCAATGTAGCCTTTACAGTTGGACTTTTCACAGCCAGTTCTGAAATAAACATTCAGCCCATCAGGGCCATTTGGAAGCATTTTTTGTTGTCAGATAGCTCAAAGATGTTCAAATGAATTGGTACAAAAACACTTAAGTGTGATAAAGAGGAGATCACTTCTCCAGTGATATCACTTCCCAATGTCCTATGTTGTTCTATGGAGCCTATGGACTAAGATTTCTCAAGGTGGACAAATCTCGGATCAAAGACTCCATAGGATAACATAGGAACTGTAGTAGTGACATCGCTGGAGAAGTTAACTCCAGTTTATCACCTCTCATCCCACTATAGTGCATAACGCCACCAAGAGATGCAATTAAGTTCGTTGTGAGATAAAACATATTTTCATTTGAAAGACACTTAGATATTTAAAAGTATTTACAAATGCAGTTGCCAAATAATATTATTACTATTATACATTACAATAAAGCACTGAAATAATTATGAAAACAAATGAACCAAAATGATAATTAAAACAAATGTTTGATTCCCTTTTATTCTTAGTGGAATTAATTTTTAGAAGACATACACAATTCAAAGGGCAGTACTAGGTTTCTTATTATGCAAATAAATCAATTTCCTCAACTCAACCTCAAAGTGAAGTATTCAGGTTTTCTGCTGCCCTATGTCAAAGTAAGTGCATGCAGGCCCTCGTGTAATCTTTGCCACTGCTTTGCAGGCCACAGCCCTTCCCTTAATGACTCAGGAGCATAAATATCAAACTGCACTTAGGCATGTTCACTTTGGGAAAGAGGTTTCTATGAGGATTCTATAAGCCAGTGGTGGGCAACTACAGGCCCTCTCTAGCTGCTGTTGGTCTACAAATCCCACCACTCCAAGTCAACCAATGGCTGGTGAGGACGATGACTGTTGCAGTCCACAACTAGAGGGCCTCAGACTGTCTTTTCCTGCAGAAAACAGTGTTGGAGACACACATTTCTAAAATGGTGTATTTTCTTTGGAACATGGATATAGTGACAGAGCTGTCAAATCTGCTAGTTTTACTAATCTGTTGCATTAGGCCTAGGCCTACTCAAGAAGCAAATAGGCAACTCTTTAATGAAAGATACTATATGAAATTACAAGATGATCCCACAAAAAAACATACAAAACAACTTAATAAAGAACTGCCCTCCAACACTGGAAAACAGATAAGGCCCCTAATACTAGCAGATCCAAAAACAGGCTCCTTCTACATGCTACCAAAAATACACAAAGAAGGAAACCCGGGAAGACCCATCATTTCAGGAACTGGCACACTCACAGAGAATATCTCTGGCTGGGTAGATAGAAAAGACCCTGAAACCCATGGTAAAGCAAACATCCAGCTTCCTTCAAGACACCACGGATCTCTTAAACAAACTAACTGACTTGGGCCCCATTCCAGAGAGCACCATCCTGGCCACTATGGATGTAGAATCCCTTTACACCAACATTCCACACACAGATGGCATAGCAGCATGCTAAGGATATCTGGAACAAAATAACACACATGGAAAGGTAAAAAAACGCTTACAGTGTATACTCACCCATAATTACTTCAAGTTTGGACAGGACCTCTGCCTTCAGAAAATGGGGACTGTAATTGGTACCCGAATGGCAACAAAATATGCCAACCTGTTTATGGCAAAATTAGAAGAGGACTTCCTGTCCACCTGCCAGATAAAACCCCTGGTCTATCTCCTCTACATAGATGATATTATTATCATCTGGACTGCCAGTGAAGAGGAACTTCTCAAATTCCATGAAAACTACAATACATTCCACCCCAGTATCAACCTAACACTCAGTCACACACACACACAAACATTAACTTCCTAGACATAACTATCAATATTAAGAACAACTTCATCCACATATCCCTGTACCACAAACCAACAGACAGACCAACCTACCTGAAAAACAATAGCTTCCACCCAAAACACACGAAAAACTCCATCATATACAGCCAGGCCATCAGATACAATCGCATCTGTTCTGACATGAAGGATCCATGATGACAAGCAACTCCAGAACCTCAGAGAAGACTTTATAAAACAGTGTTAGTGTGCAAGGATTATTGACAGTCAGATACAGAAGGCTACCCACATACCAAGAAAAAATCTGTTGAGCTACAAAGAACAACATAAGGGTGGTCACTTATCATCCCCAGGTTGAAATTCTATGCAAAATATCAAGAGAACTTGAAGCAGAACTACCACCTCTTAAACATTTTAACTTAAATAACTCCCCATCTGGCGACTAGCAGCTTAGTAGCGCTAGTCGCCAGAATTATTACCTTATTCAAAAGAAATATGCATTCTTACTGCACCTTGCCATAGTGATGTCCGTGTGCCTGTGCTGTCAGTCCCAGCTGGGTCTAGGAGGCGTTGCTAGGAGCCGTTCGGGTCTGGAAGGGACTGACAGCGCAGGTGCGCAGACGTCACTATGGCAAGATGTCCGCGCTCCATGGTGCTGTCAGCCCGGTAAGAATGCATATTTCTTTTGAATAAGGTAATAATTCTGGCGACTAGCGCTACTAAGCTGCTAGTCGCCAGTCGAGGAGTTATTGAAGTTCAATTGTTTAAGAGGTGGTAGTTCCACTTTAAAACAAAATTAAATACAGATGAAAGACTTAAGCACATATTGTCACATCCTCCCTTACTCTCCTTCAGACAGCTTCCCAGTTTAAAACAACTGATGGTAAGGAATTGCCCTAAATAAAAATACAAAAAATGGTACATCTCCCTGCCTACAAAGGAGGTGTAAAACCTGTGCACACATTCACACCACTGACAAGGTACCCATTTCAAACACCCAATTATACCATAAGATCAATAGTACCTTCACTTGCAAATCATCCGATGTAATATACCTCATCATGTGTGCAAAATGTAAAACAGCTTTTTATGTGGGTGAAACTGGACAGTCAATACATAAAATGTTTAATTCCCACAGATCCATTGTTAACAACAAAAAGACAGAGACACCAGTGGGAGAATATTTTTGCCAAAATGGACACAGTGTCAGGGACATTAAATTGACTGTACTGATGGGAGTGTTTCACACTCAGAGAGACAGAAAAATATGGAAGTTTAAATTAATGCTGCAGTTTAAAGCTTTGAATTATGGTTTGAATAGAGACAGAGAATTCCTGTCACATTATCACATTGTGGACTAAGCTTTACAACAGTCCCACTGGCATCATAAATACCTTGGACCCCTCAGAGGAAGACTGATTGACTGATCAAAGAACTTGAGTCTGGACTGAGCTTTCTTATCTGTTTTCCATTCTAAACAATGTAATGTGTACTTGTATATAAAAGAGATGTTTTCATATTTATTTGTATAACATGCCTGAGGAAGAAACCTAAGAGGTCTTGAAAGCTAAATCTGTTTAGTTAGCCAATAAAGGTATCAACCTGACTATATTCGCCTCCTGTATTTCTACAGCTAACACGGTACCAACTCTCAAATATTATTTGCCACTCATTTATAATTCAAAGTTGTTTTTTTGTCTGAGAGGGACAGAGTGGAACCAGAGTTGCTTATCTGATCTCTAGTTAACATTCTCTTCCTTTCCTTTCCTTTGTTAAAAAAAAAAAAGAAAAAACAAGAAAAGGAAATTGTCTGAATGAAAGCATCAGAGATGAGGATTAAAGGCCCTCATTCATCAGACTGACAGCTCTTTAAGTGAAAGTGACAGATTTCTGGACCACATTTCAAAAGCCCCAAACTATATCCATAAAAATGTATCATATAAAGAGCAAAATATGTTATTTTTACTTTGAGATAACAAAAGCAAAAATTGGATCACATGCAATATTCCATTGTATAAAATATTGTAGGATACAGAAAATAATAAAAAGGGAACTATACCTTCATGTCAATCAATTTAATGTTTTAACAAAGAAAACAAAAAAAAATACTGCGATATGTTGAACATCCCTGGTTTAGATATAGATATGCAATACTGTGCAAAAGTCTTAGGCATGTGTAAAAAATGCTGTAAAGTAAGAATGCTTTAAAAATAGGTATGTTAATAGTTTATTTGTATCAATTAACAAAATGATACAGAAGAAAAATCTAATTCAAATCAATATTTGGTGTGACCACCCTTTGCCTTCAAAACAGCATCAATTTGTCTAGGTATACTTGCACACAGTTTGTTAAAAGGATAGTGATGTTTCATAATAAAAGCAGATCTAATTAATCTTCATAGTATTTGAGCCATGGAGAGTGTTGTTTCAATTCTGTCAGAGTTGTAGTTCAAGAGTAATTGAATGATAAAGTATCCCCCTCCCGCCACTTCTACTGATTTAACACTGCTCAGCTTAGAGCAGCAGGGAGTGTCCAGGTAGATTGCAGAGAGGGACAATCTTCAATTAAGATAAGGGAAAAAGCTGAAAAACCTGTCAAGGGGGCAGGGTTTACATTGTTCTCACAGTAAGAATATTGACCCTTGATGTGAGCTGTCTGGTCTATGGACTGGATTCCACATCTTAGGAGTGGGGGCTTACACTAGGTAAAAAGGGCGGGAGGGGGAAACTTTATCATTTAATTACTTTTTAACTACAATGCTCACAGTAATGAAATAACACTCTCTATGGCTCAAATACTATGAAGATTAATTGGAGCTGCTGTTTTTTGTGAAACATTACTATCACTTTAAGGAACTCAGCAGATAGGTTGTTCCAAACATCTTGAAGAACAAACCACAGTTCTTCTGTGGATTTAGGCAGTCTCAGTTGCTTCTCTCTTCACGTAATCCCAGACAGACTCGATGATGTTGACATCAGGGCTCTGTGGTGGCCATACCATTATTTCCAGGACTCTTTCTTCTTCTTTATGCTGAATATAGTTCTTAATGACTTTGGCTGTATGTTTGGGGTCATTGTCATACAAAACAATACATTTGGGACCAATCAGATGCCTCCCTGATGGTACTGGATAATGGCTAAGTATCTCTCTGCACTTTGAAGAGACCATTATTTTTGAGCAAATCCCCAACTCCATTTACAGAAATGCAGCTCCAGACTTGCAACTGCCACCATGCTTCACTGTTGCTGGCAGACACTCATTCTTGTACCGCTCTTCAGCCCTTCAGTGAAAAAACTGCCTTCTGCTACATCCAAATATTTAAAATATTGACTCATCAGTCAAGAGCACCTGCTGCCATTTTTCTGCACCCCAGTTTTCATGCATAGTTGAGTTGCTTGGCCTTGTTTGCATGTCAGAGGTATGACTTTTCTTGGCCGTAAGTCTTCCACGAAGACCACTTCTAACCAGACTTCTCTGGACAGTAGATGGGTGTACCAGGATCTCACTGTTTTCTGGCAGTTCTGAGCTGATGGCAGTGCTGGACATCTTCCGATTGTGAAAGGGAGTAAGCATGATGTGTCTTTCATCTGCTTCCTTTGGCCAACCACTGCATCTATGGTCCTCAACGTTGCCTGTTTCTTTGTGTTTCTTCAAAAGAACCTTGGACAGTTTTTTTTCCTCCTACACAGCTGTTTCTGTTAATGATTGTGTTTCAACCCATATATTAAATTACTGATCATTAAAACCTGTGTAGTATAATTGTTTAATCATACACCTGATTCCATGCCTACAAAATCCCTGACTTTGTGCAAGTGTACCTAGAAGAATTTATGCTGTTTTGAAGGCAAAGGGTGGTCACACCAAATATTGATTTGATTTAGATTATTCTTCTGTTCACTCACTATGCATTTTGTTAATTGATAAAAAAAAAACTATTAACATTTCTATTTTTTAAAGCATTCTTACTTTACAGCATGTTTTCCCATCTGCCTAAAACTTTTCACATTACTGTATATATAATGTATTTATTATTTTCTGCACTGTAACTATCTGAAAATGCTCCAAACAATCCTATTTTAGACTGTTGAAGCCTACTGTCTTCCGTAAAGAGGTAATAACTAAGTGTAGACTAGAATGGAGCTCAGTAAATAAAGGACACTCTCCCACAGGACCAAAGCAGTGTTTAATAATAAGTGTATTGTTTTGCTAAGTTCCATGAGTGCCCATCTCATATATATACACACAAAAATATAAAGTTGACTGTAATAGGAAGGACATGTACCAAGTAAGCCCTTCTATTAAGCAAATTAAAATACACTATGAACTGAAATATAATGGCCATTAAAATGTCCTGCAAGTATTAAGATGAGAACAGGAATAGAGGGATGAGTCAATGCGATAGTAAGCCTAGACATTACTGAGCTGAGACAGCAATATATATATATATATATTCTTTAATTATTTTACCCGTTAATGACATTATATTTATTGTACACTTAGATCTCTGGTTGTGATGTCTATTTTCTTTTTTTTGCATAAATATTATATAACACACTTTTCATATAACATCAAATAGCTTTTCATCATAGTGCTCCTTTAAAAAAAATGTAAATATATATGTAAATATAGATTTACGTTGTTAAGATTTGTGCTTATTTGCACACAAATGACATACCTTATAGAAGTTAATTAGAAGTGCATAAACCAAAATATTTGCCTTTTGTGCTTCTTTTGCAAGCTCACGGATTCCAGCTAGTTTGTGTATTCCACTGCTACAATCCTCCGGAACTGTCAAATGGACCTTAAATGAAAATCAACAGAAACATTATCAGTGTAAACCAAAATGTTTTTGTCTTGTTCAAGTATAAAACATACCACTGTAGAATTTCTTTTTCCTCAGAACATACATATTACATACATTTAAATAGAATTATTGCAATATACAATGATAGTTTTTCAAGGAACAGTCAAGCTTAAATCTAAACTAACTAAGCAGGGTGGTCTAATTTCCCTGATTCCAAGCTATTCTATGTCCAGTATAGTATGGGTTAATACCTACCAAGTCACTTAACCAATTCCAAGTCAATTCCTGTGGGCGTCAGGTGAAGACTTTTTTATCTTGCTTCTTTATCAGCGACTGGGTAATATGGAGTCTGAGAAGGAAAACATTCCTGACTCTCAAACTCAGTATTACTGCTAAAGTTGCATATTTCAGGGATTTAGTAGCATTGTGATGCTAGCAAATCTTTGATAAATATAGCCCTTTGACTTCTGTTTAAATTCTCCTGGTACTCCAGACTTTATAGTTAATAATAACAGAATGAAAAATGTCTTTGTTTTTATACAGAACTCATACTGTAGACTAACACTTTTTAGGGTGGTAGAAGGTTAACTTGTCTGCTGTTCTCTAAGCCACACACATTAACCCTTTGAGTGCCAGAGGGGTACGCAATGCATTGCAAAGCAATGCGTTGCGTACCCCTCTGGCAATCAGAGGGTTAACAACTTGATTGCTTTAAGCAATAGCTCTAATTTTTTTGACATCTTTTTAATATTTGAAAAATGTCTGACACTCAAAGTGTAAATCACGTTTCTTACTTTTATCAATACTTTAATTATATATCTTTTTCACTTAAAAGTCACATCTGAAATGCACTATTTGCAAATTTTTTAATTAACTTTTGTGCGTCAAATATATATATATATATATATATATATATATATATATATATATATATATATTTTATTGAGGAATTTGGGATGCAACTCTGTGTCTAGATTCCTTAGTTGGGAACTGTGCCTTAAGGATAATAGTTGTTATTGTGAAAAATAATAAAGAAATGCAATATTTATATATTTATGTAAACATTATAGCAAATATAGATAATACAGTATAACATATTTCAGAGCAATGAGCTGTACACTCCTGTTACACAAAGGGTTAAAAAAATTAGACATTAAAATAGATTAATCTAATAATAACTCAGTATCAAATGTTGTGTCAGCTATAGTAATATCCAGATTATACTGACTTGAATACCATACATTTTAAAACCAGGGTAAAATGGACACATATGACATTATTCATGAAGATAAAAATGCACATTTATTGGCCAAATCTACTGCACCATAGGAGAGAAATAGAAATATCCAAAATCTTCACTGATTTAACCCTTTGAGTGCCAGACAGGTATCCAACTCATTGCGCTGAGATGCATTGGAAACCTCTCTTTGGCATTTCATAGGGTTAAAGTTGTTTTTTTTTTAACCTTTTAATTCTAGATAACTCTCCAAGGAAGGGGTTTGCAATCATTTGAAAATCGTTCTAGTATTCAAGGGGTTAAAATCTCCATTTAAGTCAATAGGAATATTGTTAATGTGTATTAGTACCCCATAAGGTTGTGTTTCAGTAGCTGGTACACAATGTGGCAATATATCCATATATATCCATCTAAAAATTAACCCTTTGAGTGCCAGAGGGGTACTCAACACATTTCAAAGAAATACGTTTTGTACCCCTCTGTCTCTCAAAGGGTTAAAGACTAAACTTATGCATCAAATTCAAGAATGAAATTCAAGCATTGGACTTAAGGCTTAGACTAAACATATCTACAGCTTTAACGTGTGTACCTTTTACCCTGTGGTTTTGAGTTTAAAACTACATTAAAAAGACATACAATATGAGACACACTGCATTTGAATGCATAAATGCACACATTTTTTTCCAGCTTGCGATATGAAATATGTGATATATGTATGTTTATAGGATATGGGAGAGGAATTACTTTAGCTACACATTATTATGACTCATGTTAACATGTTTTCTGTCATATTTATCTTAATTTTCGGCACCAGGTCTGCTCATATGAACTGAATGTATTCATCATCTAAACAAGAATTAGAATTATTCATGTTCTTCACAACCTTTACAATAATAAACTTAAATGTGCTTTTCATGTGACTGCATTTCTACTCAAGAAATTAGCTTTGCAAAATTATACATAACTTTTTTTTTTAGATGTATTAATAAATGAGTGTCAGCATTAAATAAACAATCCTGGTGAACACTGTGATACTATGTAACTAAAGTAACCAAAAACATAAAAGACTGTTTGGTAGTTAGTCTATAAATACAAATGCATTACTGGAGTAAACCAATTGCACCATAGGGAACATATGTTTTAACATCTTGAATGATAGAGGGGTCTCCAACTATTTGCTCTGCAATGTACTGGAGACCTATCTATAATTAAAAAAAGTCTAAAACATTAAAGACTAAACTTATGCATTAAATTCAAGAATAATGTTTCTTCATAACCTTTACAATAATAAACTGAAAGATGCTTTTCATGTGACTGCATTTCTACTGAAGAAATTAGCTTTGCAAAATTATACATAACTTTTTTTAGATGTATTAATAAACTAGTTGAAGAGCCCGTTACACGGGCCACAGTGCCACTGCCAGACGGTCTCCGGGCTGTCTTGCGCAGCAGAGACTGCCCGCGCCGTGGCTGATACAGAGCTGGATGCTCCCCTGTATCAGCCGCGCCGTGGCCAGTCTCTACTGCACATGACTGCAGCACGCCCAGAAGTCTCTACTGCGCATGACTGCAGCACGCCCAGCAGTCTCTACTGCACATGACTGTGTCGTTACACACGTTTTAGTGAATTATTATATAGGATTAGTGTCCTCATTAAATAAACAATATTGGTGAACAATGTGATACTCTGTAACTAAAGTAAAGACTCGTTGATAGTTACTCAATAAATACGCACATGCATTTCTGGAGCAAACCAACTGCACCACAGGGAACATATGTTCCCCAAACTCTTATTGATTTAAATGGAGCTCTTAACATCTTGAATCATAGAGGGGTCTCCAGTCCTTTGCTCTGCAATAAGCTGGAGACCTGTCTATAATTCAAGGGAATACAATACAGTCCATTTGGACGTGACACAAGTTTTGTTTTGGCACTGTACTCCAGTACTTTGGATTTGAAATTAAACAATGACTAGGATAAAATGCAGACTGTCAGCTTTCAATTTGAGGGTATTTACATCTATAAACAATGATTTGTGTAAGAATTACTGCCCTTTATATACATCATCCCTCCATTTTAGGGGACCAAATGTAATTGGACAAATAATTTAATCTTAAACAGTCATCATATTTAGCACTTTGTTGCACATCCTTTGCATTCAATGACTGCCTGAAGTCTGCAACCTTTAGACATCACCAAACACTGGGTACCTTTCCCTGGTGATGCTATGCCAGGCATGTACTACAGCCAACTTCAGTTCCTGTTTGTTTTGGGATATTTTACCCTTCAGTTTTGTCTGCAATAAGGGAAATGCATGCTCAGTTGGATTCAAGCCAGTTAGTTGACTTGTCCAGTGAAGAATATTCCACTTTTTGTCTCTGAAAAACCCCTCGGTTCTTTTAGTAGTGTGTTTATGGTCATTGTCCTGCTGAAAGGTGACATGCATTCCAATGAGTTTTGAAGCATTTGGTTGCACCCGAGCAGATAAGGTTTCGGTACAACTCAGAAGTCATCATGCTGCTGCTGTCAGCAGTCACATCACCAGTAGAGACAAGTAATCCAGCTGCAGTGGCAGCCATACATATCCAAGCCATAACACTACTCCCACTATGTTTCACAGATGAGGTGGTATGCGTTTGAATATTTCACACTTTTCTCTTTTTATCACTGTGGTACAGGTTAATCCTTATCTAATCTGTTCATAAGATTTTGTTCCAGAACTGCAAAAAATGACATAAAAAAAACTGTAAACTATAAACCGGTCCTTTTGTTCTTGAGGCTTACCAGTGGTTTGTTATACTCGATTGTTTAGTACTGTGGAGATCAAGTGTCTTTCTCACAACAAACCTAAAACCTTACAGTACAATTGGTCTCAAATGAGCATCTCGTAAAGGAATTGGTTAATGTTTCCTCACTATGTTCTTAATATGGTTAAACCCAGTACTGTATTCTGTAACAAAACATAAATCAGTTTGGGTATTTTATGTTCAATCCTCATATCTACCCTTAGGAAGAAGACTGACCCTCTCTGTGCTAGCTGCAAGTGAACGAGCTTGTTCAATAATGACAACTGGGTATCCACGTTGCAAAAAACCTTTAGCAAGAAGTTACAATTCAGCATGGAATTCCTCCTCCATTGAAAAATTCCTGAGAATTCACAGGAACTGGCAAACGGGAATAACCCTGATCACATGCCTGGGATGACAAAATCTTTCACGAAAGATTGAATTAATCGCACAAGGTTTTCTATAGACAGCCGTGTTTACTCCCTTTACAGAAAAATTAAGAGTACGGTACAAAAAGGTAATTTGTCGCTTTTTAGAATTATTCCCTAGCATTTATTTTTCCTCCAGTTCCTCTGATATCTAAGATCCGCCAGAAGCTGAAAAAGAAGAAGTCCTAATTAATCACAATAGACCACTTCTGGCCAAAGATAGCCTGGTTTATGGAAATTATGACTTTGTGAATTCTGCCTCCCTGGACACTAACACAAATTCCTGATCTGCTAGACACAGATCTGGACACTAACAGAAATTTCTGGGCCTAGATGCACTAAAGGTCGAAGAGGGCTACAAATGTTGATGTTCTGTTGGAGCAGTGTCATAGGCACATCCTCAGTATTCAAAAAGTATCTACGACATCACTTCACCAGCACTCCAACAAAAATAAACCCACATCGACATTCATCTGACATACCTTCACCATGTCTACAAATTTTTATTCTTCGAATTGACAACTGCTTATTTCCATATGTAAATGAAGCATAATCAGATACATTCATAGGTGGGGGGGGGGGTGTTATTATAATGTGACACTTTGACTCATTCAGTAAACTCCGATATCAGAGTTCACAGTCTCTACTTCACCTAACTCAGACTGTCATACCTGGGAGTTCCACTGTACTTTCCCATGGAATAAACGCAGGGAGAGCTACGACATTCTGTACATCATTCTCTGTGCTTCCCCACCTAGCCAGTAGGGGAATACAGAGAAGGCTTTCAGCATCATGGACAGCACTGAATGCATTGCTAACCCCTGTGGCATTCAAAGGTTTACAATAAACAGAAAGAGTACACCAAGCACTACACAATGCCCCCCCTTCGAGACCCACCCCCTTAGTATGTCGACATATATTGCATATATTCGACATACTAACTCCCTCCGACTTTCACCTCAGGGACTGCCATTTAGTTGACGAACCTGCCTTTTATTCAACACTTAACCCTTTGAGTACCAGAGAGACAGGAAGGCATTGCTTAGCATGTGTTTCCTACCCCTCTGGTACTCAAAGGGTTAATAGGCAAGGTATGGACTGCATACCTTTCCTGTGTATGTGCGTGTGTGCTAACAATTAATTTTTATTAAAAGATGTGTTAAACTTTAATAATGAAAACATTAGACCTCAAGGGGGGTATCATGACCCCTCATGACACCCCCCTAATATGAGGCCGACAAATGCCCATTTATTACATTAAGTGCATGTAACCTACATGAAACATAGGTTATATGCCGCTTTTATGATTACAGTAAAGGATCAGCCCTCAAAGGGGGGCACCAGGACCCCTCCTGATAGCCCCCTACCAAAACCGGGTGATTGATTCAATGATCAGAGTGCAGGGCTGCGGCTTTTACATCTAGGATAAGCGCTCCCTTCAATGAATGAACCCTGTCACCGGGTTCATTCTTATAAAGAAGCCCTGTGCTCTGATCATTGAATCAGCCACCCGGTTTGACCCCGGTGACTAATTCAATGTTTACAGAGCAGGCTATGCTTACCTAGAATGAACCCAGTGACCAGGTTCATTCATTCTTTGAGCGATTGATGCTGCAGGTGGCTGTAAAGTCAGCAGCATCAAGAAGGCAGTAAATGCCTTTTAGGTCAACCCATGAATCATCTATCCTTTTGGATAGATGATCCATGGTAGGGGGGCTATCAGGAGGAGTCCATGCTAAGCAATGCCTTCCTACCCTTCTGGTACTCAAAGGGTTGTGTCAAATAAAAGACAGGTTCATCGACTAAATGGCAGCCTCTGAGGTGAAAGGGGGGGATGTAGAAGGGGAGAGGGGGGAACACTGTGTAGTGTTTAGTGTACTAGTTTTGTTTATTGTAAACCTTTTGAATGCCACGGGGTGAGCAATGCACATCCCTATGGCATTCAATGCTGTCCATGGTGCTGAAAGTCTACTGGCTGGGTAGGGAAGTACAGAGAATGCTGTTCAGAATTGTCATAGTGTTGGTGATGTGTGAAGAGATCCCTTCCACACTGACAGCACTTTGAAAATCCTGTATGCTAAGAGGGGCCTTCTCCAACCTTCCCCGTCCATCTGACAATTTTTGTGAATATGTTGATATGTGTGCAGATCGAATTTTCAGAGTGATTCGAACACATCAACAATATCATACCGATGCCACATCTAAGTTTAGTGCATCTAGGCCCTGATCTGCTGTCACAGGGACCATTAATTCACAACAGCTCCTTGAAATTGAAGCTAATAGCATTGACACTGAAAGTAAAAGACTTATAGAACTAGATGTATCAAATAAAGTAGTCCATACCTTCAGAAAGCCTGGTAGATCCAAAATATATGACAAAATATAGAATATATTCTCAAATCTCTATCAATTAAGAAGCCTCTTGTATCTAAGCAACAGAACTCTCTTGAGATTACCTCCTGAATCAAGAAAAGTGTGCTTCCTACCTTCTACTCTGATCTAAAGAATAAAGAAGAATGTCTTCAGAGGCTGAATCTAAAGAGATGTATTCAAATCTGCATCACTATAGTTTAAAACTTGAGATTTTCATCTGATTATTTTATATACCTTCCCAGGTACAAACAAAGGGAAGATGAATTCACAGTATCTAGAATTCAGCTTTGGGTTGCTCCAGAATTGCACCAATTGAGTTTCACCTTTAAGGTCTAAATTAGAAAATAAAAATTCCTAAATAGACTTCATCATAAAATGTGCATGCAGCCTGTTGCTAGGCATAAGAATAGTTTGATTCACTGACAGGTGTATAGATTTGTATGTTATCTGAAATTTAAAGCTCCACAAAACAAGGCAAAACCCACTGGTTTGTTAAAGGCTTCATTGGAAACATCTATTCACCATATGGCTTCAAGCCACCTCCTTGCTTATCTCATTCCCGTTTAGCCAGTGGTGTCTCACAATTTCAGTTTCCACAGTCATATTAAGAAATTATAAATGAAAATGGCTCCACTGCACAGATACAGTAATGGTTTAGCTGTAACTCCACAGCATCACCACAATTTGGTGCCCTTTTTTTCTTGTAGCAGTAATTAAAAGTCAGTAGAAGATGTTCATTATTTTAGTAGACACAATGATCAGGAGCTAGTAAAAAGACTCCCCATTCAAAGTGGGGGTAGAAGGAGGAGTTATATAATTCTACTTCCTCCCACTGTACTATGTATGCCTCCACCACACTGGCAAGTAGTCGAGGCTTTTGAAGCAAGTGGACCCCATACTTTTGGTTTATTTAAAAAGTTGAGGTTATAGAGCGGTCAAGAGACCCTTCCCAGTTAATGGTCTCTTTCCAGAATTCCCAAGCTTGGATTGGGTCCCCTGTAAAGAAACCCAAATGGGTTCTTTTTCCAGGGTCGGCAACCCATTTTCCCCATTTATCTTTTTATAACTGGAGTTCTATGCTATATGTTGACTCCAACACTTAAAGAGTTGCCGGAGCCTACAACACAGCTGTAAATGTACTGATTGTAATAAGTGTGGGGGAAGGAGTTTAAATATGATGCCAAATATTAATAGAACATAAACCCTTTTTATTTTTTTAATTTAATTTTTTATTGTTATTTCAAGGTCATTAACCACTAGCACCAGAGAGTTAAATAAGATATGTTTTCATGCTACAAATTAAAGGTATCATGACTTACTATTGATAAAATTCACAGCTATGACACAGACATTAAACTGATAGAAGACTCTTCACCTGTCCATCAAGGACACTCCCATGCCAGTAGAAGGAAAATGGACCTTGAGGGTTCTCATTAAAGAGAATTACCATTATAACTTTCTGGAAAAGTGCACTTTAACAAGTTCTCACAGGCAGAGTTGGATGCCTACTACTGCAGGGTTAGATATGAATGACAAATCTGACAACTATAATCCAATATATTTAGTAAGGATATCATTGTACAGTATTTGTAGATTTGCTGATGTAATAGAGAAAAATGAAGCAATGCTGGAACAAATCAACTGCAGCATAGAGAAAAAAACATCTTCCACTGATATAAAAGGGGCATTTAATCTCTCCAGTGCTAGAGAGGTCATTAGATCTCTAGCATGCAATGGGATAATAAGCCCAGTTTGAATCAATACTAACTTTATTTATACCCTATGGTGCAGTTGGTTTGTCCCTACACTGAGCCACTATCTTAGTACATCTGATTCACAGTATAGAGTTACTGAAAATAAGCAAATATACAGCTTGCTTTTATATGAAAACTTATTTGGTTGTATCACCCACAGACATGCATGCTATAGGTTCCAAACCTTGAATGTACAAAGAATGTGTATATGATGCTGAATATACTGTTTTCCAATAGCCTGTGGGAATGCTTTTTCTATTTTTTCTATGATTGTTGCACTTAAAGTAACCGCTATTATTTTATTTATTCTATCATTATGGTGCATTTGGTTTGCTCCAGAACTGCATCTCCTTGGCTCCATGAAAAAGGCACTCAGTGTTAAAAGTAGGGAAGCAAAACATGCAAAAAATGGCAGTTCCCACCATCTACTGGAATTTCAACAAAAAGTGTAATTTCCTGACTTTTTTCACCACATTGATACTAGGGACTGGCTTCTTTATAAGGACATATGACTGGGGAATAGTCACCTTAATCCAAGTAGCCAGACTTACCTTAGATATACCTGAAGGCCCTTGTTCAGGTCAGGCTCAAAAGTGAATTAGACTGCAATGAACATAGTACTTCAAGAACCTGACCACACCAAAAGATAAAGCTCCTGTTCCCGCCTAATAGATTGAGCATGACAGAGAGAGAGAAGGAAGAACAATTTCCTGGTTTATGTGAAACTCAGAAACAATCTTATGGAGAAACCCTTTAGGAGTCTGTAAAACCACCCTATTAGGGTGGAAAACCAGAAAGGAATGCTTAAAAGACAAAGCCTGAAGTTGGCCACCTGGTAAATGGACACAAGAGCCAGCAGAAAAGCATCAAGAAGCACAGCGAAAACCCAAAAAGAAAAGGGCTTAAAAGGAGCTTTCTGAAGCAATCCCCAGGACCAGGTTTAAATATCATGCGATAGTGGGATCCCAAAAGACTGGGTAGTCCCTAGCCACCCCTTGGACAAAAGTCTGCACATCAGATAATAAGGAAATATGGCTCTGCAAAATGTCAGAAAGAGCTCAAATCTGAATTTTAATTGAGCTAAGGTCATGATTTCTTGAAATTGAGAAAGCAACCATGTTGCTCCAGAACAGACACACAAGTCTGAATCTGAAACTGCAAGGTCTCCTCTGCAGAAGCCTTTAGTAGACAGGGACCTATCATGTTTTACTAAGTCTGCTTCTGGACTCAACCAAGAACACTGTGACTCACAGCAGAAAGTTGAATGTGCAAACACATATAATGCTAAGGTTGTGTTTTTAGGCCCATCCATAGCAATTTATGGGACTACCAGATGGGGAACCACAAGACTCTGAACTACATGAATCAACAGTAGAGTATCAATTTTCAGGTCCACAGGGGTTCAAAATACACTTTAAATGCTTTGATAAGACATCAAAATAAAATGTAAATTACATGATTGTTTTGCTTTAAAGAAATGTGAATTACCTAGCTATAAAGATAATCTAAGTTTCTGTTATATCAAAAGGGCATTAAAAATTGTTACCTACATAAAACAACAGACATAGTTTCAAAAACAGACTTTTAGTGTGCTTATCTGTTAAATCCATTTGTCCTTAGTCCATATGGAACACAGATACCATGGGGGTTAAGTACCTCCTCCTGGAGGGCAGTGCACATCACAAAAGACAGAGTCTTTGGGGTTGAGACTCTCTCCTGTTCCTCCACCTCAACCCCTGGCCCATTCCCCATAATTCAGGTTACAAAAAAGCCCCAGTAAGGAAATAAGCAGGTAACAAGCAGGTAAGAAGAAAAGAAAATCTCCCAGGACCCTAAGAGGACTCGTCTGCCTGGAAAAGCAGCATAAGCAAGGTTTTTCTCTGTGTGGGAGACCTGTGTTCCATATGGACTAAAAAGTATTTAATAGGTAAGAACACTACAATACTATTTTCTCTTACATCCAATATGGAACACAGGTATCATGGAGATATACCAAAAAATCAGATTCCTGAGGAGGGCACGCAAAGACCACCCACACGTCCCCATGATAACAGAGTTCCCTAGGATTATTCTGAATCTGAATAATCTAGGTTCAAAGAACACTGACCTAGCACAGCACACCAAACAAGAGCCAACAGGGCTCAAAAGAACTAATAAACAATTGGCTGTAGAGAAGGAAAGCAAAAGATCCCAAAATAGGCAAGGTTACCTGAAGGATATTCCAGCCAAAGATTTCCTCAGATGAGGCCAAGACATACACATTGTGTTGTTTGGAGAAAATATGCAAGGAGGACCAAGATGCAGCCTTGGCCAGTTGTTCAGTCAAAGCCTGGTTCTTATGGGCCCACGAAGCACCCACAGATCTGGTGGAATGAGCTATGATCTTGAAGGGAACTGGTTTCTTCCTAATCTCATATCACGGACTTATGAAAAGGCTTAGTGTAGTTCACATACAATTTAAGGCAGCACACAATGTCCAACAGATGGAGAATGGATGCAGGATCAGGGCAAAAAGAAAAATAAGAGATGGAGGATTGCAATACAGAGCTTGCGGCTAATTTACCCTGTGAACACAGACAACTATCAAAAGAAAAGCCATCTTCAGCCTCAGTTGATGCATTGAAATGGAAGCTAGTGGCTCAAAGGGAGGCTTCTAAAGTATGCACAAGATTGAGATACCACAGATATATGGGATCCCTAAGAGAAAGGTGTGAGCCCCCCCCCCATAGAAAAGTCTTCACGTCTGGGATGTCAGCTATCTGTGAGATCTGAACTTTGAGGGAACTCAAGCTAAAAACCTTGTTGCCTCCATCATGATGGAAGGATAGCACCATAAGAAGGTCAAAAACCTGTGGGACATACTCTTGTCTGCACACCACCAGTGGAAAATGGACCGGATTCTATGCTATGTCTTAGAGGGAACTGGCTTCCAAGTATGTATCATGGTGGAGATAATCTCGTTTGGGAATACTTTCCTATTCAACATGGTGGCATCAAGGACCATGCTGTCAAGGTCAGCCTCTACACATTCTCATCACAAGGGACCCTGGTGAAACAGATCTGGTCTGGGAGGCAGACAAATCAGATCCTGAATGGAAAGGCTGACCAGGTCTGCAAACCACCTGTGCCAAAATGGAGCAATTAGGATAACCAGTTCCCTGTCCATTCAGATCTTCTGAATCACCGTGGGGATGAGAAGCATCGGGGAAAACAAATAGGACAGGTAGAAACGCCACAGGATGTACATTGCACCCATTGTGAAGGCCAGAGGATCCCTCGTGAGAGCACAGAAAGTTGGAACTTTCCTGCTCTCCATGGTTGCCATGAGGTCTATCGCTGGGACCCCCCAGCGTTGAACTGTTAGGTAAAACGCCTCTGAATGGAGCTCCAAGTTTCCTGGATCTACATCTTGGAGACTTAGAAAGTCTGGCAGTACGTTTTTCACTGCTAAAATGTATACAGCTGAGATGGCTGGAATGTGAGGTTCCACCCATCTGAGGAGATCTTTCACCTCCCTCCATGCTATCTCGCTGAAGATTCCCCCTTGGGAATTGATGCATGGCACACCCGTGGCATTTTCCGATTGCGCTCTCACCAGAACCCCTGTGAGAACCTGGGACCAATTAAATAGAGCCAGACAAATGTCTCTGAGCTCCAGAATGTTGATGGACAGTAGGCTCTCCATCCCAGTTCATCTCCCCTAGTCATCCAATTGCTCCAAGACTGCACCCCAACCCCTCAGACTGGCATCCATTGTCACAAAGGTCCACTCCAGAATGACAAAGGGCCTACCTCTCGCCAGGTTTGGCCTATGGAGGCGATGGTCCTCTCTGGCTGGCAGAGACAGGGTCATCTGATGACAGAGATGCTCTGAATTCCTGGAAAATGTCCTGAAGATGCACCTCTGAAGTTTCCTTATGTGGAACTGTGAGTAAGGAAACACTTCCAGAGTAGACACCAACCGATCCAGGAGACTTATGTAGCCCTTGATTGAGGCTGACTACCATCCAGTACCTGAGACTCGTTCTGGAACAAAATCTGAATCTTCTCCTCTGTGAAAAACACTCTCCCCTGAAGGGTGTCGAACTTCATGAACCAGGAACGCCAAAACCAGAGATGGGATTGGAGACGAATTCTTGAGATTGAGAATCCAGTCATTATGCATCAGAATATGAGTGCAAGGAATGTCTTGAGTATTGATGTACGTGGCAAAGGCTGCCATGATTTTTGTGAAGATTCTTGGTGCCAAAGCCAGGCCAAATGACAGAGCAGTGAAATGGTAGTGACTGGATTGGAACCGAAGGCAAAAAGGGTGAATCTGAATGAGTAGGTATACACCCTGAAGATCCTGAGAGGCCAGGTAACTCCCCTGGGCACATTGCAAAACTGACAGAATGCAAGGATTCCACCTTGAAGGGTGTAGCAACCACGAACTGGCTGAGACATTTGAGGTCCTTAATAGTGAGGCAGCTGCCGTCTTTCTTGTGAACTACAAAAAGGATTGGAACCAGCACCAGAACCTGTTTGTCCAGCAGAGTGGCAATGGCTTTGTGAAACAGTTTAGTTTTTTTTGGTTTCCTTGGAACCTTTGAAGAGAAGAAGTGATATGGAGGAAAGGATCTGAAATCTATGCAGAACCCTTCTGATATCACCTGCAAAATCCACTGGTATGTCACAAAGGATGCCCAGGAACCACGAAAAAAGGGAGATGGCCCCTTACAGGCAAAAATGGGCCAAGATTCTGCAAGTCACATTTAGACTTCAAAGTTGACAGATTGGGCTGCTACATCTGTTGTCTGTCTGGGCTTTGCTGCAGGGTTCTGTTATTAGATCTGAGGGGTTTGCACCCTGTACACTACAGATTGGTGGGGAGTGGAATCCACAAGAGTTCCTCACAAGAAAGGAACTCTTGGTGGAAAATTGAAGCAACAAAGTGCTCTTACAAGCAGAAGCTTCACTAATTATCTGTTTCAGGTCAGACCCAATAAAGGCTTTGTCCTGAAAAGGCAAAGACACCGGTGACTTCTTAGAAGACTGGTCCACAGACCAATCAAAGTGTCTTCCTAAGGCACATCTGCACATATAGCTTCTGACAGATGTTCACCCAGATGGCAATAACCCTATTGACCAATGTGGAAAGCAAAAATAGGCCTCAGCACTGCCCCGGTAGCATGAAAATTGGCCTTGAGCAAGGAGTCAAGCTTCATAACAGCCTGGTCTTTGTGCCCTGGAAAGGCAGATCCCCCTTCGGCTGTGTTAGAGACCTGAAGAGTCTCTAATATAGCCTTAAAGAGCCCAACCGCAGTGGGCACTGGATCAGTCTCATAGAAATCTCCATAAGAATAGGAAGAATCAATGTCCTCATACTCATCATCCTCTGAATCCAGTTTTTCCCTCTGAGGCTGCCCCAATAACACAAAGGGCGTAGGTTTCCAAGAATGGAGAAAAAGACCTTGCGTGTTGCTTAGCAACACCTGTTACTCTGGTCATGGGCTATGGCTTGCTCCCTGAAAGTGATGATAGAGCATGAAGAGACAAGAAGATACATCCCTCTCTGACTATTGTAGCCCAAACGGTTGCAGATATATGTCCCAAAGAAGTTTCTCCCTGTACTTCAAGATGCCTTGAGATATAATAGAGCCACAATGAGTGCCAAATCATTGCATAGGTACACAGAGTGTAAAGGATACTAAGGATGGGACATATAGTGGACCAAGGCACTCACACTGTTACTTACCGATCTTCTTTCTTCAGGCTACCATCAGAAGGTAAGGGCAGAATCTCATTGAGACTCAGCCATGAGGAGTTTTCATAAAGTCATCCTTCACAAAGCAAGAAACGTCTACAAAGCACCTGTGAACCGAGCCATCCAACTCCAAGGAAGGCCAGTGATGATAGCCCACCTTATGGAGAAATATACAGCCCCATATCTAAAGAAAAAATAATAAAAAAATAACAGTAAGGACACCTCCAACTGTTTTGCAGGACACCTGAATTATGGAAATGGGCAGGAGGTTGAGACGAAGGAAGAGAAGGGAGTCTCCACCCCAAAGACCATGTCTTTTGTGATGTGCCCTGCCCCCATGGTACCTGTGTTTCATATTGGACGTAAGAGAATATATTTTGATGATCCACTCTGAACTTTCCTACCTTAATACCTAATTTTTCTACTGTAGTTTTCAGCTTAACTCAAAATCCATTAGTTCATTGTTTTCCCACTTGTGGTTTGCAATCAATGTTACTCACAAAGCCCTTTCATGTAGCTCACTGACTGCTGGTGTTATAATGCATTGATTTCCTATTTACAGGGAAAAAAATGACTGAAATTGAAATTATGAGAAAAAAGAAAAATTAATCTGAGAAAGAATAAGACAATAAGGTAGAAGAAGAGAGAAAAAGGAAGATGGAAATAAGACGGGAGTGAGCAAGCTCTTTAGGTTAACAGACCTAGCTGCTAGTAAGAAAAGAAAGAATGATGGCTTTAGGGGGTAAAGGCAGTGCAGTTGAATATGATAATACCATTCTGTCTAAACTGCAATCTCTATTAGTGACTCACAGGACATAGAAAAAGGAGCTCCACTTTTATTCACAAACATAAGCAATTTCTCATTGTTAAAACAAATCCAGTAAAAATCAGTGACTCATCCTAGATTTACCCTACTAACATTTCTGTTTTATAGCAATTCATGATACTTGTCTTTAATTTCACAAATTAAAAATTCAAGCAACAGACTCACATTGTCCTGCTGTAATTACAGTATCTTTACACAATCCCTGCCCCATTTTTAATTTATATAAAACTAGTTTTAAAGGCTGTGTACACGGGCCAACACTGGCAGTGCTGCAGACATGCTCAGTACTGACTGCCCGCTCCACTGCTGATACAGAGCGGGGTGCTCTGAATTCAGACCATAGTCCTCTCCGAGCACCTTTCTAGGATCGCTTGGTCCCAGAGACGACTCCAGTCTGATTTCGGAGCGCCCCGCTCCATATCAGCCGTGGCGTGGACAGTCTGTATTGCACATGACTGCAGTGCACACAGCCGTCTCTACTGCGCATGATGGCTTCTGACAAACATCCTTAGCGAATTATAATATAGGATTATTTTGCCTGGCTTATTTCTCTTATACAGTTCTCCTCCTATATCTCACTTTAGGCAAGTACTCAAACCATCAAAAACCTGTATTATCCAATGCTACATTTAATAGACAGTCATCATATGCAAACATTTTCATAGATCTCTACCCTACAATGGCAATGTTGCTATCAGTTTGATTGGAAAACAAATTTGAGTTGTAATAACTCAGGAATAAAAAAACAGTCGTTCAAGCTCCCTCACTCCACTCAGCAGGAAAAGCTATGTAACATCCTATATAATAATTCGCTAGGATGTTTGTCACGATGCAGTCACGCGCAGTATTAGACTTCCTGCGTTTGGGCAGTCTCCTCTGCTGCTCATGATTGAAGACTGCATTGCGTGGAGCAGTGAGGTAGTGGCCGCTTAATCCTTTGAGTGCCAGAGGGGTACGCAATGCATTGCAAAGCAATGCTTTGCGTACCCCTCTGGCACTCAAAGGGTTAACATTACCCAGACCTTGGCCCGTGTACACCGGCTTTTACACTAACTTTTTCAATAAAAAAGTGTTTCTTTTCCTAGATGCCTCTGTACTGAATATATTTTTCAAGCTCAATATTCTTCTGTATACTGTGCTTCAATGCTCCATTTACTTTAGACTGTATATTTCATACATTTGGAACCAGTTCACTTAGGGCTGTATATATCTGGAGAATGTAACGCTCCTATATGGTGTCATTGGTTGTCTCTTGAATTGTCCCTCTTTTACTTTGTGCATATGATGCTTTAAAGGACCAGAAGGACGTACAATGCATTGCAAAAGTCCTTAAAGGATAATGTTACATTTAGTTCTTGTACAACTTACAAAGTAAATGCTGCTCTGCAGAAAAACATTTTTTAATAAAATTCATCTTCAAACTGTCTTAGTTTTCTTTGTACTTACCGACACAACAATAACTGGATAGTAAGTACTAGCAATGCTAGTGTGAAGTAAGTCTACCAAATGACGAGTTTCCTTAAAATCAGACTCCTTCACCTTAAAAATAGACACAATATTCTGTGATCAAAAAGCTGAAATGGAAAGAAATCAGCAAACATCTGAATATATATATACTATAGTAAACATTAATTAAAAAAAGTGTGTATATGTAAAAACTAATATAAAGTATTACTTGTCTTTAAATGTTACTGTGTTATTGTAGATAAGATCACATTTTTTTCACAGAGCATTTATTACTTTTCATTGGGTGTGTATTAATACGATTTCACACTAATACAGGTAATGGAATTGAATTAGCACTGCTGTACCTTTTTGTCAACTCTGTATCACAACTAGTCTCCTGTTTATATGGAATAGGAGTGTACCGGTGATCTGAGACATTTTCCTCCTCTACGCCTCAATTAAGAGGTGAATACGACATTACTGAATATGGTCTATTTTCCTGCATGTGCTATTGTGGTGGTACTCATGGCTGACTCACATAATGCCTTAACCCTTTGAATGACAGAGGGATACTTTGCAATGTGCTGAGTAACCCCTCTGGCACACAAAGGGTTAAAGGAGAACTAACACCTCCTAATAATAATCCCCACTTACCTTAGTGTGGCCAGAAAATCCTAACGGCCTGTATGAATTTTCCCTTGAGCCTTTGTTCAACATCTTCAGTCAATCATGGATGTCATGCCAATGAAAGTTGGGAATGGTAATCTTAACCCTTTAAAGGCCAGAGAGGTGTGCAACACATTGCTTTGCAATTTTTTGAGCACCTTTTAGTCTTTACAGGCTAAAGTACTCACATGCCTGCCTGCTTCAGTGTAAGAAAGAAAAAATTCTCCATGGACAAGATATCCAGAGCTGGGTGAGTTATCTCTTGAATAAAGGTACATGGGCAAATTCACATGGTCATTAGGATTTTCTGTCCATAAGGGTTCTTATTAGGAGGTATTACTTCTTCCCTAACAATGGCAAAGTGTGTGCTCCACTATATCTTAAAGTGATCATGTGCACAAGCACATACTTGGAAGAGCAAGTTCTATACCAGAATATAAGTGCAGAAAATTAGCTGCTCAGGGAGATCTGTACATTCCCCCTTTTGTGTCACCCTGTCAAAGCTCACTTAAGGCTTTCAAGAGATAACTATGTACAAGAATATTAAATATGTGGGGAGTCACTATTGTTCCATTAACTATATAGACAGCAAGCAAGAAAAAATCACAAGAGACAATTTTAGGTAGTCCTTCATGCTGGATTCGTGGAGGGAAGGGTAAGACACACTGGTAGAACAGGATACCTGTAAGTACCCCACCGCACACACACATTGCTATTAAAGAAGAGTAGATGATGTTTTGGGGTCAGGGAAAGGACATGGTAATCTGGACGCAGTGATATTTATCTATTTGTTAATCTAGGGTATAAAAGAACACAGATTACCCCTTATATAAACTATCAATAAACTATCATTTACCTTAATCTGGCAGAACATTTGAATTGCCACTATGAATCAGTTCTGCATGGATTGTTTTTCCTCACTTAGTACTGTATAGCCTGTCAGTGGAGGGGGCCAAGCTTCTTTGTGGCCGAACTCCAGGACGCAAGAAATACTTCAATGGGAGGAGCTTGGGGTCCTAGAGTAGAGCAATAAATTATCATGTCCTCCACCATGGACATGATATCCAGTCCTAATTAAAAATTAATTTAAAGGCCAATCCATGCAGAATTGATTAATAATGGCCATTAGAATTTTATGTCCAGTATCAGGTAAGTTGCAGGTTATTATGAAGAGGTATTGGTGTTTTTTAAGGATATTGTTCACTAAAGGACAACTGGTAGTGCTTTGTGCATTAAACCTTTGAGTGCAAGAGGGGGTGTTCAACGACACATTGCATTGTTATATGTTGGGCACCCTTCTGGCACACAAAGTGTTACTTTATTCCACTAACATATGTGTATGCAGCAATTCCTAGATGTTTTCAGGTATTATCTACCTATGTGGCAATGCTAGAAACAGAAATAAAAAATAGACAAATGCAACTGAGAACCGCTTGCTAACAGACAAATCAGAATTAATAATTTGCTGGTAATTAACTCCTTGGATGATAGACATGTTCCCAAACTTCTAAAAAACAATGTGTTGTCTCTAGCATTCAAGAGGTTAACGTGAATAATGTCTTCTGGAAAGCTAAATGAGAAAAATAAAGTCCCAATCGTAACACTGTGTTACTGTGTTGTATTTAACCCCTTAAAGGGATAGTAATGTTTCATAATAAAAGAAGCTCTAATTAATCTTCATAGTATTTGGGCCTTGGAGAGTGTTATTTCAATACTGTCAGTGTTGTAGTTCAAGAGTAATTGAATGAAAAAGTATCCCCCTCCCGCCCCTTCTACTGATGTAACACTGCTCACCTCAGAGCAGCAAGGTGGTGTCCAGGTAATTTGCAGAGGGACAATCTTCAATTAAGATAAGGGAAAAAGCTGAAAAACCTGTCAAGGGGGGCAGGGTTTTCATTGTTCTCACAGTAATAAGATTGACCCTTGATATGAGCTGTCTGGTCTATGGACTGGATTCCACATCTGAGGAGTGGGAACTTACACGAGGTAAAAGGGGGGCGGGAGGGGGAAACTTTATCATTCAATTACTCTTGAACTATAATGCTCACAGTAATGAAATAACACTCTCTATGGCTCAAATACTATGAAGATTAATTGGAGCTGCTGTTTTTGTGAAACATTACTATCTCTTTAACCCCTTAGAGTCCGGTGACGTACCCGGACCGTCACGCTGGTCCAGCACTTAAGGACCAGTGACGGTCCTGGTACGTCACGTACTATTACTCACCGCGCTCCTGTAGGAGCGCGGTGAGTAATACCGGGGACTGAATTTGATCGCTCCAAGACCGGAGCGATCTCTTTCAGTCCCTCAGTTCGGCGTGCCGCCCCACATGATCAGTCACGTGGGGCGGCACGCCGAAATTCTCTATCGGGTCCTTAAAGGACCACATACCCCGCGACCGCTGGTCGTTAAGGGGTTAAAGACAGGCCGATCACACATGCAGCCAGCACTTAAGGACCACAGACCATTTTTTTCGCATCCATTTCAGGGCTCCCCAAACGGCGTGTAGCTGCATGGGGAGCCCTGAATTCAATGATGGTCCCGGCACGTCATTGGTCCTTATGGCTCACTGACCCATGACATGCCAGGACCGTCAAGGGTCCTTAAGGGGTTAAATACATACGCAGGGCTGTACTCAGCAAGATACTGTGTTAAACCAACTGCACCATAGGGGAAATTAGATTTCCCCAAATCTCTGTTGATTTAAATGGTAATTTTAACCCCTTGAGTAGTTTCCAATGCTTTGTTTGGAGTTAAAAGCCCCATTGAAAGCAATGGTATTTTTGTTTGCCCCAGAATTGTGCCTTTTTATCTTGCTGAACATGGGTCACAGCATTTTATTTCATTATATTTTTCAAAAGCAAATAAACAGAAGACACCGTTAGTAATTGATATAATACTTATTTTATGGACTTACATTTATACAAATAAAGTTGTAGCATTGTCCGTTAAAAATACCCTGCAGGTCATGAGCTGTCTTGCACATAGATGATGATACTGCTTTCACCTGCTGAAAAAAAGCTTTTTTTAGAAAAAAAATTGTCAAAAAACAACACAAATATGACAATTTAGGAAGAAAATGTGTTGCCTGAAGAGAAATGAAAAGAGGTGCAGAGGGTGCTGTAGTGACCGGACCTGACAATCAAGGGGGAGCATTAACTTTGCCTCCGTTACAATCACAGCAATTTCCAATCTTGGCTGGTGGGCATGGACATCATCATCACGCATGCCCATTGCCAGATGGTAAGATAATTAAAGAATTAACACTTAGAGTTGTCCAATGCCTCTCAAAGCACTGTACTGGATACCCCTCTGGCACTATAAGGGTTAAATGTCCTCATGTGAGACATGAATCATGATGCAGCGGCTCCCTCATGCAGTAAACCAATTGCTTTTCCTCTCTGTCCTACTGCATTACTAGAAGACCTTCTGTGGTGAGGGGGCCCGGCCTCATATTTCACCCCAGGGCCCAGCAGATTCCAGTACTTCCCTATGTATTGCACAACTGCCATTTGGATAGAAAATGATGCTACTACATGGTGGTATTTTTCCTAAGTAATAAAAACACACTAATTAATAGTTTTCTTTTCTGGTGCCCCACGTCTGGAATAACTTATACAACTCTGTAAAGTCTACTCCAGCTTAAAAAAACACAAAAAAATCTAAGGTTATACGCACAAAGACTGTACCATAGTGGACAAATAAATAAGGCTTTTAACCTCTGCAATGCTGTGCAGGTCTCCAACCCATTGCTTCAATGTCCATCAGGGACCTCTGTAGCTTTCAAGTGGTCAAAATCCTCATTTAAACCAAGGAGAATTTGAAGATTTTTTTATTTGTTCCTTATACTGAAGTTGCTTTCCGCCGAATTTGTTCCACTTTACTTTCTGCACATGGCCTCTACTATTTCCTGTCTTGATAATGTCTGTGATTGTAGATAATTACATTTCATGGTAATTGTAACTAATTGTTTATGTTTCTTACATTTTTTTGATACTATTGGGAAAATGTAATAATATTATAATTAACCCTTTGAGAGCCAGAGGGGAACACAACATACTGCTTTGCAACCTGTACTCAAATAAAAAAAAAAAAAAATCAAAATGCGTTGGATACCCCTCTGGCACTCAAAGGGTTAAATACTAATATTCAACTAATTTAAAGAAGCTTTATTATAAAAAAAATCACTACTGTCAGTCATTGCATTCAAATGTTATAACCACAGAGTAATAAAGCTGTTACTATCACCTCTCCCATAGAATGCAATAAAATAACTGTCTTGGCACTGGAGATGAACTGTCTGGATGCCAAAGGGCACAGAAGATGTATAATAAATCAATAAAAAAATAAACAGCTTCCACAGTAATAACCTTGTAATGATGAATCGTTTGCAGTGGGAGCGTCCTTGTTTTACTCAGCAGGTAAAGAAAGCCCTGCAATTGATTTCTCCTTTAAGAATGGCAAACACCCTGAAGGACACTGTTCACATATGGCCTCTCACATTTTTAAACTTACTTAGATCATAACATTTGCATAGAAACTGTAAATATGCCTTTAATTATTCACTCAGACCAAACACATTTTATTATAAATAGAAATGTTTCCTTTATTATCAGAAAAGTCCTCACAGCATTAATCAGTCAGTGTAACACTTGAGGCCGTATCCATCAAGTTAAAAAGTTACAGAGGAAACAAACCATTTCATACAGGGCAAATGAAAATTTTCATCGATTTAAATGAGGTGCTTAACCCATTGAGCAACAGAGGAGTACGCAACGATTGCAAAGCAATATGTTGCATACACCACTGACACTCAAAGGGTTAATCCCTGGAATGCTAGAGATGTCTCCAATACTTTGCTTTTGCAACACAGTGGAGAGCTCCCTAGCATTCAGGAGTTAATAGTCCTATTTAAAGCAACCAGAATTCTGATCCTGCAGTGCAGTTGGTTTGCTCCAGAACTGCATATTTTAGCCTGATGAATAAAGCTCTAGCTCTCCAACCTGTTATCTGTCTAGAGACAAAAATGCACAAATAATTTATGTAGATGTCAAAAAGACATCTGCCATGTTTAAGTGGAACCCCCTCAACAGCACTTTAACTTAAATGGATAGTAATACTTTGTTTCATCTTTATTTTATTTTGTAGGCATTAAAAAAACATGAAGAACAATATAAGTCTTATCTCTCAAACCTTTATGGTTTGAGAGATATTCACAAGCAAAGTTTCCCTTCCCGTCCCTTTTACCTAGTGTAAGTCATCTCTTCTCAGATGTGGAATGCAGTCCATAGACCAGACAGATAACAGAAGGGGACAATATTCTTCCTATCAGAATAATGAAAGCCCTGCCCCCCTTGACAAGTTTTTCAGCTTTTTCCCTTATCTTAATTGAAAATTGTCCCTCTCTGCAGTCTACCTGGGCACCTCCCTTCTGCTCTGGCTGAACAGTGTTACATCAGTAAAAGGGGCGGGAGGGGGACACTTTGTCATTGAATTGAACTATAACTCAGACAGTATTGAACTAACACACTCCAAAGTCCAAATACTATGATGATTAATTAGAGCTGCTTTTATTATGAAACATTACTATCCCTTTAATGTGGATTTAACTGCCATTTCCAATCTAACTCCTTAAGGACCAAGGATGTACATGTATGTCATGGGGAAAACGTGCTTTAATGACCCATGATGTCTATGCACGCCTTTTGCAGACCTCTGATTTCGTTGCAACAAAAAAAATATAGAAAAAATGCCCCGTGGTCCTTAAGTGCTGGGAGAGCGGCTGGTCCTTAAGGGGTTAAATCAGCCTTGGTAGCCACTCTTTTGTTACCATCTGGAACATGCCAGAAATTACCACTTTGATCACTAGCAATCTTAATTATACCAAGAGTTTTGCACATGAAAATAGGCATTGAAATTTTACATTTAAGTTTATTCACATATAAAGACATACAGTTTTTTTCACAGCCCACAAATACGTGACCATTAACCCTTTGAGTCCTGGAGGGGTAGCCCTCCAATCAGCTTCTAGCAGGGGGTATGAAGAACTCCTCTAGAATCTGATTGGCTGGGAGGTGGATAATAACTTCCCAGCCAATTGGGGGCTGCCAGTTTATTTTGAACCGAGATTAGCATATAAAAGCTAGTCTTGGTTCAAAATCCTGGCATTCTGGGGGGAGGTCTGTCAAAGGGGGGGTGAGCAATTACAAAATCAAATATTACTGAGCAATTTTAAAACCATTTGATATTTTTAATTTAAAGCAGACATAGCGATGCCACCTATATTAACCCTTTGAGTGCTGGAGGGCTAACCTCTGGCACTCAAGGGGTTAATGGCTGCATATTTGGGGGGCTTTATTTATTATTTGCACTGCCAGCACTATTGTTTTTTTTTTGTTTTTTTAAAGCAGAACTACCACATCAACGAAAGTCGCCCTTAGGCAGGTGGCGACTAGCTTAATAATCGTTATTTTACCTCTTAAAAGTGCCCCCGAGTAAAGTTATCCTATATAATAATTCGCTAAAACGTGTGTAACGACACAGTCATGTGCAGTAGAGATTGCTGAGCGTGCTGCAGTCATGCGCAGTAGAGACTGCCCGCGCCGCAGCTGATACAGAGCTGGACGCTCCGATGGAGCATCCAGCTCTGTATCAGCCATGGAGCAGGCAGCCTCTACTGCGCATGACTGCCCCGCGACCGACTGGCAGTGGCACTGTGGCCCGTGTAACGGGCTCTTCAACTAGTCAGTAATATTCTGAGACTGATGGCCAGGTTAGTGGAGCCTGCGCTCCTGCGCCATCAGTCTCTTCCAGAGCCGTTCGGGCCAGTGCAATGCCTCTGAAGGGTGACGGGTCTGAAAGAGCAGGTGCGCAGACAAGATGTCTGAGTTGATGCCTGGCTTCTGGTATCGGAAGCTTAAGGATTACTTTACTCGGGGACACTTTTGAGAGATAAAATAACGATTATTAAGCTAGTCGCAACCTGCTTAAGTATTGCAGGGCGACTTTAGTTGATGTGGTTATTCCGCTTTAAAGAATTAAGAAGACTGAAGATAAAAAGAAAAAAGGGAAAAAAGAAGAAAGAAGAGAAGATTAATGAAGAAGACGGACAGTGGATGACAGGTAAGTGTTACATTTCTGACTGTTCTCAACTCACTCATTGTTTGACGCTGTCATACAACAAGAGTTGGCTTTTTTTTTTCCTTTGATGTTTCTACAATTCACACTATTTAGCATGACTTGTGGGAACCAACCGAGCATTTGTTGTTCCATGTACCTTACCGGCAACAGAATAGCTGAGTTACATATGTGGGATTTTCAGGAAGTGTTGTTTTTACTATTACCTCCAGTTTTACCAGTGGCAATAAAATCGAGTCCTAGTTTTTATCCTTATATTCATGGATCATTCCAATAGCTTTCAATTGTCTTAGTCTATCATACAAACTTTACCAAATCCAATTCTAACAAAACAAAATATTCTGTATACAATTACGTTCAAGTATAACACACCCTACTGACTAATTCAAATACAAAGTTATTTACTTACACCAGGTTTTTAAAAAGAAGTGCATGGCTCTAATTATTACCCTGTACTCATATAAATTAGGTCACTGTTCAATGAGTGGAGTCCTCTTCCTCTCTCCATGTCAGGAAACATACATTAAAATAGTTGAATTCCCAAAAATATCTTCTCAGATCTAGCCCCACACTGTTGAGACCAACAAGCAAACAGCTGTCTGTGGGTAGGTTCTCCCTTTGAGTGCCAGATAGGTATCAAACACATTGAACATGTGTTGGATACATCTCTGGGACTCAAAGGGTTAAATAGTGCCTGCAATTCTAACTATGTTTTAACCCTTTGAGTACCAAAGAGGTATCAAATGCATTGCAACTACTGCTCTTATAAGAAAAATGGCACCCTGTTGTATGTGTTGGAATACTGTAGGGGTTGTCAGAAACAAAAAGTACACGTATCTGTTTTCTTTTCCTGAAATAGGTTTCCTGCAATAAAAGTATACAAGGAATACCATTTTGGAAAGTAGATAGTCACCTGCATCAAATTAGTGTATTTTTTCCTTTTTACCCCTAAGCTTGTCTATACAAATGTGTCAATACTTTGGTGCTATAGAGATTTTTTTTTACATTTCTGCCACTTCAAAGCCTCTAAAATCTTTGAAAAATAAGGAATTTAGTACTGTATTCAGTACTTTCTGCATCCCCAAAAAATTATACCCCACTGGTATGAGTTGACATACTGTATGGGGTTCCAGGACCACTAAACTACACCTGCCACTTTTCATTTTTGAAATGACATGCCTGTTGTAAAATGTTCAGAACCATTACAGATAAAAAGAACATGTCATTAAGACATACCATTTTGGAAAGTAGACCTTCACCCACATGAAATGAGGCATCACTCTTACATTTCCACAAAAGTGGTGCTATAGGGAAAAACATACTTTTTCACACTTGGGTCACTTCAAAGATAGTAAACTTGTTCAACAACATGGGATATCCTAGGGTATTCAGTACCTAACGCTAGCCTGAGTTAAAAGGTACCCTATTGGTATGTGATGACACACTGTAGTAGGTGCCAGGAGCATGGCTACCTGTGGAACAAGGCTGGGGAGCAGGCGGAATATATGCAATTCTATGACTACCAGTGGAACAAGGCTGGAGGGGATGGGGGTCAGAGAATGTATGCAGGGATCTGTAACAAATAGTGCGTAGTGGAACCCAGGCTGGGGGGGAGTCAGACAGTGCATGTGCTGGTGAGGGGCAATGACTACTACAGGACACTGGATTAGGAGGCTGGTTAAGCAAACTAAGATGTGTGGAACTAGGTTAAGGGGTTTGACAGTGTATGTGGAGTTATGGAACTATCCTGAGGATCCTGGGGAAGCAAATTAAGATGTGTGAGTTCCTTCTTTTTCAGTAATTTATATATTGTAATAATTTCTTCTTTATATTTTTCTATACTCTCACTTCACTGGGGGGCACCAGGACCCCTCCTGATCCTTCCCAACCTATTTATGTCACCAGTAACATGGGAGGCTTTCCCAGATTCTGCCCACTCCTACCCGGTAGTTTAGAGAGGACAGAAGCAGGGCAGCCAAGATGCTCTCCTGCAGTCACCTCTATTGATCTCCCAAAGTTATCAGCTGGGAGATCAATAGTTGTCCAATGAGGTCTGGAATATTTATTTATTTATTTTTTTTTAATTCACCCCCCGCTTGCCAGTAGTACTCCATATCAGCAGTAAGGTGTATGAGGTTGGCACAGCAGGAACAGATAACCAAGTCATTAAGCAGTACCGAGGGGGCCCTCTACAGATTAAGTGTTCAGATACAACATTGAAACTGCAATACCTGTACAAAAGAAGACAAGGTTATACATAACACAGCAAATAACAGGCTGTCTGTCATATGAAAATATTACAGTTCTGTAGCAATGGATCACAGGGTTGATGGATTAGACAGGTAAATGTGTTGCTGGCTGGACAGACTGCCTGTTAATTGTGATTTTCAATGCTCCATTTTTATTTGTGGGATGATTTATGTCATGTTCAGGGTAATACAACATCAAGAATATCACAAACTGATACATTTGAAATGGACAATGTCATCAAACTTTCGCAGTGGTACCCAATGTCACAGTGATGTTGGACCAGTGGTTCTATGGCTTCCATGAGACAAGGCTGGGAAGTAGCTCTATATGTGTGGTTTTAAGGTTACCAGGTTGATGGGGTTAGCATGTGTGGTTCTATGGCTACAAGTGCAATGGAACAAGGCTACTGGTCAGCATGAGTGGTTCTGTGGGATAAGGCTGGGGGTCAGTAGAACAAAGATGGCAGTTGCAGTGGAAAAAAATCACTTTTCACAGGAATTACCACATAAGGAGGCAGTTGCTATTGTTTTCACTTTTTGGGTGAAATAATTATTTCTGCTTCCAAGTGTAATGTACTTATATATGGGCACAGTGTAAGTGCTGCACTCTTGTTTTTTACAACCACCTTACTGTGTTTTTGGAAAATATAATTTAACCCTTTGACAGTTAAGTTTACAATACATTGCTTTGCAATGAGCTGGAGAACTCCTTAGTAGTTAAGTTAATCCTTTGAGTGCCAGCCTCGGGCACTCAAGGGGTTAATGTTTCACAGTGCTAACATGTATAACCCATGCCAGCTAAGAAATACTACACAGCTTCTATCTAAGCCTTCCTTGTCTAGCCATGTATTATTTTGTAATCCCTACTAGTCTTTCACGTTTATTCGCTGAAAGGCTAAATACTGTAATTCAAAATAAGAATGAGGGAAGAAAAGTTTCAAAACATACAATTCATGCTATAACATTATTGAGCTCGCTCATTTGACTTGACAAGTTCTGTAAATATTTCCTGTTAAGTGCAGACAATATGATTACCTTTTTCATTCTTCATCCCTAGTGCCTCTGGCAGAGATGTGATTAAATATCTGCTTTATAATCTCCAGTATTTTCCATTCCAACATACGTTTGCTATTTCTAATGAATTATACATATATATATATATATATATATATAGAGAGAGAGAGAGAGTATTGAGTATAGTGAGTATAGTGTTTGCGTTATAGTGTTTGCATAGAGAGTATTGAGTTTGGTGCACAGAGTAACGTGTACAGCACTTTGCATATAGCGTTTGGCATATTGTGTATAGCTTTTGATGCATATCGTTTGACGTATAGCATATAGCCTTTGGTGTATTGCATATAGCATTTGGCATATTGTATATAGGCATTTGGGGTGTAATTTGGCGTACTGCATATAGCATATGGTGTATAGCTTTTGTCGTATTATGAGTAGTGTTTGGTGTATAGCTTATTGCGATTGGCATATAGCATATTGTGTACAGAGTTTGCTGAACAGCATTTACCATACAGCAAACAGCGTTTATCTTATAGAGTACAGCATCTGTCATATAGCTTTTAGTGTATAGTGATTCCTGTTTGTGTACACCATATTGAGAATGACATTTGGCATATTGCGTATAGAATTTGTTGTATACGTTGTATACAATTGGCTATAGCATTTGGCGTACTGCATATAGCATATAGCTTTTGTTGTATTGTGTATAGCATTTGGCATATAGCATATTGCGATTGGCACATATAGTATTGTGTACAGCATTTAGTGAACGGCATTTGCATATGGCAAATAGCGTTTGTCATATGGCATACAGCTTTTGGCTTATGACTTTTTATGCATAGCGTATGGTGTTTCGCGTATAGTGTTTGCTGTTTCGTTTATACCATATTTCGAGTAGCATTTGGTGTCTAGCATTTGGCATATAGGTCTTTGCGTTTGGTGTATTGTGTATAACATTTGGTTATAGCATTTGTCATTGGGACTTTGGTGTATAGAATTTGGCATACACCATTTGGCGTAATGCGTGCATAATTATGAATTGTATGTATAGAGTTTGGTGTATAGTGTATATCATTGTGCATATTGCATGTAGCGTTGTGTGTATTGTGTGTAGTGAGTGATTGTGTGTATATATTGTGTGTGTGTTCATTGTAGCTCCTGCATCTTCTTGCAGAGATTTTGACAGGCGTTGGCAGGGGGGCTATACTCCCCTGGCCACTCCTGTAAAAATCATGTCCCCAAGTTTGGACCAATACAACAGACAGCAAAGAGGAGATTTGAAAAACTCCACCTTAACACCGCCCCTGGGTGTGTTTGCCAGGAACACAGAAGACATATTATTTATATATATATATATATATATATATATATATATATATATATATATATATATATATATATATATTATTCTGCTTCACTGCCAGGGGCTGTGACTGTAAAACGCTGACTGGCCGAGGAGGAAGCTTTCCCTCATTGACATGAGAGGGTTTCTCATGCCACCCACTCCCTCGTGGTACTTCGGGTATGATGGAAGCAGGGAAGCTGTCTTGCTCCCCAGTGTCACCTCTATTGATCTCCCATTTGAATCGGCCGGGAGATCAGTAGCTAGGATCATCAGGAGGTGTACAGATGTCCCATCACAAGGACTGACTTTAATACAATGTAACCCTTTCAGTGCCACAGAGGTATCCAACACATTGCAGTGCAATGCATTGGATAGCCATCTGTCACTCATGGTTCACTGCATGGGGGGAGCAGTCCCACATACCTGCTAATATATTATATCATATTATATCTTATTATAACAAGTAGTATCCTGAAAGAATGAGACACACCCTGAACAAAGGTCTGCACATCTAGAAACAGTAGAGATAAAGTACAAATTAGGACCTTACTAAAGATAAGACTAAACCCATTCTGAAGGCCATCTTGAAGAAAAGCTATGATAACTGGAAGACAAAAAGGACATGGCCGTTACTCTTGGTCTTCACACCACTTTGTAGAACAAGGACCATATCCTATGGTATGTCTTAGATGACACCGGCTTGTAAGCCTTCATCCTAGTGGCAATGACAGAATCAGAGAAACCCTTCTTACTCAGGATGCTGGTTTCAAGAACCTAACCATCAAAGTCAACTTCTCCACCCCTGTGTGGCACCAGAGGACCATCAGTTATGAGATCTGGAAAAAGTAGAAGACAAGGTGGCTCTGCTAAGGATAGATTGAAAAGATCAGAGAACCAGGAGAGTCCAGAATATGAGCAGCTCCATCCTGGCTTTCCTTAATACCCTGGGAATCAGAGGGAATGGAGAAAACACATATACCAGGAGAAACTGCCACAGAATGACCTCTGCATCCACTTGAACCACTCCTGCCAATAGTTTAAAAAACTGAGCTAAGGGTACTGCAAACACAAATCTAAGCTATTGTAATACTCTTGGATAAACCTTATCTGCACCAACTGATTTATCCACTTTTAGTATTGATAATAGCAATCAAATTTCATTCTTAGTATCAAACAGACTTGTGTCCCCTACTTTAACATTATGTATTCTTACACTTGTTCGGGGTTCACCTATGTTACAGTCTTCTATAAGTACTGAGCAGAAATAATTATTTAGCTATTTTATCTCCCTGCATAATCTACCAATTTCTGACTTTATTCATATTATGCCTCCTTTCATTTCTCTCCATTCACCATGAATATAACTAAAGAAAAATATTTTTCACACTTGGCCATTATCTGCTCTGTGTGAGATATGACATATCTAATAAAGGTGCTTAACCTACCTCTGTTTACCCTTGTAAGCTTATATGAAAAGGTAAAAACAATGTTCTCATACTAGTAACACCAAAACACTTGTCTAAATCATACTAAGTAGTAAAATGTCCAAAAACAGGTATTTCACAGGGTTACGGCTCCTCTGTGGTGTCTCCAGTAGCACCTTCACATATATTGTAGTTAAAAGACAAAAAGAAAGAAAAGCACAAAAACACCTTGGAGGAGCATCTGCTTTGGCAAAGTCTAATTGTTATATATACTTACAGGAACAATAAACATGTCAGGGTCTAATAAGTTAAACAATGGTGATCATCTTGGATGTTCACTGAATCCTCTGGGCTTAAATATAATTGCATCCACCTTCTGGTCAAGTGTTTTCCTTCTCCCAGTGGTATTAGGTGATTAGGTGGCAATTTGCCTCAGGTACAGACTTCAACTTGTGCTGTTCACATTGTCCACAGACACAGGGAAAGTGACCTTTTCCATTGTTATAAAAACCCTCACTCCACGTCTATCTCAAAGAAGTCACTGTTATTCTTCCCCTTGATGAAGTGAGAGGATTCTCATGAAAAGTATAGAGCGTATTGATGTGTTCAGAGTATTGATGCATTTAAATTAAGAAAACTATCAATCATATACTGTTGCCCTCTGTGGGACATTTATTTTATGGTCTTTGGATGTTCATTAAGTGTCCTCCTTAAGGCAAATTATCCCTAGTACATTTGGTAAGTATGGTAATTGGGCAACTGTGGCATCACAGAACCTTACAGTATTACCTTTAGAGGGCTGGCATGCTTTTTGCCTGTTTTTCTTTCTGTTAAGATCACCTGATACAATTGGGAGAAAGAAAGCCCTTGACCAGAAGGATGATACAATTATCTTAAAGCTAAAAGGACTCAACAGAACATCCAAGATTATCACCATTGCTTAACTTATTAAGGCCTGACATATATATTGTTCCTATAAACAATTAGGCAGGAGACTTTGCCAGAACAGATGCTACTACTCTCAGGTATCTTTTGCACTCTTCTTTCTTTTTGTCTTTTAACCTTGGAAGCGATCTTCCTTTGACTGCATGCACATTTTTATCCTTTACAATACCTGCCACCTTTCTAGAGAACCAGACACTACTAAAGACTTTCTAGAGAACCATACACAGCTAAAGAATTACATTTTTTAAACACTTTCATGTCTTATGTCCTTGAGAGGTGGCGCTGCCATCCCAGAATTCCATTAAGTGCCAGGACCATCACCAGTCCTTAACGCACATCAACTGGTGACGGTCCTGGCATGTCACCAGTCCTTAAGGTTAAGAGATAATCACACTTTTATTTCTGGGAAAAGTGAAAGTGAAAATTTCCTGGCGGAGCGCAGAGCTTCATTAGCATATGAAATATCATAGAAAATGCTTCATTAGCATTTGAAACATAAGTGAAAAGCTTTACTAGCATATGAAAGATCACTGGTACCACATGGATGCAGCAATTAGCATACATTAGCATATGGTAACAAGTATGAATATCTCCGTATCTTCCTTTTGGTTGCAGATTTAATGCAGTTATCATATATGCAAGCTTGAATTAATGTGAAAGTTCCACTTTAAAAAGCTCTATTTAAAACAATGGGCATTTGGAGGAATTTGATTTTACCCTTATGGTTGAGTTGTTTTGCCCCAGAACTGCTCTACTTATCTTTTATAAATGTGGACCATTGTTCTTACTAAAATGGCTTTACTCTGCTTATAACAGAAAACACAGATCTAAGCTCTTGTAATACATTTGGATAAACCTCATCTGACTGAAGGATTACCTATCACATACTTCTCAGAATAGTTTATGCCAAGGAAGGAGAGGACTCTGTGACTCTTTATATTCCCTTAGGACTTCAGTGAGTTTGGAACTTTTTATTGTTTGAGTTTTATTTTTTTATTTCACATTATATTAAATCATCATATCATTTAGAGGATCCCTCTCCATATATTTTGTAGTTGAGCACTATATATAAGAAACACTAGAAGACTGAGGTTTGTCTACCCCTTCGCCCACAAAGAAAAAGCTTTTTCCTTGATAATTTTCAACATGTCCCAATTGCTTTCTGATCACCTGAAATGAAAAGTTGATATCATCACACAGGAAATGTCTTCTTGTCCTTCTGCACTGTTTCTACACAAACCTCAATCTTACCGTTATGGATTTTGCACCTGTCACAATTTTCCGAACTGTTCACCTCTTTCTTCACTCAGCTCTTGAAAAACTTATACCCTTAACTAGAGGAAATAACACATTGTGATATTAGCTGTGGTTTGACAATAATGTTTTGTGCCCTGGAGGCTCATCTCAGCTGTTATGAAAAACTCCTTACATATCATATAGTGTTCACTCTTCATTCATGGCTCAGTTCTCAAAAGTGTGTTTGTAATAAGAAGCCCATCCTCTAGTATGACCAGCAGCAAAAGTGTACAATTCTCTCTCATTACCTTAAACTTTAATGAAGCTTATTCCTCACTGTGGTTCATATACTATCTGTTGGTGGAAGCTAACCCACACTGAGCAGGGGGCTTCCACACCACTCAACTGGCTTTGAGTAATGTCATTTGTATTCTACCCCTTTGATTATAATGTAATTTCAGCATCACAAACCATAGATAGATATATTGGTAGCAATATTCATGACATAATAGTTAAAAAAATGTAAGACGGATGTTGAATGTGCAGAAAACAAAATGTTAGACTGAATAGAGCATGCATGGCAGAATGGTTAAATATACTTATAAGCCAATAAGACTTATAAGCCAATACTACACCTACTTGTCACTGTAGTCAGGCAAAGAAGGACAGAAACTGTAATAAAGTATAACCACCTTTATTAAAATATAGAGTGACTAGTTGAACAGCCCGTTACACGGGCCACGGTGCCTCTGGCAGCCGGTCGCGGGGCAGTCACACGCAGTGGAGACTGCCCGCGCCTCGGCTGATACAGAGCCTCTGGCAGCCGGTCGCAGGGCAGTCACATGCGGTGGAGACTGTCCGCGCCTCGGCTGATATAGAGCTCGACGCTCCTTCGGAGTGCCCAGCTCTGTATCAGCCGCGGCGCGGGCAGTCTCTACTGCTCATGAGTGCCACGCACGCAGCAGTGTCTACTGCGCATGTCCGGCGTTACACACAACTTAGCGAATTATTATATAGGATAATAATATATGAGATATAGCGATGATAATATCCCAAAGAGCCCCAGAACACCAGATGATACGGCCCAAGCTACTACCCGGAGCTGCACACTGTGCTACTCACTGAACTACTGCGAGGTACTGGAAACTACAAGCAACAGGGAGCGAGAGTCGGACAGAGCCGAGGGACACAAAGGCTAATGGTCAGGAAGGCTAGGAGTGTATGGAGCGAGTAGTGAGCGAGAGCTACGGGTCAGACAAGCTGGGGATATACGGAGTGAGATACAGGAGCGATGGATTGTCTAGGGATACTGTGATACTACTACATTCCAAGTAGGGAAGTAAGACTTTTCTGTACTTTCAACATTCTGTAATTACTACTGACTTGATTTTCACTGTACAGATACCTATATAACATTGATGTGCCAACAGGATAGGGTAGCTAATGCAGATCTCCTTGGCCAGACCAGCCATTATCTTAATCTAGGAATGGATACTTTTTTTTCCACAGAGGGCCTGAGCAGAGTTTTAAAATGGAAATGAGTGACAACAAGTGATAAAGAATTATGAGTAGACTAGTTGAAAAGCCCTTTACACGGCCCACAGTGCCGGCCGGTCGTGGTGCAGTCATGCGCAGTAGAGACTGCCCTCGCTGCGGCTGATACTGAGCAGGGCGCGTAACAGTTGCAGCACAGGCAGTCTATACTGTCCATGACTGCACCGCACGCAGCAGTCTCTACTACGCCTGACGGCTTCTGACAAACTTTAGCGAATTACTATATAGGATGTAAAAGATGTTATGCAAATATGGACAAAGTTAGACATATGGGTCTCAATAGCAGTGGCCATTTTTGTGTCCTATTGTCGCATAACTGCCCAGTTCCATGTGAGTGAGAACACTGCACAGACATAGATGCTGTGTATTGTTTTACATGGCTGTATTCAGCAGCACTACCAAGACTATTGCACTCTTATATATAACTCCTTCGCCCTTGGCGCTAGGATATTCATTGTGGTATTGATGCTCCTTCCTTCAGAGCACTGAACATTAGCAGAGATTCACAGTATAATATTGAGCACTTCTGGCTGTCCCCTTACCTGCTCCCATGAACTACATCAGCTGTGTACCAGAAAATATTTTATAGATGTGGTCAATTTGGGGACAGCAAGCAGTGATCATGTGTATTCACTGGACTTTTTTCTGGTAGTCTGTTGCACACAGCCACGCAGATGTGTAATTCAATACACAGAGAATAATGGAGGGCTTTGCAGCCTGAAAAGTTGCACAGAATGAAGTATGAGAGGTTGGAACAAATGACTTAGAAGACCATATCTGATCCTCAGGCAGTGTTTTACCCACCTGTGTTTTAGACCACACCATACACTTACTACTAACATTTTTTTTATATCACCTTCCTGCTATATTGTAAGGTCTTGCAAGCAAGGCCCACAACACCTCCTGTATCACTGGTTTCTCTGCATATATTTTAAATACAAAATATTAATAAACTCAAATTCAGTGAACATATTTTAGATTCTCCTCATCAAAATAAAGAATGGTGTACTCCTTATCATTGTATAGATGCTCATCATGATTATATAGTTCAGATTGTTCATCAATAAAAGAGAAGAAAACAGGAACAGACACAAAAATTAAGCAAAAGGACATAAAAAGAAGAAAACAAGGTAAGTCATATAACCAGACAAAGGGATACACATAGGAGGGGGATGGGAGAAAGAAAGGAAGGAAGAAAGAAAGAAAGAAAGAAAGAAAGAAAGAAAGAAAGAAAGAAAGAAAGAAAGAAAGAAAGAAAGAACTCCCACTTCCTTACCTCAAGGTTTCTAGTTTTTTTTAATTTTTGTTCCTCTATAGACTTGGCAATAGTGTGAATGGATAAGTATTCAAGGGAATAATCATATTTCATTCTGTATATTTATCAGTATCCAGTTCTTATTTTGTACTTGCTCCCATCAGTAAGGGACTACCAAATATGCTATTTCCATACTCCAGGACCAGGCTGATGTATTACATGTTAAGCTATGAGGAGGACATGTGCAGAATGAACATGTATCACAGATATGGCAGCAACTGGACAATTTGTTTTCGTATTTCCCTACCTTGCATATGCCCTATAGGGATCAAATAAAACATCTCCTAATTCCCACTGATTTAAAGGGGAACTACCACCCCTCAACAACTTACGCTTGAGTGGATGTTCATCTGGCGACTAGCTGCTTAGTAGCGCTAGTCGCCAGAAATCTTACCCGGTTCTGCAGATATCGGCTTTTTGCTGATGGTGACAGGAGCAGGAAGCACAGACGTCTCGTCACAGTGACGTCCGTGCGCCTGCTCTGTCAGTCCCTTTCAGGGCCAAATGGCTCCAAAAGGGACTGACAGAGCAGGCGCACGGACGTCACTGTGACGAGACGTCCGTGCTTCCTGCTCCTGTCACCATCGGCAAAAAGCCGATATCTGCAGAACCGGGTAAGATTTCTGGCGACTAGCGCTACTAAGCAGCTAGTCGCCAGATGAACATCCACTCAAGCGTAAGTTGTTGAGGGGTGGTAGTTCCCCTTTAAATAGTGCTTTGAACCACCTGAATTTTAGAGACATTTCTAGCATTCAAGGCGCTCAAAGCCCCATTTAAGTAAATTAAAACGTTTAATCGATGGTGCAGCTTGCTTGCCCTCACAATTGCTCCAGTTCATCTCTGTCCATCAGTTTCATTATTTCTCAGAAGGGGGTTCCCAAAATGTTGTCCCTTTCAGTCACACACCATGAGACCCCATTGTTAGAATTTGTCAAAAGTAAAGAAAATACAATAATATAATCAGCATGGATTTTACAAGGCTTATTTTTATAAAATTAAAATCAGAGTAGGTTAGTGAACTTCAAATCAATGATCAATTAAAGTTTGGTGTTATTACACGGAAAAAAATGCTGCATTAATTAACAATCACAAATAAATATTCTCATTCATTTTGCAAGAAAAAAGGTAAAGACGTTGTAAGAAATACATGAACTCTCTCTGCTACAATGTTCATAGCCACATTGTAACAAATACTAACTGAAGATAAAAAAAAAAAAATATCAGGTGATTTTTTCCCACTCATATTTTTTAACTTATACTCCCTTTCTTTGGAGGAACTATCTCATCTCCCCTTTCAGTTAAGATCAAGTTTCATTGGGAAGTTCACTGAAAGCTTTCAATGTTCACATAAAAGTAATGATTCCCTTACGATGGAAATATCTGTAGCATTCAAGACATCTTTAAGGGACTAAATTATGTCATAATCAAGATCAGTAAAACTTCTGAATGAAATGGATCTACAAACATTTGTGAACCCTGTAACCCTTTGAGTGCCGGTGGAATATACAATGCACTGCAAAGCAATGCGATGTGTACCCCTCCGGCACTCGAATGGTTAAAGCAGTGGTTCTCAAGCTTTTTTTGCCCAAGGCACCCCTAACACACAGTCTGGCATTTTCGCGGCACCCTTATAATTTAATATAATTTGTCAAGGGTGTAATGAAGGCTACAAATACATAAATATGGAGTTATTGTTAGACCTCACAACTAAAACAAACCTACTGTGCATAGTAATATCATTAAATATACAGTTGTAAGTGTGAATTATAGATAAAATGGGGCACCCTAAGTGGATGTCTGTGGCACACCAAAGTGCCATGGCACCCTGGTTGAGAAACACTGTTTTAAAGAATAAGAAGATAATTAGCTCTTGATTACTAATAGTATAGATAACTTGATTAATCAAATAACACAAACACAAGTCATGAAACATTTTGAACATTTATGTAAAACAGGATTTTAGTGAACTTACGGTTAAATCCTTTATTCCACATGGAACATGTAAACCATGGGTTAAAGCTCCCCTCTTCCAAAGGGCAAGGCACTTCAGAAAAGGCTGGTTCTTTGAGGCAGTGACACCCCTCTTTTGCTCAAGCTTTACTCTCCATCCCTAGATTCATGTATTGCAAAATGGCACAAAAAATACAACAAGAAAAGGAAAAGCAAGAAGAAGGCCCCTGAACAAAGACCCCAAGAGTACTCCTCTTCCAGGTGAAGGACACACAAGTTTCTTTTTCCAGGGTGGAAGTCCTGTGTATCATATAGACTAAGAGAAAAGGCTTTAATGGTAATTTCACGAACATCTCTTATGTCCTATATGAAACACAGATACCATGGGGATAAACTAAGAGTCTTGGAAGGAAAAAGAAAAAAAAATGATCACAGAAAACCAGTATTCCATAGGAATAAACTGGCATTATGTAAACCACAGATGTCAATGGACACCAAACTAGCACAGCAAACAAACAAACAAGAGCCATCAGGGCTCAAACCACTGAACAGGTTTGAAAAAGGAAGAGAGTCCTTAAACAAGCAAAGCAGCCTAAAGGGTCTCCAAAGCTGGCCTTAGCTGAGGCCAAGACATTGACATGTTCGTGCATGGTAAATGTGTGCAAGGTCTGATACTTGTAGGCCCAGGGGACCCCAACATATCTGGTGGAGTCCTCCATTACTCTGAAAGGTTCAGTTTTATTTATGATCACAAAAGCTTGCCATAGGGTAGCCTTGATACAAGAAGCAATAGTGATTTTGGAGGAAGCCGGACCCACTTTAGGGCATTCAGGAATGACAAAAAGGTAATCAGCCTTTCTAAAAGGTAGTGAGCAGTGCACATAATACTTAAGGCATCAAACTACATGCAACAGGTGAAGATCCTGTTCCTGTCTGGCAGAAGGATCAGGTCAAAAAGAAGGAAGGACAACTTCCTGGTTAATGTGAAAGCTGTGCATGACTTTTGGTAAGAAACCTCAAGGAATATAAAAAGCCACCTTATCCTGGTAAAGACCAAAGTCAAAATCATAGGAAGACTGAAGGACTGCAGACACACCTCCCTATCCCTATAAAGTAAGCTTTAGAATATACACACTTCCTAGCTTGAATCATGTTAGAGATGACAGCATCCAAGAAAATAGGATTTTAGTCTTACCTGTTAAATCCTTTTCACTTAGTCCATACAGGTCACTTGTACTCTAGGAGGCGATCCGCCCCTTTAATAGGCAGGAACAATTATTCAAATGTGTGCAGGGGGCGGAGCCTCCCCTCCTACTTAAGCTGCCTTCAGGCCAGAGCCACTAGATTGATTTGAGACACTAAAACTGACCAGAGGTAAGCAAGAAGGAAGACTCCTGTGAGCATGCCCCGAAGGTCTCCCACTAAATGCCACAGGAGAGCCAAGCATGGTCTCTTGACAGGGTGGGAGACCAGTGACCTGTATGGACTAAGTGAAAAGGATTTAACAGGTAAGACTAAAATCCTATTTTCACTGTCGTCCAATACAGGTCACTGGTACTCTAGGATGTACAAACATTGAGCTGACCCAGAGGCGGGAAGTAAGGCAAGGACCAGGCCCAAGGCCCAAGTCACTAGAACTGCTATGAACCAGGTAATAGCATAGCCCATTAATAGAAGTGTCAACGGACACCAACCAGGGAAAAACAACCCCTGAACTAACACAGCACACTGAACTAGAGCCAACTGGGCTCAACAGTAAAGAAGCACTAAGAATCACAGAGTAGAAGTCCTAAACAGGCAAAACTGCCTCCAGGACCTTCCTCCCAAAACTGGCATCAGCCGAGGCCAGTACATCAACTCGATAGTGCTTTGAAAATGTGTGCACAGAGGACCAAGTGGCCGCTCTGCACAGTTGATCAGCAGATGCCTGATTCTTGTAGGCCCAAGAGGCCCCAATAGATCTGGTGGAATGGGCAGTCACCCTGAAGGGAACATGCTTATTCCGCAACTTATAGGCTTCACGAATAGTAGCCTTAATCCAAGAGGCAATAGTAACTTTGGAAGCCGGTCTCCCTGCCCTAGGCCCCTCAGGAATGACGAATAGAGCGTCAGACTTCCTGATAGACTCGGTGCGATGAACATAAAACTTGAGGCAACGCACCACATCCAACAAATGGAGATCTCGTTCCTTGTCAGATGAAGGGTTAGGGCAGAAAGAGGGAACCACAATCTCCTGATTGATGTGAAACTCAGACACAACCTTGGGTAAGAATTCCTTGGTAGTGCGAAGCACAGCCTTATCCCTGTGGAACACCAGGTAAGGAGGTTTACAAGACAGCGCTTGTAACTCTGCTACCTGGCGAAATGAAACAATAGCCAAAAGAAAGGCCATTTTCCAAGTCAAGAGACGTAAGGGAATGGAAGCCAAGGATTCAAACGGGGGTCGCTGGAGAACTCCCAGCACCAAATTGAGGTCCCACTGGGGAGTAGGACTCTTGAAGGCAGGCCGAACATGAGTCATGCCCTGGAAGAAAACTTTCACATCAGGAAGGATAGCAATCCGTTCCTGGAAAAATACAGACAAAGCAGAAGTCTGAACTTTGAGGGAACTCAGACTGAGTCCTTTCTCAACACCATCCTGCAGAAAAGCCAGGACAGTGGGAAGATGAAAATCTAGAGACATCTTCCGATCAGTACACCAAGCCACAAAGGTGGCCCAGATACAATGATAGATCTTGGAGGACACAGGTTTGTGAGCACTAAGCATCGTCGACACCACTGAAGGAGAAAACCCTTTCTTCTCTAGAATTGAGGATTCAACCGCCAGGCCATTAAATGGAGATGCTGAACATCCTCCTTCCACAGATATCCTTGAAGAAGTAGATCCGGACGGGCAGGAAGTGGAAACGGTTCCGCCACTGACATGGCCATCAACTCCGGATACCAGGACTGGCGAGGCCAGTTCGGAGCGATCAGGATGACAGGACAACTCTCCAGCTTCAACTTCTGGATGACTCTGAGCAATAGAGGAAGAGGAGGAAAGATGTAAGCCAGAGGAAAATCCCAAGGGATTGGCAAGGCATCCACTGCTAGAGCAAGAGGGTCCCTCCACCGGGAGCAAAATGCCGGCACCTTCCTGTTGCGTCTGGTAGCCATCAGGTCCACTGCAGGTACCCCCCATCTCTGGGTGATTAGGTGAAACATCTCTGGATGAAGAGCCCACTCTCCGCTGTCGACTGTGTGACGACTGAGAAAGTCTGCCATGACGTTGTCTACGCCTGGAATGTGAACCGCTGAAATGACAGGCACGTGATCTTCTGCCCAAGATAAAATATCCTTGACCTCCAACCAGGCGGTGAAACTTCTTGTGCCGCCTTGCCTGTTGATGTAGGCTACAGCGGTGGCGTTGTCGGACTCCACTCTGACAGGGCAACCTTCCAGCTGAGATTCCCAGTGCCTCAGGGCAAGCCGTATGGCATGCAGTTCCAGAACATTGATGGGAAGAAGAGATTCCTCCAGTCCCCATTTCCCCTGGGCACTGAAACGACACAGCACTACTCCCCATCCCCAGAGGCTGGCATCCGTTGTGAGCGTGGTCCAATAGGGAACTCGAAAGGATCTCCCTTTCAGGAGATGAGAGAGATCTAACCACCAGTGCAGACTCGATTCGACATGAGGAGGCAGAGAGACTGACAGATGCTGATGATCTGGATGATTCTTGCATGTCTGGATCACAAACCTCTGAAGTTCCCTGGTGTGAGCCATGGCAAAGGGCACAGCTTCGATTGTGGAAATGAAATTCCCCACCAGAGACATCAACTTCGGTACCGGAACCCTGTCCAGTTCCAGGATCCCGGCTACTCGGACGGCTATCTGATGAGCCACTTCCTCTGGCAGAGACACCAAGCACTGTCAAGTGTCGAACAGAAGACCCAGGAAAAGGAGCCTTTGAGATGGGACCAAGTCTGACTTGTCTAGATTCAAGATCCAGCCGTGACTGTTCAGAGTGTGAATACACAGCTGCATCTGCTGGTGGAGAAGCTCCGCTGAGGAGGCTTTCAGGAGGAGATCGTCCATGTAGGGGGTCACTCTGACACCTTTCCGATGAAGCACAGCTATCAATGATCCCAACACCCTCTGAAAGACCAGAGGGGCTGAAGTCAGTCCAAAGGGAAGAGCTGAAAACTGAAAGTGTCCCCTGTGGCAGGCAATCCTGAGATACCGTCTGCTCTCTGGATGAATAGGGATGTGAAGATATGCATCCTGAAGGTCCAGGGAGGCAAGGAACTCCCCTGGAGACATTGCGGCTATCACAGAACGCAGGGATTCCTGGCGAAAGTGGGAACTCACAACAAAGGAATTGAGATCCTTTAGATCCAAGATAGGACGAGCACCTCCGTCCTTTTTGGCCACCACGAACAGGTTGGAATAGAATCCTGAACCTGTGTCCTCTGGAGGAACCAATTCCAGGACCTCTTTGTCCAAAAGATCCTGAATAGCGTCATCGAACAGAAGCCTTTTTGTAGGTTCCTGAGAAGGACGAGTAAAATGGAACTGAAAAGGAGGAAGGGAAGAGAAAGGGATCCTGTATCCCTCTGACACTACCTGAATAACCCATGGGTCCGTCACAGACTCCTCCCAAATCCGGCGAAAGATGCGGAGACGTCCACCTACTGCCGGATGCGGACCCGGGTTCGGTGAGTCATGCCGAAGCAGTCTTGGAGGTCTTGGCCTTGGGGGCAACTTTGGGCTTCCAGGACTGTTTGGGCTTGGAGGAGGAAAGCGTAGAGGACGGACCCGTCTGGGACGTGGAGCGTGTCTCAGTCTGAAAGGAACGAAAGGACCGGTTGCGTTTGGCTGGAAACTTTTTCTTGAAGACTGAAGGCAGAAGAGTACTTTTACCTCCAGTAGCCTCACTGATCATCTCTTTGAGTTCAGAACCAAATAGCAAGTTCCCCTGAAAGGGCAAGGAAAGCAAAGCTTTCTTAGAGGCTGTATCAGCAGACCAAATTTTCAGCCAAAGGGCACGTCTAGCCACCACAGAAGAAGTGGAGGCCCTCGCCATCATGCGCACAGCATCAAAGGCAGCATCAGCAACATAATTCTGTGCTTCAGTAATATTAGCAAGGAGCTGCAACTGCTCAGATACCGGTGCATCCTGGCAGATCGCTTCAGTCAGTCATTCAGTCCAGGCCACAATAGCTCTATTAACCCATGCCACTGCAAAGGTTGGACACATGGCAGTGCCAATGGAGGCAAAAATAGACTTAAGAGAAAGTTCTAGCTTTTTGTCCGTCCAATCCTGCAGGGCAGAGGCATCAGAGACAGCTAAAGCAGTAGATTTGGATAACCTGGAAACAGGAGCATCCACTTTAGGAGGATGAACCCATTTTGCCAGTTCAGTCTCAGGAAAAGGGTAAAGTTTAGCAAACTTTTTGGACACAGACGAGGATTTGTCAGGATTCTTCCACGCTTCAGAGACTAGACGGGCAAGAGTAGGGTTAGTTGGGAAACATACAACCGCCTTAGATGGTTTTTGGAAAACGTCAGTTGGATCATGAGTAGATTCCTGAGTCAGAGGAAGGTTGAGCGTAGTTAACACAGCTCTAATCAAACCCTCAGCAGAAACCTCAGGGTCACATTCATAAGGGTCCCCAATGGACCTGTTAGACTCAATAACAGTGCCTTCCTCAGCATCAGAATCCTGCAATAGTTCTTCTTCAGAAGAATCAGACACATCAGGAGCCCCCTGTGGCTTAGGCAGGGAAGTCCTGATTGTAGAGGGGGTCTGCCAAACCTGGAGAGCCCCATGTACCTGAGAGGGAAAGAGTTGGAGAGTGGATCTGAGATTCCTAGTGGCTGCTTTAAACTCTTTCACCCAAGTTGGCTCAATAGCATGGCTGGGAAGCCCAGGGTTGCTATCATGACAATCAGTGCATTTAGGGCATAAACTACCAGAACAATCTCTAGGCAGCCCAGAGTGACAAGAGGAGCAAAGCGCAATGGGGGGAACAGACACCCCAGCCTCCTTAGTCTTGGGTCTAGCCCCTGGCTCCAGTGGAGTAGACATGCTCACAGCGTCAATATACACCACTTAACAAATATCACCCAGTAAAAGTGTGAAAGATTAAAGTTTCACCCCAGAAATGCCTAAAAACGGACTTATCTGGCCAGCGAAGGGTTAATCTGCTGAGAGGAGAGAAGTCTCGGTCCCTGCGTAGTATACTCGTTGAGAAATAACACCACAAAATGGCTGCCGTCAGGTCAACCAATCAGAAAACGAGTGCGAAACGGCGCTCATGGGAAATGTAGTTTTCTCTCAGAAGTACCCCAAACAGTGCCCGAAGCCCCCCTGAACTCCCCACACCCCGAAATTAGACACCGGGTGATAGAGCAGGAGCATAGGAATAAAATGAGCCATCTCTGAAGTTGCTGTGACAAGCGGTTCCAGAGATACGTCCCACACTATGTAATCTCATAGAGAGTAAAGGAGCAATGGCGTCTATGCGGGAAAAGGCGCGCTTAAAGGCGCGGAACACTAAATTTTAATAAAGTCTTACTGCAACATAAAATGCCCCAAATAGTTATCAAACACATGAGAAACATAAGAAAAACAATACCCAATGCTCCAAAAATCAGAGAATACCACAGAAATTGCATAAATATAATAAATGCAAATAAAAACACCCTATGAGTGCTGGAGTGCAATGCAAACTTCCAAATACAAGCCCATCAAAGGGACACTGTGGGGACAAGTGGACCTTCAGCACTCAAGGGGTGGCTCACCTTTCTGCAGGACTTCTGTCTTCAGGTGACCATGATGAAGTGGGAATAGACCAGAGGTAAATTCCTCAGCAGGGAAGCTGCTTGACTCAAGCTGTTCCCTCTTCAGGGCATAAGGTCCACAGAAAATCCCTGGAAGCTGCACTAGCCACTTTGGAGAGGGCAATTCACAGCCATGGTCACCCTCCTAATGGTGGTATTCCATATTTGAATAAAAACAATAAAATACTAAGTTGAATGTATAGATGTTCTCCACCTGGTGTGCATAGCACACAGGAACAAATCAATCTAGTGGCTCTGGCCTGAAGGCAGCTTAAGTAGGAGGGGAGGCTCCGCCCCCTGCACACATTTGAATAATTGTTCCTGCCTATTAAAGGGGTGGATCGCCTCCCAGAGTACCAGTGACCTGTATTGGACGACAGTGAAACCCTTTCTCTTCAAGATGTCACCCTTAAGAGTCAACATTTCCACCTGCTGGTATCAGTGATTCTGGTCCCGGGAAAGACTAAATGGCTCCTTCATGGACAGGTTAAGAAGATCTGTGAACCAGGCCTAATGTAGCCAAAAAGATGAGATCAGGATGAGCTCAGCATTTTCCATCTCAATCATCCACAGGACCCTGGAAATCATGAGAATTGGAGGCAAAACGTAGGCCAGATGAAAGTTTCATTGCAAATGCTAGAGGATACTTTGTCTTGGTGCAAGACAGCTGAACCTTCCTGTTCTTGAGAGATGCCATGAGTTCTGCTCATGGAAGACCCCAGAGGTGGACTTTCTGTAGAAATACCTCTTGGTTGAGTTGCCAGTTTCTTGAGTCCAGCTCTTGATGACTTAAAAAGTCTGCTACTATGTTTTCCACACATGGATGTGGACAGCTGAGATGAATGGTACATGAGCTTCTGTCAGCTGAAGGAGTTCCCAAACCTCATATAGACTGATACAATCACATCAGATACAATCGCATCTGTTCTGACATGGTGGACCGTGACAAGCACCTCCAGAAACTCAGAGGAGACTTTATAAAACAGGGTTACAGTGCAACGATTATTGACAGTCAGATACAGAAAGCTACTCACATACCAAGAAAAGATCTGTTGAGCTACAAAGAACAGCATAAGGGAAACCGTGTGCCACTTGTTGTCACTTACTACCCCCAGGTTGAAGCTCTGCGCAAAATATCAAGAGAACGTCAAGCAACCTTACATACAGATGAAAGACTTAAGAACATATTTCCACAGCTTCCCTTACTGTCCTTCAGACAGCCTCCCAATTTAAAACAACTGATGGTAAGGCGTGCCCTGAACAAAAAAAACAAAACATGGCACATTACCCTGCCTACAAAGTAGGAGTAAAATCTGTGCACACATTTACACCACAGACAAGATACCCATACCGAACACCCAGTTACACCATAAGATCAACAGTAATTTCACCTGCAAATCATCCAATGTAATATATCTCATCATGTGTGCAAAATGCCCAACAGCTCCTTATGTGGGGGAAATGGGACAGAAATTACATAAGAGGTTTAATTCACACAGATCCAGCATTAACAACAAAAAGACAGAGACACCAGTGGGAGAACATTTTTGCCAAAGTGGGCACAGTGCCAGGGACATTAGACTGACGATACTGATGAGACAATTTTGCACTCAGCGGGACAAAAAATTATGGGAAGTAAAATTAATGCTACAATTTGACTCTTTGACTTATGGGCTGAATAGAGACAGAGAGTTTCTGTCACATTATCACACTGTGAATTAACTTTTACGACAGTCCCTCTGGGATCATAAATACCTGGACTCAGAGGAAGAATACAATTTAAATCACATCCTCTACCATTGACTGATCAAAGAATCAGTATCTGGACTAATGTTCTTTTCTGATTTCCATTATAAAAAATGTAATGTGTACTTGTATTTAAGAGAAAAGTTTTCATATTTATCTGTATAACATGCATGAGGAAGAGACCTAAGAAGTCTTGAAAGCTTGCATTTTAAATCTGTTTAGTTAGCCAATAAAGGTATCAACTTTACAAAATTTTTGACTCCTAGGATACATCTTGGAACGGAGCCTGTATCTTGTTTTCTGGCAGAAACACTCTGCCTTAAAGGGTGGCAAAATCTCATGTTCAAGAAATACAAAGTCCAAGAAGGCACCAGAGAGGACTTCTTGAGATTGAGACCAAAACAGGGTGCTCCAAGATGCAAACCCATTCTTGAACACGTGATGACAGAATGGTTTCTGAGTGAGTGAGTAAGTAAGGGGTTAAGGGAATCCCTTGGGAGCAGATATAGCCAGCCAGAGCTGCCATGATCTTTGTGGAAATCCTTTACACTGACGCTAGGCCAAAGAGAAGAGAGGTGAACTGCTAATGACTGTACTCAAAGGAAGAAGCGTAGGAAGCGCTGATGGTCTGAATGATTTGGGACATGGAGGTAAGTGTCCTGAAGATTTAGACAGAGGCTATGTCCTCCCCCAGGCATCAAAGGGATTCCGTCTTGAATTGTGTGGCTTCCATGTAACCAAGGATCTCTTTGAAGATAGGCCAGTCAATCAAATCTTGAGTGACGCACGGCAACAGATAAAGCTGAAGACATACCAGAGACTCTGGTGGAATCAAAGGCTGCTTCATTAAGATTTGCATAGACCTCCAAAATGTTTTCAAGCATAACAAGAAGTTTCTCCTTAGGAACATCCCCACAGATAGCCTCTGAGAGCTATTCGCCCCATATGGGTACCGTTCTGGTGTCCCCAGTGGTTGCAAAGTTCACCTTTAATAAGGAATCAGTCTGGTCTTTAAGGGCTGCAGTAACTGCCAATGTCTGAAAATAGTTTTTGGCTAGGCAAGATATTGGGTGATTAATCGCACGTGGGGAAGCTCACTGTGCTAAGGCCTCAGCTAAAAAAAGGATATAATTTGGAAATACATTATTAAGGTAGAGCCTCTTGTTTGGCGTCTTCAATTCCTCCAGAAAAATCTGCTCTGAGGTATTGTTGAGAGGAAATATTTCTAGCAACTGTGGAACATGTCCAATGAAGAATATCCCACATAAGAGGACAGAGAGACCTGAAAGGCCTCCAATCCCACTCTGATGTGTCCTTCCATTGAGGCGGGAGGGTGAACCTCATAGAAATTTCTAAAAGGCAAAGAAGAACCCATGCAGTCTTCCTCAGTATAATTCTCCTCATCCGTGAAATCACCAACTGAGAATGGCCCCTAAAGATGGGATCAATATATCTAGTGGGAGGCATAGGTGCCATGAGTGGAGAACCCCACTGACAGATGAAGGAGTGGAAGCAACAGAGTTTTGACTCAGACTGGCTCTTATTCAGCAGTGTTAGTGCCCTGGGAAGTAGTAGGGACCACAGTGCAAAAGGATCATAGAGTGCTAGAATATTCACTCAGAAGCCCAGTTTGACATAAGGAAAAATGAGCTAAAGGTTAAGATTTCTTGTCCACTACACAATTGGAGAATAGACCAGACCCTATGGAAGAGATTGACTTCCGCTCCTGGATCATGGTGGAGATAACCTCAGAAGAGAAACCCTTCTGATTCGGAATGGTGGTCTCAAGAGCCATGCTGTCAAAGCCAACCTCTCCCCATCATCATACCACAAGGGACCCTGGAGCAAAAGATCCGGCCTACATGGTAGATGAATTTGATACTGAATAGACAGATGGGCCAGGTCCGAATCTGGCACCTGCTGGATAAAGGGTGAGTCCTAATGGGGGGAGGAGGGTCATTATAGCTCCACTATTAGTTGTTTTAATCTGTTTTTAATGTTTTTGGCCTTCTTTGCGTTTCCTTAGAATAATCTTTTTGTAATGTAAATGTTTTAATGCCATATGTATAGGTTAGGTTTAGTACTCGCTCTAAATAGGGTACCTTGGCAAGGTGAGAGAGCTTAAACATATATTGGCGAATCTATGTGACTAAAACCCTTATCATAATTATTATTTTTTTATAATATTATAGCACCCTTATGAAATAGGCTCATTACAGGGTTTTTAATTTATATCACCAGTATGGAGCAGCACATTTTTGTTTTTGTTTTTCAATAATTTGAGTTTTCCCCTTAAATAAAGGGTCAACCTGTTTGAAGGTAGGCATAGGTTTCCAAAAATGGAGAACCCCCTGAACTGAAGAGGGGATTTGAGCCACTAAATAGAGTAGTGTTTTAAACTATGCAGTCTCTTGTTCGGTGCTGGAAGGGCCTGGTGGTGTAGTAGGGGCCACAGAACATGAAGCCCAGAATATTCACTTGGAAGCCCTGTGTGGCATGAGGACTAGTGGGTGAGGGGAGTAAGGAAGCCTCTGAATCCTTATTCTTGGATTTCCCCCGTATGCCCATTAGTGTTAGACATTTCCCTGAGAATGAGTCCAAAGTCTAGTAAAACTAGATTAAATGTTCCCAGAATAAAGATAAAACCAGAAATGCCAAGAAAATGCATCAATCTGGTACACAAAGAGTTAATCTGGAAAAGTTGAGCAAGAAGGAGTCAGCCTCTGCATAGGATAAGCAAGAGATAAGCAAGACGGCCAACAGAAGTGAGACAACCAATCAGAAGAAAGCCTAAAAACAGGCATTATAGGAACTGTAGTATTTTCCGTTGTTGTTGCCTAGCAATATCTTTTACTCCACTGGCGGGCTGCCGACTGCTCCCTGAACACAAAGAAAGTGGCCCGGGTGAGGGGGCATGAGGACACAAGACGATAGAGCCCTGCCTGCCAGTTGTAGCCCAGAAGGTTGTAGAGACACGTCCCAGACAATTTTCCCCATAGAAGTCAATGGAGCAAAGGTGGTCATGGGTGGTTCTTAAAGGAGCCACCTCACTTAAATCAATCTTAGTTAAAGAATGCAGAAAAAATCCCAAAACCCACAGGGACAACCTGGGGGAGTGAAAAAAAGAAAACCCAAGCAGTGGGGGAGCAGAAATAAATAAATGGACATACAGTGGACCAATGCGCTCAAAGGGTTACTTACCAATCTTATTTATTCAGGCTACCATCAGAGGAGAGGACAAAATCTCTGACAGACTTAGCTATGAGGAATAGACTTGTCATAACAAAGCACCTGTGAACTGACCAATCTAACTCCAGGGAATCCAAGTGATAGTAGCCCATCTAGGGACTATACAGCCCCATATGTAACAAAAAAATCATAAAAACCTAAGAAAAAATAACAGGATGGCCACTACATCTCAATCTGCTTCACAGGAAACATGAATTCTGGGAGTTTATAGGCAGGAGGTTGAGGTGAAGGAGGAGGGAGTCTCCACCTCAAACACCCTGTCTTTTGTGATGTGCCCTGCCCACCAGGAGGGAGCACTCAACTCTTGGAACTTGTGTCCCATATTGGACGTAAGAGAAACACATTACAAGGAGTAATTTACATAATTCCAAATTAGTGTCCAGAATATGGCATAAACTGAGTTATTTCTGAGGAAAAAAAGATTGCATCAAAATATGTGATAACCAAAATTTTTTAAATATATAGTCACAAAAGGTCACCACTTACATTGATATGAAGTTTCAGATTCTCATGAAGCAAAAAACCAATTTGAATTGCATCTTCTTTTATATTGGTTATAATGCACAACTGGTGGGCAATCCGTTCTGTAAGAGAAAAAAAAAAAACGATGACTAGCTTTTAACTGAAAAAAAGACAGATACCATATTAAAGCATTTTATCTTTGTTGAAGTGGCAACAATCAATTGATACTGTGGCTGATTTACTATGAAGAAACTGATACATTCTGGAGTAAGCAAACTGTACTGCAGTGAACAAATAAAAATTCCCAATGATTTAAAGGGTAATAATCACATTTTACTGTCTGCTCCTAGCAAAGAAGAGTTAATATAAAGGCAGGGTCTGTGCAGCTCCCAAAAAGCTACTACTAACCATCAGGGAAGTTAAAAAACTCACCCCCTTGGTTGGCAGAATGGCTGGACACAACTTGGAAGTTTGTGGCTCACAGAGTTGAGAGCCCCACTGTACAAACTGCTAAGGTCAGGATAGAAAGCCCACCCATAGCAGTTTATAGGGACTGTTGGGATGTGTACCACGCAACTCTAACTGCAAGACTCCATCATAGCATCATAGTGTGAACAAATAAACACCTTTGCACTTTAACCCCATTGAATTCCAGAGTGGTCTCCAAAGCCATGTGTTGAGACCACTGTAGCATTCAAGGAGTTAAAGTCACATTTTAAATCAATGATAATTTTGCTACATTGTGCAGCATCAAAATAGCTACTATCAGCTGTTTTGGGGTTTAAAAATAACCCCAGTGGCTAGAAGTTGTGCTGGACCAAACAGATAAAGTCTGAGACTGCAGTCCTGGTCTTCACTTTCCACCAAGCTATTCCAATAGACAGCACCAGTCAAGAATCAGTTCTACAGTAGAATGTCCAGAATTCCATCAGTTCTACAGTATAACTTCCAGAACTTCTATTTGTTCTACAGTGGAACTTCCAAAAATGACTTAGAAGTTGCCCGACTCCTGACTCTGCTATTCAAACGAAGAATAGGACTGTGCAGTGTAGCCCTAGCTAGTTCAATAAATGCCAGTCTAGAGTAAATTTGACTATCCCAGCTGGAATATATTCAATTGGGTATGAATAAGCATGCACATTTATTGTATTTTCTAAGAAAAATAAATAATTTAAAGTTGCCTGGTTTTGCTATTCAGCTGTAGCCAACATGGTCGTTTTTTAAACAACCTGAAAATATAACAGTGGAAGTTATAGTCAGAACAATCAAATATTTAAATATTGTCTGTTCTTTGTTAATTGCCTATTTATTAAATTGAAAAAAGTGTATCAATGGAATGTGTAGTAGAACCAACACTCTTAGCCAACCAAAGGCTTAATAATTACCTTTGATTGGCAAACAGGAGGGATAACATCACCCCAACATCAATTGTGGCAGAAACAAAAATATAATCATCAACAGACAGTTCCTAATCCTTCAAAAAACTTCAAAAGTGTCAGTCTGTACCCCCCAACCCCCAAGTGGCAATATTTATACCCCACTAAAGTTAACGATGGTAACAGACAGTTTTTCTCAACTCCAATAGTGGCTCATTTTACCCTTTTAAAGTTGCATCCTGGCAGACAGGAGGGATGACCAAAAACACTGCAGATTGTGGATAAAGGCACTGTTGCCATTTCTATTTGCCAGGGGCAGACTGGCAGACTAAAATGGCAATATAGAATAAGAAGTACATAAATACATATATATATATATATATATATATATATATACACACACACAGAGACCAAGAATAACATTATATCAGGAGCAGTATCAACACTCATATATACATGTCTATTAACTACTTCTGTTCAACTGTTCATTATTATCATTTTAGCTATATCTGACTATATTATCTCCAGCAGGTCTGAAACGAAGGACCTACCTTCTTACAGTGCTCTCTGGGTGGACAGTCTCTTAGTTTCCAGAACTGCTGGAGCCAGTATTGTGAGGCTGCATATCCATGATAACTCCTGCATTTCTGGAAAGTAAGAACTACCACTTTACAGTGCCTATTAGATTTCAGAACTATTAGATTACACCTGGCAGAACTGAGGAGCCTTGTGGTTTAGGCAAGAGACCATGAGACCAACCTTTGAAAACCCCCAACTGCGGGTGATCAAATTGAATATGCTGTAATTGAGCTCTCAATTTCTGAGATACAGTTGTTGGTGACTAAGAAGGTCTGCCACTACATTTCATTTGTCTGGATTATGAACCACAGCAAGGGCTGGCAGATGAGACTTGGCCCATTGGAGAATCTTCCAAGCCTTGGCCCAGGCTGACACTCTTCTGGTTTATCCTTGGAGTCTGAGGTAACAGATTGTGATCACTTTGTCAGACTGAATCCTCAAATTGAAGTTCTAACAGGGGATGAGACCAGTGGAGAAGTGCTAGGCTGATCTTTTGTAAGACTAGGACATTGATGGTAAGGGGACTCTCCTTCTGGGTCCAAAGGTCCTGGGCCATCAGAGAACCCAATGTAGCACCCCAGCCTAACATACTAGACAGATTAGAGTGAGTACTGGTCCAATTTCTGAATATGTACAGTTCCATACAAGGGAGTTGCAGCTGGACAAAGACACAAACTAGGTAACCCAATACCTTCATGTACTCCCTGCTCCATCCTCAACAGCCAGGATATTGCCTAAATCACCTGAAGGGACAAGGACTGAATCTTGGTATCTGTAATTCAAACTATAGGTATTCAATCTATGACTATAAAATGAAGGACCTGGGGAGAAACTAAAGAAGTGTTTTTGAGGTTGAGTACCCAGCTGTGCTGTTTCAGAAGAGAGACACACTCCTAAATTTGAGTGCACAGAGCCACCTCTAAAGGAGCCTTGAGTAAAGAGTTGTCTAGATAAGAGTCAAGGAGATCCCTTGAACACAGATGTGATCTGACAAGGCAGACATGATTTTTGTGAAGACCCTCAGAGTGGATGCTAGACAAAAAGGAAGGGAAGTGAACTGAAAATGACTGTCTTGAAAAACAAAGTGCAGGAATCACTGATGATCCGTGTGGATCGGGACATACAGGTAAGTGTCCCATAGGTCTAGGGAGGCAAGAAACTCCCCTGGACACATAGTCACAATGGCACAGAACAAAGACTCCATGGTTGATGCACTTTAAGTCCAGCTTTTAGGGGACTATGGAAAGCTTTGAGTAGAATCCAGTGAAGCTCTCCTGTAGAGGAACAGGGGTTAACAACTATAACAACCGTGTCTAGAAATAGAAGGCCCTGATCCAGATCCTGACGAACTACAGGAAAGGGGAAGGTATTGGAAGTCTATGTGGTACCCTTTCTGAAATTACCCACAAAGCCCACTGAGTCATCACTGAAATCAGCTGCATGTCTTGGAAAAAGAAGAGGCGACCCCATATGGGCAGAGACAGACCAGGACCCCGTTAGTCATGCGCAGGTGGACTTGTCAGTCTTAGGCTTCTGAAAAGTCTTCTTGCCTGTTCAAACCTGTTTAAGTTTTGAGGGAGGTTGCCCCTGAGGGTCTTCAGGGGTTCAACCCAGGGGGCATAACCAAACTGGCATGGGTAACGAAAGCCATATGTTTTCTTAGGAAAAAAGGACCACTTTGGAGACACTTAAGTTGGCAATGTACTCTTGCCACAAGTAGCATGGTGGAGATATTCTATAAGTCAGGGCCGAACAATTTTTTTCACACAAAGGGAAGAGAAACCAGGGATTTTGTAGAAAATTGGTAAACCAAATAGATCTTGAGCAACAGAAAAAAAAACAAGGTTTTCCTGAAGAACCTGGCAGCATCAAAAAACATTTCTTTAAGGTAGGCAATCACTTCAAGGACCCTGAAAGAAGCACCAACAGTACATCCTTGGGAACATTCACTTGTATGGATCCAAAAGTTGTTCGCCCCAGATAGCCATAACTGTAGTGACTCAGGCGGAAGCAAAAATGAGTTGAAGTGCAGCACCCATGGCTGCAAATTTTAACTTAAAGCAGAACTTTCAGATAATAGCAAGCCGCCATGCATTCATTAAATGCATGGCGACTAGCTTGAAAATAGAAGTCTTACCGTAAAAAACTAGATGTGTATAAAGGAATCTGTCCCATTTCGGGACTGACAGGCAGGTTAGTGCAGTCTGTGCGCCTGCGCCGTCAGTCCCTTCCGGTGACCATATGGTGCAAAGCAGTCTACTCAATGGAGACCAGGACTGACGGCGCAGGTGCACAGACAAGATGTCTGTGCTCTAGACAGGGTTCCAATCTCCAAACAGGACGGATTCCTTTAGACACATCTATTTTTTTACGGTAAGACATCTATTTTCAAGCTAGTCATCATGCATTTAATGAATGCATGGCGACTTGCTAGTATCTGAAAGTTCTGCTTTAAGGAAATAATCCAAGATTTCATCTGCTTGATATTTAAGGGCAACAGCATCTGAAAGAGGCAGGGTGGTGTTCTTTGGAAGGCGAGACATTAGGAGATCAACTGCATGGGGAAGCTCGCTGCATAAAAGTACCATAAGAGTACCATTAATTGGGTAATAATAACATCTATTATTTCAGCTGCCGATTTGGTTAATTTCAAGAGCGTGCACTGAAAGCACTTTGAGTCCCACTGGGAGAAAGGCGCTATATAAATACTAGTTATTATTATTATTATTATTATTATTATAAAAGACCTGAAAAAGGATACAAATTAGGAATGCTCCTGTTAAGAAAAAATCATCTGACAGGCATCTTTCATTCTTCTAGGAGAACCTGGTCTAAAGAATGATGACGAGGAAACATAGGTACCTCATTTTTGCATATGGTGAAGAAGAACAGGAGTTGGAGGTCTCTAAGGCTTGAAGGGTCTCCAGGACCTCCCAAATAATCCCCTCAGCTCATCCCCATAGACATCCCCCAATGACAGAAATGAATCCAAGTAATCCCAATCCATCTCCCATTCCTCAGCACAGAACTTACAAACAATGTGTGAATGACCCCCAAATACAGGGCTTAAGTGCTCGATGGGGAGTGTAGGGTGTCCCACAGACCAAGATCTTAGGACGCATTGAGTAGATTAAGGTGACTAAAGAAATAAGAGCCTTAAACCAATCTTCATGTTCAGCAGAAGATGGCTCTGGAGGTGGTGTAGGGGCCACAGTCCAGCATGAGGAGCAATGGGTTAAAGGAGTTATGGGGATGCCACTATCATTAGCTTTGGAATTGCCAATGTTTCCTTTGGGTTCTGACAAGGTCAAAAATAAAAACAAGAAAGAAGACAAAGAATAGTCTAAATAGCAGCAAATTAAGAGAAAAGTACTTAAAGTGATAGTAATGTTTCACAAAAAAGCAGCTCCGATTAATCTTCATAGTATTTGGGCCATGGAGAGTGTTATTTCAATACTGTCAGAGTTGTAGTTCAAGAGTAATTGAATAATAAAATATCCCCATTCCACCCCTTTTACCTAGTGTAAGCCGCCTCCCCTCTTGACCGGACAGGTCGCAGAGAGGGGCAATCGTCTTACTGTGAAAAGAAAAACCCTTCCCCCCTCGACAGGTTTTTCCTTATGTTCACTGAATATTGTCCCTTGCTGCGATCCATCTGTACAGTCTTGCTGCTCTGAGGTGAGCAGTGTTACATCAGTAAAATGGGCGTGAGGGGGATACTTTATCATTAAATTGCTCTTGAACTACAAATCTGACAGTATTGAAATAACACTCTCCATGGCCCAAATACTATGAAGATTAATCTGAGCTGCTTTCATTGTGAAACGTTACTATTCCTTTAAACGTATATGTAAACGTAGTCATCTAACAGCAGGGGGTTAAACTGGTAGGAAGGAGAAACTAGCCTCTGTGCAGTGTGTGCCAAGCAATAAAGAAGAAAACCCAGGAAACAGGGAATTCTGGGGACTGCAGTCTTTTCTCGAGGCAACTCTGAACCTCCTGGAGGTGAGACATGCCCCATGCATGCTAGGTGTGTAAATCCAAAATGGCCACCTTGCGCGCACCCAGACTTGAAGGGGCCACGTTATAACTTCAGTAAAAGAATAAAAAGAAATGAAGTAATAGATTAGAATGCAAATCAGGGAGAATACCACATTGTGGTGGATGCCAGTGAAGCAGGGATACAATACAGGACTGTAGCATTCAAGTGGTTAATTCTCCTGTAGCTAGGGTGACCACATGTCCCTGATTGCCAGGGACAGTCCCGGAATTTACGTGTGTGTCCCATGTCTCTGGCAGCCCCCATCAGGGACAATAAAAAGTCCCTGAATAAAGAATCAAAACACTAGAAACAGAATTTCCTACTGCCTACTGTGATACAAATTGATATCTCTGCTGGGCTACAAGAAAATGGCTTCTAGACAGAGCCCTAAGCACTAGAGACAGAACTGAGCCTTGATCCTGACTTGAAACAGGAGCTGCAGTGCAATTTTCTTGTAGTGTAATACTAGTCTAAGGCTTTTGGCCTGATGTATATTATCCTGTAGTCCACCAGAGACAGTGCTTCCTATCACAGCAGTCAATGGACAGTTCTCCCTCTAGTGTTTAAAACTCTGTGGTGCTCCAGATAAAGAACAATTTGTGCACTGATGTCCAGTGATGTATACTGACCTCGCCTACATAGCTGCCCTAGAGCTGGAGAGAAGTACTCTCCTCACCATACTGTCCCTGAATGGCAGAATGGAAATGTGGTCACCCTACCTGTAGCTTCAGTCTTCAGGCTCCCTTTAAAATAGAGAATGGAGTTTCAATGAAACTCTATAGTGAAGTAAAGATCAGAAACTCAAGTCAACCTCAACATGTTTAATGTCCTGAAAATTAATCTGTGAATCCATAAATAAGAGCATACCTAATAGGGGATTATACAGCCACATATACTAAGATAAAAACAAACAAGATGATTAAAAGAGCAGTGCCCATACACCATTCTTATGTGGGAGGTCACTTAAAACTGAATGTAGAAGGCAGGGGTAAAGTGTAGGGAAAGAGGAAGTCTCTGCCCCAGATATCTTCTTTAGAAGTGTCCTGCCCTCCTGGAGGAGGGGACTTTACTCATGGTTCCTGTGTTTCACATTGTATGACCGAAAAGAGTTTTTACAAAATCCAATTATGCTACATCAACGGCAATACCCCTATCCAAGTTAACATTTAGCCTTTCAAGGAATTCAAGTAAATTAGTTTAACAATCTATTCTTTATAAAACCCTGCTGACCCTTACTAATAATGTTTTCACATAGTCATGGACCACATTAGTTAGTAACCTTTTTAATATCTTATCCACTACAGAAGTCAAACTCAAAAGTCAATAATTTCCAGGTTTAGGTTGTGCCCCCTTTTTGGATAATGGTACTACATTTGTTTTCCTTCAGTCACAGGCCACTATGCCTGATGAGTGTGAATCAAAAGATATTAAGCATAATGGTCTTGCTATAACCTGACTAAGCTCCTTAAGTAACCATGTGTGTATGCTATAAGGTTCTAGTGCTTTATTCACCATAATCTTTTAGTGTCCCTTTAGGACTTTGTCCTCAGTAAGCCAAGTATGTGATTGTGCAAATGCTGTGATTCTCCCTGTTTGCCCAAAGCCTGTCTTGTATATACACAGAAAAATATTTTGTACAGTCTCAGCCATTGCAAAATACTCACATATTAATCAACATGTCTCATCTTTAAGGGTCCCAAAATGAAACCTCTTGAAATGTATATACTTGTAGAATTCCAGAGCAAACAAATTGCACCATGGGGACACATAAAATGTTCCCAAATTTCCATTAATTTAAATGGGTATTTAACCCCTTGAATGCTAGAGAAGTCAGTCTCCAATACATTGCTTCACAATGAGCTGGAGACCTTTCTAAAACTCACTAGGTATAAACCCTGTTTAAATCAATGGAAAAGTTGTATGTGTCTACTATTGTGCAGTTGGTTTGGCTGAGAATTGCTTCTTCTTGCTTTTATATATAAGGAGCAATGTGTCTTGGAAAATGATACATCATAATCAGTCATTATTACATTTGATCCTTTGAGTTCCAGAGTGGTGTATAATACATTTGTCTCAAACTCAAATGCATCACAGAAAACTACCAAAGGTGAACAGCCCACAGACCTTAAAGTTCCCACTATAATGTTCTTGCTACTGTGCTGTTTGAAATAATAATGATGTATGTGAAACAATAATGAGCTGCAGCCTGTTCAAGGCGCCCCTGCACAGTCTGGAATTTCCAGGTTCCTCACATTTCTTCTGACATTTTTCACTGCCATAATTAAAAAAATACATTTATTCTTAGGTCCCGTGGTCAAAAAGACAAAAAAAGAAGAACAAAAATTGAGTTCTACTACTTAAAAATATCCATAGATATATGCTGGAAACTCAAGCATTGCTTTGTAATGCACTGGAAAGTTTTCTATTGTGGAAAAAGAAAAGGAATGAAACAGCGAGCTCCTACCAATGTCCTCTGAATGGGAATATATGAAAAATCTGGTTATGACCAATAATACACAACAGTCCAATGGAAGCCGTTCTCAGAGTTGCATCATCATCTGTGGTGTCTACAATGGCACATTCACACTCTAATGCACATACAATGAGAAAAGTGCAAAACATCTAAAAGCAATCAGTAAATATAAGGAAACACAATCACTATAATCTATTGCACTTACAAGATGGATTCTTACCAGAAAGCCAACATATACTTAGAAGGAGTGATATAGATTTTCTGCAGTACAGAACCTTTCACACCTGAAATGGTCATTCAGCATAAACGTTCCTCATATCCATGGTGTTCTGCCTCGGTGTTCTTGAATAGGGTGACCTTGAATATAAGAATACACAAGACCTCTAAGTGCAACTCTGTGAGCCAAAAGGTTTCTTATAGCAGCTCCCAAAATAAATGATCCACTGACGAAGTGAGGTTAACCTCACAAAAAGCTATGGGAAATAAAGTATATTTTTTCATCATCCGGTGTGGTCAGCTATCCAGTGGGTATATCTAAGACCTCTGAGGTGAGTGCATTTCTTTTGGGGGTCTCTATAAGAACCCTTTTAGCTCGCAGTGTTGCACTTAGAGGGCTTGTTTATTCTTATATTCAAGGACACCCTATTCAAGAACACCCTGGATATGAGGAACGTTTATACTGATGACAACTTCAGATGTGAAGGGTTCTAAACCACAGAAAATCTATATCACAGCCCTATGTGGGATTTCTGGTACGAATCCATCTTGTAAGTGCATTAGATTACAGTGATTGTGTTTCCTGATATTCACTAACTCTCAGATGTTCTGAGCTTTTCTCCATTTCTTGTTACAACCTTTCTATAGTGCAACATATTAAAATGCACAGTTACATTAATAGAAATGTTCCCTTCTCCCCTAAAGTACAGTTCACGTGCTCCATAATTTCTCCTCTTTAGCTTACTGAATACAGCCCTTAGGACCTTAAATAAAAATAAAAGAGTAGCAGTTCTTATGCAAACCAACTGCCACATAGGGGAGAAATAACAATTACCCAAACTTCCACTGCAATGTGATGGATACCTCACTAGCGTTTAAGGGGTTAAAAGCCCTGGGAATGTTCATGTGTTCCCATATGGTGCAGTTTCTGTGCCCAGAACTGTACCACTTACCTTTGTGTATATGGCACAGAAATTATAAGAAGAATTAAGACCAGACACAATATGAAATGACAATATTACCCTTGTAGTTCAGCAATATTAATACAGAAACTGTATGCGTTTGTTTTCGTTTTAATAAATGTCTCACTCTATTAAGCAAAACTCAGATTTTTCTTAACCAAGCTGAGCTTTAATCAAACTGACAAAATGACTAATAGCCATAATCATTCACGCATAGCATCGCTATCAACTACCAGATTTTTCTCAGGCTCAATGAAATTTGATGCCAATTACAAATGAATGGAAAATAGTAAATACTGTATCTGATACCTTAATAGCATATACTTTCGAACAAAAATAACTGCCTCAAGACAAGTTACACATTTGTTGATGTGCCTTCTGACTAATTCAACTTTGCAAGCTACATTAAAAAGACCAGACCTTAGTTCCCCCAGGAACATGGTAAACTGTACCAGATAATACAAGCACCGTAACCCTTCAAGGACCAGACAGCTGTTCACTGCATTGCTTGAAGTCTTATACAACTGTTTGGTCCTTAAAATGTTAAAGGGCAACTGGTAGGGATGAGAAAAAGTTTGAATTTCCTCTTTGTAGGAATATCCAGACAAATAACTTTGCCTTCCTGGGAAATATCCATCAAACAGAAATGCAGGCGAATTCTACATCCATAAGATAAGATCTTGTCGGCTATGTATTACCATACGGAGTTCCAACGTTCCTGAAATTGCATTATGTCAACGGTACACCACACAAATCATCAAGCATACATCCAAGAATTCGCTCACATTCTCCCCTTTCTGCTCAGAGGAGGGTAGAAAGGGGGCTTCCTGTGGGTATTCCAGTCAGAGGAGGGTAGAAAGGGGGCTTCCTGTGGGTATTCCAGTCAGAGGTGGGTAGAAAGGGGGCTTCCTGTGGGTTTTCCAGTCAGAGGTGGAAGCCCAGTTCTCCACGGATTTCTACTCATGGTGGAAATTTCTGCATATTCTTTGGAATTAGACCCTAGGTAGAGGCATGTTTTTATTTAGCATAAGGCCCTACCTAGATAGCAGTCAATTCTCTCTTTCATATATATATATATATATATATATATATATATATATAGATAGATATAGATAGATATAGATAGATATATAGATATAGATATATATTATATATTGTATACACATTTCATCTATATTATAGATTACTAGTGTAAAAGCCCATGTACACGGGCCAAGGTCCGGACGATGTTAAGAGGCTGGTCCTGCTCTGCGTCCTGCCGCCGACACAGTCATGCACTGTAGACACTGGCCAAAAGCACAGAATGCTCCCTGCACAGAACTCCCAGCATTCCTACACCTCCCAGCATTCTGTGCTCCCAGCATTCCGTGCATTCAGGCAGTCTCTACTTTGCATGACGGCTTCTGACGAACTTCCTAGCCAATTATTATATAGGATTGCTAGTTGTTTGAGGTTACAGTCTGATAAATAGACCAATATGAGCCATTAAGGTATACTGTAGTCCATTAGTTATTATGAGGACAGGTGACAAGGGAAATTTTCAGTTAAGATTATTATAAACAAGAAACTGCAGATATTGTGTGAAAAATATTTAGATAGATACGGTAAGTAATTACACATGGCCGGAAGGTGACAGTAACATTGCTACCATGTGACCACAACAGAAAATTAACCCCATTTGATTATTGGCTCTTATTCTATTTATGGGCACCAAGGTCAGACCCGTTAATATTGTGAGCACTGGTCTTTCTTTCTCTTCTTCTCGCTCTCTATCTACATATATTCTTATACAGGACCCAACACTTTAAATGACAGGGAGCACTGTCAGTCATGACAAACCTCCCTGTCAGCCATCAGGAGACTAACTCAGACTGTTGGTAAAAGCCAAGAGTCACCCTACAGTGCTGAAAGTAGATTAGCATCCCTCACTGTACAGTTAACCTATCATGAACAATCACAACACAAACTACACAAGGAGCACAGTCAGTGTTCTCCATTGCATGTGTGTATTCCATTGTGCAACCCTGGCTTTCAGAAAAATAGTCTGGCTTTTCTTCTGACTGCCGGAATCGAGTTTCAACAGAAAGAAGTGACCTCTGCTGAACCTTTCATTTCATTCACCAATCACATTTAGAAGAATAAGGGTATGACAAGTGGTGAGCTCTGTATTTGTTAAGGGTGTTAAACCCAGCAGGTCTTGCTGTTAGTTTGGGGAGTATAATGGTGCTCATCTCCCTACTGGTAAAGCTGCATATTGCACTTATAAAGCATTTGGGTGGCCCAAAACACAAGTCTCCTGCAAACTTGGCAACTACCCTGGGCATGACCCAGACTGAGACAGCAGCTGTTGCTGACATACCACACCATTGTGAATATGTGTTTTGGGTTGTTTTTTTTTTTTTGTTGTTTTTTTTTTTTTTTTTTAGATGTTAGTGAGACAGATTTGAGGGAGGGTTGTAAAAGTCCATTGGTGTTAATGATGAGGGTCCTATATTTGTTTTATGTTGTGGGGCTCAGAAGGCACTGAACCTGTTTCAGAGTAGAGTTTTGCACAATGCATTGGGGTTAAGTAACAATGAATCTAAAAAGTGAAGAGGAGAAAGCTTACATGTTTCAGGCAAAGCATTCCCCGCTGGAAGATTTAATCATGTGTGTATTTTACTGAGAGTGGTGACAGTACCACTAGTTCTTTAGTTTACAAAAACAATTATGAGATTAAATGTGTACTTCATGCTTTATTACACACCCACGCACACATATACACATAATTTTCCTGACATTGCAGGAGTCTTCGCTTAAAAAAAAAATGATTTTAAATTCAGAAGCTTCTTTTAACTTTCAACTCTCTGGGACAATATGGGGGCACACAGTACATGGCAGCGTCATTTCCCACTTGTTACATGAATAGTTTTGAGAACCTTTATGAGAAGGCATCTACATCTTTAGACACAGGAGATACCTCAATGATATCTTCCTACTGTGGACAGGAGACTCTGACACCCTTAAGTGGTTCATTAGCAAATTCAACAATGAACATGAACACATCAGACTGACTTAGTCTTAGAGTACCACCACTGTAGCCTTCCTTGACTTCAGGATCAATAAACATTAAACAGGACCGACAATTTCAATATATCATAAACACTGAGAGGAACAAATTGTTATGAGATAACAGCCACCATCCACCTCAAATTAAAAATAGATTTCTCTATTCCAAAATGTTAAGGTTCATCCGAACTGAAGGTGATCCATTATACATTCAGTCTATCCTGAAAAGTAAGGGCTAAAAAGAGGATAATCTCTGTCTCTGATTAATAACTATATTAAGAATGTATCCAGGCTTAACAGGATGACATGTTTTCCATACTCTCTGTAAAAAATGAAAATTGAACAATTACACTTTGTAACAGACTATTCAAATGCTTCTTCAAATTTCAGAAAAATGGTTATAAATGAATGCTAAAGATTGCCCTTAAGAATCCCCCCACCACCATGTTCTGTAACAAACATGGCTCTGAGTCCATAGGCCTACCAATCAAATCTCACCCAGTCATTGTTCACTACATCCATCTAGACACATTAAAGTGTTAGTAATGTCTAAAAAAAGTTTTTTTGCATTTAGAAGAGCTTAAAAAGCTCTTAAAAATGCCTTTCACTTACCACCACACTGGAAGAGAAATTCAAATTAAAGATAGACTGACTACCACCAGCCAATATGTTATCTATATGATAGCTTACCCTTGTAGGCTAGCCTATATTGGAAAAACCTAAACAACATTTCTTGAAAGGGCTGCACAACACAGAATGGCAATCAAAACGTGCTGGAATTAAAACAGAGAGCATCTAATAAATCTACATCCAGCACCAGAGGCATTGATCAACCTGTTACAATATACATTTTAGAAAGAAAAAAAAAGGATAGACTATATATGCTCAGGTAGGTAAGGGTGGTAATCGCAAGAAAATATACTTACATTTAAGGCACAATTAATACATTGGTTAGATCTTATGACATCTAAAAGTTTAAGTGAACATTTATCTTTACTGTGTTTCCTTTGAGGTTACACATGTTAGTGATGGTGTGGTGTAAAGCAGGCAATTATTATTCAATTAAACAGAACAGTTAAATTGAGGTAAATAAATAATGGTTTAATTAATTAATTTCACTGGGAATAATGGATATAAAAACATTAAATTAGTGAATGTTTTAATTATTATTAATACTGCACAAGATTAATACGGAACTGGTCAAGCAGATTGAGCAAGAGTTAAAATTATGAAAAGGGAAAAAGTGCCCAATACTGACAGTACAGAATTTAGATATTTAGTGGGAAGTGGTGCCTAGTAATTTTCGTCATTATGAAATGTTCATAACTGACTGACTAACATGCAGATGCATTCAAGTTATATATATATATATATATATATATATATATATTTGTTTTATTGTAAACATTTTCATATTATTTAAGACAGTTTATTAAAGTAACACTTCCTGAATTATAATCACAGACATCACAGGCGAAAGACACCAGAAAAAAATGTTGTTCCCGCAAGCTATCACAAGTGTGAAACCTGAACAGCCAGACTGGGGAAGATATAGGGTGATTAGTGACCCTACAATACCCACCACATGTAGATTCAAGCTGGCAAATGAGCACATCTCTTATTTTCTAGCTTGTTTTTTATTTGGATACAATTTGGTCTGGTGATTTGTTTATTTTGTACAAAATAATTAAGACGAAATGTGTGTAAGTTTTACATGTTACTGAACATTGGACTGTGGGGAGATTTACTAAGTGGTGATAAAGAGCTGATAACTGGAAATGACTTCTCCGGTTTATCACTTCTCCAAATCCTATGTTCTTCTAGGGAGCCCATGCACTAAGTTTTCTTGGAGACCATTGTAAATAAGCTCCATACAATAACATAAGAACTAGAGAAGTGATAAACTGGATAAGTTATCTCCACTTTAACAATGCTAAGTGAATCTCCCCCAATGAGATTAACACCTCCTAGGTAAGACTACATTTTTCAGAATTATGGTAGAATACCTGGGGGGTGATTCGCTAAGAGGTGATAAAGAGGTGATAAAGGGCCATATGTTCAAAGTAGTAGTGAAATAACTTTTGTCGTCTGTAACAACTTTTCAAATTACAGTGTCGTTGGGCTCATTAATATTTTCAGAGAGTGTCGGTTGTGTTTGGAAATATGTTGGTTGTCCCTCCACTTTTTTCTTAACGTACAACTTTTGTCTTTTGCAAGACATTTTTTTGTCGTTAGTTACGACAAATTTTCCTTCCCTCTATATGACACTGGAGAATAGTTTGTCCACTCCCTTTCCCCACCCCTTTGACTGGCAATTCTGGAGTTCTAGAAAATATGTCGTTCATGCATACAACTACTTATTTTTGGCGTTCATACAGCGTTCATACAGCATTTTTTTGTCGTTATCCCTTTGAACATATGGCCCAAAGTGGAGATGATTTCTCCAGTTTATCACTTCTCCAGTTCCTGTGTTCTTTTATAGAACATATGCACTAAGATCTCCAAAGCTGAAGAAATCTTAGTGCCTAGGCTGCATAGAATAACATAGGAATTGGAGAAGCAATAAACTGGAGTGGTCATCTCCACTTTATCACTGCTCAGTGAATCTCCCCCCTGGTATTAAGTATCAGTTTACACCAAAATATTGATACAAGTCTGTCTATGAAGATTATTAATGTTCACATTCCTTTTTTTCAACCCCGGACGGCTCTGCAGCATTTCCTTTTCTAATAGTGGGGGAACTACATTTGCAAGCAGTCACCATATTTTTATGTTTTGTATTGGTGATGTTTATCATAAGTTCTTACAGCATACAGCAATTTGTAGAAATTCAAACTGATTAATTTTGTTAATGGCGTAATTTATTTTCTTATTTTTTTTCTTAACACCTTAACAACCGACCATGCAGGCACGCGGTGGTCACTAAAGGACCACGGAGCTTTTTTTTTTATTTTCAATTCTGGACTCCCAGAACGGCGTCCAGTCGTGGGGGGGAGCCTGGAATTCCATGACGGTCATAGTACGTCATGGGTCGTTAAATATGACCGTCAAGGGTCGTTAAGGGGTTAAAGAATTCACGTCACACATTTATCCTTTACTTCCACATTTTCCCTTCTTCATACAACAATCGCAGCACCACATCCCACTATATCTCTTCTTTTAGTAGGCCTTTTTTTGTTTTGTACCTGTAGATACATATATATTATATCATTACCACTGCTTACATGTTACTTACCTGCCTATCACTATATTTCTAGACCTGGGAATTTAAGAGAGCAATATCACCCTCTAAGGTAGTTTTGATAATAACTCTCAGTTGCAGCCAAAACACTGACCAATAAAACACCTATTTTACTTTCATGAAAACCATCTGAGTGTCAGTCCATTTTGATCTATGCATTTATTATTATTATTCTAATTAAAATTTTTTTACAATACATTACAATTGTGATTAAAAAGTGTTACCGTTTCAGTAATTTACTAGGGAGAAATGTAGTTCATGACTCAACTACTCTATATACAAAAATTGTAGTTTTGACACCAGCTAGTACTGCTGCTAACAGGGGTGTTTTTGGCATGGGTTGGACTTGATGGGCGCATGTCTTTTTTCAGCCTCGTTAACTATGTTACTATGTAACAGTTTTATTGAAAAAGCTTGAGGAATACCCTTGTTTTAGTCAGCAAGAAAACCTGTATAACATTTTTTTCATAAACACTTTAATGCTGTTTTAATTTCCGTGCATTATGATATTTCTCATGAATCTACATGGTTAGTCATTATAATTTATTAAACATGCCACAATGTGATTTTAAAAATGGAAACAAATGTTTCGTTGATAAGACTTGAGAACCACAAAAGACAAAGAGGAAAGCACTTTAATCCCTTCTTTGATACAGTGTACCATAGGTGTAACATTTAAAGTGGGAGAAGAGTGAAAGTGTCATTGTCTGCCAACAAAATAGGAACCTAAATGAAAAAAAATGTATATATAGTGTTGCTTTAATATTGTTCATTCTATTTTAACAATTGCATTTTGCTCACAATCAGTGTGAAAAACTACACTCAAAGTTTTCTCAGCTGTGGTTCCAATCAGCCAATGTCAGACTGAAAAGAGCCAAATGCATGTCTTGTTTGATTATGAATTTGTACACATCCATAAACCCACTGGCTTTACAAATAAGTATTATACATCTGTCGCTGAGACTTGTTGAGCCCACCCAAGCCTCCTCTACATGCCCAGACGTACAAAAACTGCTAAAGTCACTGCAGTGCCTTAAGTGAAAAAGTTTAACTAGCATTTTTAAAAAGCAATAGACACATTCCTTTTCATTTCCTAGCTTAATCCAGGCAAACAATTCCTTCCAGAGCCTACAGACAACATACAGCTTTGTGACTCACGTCCTTGTTTCTTATCAGCACAGAATTGAAGCTCCAAATAAAAACTCTGTATTTCCTTTTCTTTCCACACTTCTGCTACAGTGCGTTCTGGGGCATGTTAAACAATCCGCATCCGGTTTGTTATCATCACGCCTGGATGAAAACGACCAGAGATGTATTTGTTTCTACAATCTTTAGCATAGCACTGATTTAAAAAGAACCTTGGATTTTTCACGTATTTTGTAAAAACTATAAATAATTTTTCAAAATTCCCATTGTTTTAAATGAGTCTATTTAATCCCTTAAATGTTAGAGAGGCTTACAATCCTCTGGAATGTACTGGACACCACCGTAGTATTCAACATGTTAGAAGGCCCATTTGTATCTATGTTACATTGTATTTGTCCCCATAGCACAGTTAGTTTGTCACATAGTAATAAGCCCTTTGTACAACTGCAAGCCTTGATAGGGACTATATACCTGCATTTATATCTATACACAGACCAGAAATTTTCTACAACAATCCTCTGGGCACAACAACAGTTAGACCAGTGGCTGGCACCGTAAAATGGTACAGCTGCTGCCAGACTACAATTTCCATCATCCCCTGTCAGCCTTTGGCTGGCAGAGGATGATGGGAGTGGTAGTCTGGCAGTAGCTGGAACGCCTCAAGTTGCCCACCACTGAGTTAGACAGATATTCTCTATCATTATTTGTAAATATTCAGAGGTTCATGTACTAAGAAGAGGGGTGGGGTATTCACTAAGGAGTGATAAAGAGGTGATAAAGTGGAGGTGACTTCTCCAGTTATATCACTTCTCCAGTTCATATGCTATTCTATGGAGCCAATTCACTAACATTTCTTAGTGAATAGGATCCATAGAATAACATAGGGACTGGAGAAGTCATCTCCACTTTACCACCTGGTGATAAAGAGCTGATAACTGGAAATCACTTCTCCGGTTTATCACTTCTCCAAATCCTATGTTCTTCTAGGGAGCCCATGCACTAAGTTTTCTTGGAGACCTTTGTAAATAGGCTCCAAACAATAATATAGGAACTAGAGAAGTGATAAACTGGATAAGTCATCTCCACTTTAACAATGCTAAGTGAATCTCCCCTAATGAGATTAACACCTCTTAGGTAAGACCACATTTTTCAGAATTATGGTAGAATACCTGGGGGGTGATTCGCTAAGAGGTGATAAAGAGGTGATAAAGGGCCATATGTTCAAAGTAGTAGTGAAATAACTTTTCAAATTACAGTGTCGTTGGGCTCATTAATATTTTCAGAGAGTGTCGGTTGTGATTGGAAATATGTTGGTTGTCCCTCCATTTTTTTCTTAACATACAACTTTTGTCTTTTGCAAGACATTTTTTTGTCGTTAGTTAAGACAAATTTTCTTTCCCTCTATACGACACTGGAAAATAGTTTGGCCACGCCCTTTCCCCTCCCCTTTGACTGGCAATTCTGGAGTTGTGTCTTACACAACGAACATTACTAGTTTTTTGTCATATACTGTATAGAAAATATGTCGTTCATGCATACAACTACTTATTTTTGGTGTTCATACAACATTTTTTTGTCATTATCCCTTTGAACATATGGCCCAAAGTGGAGATGATTTCTCCAGTTTATCACTTCTCCAGTTCCTGTGTTCTTTTATAGAACATATGCACTAAGATCTCCAAAGCTGAAGAAATCTTAGTGCCTAGGCTGCATAGAATAACATAGGAATTGGAGGAGCAATAAACTGGAGTGGTCATCTCCACTTTATCACTGCTCAGTGAATCTCCCCCCTGGTATTAAGTATTAGTTTACACCAAAATATTGATACAAGTCTGTCTATGAAGATTATTAATGTTCACATTCCTTTTTTTCAACCACGGACGGCTCTGCAGCATTTTCTTTTCTAATAGTGGGGGAACTACATTTGCAAGCAGTCACCATATTTTTATGTTTTGTATTGGTGAAGTTTATCATAAGTTCTTACAACATACGGCAATTTGTATCACCTGTTTATCACACCTTAGTGAGTAACTCCCCGTAGCAGATCGGAAGCAAATTAATTATACCATAAGGAAAAATTATAATGGGCAAAATTCCCCTTGATTTAAATGGGTCTTTTAACCCATTAAAAGCCCACCTTATTCCACTGGTAGCCATAGAACCACACTACACTATCTGCCAGGTCAGACTTGTTCCAATGGTGGGCACTAAACCAACATGCACTGTCTGCCAGCCCAGCCTTCTTCCACTCCAAAGTGGACCAGCTTTGTTCAAAAACCCAGATTTGATCCACTAACAGCCGCAGAATCACAGTATAATGTTCACATAGTAGCCAAAGAGCTACATTGTACACACACTTCAAAAATAAAAAAATAGTCAGCCTTCTTGTCCATAGCCCCTGCAGTATCAAGAAGGTCTAGTGGTGGCAGTGTTCATATGAAGTGGTTCATGTCATAATGTGTGTGGGCTTAACTGGGATGGGGTGCTTGTAAAGTGGGGTGGGAGGTAGGTGGAATGGGCAGAGAGTGGGCAGAATGGGAACATTTAGTGGGCAGGGTTACAAAGGAACACATCAACCTCTGTCCCTGAAGGGTTGTAAAGTAGCTCTGAACACCGGAGACTCTGGAGCAGATCCAGAAAGTTTTTAGGTATGTGCTTTGATACATAGGAACATTTGCATCCCAACAATAATCCCTGCTGCCCTGTAGCGTGCATTTTTCAGATGCGCTGCATTATAAAAGGACTATTTGGCAACCCTAGCGCAGGTACTATTTTTCATTTGAATTTTAGGGTCATAAAATAAGCTACACTGGCAGATTTGTTTCCCTCAAGGTGTATTTATTGCACAGATATTAGTGCTAATCCTTTTCTTTTTGCTTGAGGAGCAACCCTGAAAAGATTGTTAGGCATTGTACAATGGCATTCAGTATTGCTAACCACCATAACCAATATATTGTACAGTTATACACTCTATAAATAGTGTGATACAAGAATGTGGAGTTGTGTGCAATTATTACTCATGTTCAGTGGTAAGATCTGTTAGGCTAGACCAGGGTTGGGCAACCTGAGGCACTCCAGCTGTTGAAGACTAAAGGTCCTATCATCCCCCAGCTGGCTGATGTATATTATAGTTCTCTTCAACATCTGGGGGGCCTCAGGCTGCCCAGCCTTGTACTACACAATCACTTGGATTTTTGTTTTATAAGAGTGCAGTGAATATAGGGAATGTCCTGTAAAATGTAACTGTTAAATAGCAAACCTAACAGGATTATGGAGTAAAAGAAATACAATTGTCATTAAATTGATAGTAATACTTCCTTTTAAGTTTATTTAATTTGGTAGGCATAAAACAAATATGAACAACAATCTAAGGCTTATCTCTCAAACCTTTATGGTTTGAGAGATATACCTTCCTAAAGTTGCCTCATGAGAGGAGTCAGCGCTGTAGCTGACAGCTGCAGAATACGGTCATTTGACCGGATGGAGGCTCTTCAGCAGAGCTGAAAATGCTCAGTCTAAATATTAATACTTCATTGGAACGGTCTACAAAGTGTGCCTTGCCCAATACAATCACTGGCAAGTGCAGGATGTTCAGTTACAAAATGGTTTCTCATTCAAGTGTTTCATAAGAACATATCCAGTGATATGGGTATGAAGGAGAATACAAAATTAATAAGGGAAACGTACTTCCATTCTCACAGTCCAATGGAGTGCATCACTGTCACAGCATGTGTTTCTTGTTTCAATTGAAGTACTGGAACAAGAAGCATCTGCTGCAGTAAGCACAATGCAGTTCAATTTTAAGGGGAAGCTCCGGCAATTCAGACTTCCACCGAACCAAGGAAACTATTTGCCTTATGATGGCAATGTAACCATAACGGAAGAGTTTTTTGACCACCACAAAGCAAAAAAACGTGAGCACGATTCATCTGCGCACGCAGTACTTGTATTTGAGTGAGACCACATAGGTAAGCATGATGAGAGCTGTAGTTAAGTGCATGTAATGTTTCACTATGTAACATGAGAGTCTCACTCTGTCATGCAGTGAACTGCTAATGTAAAAAAAACATGTTTAAACAGTAATAATTCTGGAATTATGTGTTTCTCTGCAGTGGGAATACACTTATTTTACTCAACAGGGAACACCCTACAATATATATTTTTCATAAAAAAGTTTATTGCTAGCAGAGCACAAGGTGTCAACCAAAATTCTATTGGTTACACTTTTGGTAACAGTGGTGTAGTAGTTGTTAGATGAATATTTATCTCACTACTTTACCCCCTTCTTGATGGCAGGCTGCCCTGATTTTATTATTCCACATTGTTATAGACATCAACAGTGAAAGAGTGAACTAGATATAACCCAATGGATGCTAGAAAGGTTTCCAAACCATCGTGTACCAAAGAATTGAAGCCCTCCCTAGCAATTGATGGCTTTATATAAAGACAGGAGCTACAATCATGTTGTCTTGTAAGCTTACCAAATCTGCTCTCATAAAATGCCCACGTGGCATTGCCATGAGTAGGGACACAAAAGAAAAATAAACTCCCTAATCCTGCCCAGGAACAGCCCAGGATTCCCGGTTTACGTTTGTTCCTGCTCTGCAATTGGCTGGAAAGTAGGTTGCACAGTCAATTTCAAACAAGAATCAGGGGCCACACAAGCACAAAACATGGTCTAATTGTTTCACAATTCAGCATCTAGAGTAAGGGGGTCCCATTTTGTGCATGTGTTCCTTCTTTTTGTTTCTGATTGGCTGAGAGATAAGATTATGGTAGAGCGCTTTCAGTACCTTGTGAAAATGTATACAGGGACAGGCTTTTATATAAGTCAATCTCCAGAGGAAGAAATTTTAGGTTTACTTTTACATTGACAGGTCAGATGACAAGGAGTCGAGGACACTGCTGGACCCTGACATCATCATTTTTCAACATGGTGGTTAATCTCCCCATTGCTGGTGTAGCGAGATCACTGCAAGCCAACAATGGGTGGCAGAGATGTGGTAAGGCTATAAAAATAGTAAAAAATCTTTCTCTGAACAGTCACAAATCTTACCGAAAATGCTCTAAGGATTTTGCAACAATAGTTACTTCACTAGGACAAACGGAATAATAAGCTTAGTTTGTATGTTTTATTGTGTGTCTGCCGCATACATGCCATTGTTTATCTCTAAAGTTAACACAAAAATCTCTATGCATCTATTTTGGATTACAAAAGAGGAATGCTATCACTACAAAGTGGAACTCATATCCAATTACTCCACAATCTAAAACTCTCAGCGTCTTACTTTAATCACAATATATTTGCATTCCACCTCTGGAAAAGCAACTGTTATTTTTGTACAGATATCTCTAAAAAATGTAAAAAGAGACAACACCCCACTATAATCCACTGACACTCTTTATGTATGCTCCACAGGACATACACTTAACATATCCATAAAACAATAGATCCTCTATAAATAACAAACACCCAATTAACTTAAAACATACTTGTGATTTTAATTTTATTTACATCCTTGTGATTTTAATTTTAATGTATTATTATTGTACACCTTCTTGGATCCACACCCTGGTGACATCCTATTGACGTCTATTAGGAAGTCATAAATAGCATAAATCTCCACCCTTGCTAATGCTATTTTTATGTGTTCCACCTCTGGGATACAACTATCTACTTCCAAAAAAACATCTGAAAAATTAAGAATTTTATGAACATAAGCCACTCAACCTAATTTTCTTATAGTACTCTTTATACATACCACAAAGAACATAAATGTGTGGAATAGCCTCTTTTAGAAAAAAAAAAAATACTATATAATAATTTGCTAAGATGTTTGTCAGAAGCCGTCATGCGCAGTAGAGACTGCCCGAACACACAGAATGCTGGGAGCACAGAATGCTGGGAGTTCTGTGCTGGGAGCATTCGGTGCTTTCGGGCAGTCTCTACAGTGCATGACTGCGTTGGCGGCAGGACCCAGAGCAGGACCGGCCTCTTAACCCTTTGAGTGCCAGAGGGGTATGCAACGCATTGCTTTGCAATGCGTTGCGTACCCCTCTGGCACTCAAAGGGTTAACATCACCCGGACCTTGGCCCGTGTACACAGGCTTTTACACTAGTCTAAAATAAAATATTGACTAAAAAGTAATATATAAAATCAACAAACATTATATCCAGTATAATTTAAGTGCCCTTCTTTGTACTAAAGTGTTTATATTGTATATAATATAAATTCAAAATTTTAAACTACCTGAGGGGTAGAAAAAATTGTTTTAATGGCTGCACTCATTTTTCCTCCTATGGTCTGAAAATACATAAGCCATAATCCTCATCTGAGAGTAGTGCAATCGCCAACCCTCTATAGGGTTAATTTGTTATACAATATAAATTACTTGACTTATATGTGATTTAGTATACATAAAGCTCTCAATTAAAAAACATGTAATAACACTGCTATAATATGACTAAACTTATATATATCCAAAATGTGTTTAAGGATTTATATTATTATTTAACATGCTAATTTACAAGTAATTGGGAAAGACTTGTTTGTTCTAAGAATTAAATAAATCTGAGCTAATTAGATTGGGAAATGGGCAAACTAGATGTGCCAATGCCAATGGGTTCTTATCTAGCATTAATATGAACTGCTTGAGCCTCAGCTTTGGGATCATTTTGGGGTGCTTTCCATCACTCTACAAGGATTCCAAAGGGATTTTTTTTTTGAACAGCCAATTCAGCAGACATAATCTGACCCTTAGCTAGAATATGATTAGAGAATTCACCATCAAAAATGTCTACTGTTGTGGCAAATGGTGACAGATATTTTATGGAATGGCATCTAGGCCTATGTTGTTCCTAGCATCCAAGGAGTTTAAGTGCATAATCCTCTTTTGTAGCAGAAATTCCATCTCTTCTTTCAGTGAGATATCAGAAAGACAAATTAATTGTCATATATACAATACATCACTGATGGCGAAAGATATTTTTAAAAAATAAACTGGACGTTGGAATATAAAATAGAAGACTGAATGCAAGAAAGAAATATAACTCTATCAAAAACTAAGAAAAACATTGCTATGAGTGATATCGTTAAGGCAGAATTTACCCAACAAAAACACAATACCATTAACGGAGGCAAAACAAACTGAAATAAAACCGACAGAGTACAAACTTAGAAAAAGTAAAATGATTTAATCTACTGCTCAAATAGGGCTAAAATAACTTTAAAATTAAAACACAATCTCTGCTGTAGGTAAAATGTTAAACATGCATGTCTTTCAAGCTCACAGCAAGCCAAGTAAGCATGTGAGTGACCTGACAACCCACTGACAAATTCACTGTCATTTTGCTCAACACGTTTGACTTGTTCTCACTGTCATGATGTTCGTCTCTTGATTTTCTGTCTCTTCCAGTCTCTTTTACAGTATGCTTTAGAGGTCAGGGATATCTTACACAAACTTCCTAAGCTCATAGCAATTTTTCTCTTCCCAATGACAAGTGCAAACCTGTACTGAATGATTAAAAAAGGCTTGGTATTTTTTATAAACAAACCATTAGGAGAGGCTGTCCAGCTGGAGGCCTATGTGGCTCCTGAGTTGCTTTTGATACCTGGCAATTTGCTTAACTCCTTGAAGAACAATAAGTGTGCAACTGTTTTTGCACACCTCTGGTCCTCATGAAGTTAAGAACTCCATAGGGGAGATGCACTAAGTTGTAATAATGAGGTGATAAAGTGGAGATAATTTATCCAGTGTTATCCCTTCTCCAAATCCTATTTAATACTATGGAGCTAACGCACTATGATTTCCTCAACTTTAGAGATCATAGTGAATTAGCTCCATAGGATAACAAAGGAAATGGGGACGTGATCTCACTGGACTAGTCATCTCCACTTTATCACCTCTTTATCACACCTTAGTGCATAACCCTTCATGAGTTTAATTTAACAAAGGGTGAGCTGACCATAATTTAGAAATGTATCAGTGATTGTGTGCATTTCCTCTGCACACATTTACAAAAGGGTGTATAGCTAAATAAAAGTATAAGCAATTTTTGTCCAAGTACCCAGCCCCCTAAGAGAAAAATAACAGTGCTTAGATTATTAAATATCTCATGATTCATTTCCTGTTTTGACTTTCTTTAAGGACACAGTGTTAGTCAATTATAATTTAATGTTGGTGTTAACAATAAGTCAGGTGGTCCCCATGGCAAGCATACCAAAGCACAATCTGCAGTAATTAAAATCTCTGTTTAAAAAGAGATAAAAACAAAAACATCTGATGTCAATCTCAGTTCAACAACATTAGGTAAGGAAAGGAAGTGTCATGTTCTACCCCTTCTGCCTTTTTTCTTGTTCCTTGCCTGGTTTTTGACTTGGTTTCTTCTGTTTGCCAGATTCTTACTGCCCTGTTTTGTCTAAAGCCTTTATCAAGGGCCAGTTCCTCAGTGTTGGTGCACGATCACAGTGTTCTAGTGCATTATCCTGTTCCTGGGATCCCTTGTCCTTTCTCCAGTGTTCTTCATGTGTATTGACCTTGCCTTGCTCCCTGACTACTTTCTTGCTCTTCGACTCGGTACCGTGTTTTCACTTGATTGATTCGTCATTACTGATCCAGGCTTCTCTACTAAACTTCTCTACTTCCTGCTGTTTATGTGCTTCATTGCCTACCTGATAACGACCCTGTATCACGGTGTCCATGATCCTACAGCGACATTCTTACTTCCTGGTTTACACTGGCTGCATTCTTATTGGCTCTGGGCTGTTGCTCCTCCCAGGGTTTTCCTTCAAATACATCCTCCTGTCACTATACCGGTGCCCTTTCGTGGTGTACCCGTATCTAGCGTTTTGAAGCTCTTGTTCCTATTTTCTGTGTATGACCCACCTCGCCTGACTACGTTTTGTTCCTGACCTTATTGATACCGCTTCCGTTGCTGACCTAGGACTGGCTGACTAACTCCTTGTGTACCGAACTGGCTTGGCTGAGTATCTGATTCTGTTACTGACTAGGACTGGCTGACTAACTCCTTGTGTACCGAACCGGCTTGGCTGAATATCTGATTCCGCTACTGACTAGGACTGGCTGACTAACTCCTTGTGTACCAAACTGGTGTGGCTGAGTATCCGATTCCGTTGCCTACTGGGACTGGTTGACTACTCTGTGTATTCCGACCTGGCTGGGCTAGTTCTGGCTGTCCATTTAGACTGGTTGTATCCTCTGTGTGTGCAGACCTGGTTGAGTTGCTGTTCTTGTCACTACTGGGACAAGCCATTAGTCTCCTTGGTCCATTAGGGCGATACCGATTACTGACCAACTACGTTACGTGCTTGCTTACCATAGCGCCGGGCAGCCCCATTGCTTCTTTAGCCATCTGGAGCTTGCTTGGGCCAATCACTCACCAGTGTCTGTGTTGCCTCCGGTGATCCTGTGCAGTAGCCAGACTTCTGCCCGAGTTGCCTATACTTACCCTAGTGGTCTAGGGTCCATTACGGCCAGTGTCTGGTTTCCGTTGCCTCCGTTAACCCTAGCGTGCTAGGGTCAAGTCGCTGCCAGATCTCCATCTCTGTTCCCTCCGTTAACCCTAGTGTTCTAGGGTCAAGCCACTGCCAGAGTTGCCTCCTTGTTGCCTCAGTATCCCCTAGTGTGCAGTGGCCCAGTCACTGCCTAGTCATGTCGGTGTTGCCTCATTAACCCTAGTGTTCTAGGGTTTTACCGCTGCCTGAGTCATGTCGGTGTTGCCTCATTAACCCTAGCATTCTAGGGTTTTACCGCTGCCTAAGTCTGGTTGGTGTTGCCTCATTAACCCTAGCGTTCTAGGGTTTTACTGCTGCCTAAGTCTGGTCGGTGTTGCCTTATTAACCCTAGCGTTCTAGGGTTTTACAGCTGCCTAACTCTTGTCGGTGTTGCCTCATTAACCCTAGCGTTCTAGGGTCCTCTTGTTGCAGAGTCCTGTCTGTGTTGCCTCCGTTCACCCTATCTAGGGTCAATTCTCTGCCAGAGTCTTTGTTGCCTCCACTCCCCTAGCCCACTAGGGGTTTGCCCTGCAGCTACCCTTCGCTTATGCCACCTATTCTGGAGTGGGGCTGTTGAGGAGTTCCTGGTTCCTGAAGCTTGCTGTTGTATCCTGCCTGCTAGTCCTAGCTATTTTCAATTGATCATATTATTAATCTGTGTGTTTTTCTCACCCTGACCTGTGTTAGATGTGGACGGTACTTGGTACGGACCTCATGTGGACCTGAGTGGGGTATTTGCTTATTATTTCTCAATAAAGCTTTTTAACCTTACCTGACTGTCTGAGTGTTCTTTATAAAAACCGTGACACCCTGCTAGTATAACTATCTGATAATCCTGCTGATTCCGTTCAACTCATCTGCCTCCACTGTTCATCAGAGCAGTGACAGTTCAACTTCCTCGACCATCTATTGTTCCTGTGCTACCATTCGAATGCCAGTAAACTTTCAGCCAAACTAGTCGAACTTTGACTAATATCTTTACGTAGGAGGTCAAATATTCCTGTTCTCCAGCTTCCACGTTTAGCAACATTCAACTGGTATTGCAGGTAACTCTGTCTGTATCTGTTGCCTCCTTTGACCCCAGTAGGTTGCAACCATCCCCTTAGGCTGTCATCCGGGGTTTGTGCGCTGGCTCCTCCAGTTGGCACTAAGGCACTAAATGGACCTTGAGGTCAGCGCCTTTAGTTCGGCCTTGGCCACAGCAAGACAGCCTAAGGGGTAGCCAATGCCAGCTAGCCTCTATCCCACTCCATGTACCCCAACATCTTTCCTACTGTGGACTTCCCTACTGTGTACCTACTGTCTGTGTTGATGTGTAAGTTGCTGTGCACTTATTGTTTGGGTTGCTGTGCTATTTCAAGAGTGTCCTAGCTCTGGTCATTCTTATATATATATAAACAAACAGTCTTCAGGCAGCTTGCATTGGATGCTCAAGTCAACAGAAAGAACACATGAACAAGACAACATTGCAAATAAGTAATAAGACTGAATTGTTCAGTAAACTTTTTTTTAGAAGAATCTATATTTTCTAGAGCTTTTCCTGCAGAGTAAGAGAAGGTTACACTCGCCACTGACAAATGTTATAACAGTTCAAATTGTCAGCAAGTGAATAGCAGCAAGTTTTACTTCCTGAAAGGTCAAACTGTCAAGAGTGACTAAGCAGTTTCTCTCTAATTATATGTAGAATTATTTATTAGTGACTCACCTCTCCAACAGAATGCAACAGAATAACTCATTAGAATCTGACCTCTAAAGGTCACTGTAAATGTAGAAAACAACAAAAGTTTAACCAGTAATAACTGAATATATACATCTCTTAGTAGTGAGAGTAACCTTGTTTTACTAAACAGGTAAAACCCCACTATATATATTCATAACAAAAGTTTACTGCTCCTTTAAGACCATTAAGCGACCATTGTCTCTTCTTGATAAGTGATTTTATCTGTGTCCTCCAAAGGAAACATCTTAAGTCCTTGATGGTATGTTCCATGGAATTAACTGCCTGCAGCAAAATCAATTTCCTTTTCCTGTCCATGCCACTAGTAGAGATGGGCTAAAAGTCCCATTTTTTCCTGCTGGAGATTTAGCTAAAAAACAAAACAAAAAAAAAAACAAAAAAACAAGATTTTGCACTTTTCACATGGGACATTTCTGCATAACTGTTGACGGCAAACTTCCACCCTATCTTTTGTTTCAAGCTGAAATTTCCTGGAACTTAGAATGTTCCACCGTGCTACACTGTTGATTTCCATGTTGTGGGAATTTACCGCATCATAGAAAGACACACCCGCATTTCCAGCCAGGCAACACTATAAAAACCAAGAATTTCACATACTTCAGTGTAGATATTCTTATTAGAGAGGTGTAGAGTGTTTCCAGGAGAGGAGAGAGAAAAGAGAAAAAAAAATTGAATTTGAGATTTCTGTACCTTGTGATGTGTGTGACTTAGGATTAGGTTAGTGAGAGTCAGGCAAGTGAGGAACATCCTAATTGTGGAGGTTAGTGTTAGGGCAGTGAGTGGCATTCAAATTCAGTTAGAGTTAGGGTAGACTAGTGAGGGTAATTAACGTGGAATTAGTGTTAGAGTAGTTAGGGTCTATGAAGTATGTAGTGTAAGAGACTTTATCATTATTTTATCTTTAGCTTTTTTCTAAAAACAGAAAAATAAGTTTTAGAAATTTATTATTTTTCTCATAATAAGAGAGATGCTCAATCATGTGTACAAGAAAGACCTGGAAAGGACGGGAAGGAACTGGAGAAGAATCATCCTCAGAAGGAAAGTGTATTTGTCCCATATGGTAAAGTAATTTGCCCCAGAATTGCACTACTGAGTAAAGAATGGTGAAAATGAGTCAGTTTAATTGCTCAGTTATTTGAATCCCCTGGTCTCTGGATGTAGGGAAGAGCTTTATGAACTTAGGCAATGCGGGCAAAGAACAGAGGCTGCGACATGTGAAGTAGTATAGCTATGTGCTCATAAACTAGATCATATCAACCTTGGATGCTGAAGGAAGAATTTACCTTGTCCTCACACCTGCCCCCATTCTCCAATTCCCCTCAATAGCTCCCATTTCTCCACTCAGTCTCTCAAGATTAGAGCTGAATTTAATTGGAAAATGATCCACAAGTACTTGACGGGCCAATAATTGTTACTTCTTGATTTTTAGTTTTATTTCTTTCAAGTTAGTACAAATAGTTGAAAGAAACCCAATCCAGATTATAGAAGGATATACACTTTCAACATTTTTCCCTCAGCCTCATAGAAACATAGAAACATAGAAGATTGACGGCAGAAAAAGACCACCTGGTCCATCTAGTCTGCCCTTTAGTATTCCTTTATTGTTATCTTAGGATAGATACATGTTTATCCCAGGCATGTTTAAACTGTGTTACTGTGGATTTATCAACCACCTCTGCTGGAAGTTTGTTCCAAGTTTCTACTACTCTTTCAGTGAAATAATATTTTCTAATGTTTTTCTTGATTTTTCCTCCAACTAGCCTCAGATTGTGCCCCCTTGTTCTTGTATTCAGATTCTTATTAATCACACTTCCCTCCTGAACCTTGTTCAGTCCTTTAACATATTTAAAGGTTTCAATCATGTCCCCCCTTTCTCTTCTTTCCTCCAGACTATACATATTTAGATCTCTGAGTCGTTCTTGATAAGTTCTATGCTTTAGACCTTCCACCATTTTTGTAGCTCTTCTTTGAACCCGCTCAATTTTAGTTATATCCTTTTGCAGATGAGGCCTCCAGAACTGTACACAGTATTCCAGATGTGGTCTCACTAGAGCTCTATACAGAGGGATCACAATCTCCCTCTTCCTGCTTGTTATACCTCTAGCTATGCAGCCAAGCATACGATTTGCTTTCCCCACCGCCTGGTTGCATTGGTTACTCATCTTGAGGCTGTCAGAGATGACCACCCCCAAATCCTTCTCTTCTGAAGTCTTTGCTACCACAGAACTGCCAATACGATAGTCAGATTGAGGGTTTCTTTTCCCCAAGTGCATTATTTTACATTTGGAAACATTGAACTGAAGTTTCCATTGTTTTGACCACTTATCTAATAGTGCCAAATCATTCTCCATATTACAGACACCTCCTGGAACATCAACCCTATTACACACTTTTGTGTCATCAGCAAACAAGCAAACCTTCCCTGCCAAGCCTTCCCTTATGTCACTTACAAATATGTTGAACAGAACAGGGCCCAGAACAGATCCTTGTGGCACTCCACTTGTAACCAGTCTCTGCTCAGAATACACTCCATTAACAACAACCCTCTGGTTTCTGTCCTTCAGCCAACTGCAGATCCACTGAACTATCCAGGGGTTAAGTCCAATTCTTGATAATTTATCTATCAGCTCTTTATGGGGAACTGTATCGAAAGCTTTACTGAAATCCAGGTAGGCGATATCCACAGCACCACCTTCATCCAGCACTTTAGTTACATAGTCAAAGAAATCAATGAGATTAGTCTGACAGGATCGGCCCTCAGTGAAGCCATGCTGGTTTGGGTCCATCAGGTTGTTTTTTGTTAGATGGTCAATTATCTTCTTCTTTAGAAGAGTCTCCATCATTTTTACCACTACAGATGTCAGGCTGACTGGCCTGTAGTTACTAGCTTCTTCTTTACTACCCTTCTTGTGAATGGGTACAACATTGGCCATTCTCCAATCATCAGGAACTTCTCCCGTAAGAAGGGACTGGTTATACAGATTAGTCAGGGGGCCAACTATGACAGATCGGAGTTCTTTAAGAACTCTAGGGTGGATTCCATCCGGACCCATCGCTTTATTTGACTTTAGCCGGACAAGTTCCTCTAGAACATCGGCCTCTGAAAACACTGGGGCTAAAATTATACAACTAGAGGCAATGCTGTGTTCAGCCATTTTCTGATTATGAGGGCCGCCGTCTGAAAAAACTGAGCAGAAGTAGTTATTCAAAGCTCTACAAAGCTTGTTTCTGTACTTCTATGTCATGGGCCCTGTTTCAAAGAAAGCAATCCAGTAGTGACAAGTGCATAGTTTTACCCACATACCCAATCGTCCCATGGGGTTGAGCCCCAAAGTTTGAAAGGCTACTGGAAGCAGATGCAGAGCAGAGGCAGTCAATCACAGCACAGCTCTTATTATCAAAAAAGTAGCCAGAATGGGAAGGGAACAATTTGAGATACAGTGAGAAAGTATCTTAACCAGAAGTGAATAGCAGGCCTGGCAAAGAGGAAGTATATAGGACTGGCTTGTATATTGTGGAATTTGAAGATTCAGGAAGATGCTAGACAACAGGTGCTTTCAGAATGATCATGTAACATTGAGCTATGCTCATATACAGCCATGAGGTTTTATAGCCAAGAAACAAAATTATGATGATGTATTAGTAGTAGTAGTAGTAGTAGTAGTAGTAGTAGTAGTAGTAGTAGTAGTAGTAGCAGCAGCAGTAGGGACCTCTCCATGCCCCCTGTGGGTTTCCTCCGCCCTGCCCCCTTCAGCAACCCACTTGTCGGAGGAGTCTAAGCTGAGCCCTCCATGAGGCACTCTTACACCGGGCTGCTAGTGGTATATAGCTGAACACCAAAAATACCCTTCAGTTGTCACCTTTACATTTGGGATATATTACATCAGCCTCGGTGAGGATTCTTTTCACCTCTGATACTTTCCACCAATAAGGATAGCTGCATCACTTCCAAAGGACCAGTGGACCAAGAGAAGTCAGCAGGAGGATGGGAGAGCAGGAGGATGGGAGGACACAGAACGATGCTGAACAGAGAAGGGGACTGTGTGATATGCATAAAGCCCACGTAGGGTAAATTTGAGTGCATTATTATATCTTTTTTATCCAACTACTTATCATTAAACTATCTACAATTAGATTGGCTTTCTCTTCTTGTTAACCATTAACCATCCATCAACATTTCACCTTCATCCTGACTTTGTTTCACTGCTTTCTTATCTCATTTCATCCCACTAACTCATTTGGTAACTGAACATGTGTTTCTAACCTCGCTTACCATCAGGTAATTTTGACTATAATCACTGATCTGTGGACTAATTTCTTACTATATATTGTTATTTATAGCTTTTTTATTGATTCATACAGCTTTGGTCCCAGGTTTATTCATTATACTATTTTAACATTGTCTCCTCTTTTAGTTTTATTCTGATATATATTATCCCTCTTTTATTTAGTATTATTATTTGTTCTTTTTTATATATTCATACTATTTTGGGTGTATTCCATTACAATTCAATTGGATACTTTTTAGCTCTTGAGATTACTCTGTCCAACTAGGGACTGCAGGAGTGCTTACCACTTGAAACCTTTTTTCCCAGCACCCCAATATAATTATCATTGATTTAAAAGGTGTTTTAACCCTTAGAATGCTAAATAAACTTTCAGTGTATTGCTTCACATGTTGGTGATCACTGTAAAATTCAAGGACTTAAAAGCCCCATTTAAACAAATGGAGATCGTTATTGTTTCCTATGGTGCAGCTGGTTTCCCCCACAAAGTTGCCACTTTTTCTTTATGCATATGGTCCTAGGTATAGTAAACCAGCTGCTGTTGAACAAAACTCCCATCATTCACACACAGTCAATGGCCAAAGGTTGTCCACCCTTGAATTTGACATTAAACTGCTACATGAAATATAAAGAAGTAATTCTTTCACTTTTCTTCGCAAACTAATGGGGTCTCCTAATCAGGGCGTGAGAAATCAAGAGATTGCTGACAAAAGTTAGAAACGCTTACAAAATATACATATAGCATATGATATCCAGATGGTTACTATCCTTAGACTTTACAAAATATATCTTTGGACTGAGGTAATGGTAAAAAAACTAAAACAAACCCTAAAGCAAGGTATAAGAATCCATCCAACTGTGCATTAACTAGAAAAATGTACTAACAGCCTGTAAAGAAGAAATGCTGAGCAAAATAGTGCCCAAGGACCTAACATTAAAGGTCATGGATCAGCCAAATGTATCAAAGGTCAAGCCTAAGCAACTTGGAGCAAGTGCTCTGAAAAACAAAGCCTGATGGCTAGCTGGGGATTGTGGGAAATGTAGTGATGTACAGATAGAGGGCCTCAGGTTGTCCATCTCTACTTTAGGACATAAGCCGACATATTTGGAATAAGATGTTAACATCTACGGCTTTGAGGACTTGGGGTAGTTACTAGATGTACTCTAAAACCTTTTAATTTTGATATAAGTATTACAGCCTAGAAATGCCATTTATATTTTGACTAAAGGGTGTGAGAAGAAACATTTTTGTAGCCCATTTTAAGCAAGAAGGACATGCCATAAATTCCAAAGTAAAACCAAACTAGACATTTAAATTGTTAAAATCATAAACAGACGCTGGTTGCCACTGTACTTTAACATAATAAATAAATACAAAAAAATACCTACCCTTAATAATCGATTCAGCTGCATATAAATCACGTTTGTAGGTCACCTAAAACGTAAATGAACCTCATTAATTATAGTGAGCAGGAAGGAATTAAATACCAATAAAACTGTGCCCTGAAGCAATACTTTACATTGAAAATACCATAAACAAATGATTTTTGTCAATCTTCTAATTACACTTAACATATCTGGCAAGTCTGAGAAATAGGAGGATATGTTACTCACACAATACTACTTGGAATTAGGAGTTGTTGAGCCAGTATATTTATGCCACATGTGCATGAAGAAAGGAAAACACTGGCTGCATGTAGGGACGTTTCATTTTACTCTAGGACTGAATGCATTTTGATCCTGTATACAGGCATAGGCCAAATAGAATGTCCGTACCTGGCTCAGAGATTGGTTCTCAATGTCTTGCACATGTTTCTGGTCTTTAAAGGGTTAAAGTGGAACTAACAACTGATTTTGAAAACACTTTTAAAACCATCTGTATTTAGATGTTTTATTAATATTTAAAACAATAGTTTATGATATATTTAGCTTTATGTATTTGACAGTTTATACACATTAGACAATATTGTAGGGAATGAAGAAAGATTTCAGTTGCTACTTTGCAATAGATATTGTATCTGAGTGTATGTAAGTCAAACTCATTCATTAATAGTATTTGTAACATTTTAGTTACATTATAATCCTATATAATCATTTGCTAGGATGTTTGTCACGATGCAGTCATGTGCAGTAGAGGCGGCCCTCGTTCGGCCAGTCTCTACTGCGTATAAATGCATCGCGTGAGTGAGGCGAGGCAAGACTGCATCGCTTGAAGCAATGAAGTAGCAGCAGCGTTGCGTACCCCTCTGGGACTCAAAGGGTTAACATTACCCGGACCTTGGCCCGTGTACATGGGCTTTTACACTAGTAAAGGTTACATTTTATTAGTGTGCAACGACATCAACATTTTATTTTCTCTCCTTTTTTTATGAATACTGAATTTTGTTGTGGTGGCATCTAGAGTCATTAAAATATAACATTAGGGGTTGTACACTAAGGTGTGACAAAGTGAAATAGCTTTTCCAGTGATATCACTTCTCCAGTTCCTATATTATTCTATGGAGCCAGTGCACTAAGACCTCCAAAGTTGGTGAAAGCTTAGTGCATAGGGTCCATAGAATAATATAGGTACAAAAGAAGTGATATCACTGAAGAAATATCTCCACTTTATCACCTTCCTATCGCAGCTTAGTGCATCGCCACCATTCTGTTCACAGGCTAGCTATATATTTCCCCAACATAGAAATATGGTGTGTTACTGCAGTCCATCACCTTTCTAGAATTGTAGGGCATGCCAGCCAGATACCAACACTCTACACTGCTCTCACTCCTACCTATCACTCCCTGCCGCCCAGTACTTGATAATTTACATAATTACATACTTATTATTGATTCTCTTTCATCAGGCATAGTGCACTGTGGCTGGAGGAAAGCAGATGAAGTACTATTGTTAAAAAAGGGGGCAAGGTCCAAACCAGAAAATTATAGACCTGTGAACTTGACTTCCATAGTGCGAAAGATATTAGAAGGGATACCAACAGTGTTCAGGCCTATGTGAAGACCAACAATATTATTAGTAGGAGCCAGCATGGATTTATGAAGAATAGATCATGTCAATCTAATTTACTTGCAAATTTATCAGAGGCTAAGTAGTAATTTGGACATGGGAGTTGCAATTGATGTAGTACACTTGGATTTTGCAAAAGCCTTTTCATACTGTGCTTCACAACAGGTTATTGCATAAATTAAAAGGCTTCAGTTTGGGAGCTATATCTGTACATGGATTGAGAACTGGTTAAATTATAGATTGCAGAGAGTTGTTGTAAATGGAAACTTTTCAAGTTGGTCTAAAGTTGTGAGTTGTAAATGGGAGGCAACAGTATTCAGTCCTGAGCCCAATGTGTTTTAATTTGTTTACTAATGATCTAGAAGTTGGAATTGAAAGTATTGTCTCAATCTTTGCTGATGATACACTAAGCTGTGTAAGGAAATACATACAGAACTGTATGTTTTTCCTCTGCAGAAAGATTTAGATAAACGGAGTGAATTGGCAGAAAAGTGGCATATTACATTTAATGTAGACAAATGTAAGGTTATGCATTTGGACTGTAGAAACAAACATGCTAGATAAACACTAAATGGGAAACTACTTGGGGAATCCTCATTAGAGAAAGATTTAGGAGTACTGATAGACGATAGACTTCACAAATGTGTGCAGTGTCACTGCTGCGAGATCTAATAAGGTACTATCCTGCTTAAAAAGGGGAATAGACGCAAGAGATGCAAATATAATTATGCATATAAATCCTTGGTAAGGCCTCATCTAGAAAATGAAGCACAATTGTGGGCACCAGTTCATAAAAAGACAATACTGAACTGGAAAAGTACAGAAGCATGCAACAAAACTGACAAAGGGACTGGAGGATCTGAGTAATAAAGAGAGACCAGCTCTCTCCAAGGAACTATTTACTCAAATGTTGAGTGAAGGACAAGAGGTCATCCATTAAGACTAGAGGAAAAGTGATTTAGACTAAAACAAAAGCAGTTTTTTTCCTACAGCAAAGGCAGTAAAGTTATGGAATTCTTTGCCTTGGGAAGCTGTGTTTGCAGATACTTTAATTGTTTTTAAAAAAAAGTAATGGATACCTATCTAGCACAGAACAATACTGAGAATTATGACAATCCAAGCAAATAGGACGTTGATCCGGGGAAATGTCTGTCTGCCATTTGGAGTCAGGGAGGATTTTTTTTTTACCAACTTGGGGCTTAATTGTAAATTGTTTCAATGGGGTTTTTTTGTTTTCCTTTGAATCGACAGGAGTGATATGGCATAGGCTGAACTTGATGGACACATAATTTTTCTGCCTCATCAACTATGTTACCATGCTACATAAACTGCCAGTCATGCATACCCTGTCAAGATGGACTTGCCTACAGAGGTGAGAATGAGGGGCAGTGACAGTTTCATTTATTATTGTATACAAATGTCATACATACATACAGAGATGAGAGCTATGAGGGATTCCTGTGGAACTCTTTTGATTACTGGACAGGTCTTCCTGGGCTGAGGTGACCCCTTCTACAAATAAAGAACTATGAATCATATGTATAAAAGCTAAATTGTAGCAATTCTGGGGCAAAGCAACTGCACCAAATAAAAAAATCCCCTAATTCCCATGGATTTGATATATTAAAAGCTACAGAGATCTCCAATGCACTGCCATTTAAATTGAAATGAATTTTTATTTGTTCCATATAGTGCAATTGGTTTATACATTTTCCTATATCCTTTAACATGTTGGAAGCTAGAGAAATTGCAAACACATTGGGAAGCAAAAAATCGGAGGTTGATGTTTCTGCTGTGCCTGCCTGAAAGTGGGAGATCATCAATGCACTACTCCATAGACAAACTCAACCTTCATTAACTGTTTCAGGACAAGAGAGGTATGCTGTTTGAGTATGCACTTATAGGGTTAAGAGGTTGTCAGCAGATTGTACACTGGGTTAGAGAAGATTCCATGCATCATGGGATTCATGTGACTGAATGGCTGGATTGTGTGAAGTGATGCTCAGAGACAAAGATTAGAGGAACTGAATGCCAAACTGGTAGATGATAGGGTGTTCTAAATATCACCAATAATTAAATTTCTAGCGATAATTAACCCTTTAAGAAGGGTCGGATTTATGATAAGGCAGAGTAGGCATCGGCCTACAGGCACACCCCACAGAGGGGCATCTGTCATTGGGATCGTTTTCTGTTGTTTTTTTTTTATTAACCTCGGCGCTTTGCGCGCAGTGGAATAACAATAACCCCCCACCCGGCGCCCGCAACATGGTGAGGTCTCTGCCTTCTTTGGCACAGACCTGTAGCTACTGAGCACCCTCATCAATTCCTTAGTAATGCAGAGCGCTGGGAGATGACATCTTCTCCCAGCACTCTGCATTACTGAACAAAAGACAGAGCGGAAGCTCCAGCAGCTACAGGTCTGTGCAAAAGGAGGCACAGACCTCTCCTGCCACACAGCTGGTCCACCAGGGAGGTAGGAAACGGACACTGGAGGGGGGCAATGTGAGGGTAATATGGAGATGATGGGGGCAATGTGGAGATGATGGGAGGCAAGTTGGAGCTGATGGAGGCAATGTGAGGGCAATATGGAGATGAAGGGGGCAATGTGGAGCTGATGGGGCAATGTGAGGGCAATATGGAGCTGATGGGGGGCAATTTGGAGATGACGGGGCAATGTGAGGGCAATATGGAGATGACAGGGCAATGTGAAGATGATGGGGCAATGTGAGGGCAATATGGAGCTGATAGGGGCAAGTTGGAGCTGATGGGGGCAATGTGAGGGCAATATGGAGATGATGGGGAGCAATGTGGAGATTAGGAGCATTGTGGAGGTGTCCAATGGAGATGGCTAATGGGAGGGGGGGTGCTTCAGATTTCTGTGCCTACATGCTCCTGAGATGTAAATCCAGCCATGCCTTTAAGGACAACAGGGCTGTGCAAAGAAGTGTGAAGCAGAGCTTTACATATCCTTCTGGTGACTTTTTTATCTGGCAATAGTTTTTGTACTGCAAAACTGTAATATTTATCTTAATCATGTGACCTTCTGGAGGGAAAATTTGGCTTTTAGGGTGGGGGATTGAGAGGGCCTTAATGGCAAACTTTTTGTTATATACTTTATTAAATTGGACTTGTCCCAAATGTGTTTTATTTCAAAGCAAGTTCAATTTGGATTACATATTAAGATTCTCATTTATGTATTTATTAGTTTTAAATTACACAGAATTGGGTTATTGTTCATATTTTAGATACCTGGGGTCACAGCTTTTCACACTATGCTAAAAAGCACCTGTGCTGAGCAAAAATGTGTGCCCAATTAATTAATAATATCATACATCTCCCAAGATTCAATATGTGATGGACCACTATTCCTTCTGAGACAAATAAGTGACTCAGCTACCTAAGTAACTCAGGAAGGGTTCCCAAACTTGCTTCCTTCAACTTCCTACTGAACAGCTAAATATCAAATATGCTAAGGTAATTCTAAAATCAAGGGCTCGATCCAATTCCCACCAGTAAAACTGTTGGTATGGCAAAAATGAAAACTGAATGGTACACAGACACAGTGTTGCCGTAGGAATTCAATAGCCCTTCCAAAAGGAACCACGATGAGCGTTGTGGCCCAAACACAGTCACCCCAAATATTGACCCTCCCCTTGGCCCTAAACTACCCCTAACATGAACAATAAAGTGGACCCATACTATCCCTAACATTATCCTATCACCCAGAGTTGGAGCACCTAGCTGTCATTTTGATTTCCAGCAGGGTCTTCTGCACCCTGGTGTTCTTCTTTCATTCTTTTTCTGTATGCTTCCATCGTCTTCTTCTCTCTTCTTCATCATTTGTCATCCTCTTCCTTCTTCTTCTTTATCTATTACCTTCATCTGCTATCTTCATCTTCAACTGTCATATTTTTCTCCATCTGTGCTTCAATCTAGCATTGAACCTGTAAAAAATAGTTATTAAAATAAATCTATCAGTAAACTTAGTCTGGAAAAAACAGCAAAAAAAAAAACCCCTCCTTGTACCTTCAAGGCCATTGAACAGGGACTGTCTTTTATATGACCAGTCCCTATTCAAATTGTCACCCATGCTCCCTTCAGCTTCTAGCTGGTGGGATGACTTAATGCTCTGGAAAATGATTGGCTGGGAGGTGGAGCTACTGCAAGGCAAGTTCTGTGCCTTGAGTAACCCCCCATCCCAGCCAATGTGAGCATGGGAATTAGTTTGAACAGGGACTGGCAATACAAAAGGCAGTCCCTATTCAAATTTCTCTTTGTGTGCATCTGGCAATGGCCAGAAAGGTATAAGGAGGGGGAATTTTTGCTATTGTTTCCTGCCACTGCTTGCAGCAGTGGCAGGGCCGCATATATTTAAAGATAGATTTAATGTAATAACTATATATTTTACAGGTTCAACACTAAGTTTAAAGAAGAAGAATGAAGAGGTGCACAGATGAAGAAAGAAGATGGAGATGGCAGATGAAGACAGAGATGACAGATGAAGAGAAAAGATGAAGAAAGAAAAAGAAGATAGAATCTTACAGAAGAAGAATTGAAGACACAGACCTGGGTGCAGAAGATGGATATCAGTATTACAGGTAAGTGTTGATTTTAATTATTTTGTGTTATGTTTTGGCTGATTAACCCTTTGAGTTCCAGTGGTGTGTGCAATGTGTTGCATATCCTACTGGAACTTAAATAGTTCATTCTTTTTTATTTTACATACTTTTTTAGAACCCTTTGAGTGGCGAATGGGTATGCAATGCACTTTTTTACCAATGCATTGAGGACCCCTCTGACACTGAAAAGGATATTACTTATTATTAGTGTTGAGCGAGCATGCTCTGCCGATGCTCGGATCGGCTCGAGCATCGCTCTGCTCGGCACATGGCGGTACTCGTCGAGTACCGCCATGTGCTCGCCCGCCATGTTCGGGTGGCAGGGATCTGTGCCGGAAGGAGGCACAGATCTTACAGACGCTCCGCTGGACCACCAGGGACTGGAGGTAGGGGGCATTGTGGAGATGAAGGGGGACATTTTGGAGATGAAGGGGGACATTTTGGAGATGAAGGGGGACATTGTGGAAGGGGGACATTGTGGAAGGGGGGCATTGCGGAGATGAAGGGGGACATTGTGGAAGGGGGACATTGTGGAAGGGGGGCATTGCGGAGATGAAGGGGGCATTGCGGAGATGAAGGGGGCATTGCGGAGATGAAGGGGGACATTGTGGAAGGGGGACATTGTGGAAGGGGGGCATTGCGGAGATGAAGGGGGCATTGCGGAGATGAAGGGGGACATTGTGGAAGGGGGACATTGTGGAAGGGGGACATTGCGGAGATGAAGGGGGCATTGCGGAGATGAAGGGGGACATTGTGGAAGGGGGACATTGTGGAAGGGGGACATTGTGGAAGAGGGGCATTGTGGAGATGAAGGGGGGCATTGACCAGGCACCCTCCCCTCATCAGAGCAGGGGGTGCCTGGTGTAATGCTCGTGTCGCCCCATTGAATTCAATGGGGCTCGGGTGCTCGGCCGAGCACTCGAGCCTCCGGCGGTGCTCGGTCAGAGCACCCGAGCACCCGAGCATCGGGGTGCTCGCTCAACACTACTTATTATGCTTTACACACATTTTGAAAACCCTTTCAGTCCCAGAGGGGCATGTAACACATTGCTTTGCAATGCATTGATTACCCCTCTGACACTTAAAGGTTACTTATTTTTACATTACACACATTTTTTAAGTACTTTGGATGTATTGATATAGGGCTTAGGCCCCATATCAGTACCTCCATGGGTCACTTAGCATTTCTTCCTTATCTTTTTCTACACTTCACTTACACATCGGTGGTTAGGCGCATGCATTAGGGGACTCAGTTCCAACTTTTCTGCCGGAAATTTGTGGCGATAAAGTTGAGTGCCTTGATGCATGTTACTAGCCACCACATGTAATCACACTGTAAATTCAACTTATTTCTCAGTGCTTCCTATGGGTGCAAATGTAGCGCCCAACATGCATTTTTTCAATTTCATAGTGTGTCACAGCACAGGTAATTGCACACTTGACTTAAAACTACCAACATTACTTTTTTTTGCAATGGGAATTTCTACAAGCTTACTTCCACCAACTTCAACTCAGCAACTCACCACATATTATAACCATGGGTAGAAGAGAATACCTAAGCCCATTCCTCATCTGTAGGGATGATGAAACATGCATTTGTGACCCCTCCCACTAGAAGTTTATTGACTGGGAAGTGTGGTCACTGCAGGGCACTTTCCGTGCCTGCGTAACCCCACATCCCAGCCAATGGGTGCGTGGGAACAAATATGAACAGAAACTGGCCAAATAAAAGCCAGTCTCTGTTTAGATTTCCCTCAGTTTGGCTAGGGCAACAGCCCAAAAGAGTACAGTGGAGAGAGATTACAGGGGCATTTAATTCAATAACTAATTATTGTTGTTTTACAGAGACAGAAGAGAACTTTAAAGAAGAAGAAAGAAGCTTAAAGGAGAAGACTTAAAGACGAATTAAAGCGAAAGACCAGGTTACAGAAGGCCCTGTTGGAACTCAGTCTTCAAGGTAAGTGTTACAGCTATGGGGTATGGGTTATGGCATAGTGTTCGGGCTAGTATTTTTTAACTCTATTGTTAATGATAGGTGTAGTGTAGGGCCAGGGGATACTGTTAGGTTGAGAGTTTAGAAGGGTGGGGGAGGGTGATTGTTAGCTTATTCTCGATGGTTGACACTGTTTGAAGTAGAATAACTGTTGACATTCTGATACTGATCTTTGTTAGTGGATCTAAGTCATACAGTTCTCATAATCCCACTAACAGGATGACGTGTACATTATTATTAGTGTCATACACAAGGATGTAAATGCTGCAGGCTTCTGCTTGTAGCTGTACCAATTTCACACTGTCTATCAAAGCAAACACAAAACAGAGGAAGGGAATAGACTTAGGGATGTCACAGCTTAGGAGAGGGAACACTCAGTAACAACTGAACTCAGATATATGGAGATCAATCAGACCTGTCAGAGAGGATTTCCTTCACAATTGTGAGAGAAGGACAGAGATAAATCCTTCCTCATCCTTTCATTGTTGAAGGAACATCCACCCTCATAATTACAACTACCAGGCTACACACTTGAACAAACTGCAAAAGAGATGCAACAATTTTAGAAGAAGACAACAAGTGGAATGCCCTTGGGTAGAAATGATAAAATATCAATCAATCTGTGCAGTCCTAACCTCGGGATTTTATTGATACATATGAATTATACTGATCCCTGTGGTAGACTCCTGCTATAAGATTTTAATTGAAGCTGATGCACTAAGAAGAAATTGATCAATTAATGGGCAAACCAGCTATACAGTAGGGTACATATAAAGACTCTAGCTGATGTTAACCCCTTGAATGATAGAGAGGTCTCAAATGCATTGGAGACCTCTGCAGCAATCAAATGGTTAACCCTTTGGTAGCCAGAGAGGTACCAATCTCATTGTGTTGCAATGCATTTGGATGCCACTAAGACACTCAAAGGAATAAAACTGAAATCAATTTGTTTTTTTATTTCTCCCCTATGGTGCATTTAGTTTGTGCTCTAGAACTGCACACATTCGTCTTAATACATCAACTTTAGTGAGTCCTATTAGGACCCCAGGGATATCAGTCACCTTAAAAAGGGACTAAATGAAGTGTACATTGGTAAAGATATGTGCACTTTCCTGGGCCTGGGGCATCATGTATCTGGTTACCATGTGTTCTACACATAGCTAAAATATATAAACTACAAAAGTGAAATCTAAGAGCTAACTCCCAATGCAAAGGATTCAGAGCCATACAAAATGATTAGAGGGCAAGTTAGAAGCACATATTTACTGGATGAGAGAAAAAGGCTACATGCTTAAAGAAACACAAACTTCTTAATGGAAAAATGTGTTATAGCCATTTTCCTGCTCTGTAAAATAAAGATACTACCACTGATGGGTGATATGTTATTGAAACATTATTACAACTCAAACGTTTTTTTTTTTTTTTCAACCTGTTGGCAACAGTGGTCTCGAGACAACACAACCCTCTCTCTGCCCCCCAGGCTGAGCATCCCTCTTTCCTCTTTTAGTGACAAAATGCCTAATCCAGTCAATCCGGTCTAACCCTTACAAAGCAATTCCCATAGGAACCTCCTCCTACAAAAACACAGCATTGATGAATAAGATTAGTCTTCATCACTTTCTCCATCAAATTCCTACCTAATCTTGGACTCAATTTAATGACCTGGACTAAATTGAACTGGTGTTAACAGAGGCCTAAACTGCTATGTAAGCTATTCAATGTCCTATCCATGTGTAAAATAAAAGGCTTACTTTAGACAATGGCCAGTAAAAATAACTATACCATAGAAATCAATAGAAAGCCATATACGTTGAATGATCCAATGACCTGCGCTAACATTTACCATATGCTAAACATATTTTCTGCTACACATTAAAGAAAATCAATGCATTGTCTCCACTATAAATGCAAAATCTATTTCTATGCGACATAAACCTAAAACCAACACCTGGTACATGCAAACTGGTGGCTTGACACTACTTGATAGCAATCATTCTAGAAAGAAAAAGCACTGACTGGGAAACACTCAAAATAATTTAATCCCCATTTTACCCTCAAAAACCTTTCACCAAAATTAAGTAAAGGGTAACAATTCCTTTACACTGTAGAAAGACATCTCCTCCCACAAAAGAAGGATGGTGGGGAAGAATTGAAGACACTGGACCAATGGAAATTTTTGCTTTATCTCCCAGGGTAGGAAAGCCCAATATTCATCCACATGGTTCTGTTGAGATGTATATTTAGAGTTGAATGAACAATCTGAGGACTCAGCTTTTCTTTTACATAAATATTTACCTATTGTCATAACTCACATGATGTATCCATTGTATACTGGTTTCCTCCAAAATATTACTATGTATTTGCTACGAGAAGTGCTACCTATGTAAAATATCTTAGCTTTCTTTCATTCCTTCTTACCCGGTACCTCCTCTTACCCTAGTTCACCACTGTTATGCTCTCATAAAACCATAAAAGGGGATTTTTGCATACTTAATGATTAATCCTTTTCTCTTAGTCCATGTCAAACACAGGAACCATGGAGTAAAGCATCCCTCAAATGGAGGCTAAGCTCCTTCATAATGAGCTTTCTGGTGGCAGAAATTCCTCCCTACTCCAACTTTAACCCCACTAGTCATGCACAGTTATAATCTACAACAAATACAAAAGGAAAAAAGAAAATGGGCAGTAGGAAAGTAGACACCTGTACCAGAAAACCCTAAGGACCCCCACCTTCCTTCCCAGCCAGGAACTCAGACAACTGTTTTTTCACCAAATGGGATGTACTGTGTTCCATATGGACTAAGAGAAACGGATTTATCCATAAGTACACAAAATACCCATTTCTCTTTCATTCACTGTTGAACCCATTCCGGAGTATTTGGGGACATACCAAAGCTACCCCACCAAGATTTCAGGGATTGGGAGAAAAAATGACAAACTAGTTTGAACAGCGACAAACCAGAAACAATTAAGAACCTGAGGTATCAACAGACACTGACACACCAAACTGAGTAATAGCAAAAGGGTTACTAGAAATGAAGGCCAGAAAGGCTCCCTGACAGGCACTACAGACTGCAAGTCCTTCTGTCCAAAACTGGTTTCAGCCAAATCCAGTACATTGAGTCGGTAATGTTTAGCAAATTTGTAAAGGGATGACCACTTCCCCGACTTACTCAAATGCTCCACAGAGGCCTGGTTCTTGTAGGCCTAGGAAGAGTCCACTGCTCTGGTGGAGCAGTGACCCTAAAGAACAGAGACTTCATCCAGAAGACATAAGCCTGGAGAATAGTGGCCTTAAGCCAAGAGATCACTTCACCTGGGATTTTGCTTGGCCTGCAAGAGGGCTCTCAGTAGCAACAAAAAGTGAGTTTGATTTGTCTAATTGTTCAATACGTCCAAGTAGTGAAGATCCTTCTCAAGTCTGATAGATGAAGCCAGACAAAGAGAAGGAAGAAAGATGTCCTATTTAATGTGAAACTTAGAAACCACCTTGGGAAGAAACCCAAAGAGAGTATGGAAAGCCACCCTATCTTCATGAAAGATCAGAAGAGGAGGTCTACAAGACAAATCCTGTAGTTCAACCACATTCCAAGAGTCAACAAATGAAGGGTTATAAAATTCAAATGCTCAAAAAAAAGCCTTCTGAAGCACTTCCAAGACCAGGTCCCATGGGGAAATGGGTTGCCAAAAGTCAGGGTAGGCATGAGCCACTACTTGCAGAAAGGTTTGAATATCCAGCTACAAGGCAATATGCCTCTAAAAAAAGAACAGATAGAGCTGATATCTGGACCTTGAAAGAACTAAAAAGTCCTTTCTAAAGTCCATCTAAAAGAGAGGCCAAATTAACTGGAAGGTGACAGGGATGCAGGTACAAATTCCGTCTTCACATCACTTGACCAGACCCTTATGATACACTTTTTTTTTTTTTTTTTTAATAAGTTTTCGTACGTTTTATTGAGGTAAAAGGAGAAGAAGAATTAGAGTAAGCATCAAAGAATAGGTGAAGGAGCAGAAATCAATAGTGATAATATACAAAATCACAAGTATATCTAGCAGGAATTTAGTCATTTCCAATCCACTGGATCAAACATCAAAAATGCCTTGTACATTGACATTGCAAAGAATACAGTAGAAGTCAAATAAGTCGAAAGGCAAAGAGAACAAACTAAAAAGAGAGAAAAAGAAGAAAGGAAAAAGGAAAAGGAGAATGGTAGAAGGGTAAAAAGGGGGGGCAGCTTATCTACATATTCATCTTACAATCATCATGACTAGCAGCGTGACACCAAACCAAGTAGGGATGAACATAACCTCAGAAAGTTCACAACAGGTAAGGCAACTTAAACATACAGTCTCATAGTGCAGGGGTTCCAGGAGGAACAACATGGGCAGGGGAGTCAATCCATGGACCCCACACCTCCAAAAACTTTGTTAAGCAGGATATCAGTAACTTTAGCACGCCACATTTGGGGAGAAGGTGGGCTCGTGTTCCTCCAGCGCAAGGGAATGCACATCCTGGCCGCATTAAAAAGATGAATAACCAAAGTTCTCTGATTTGGATCTTTGAGAAAAGATGACAAAACCATAGAGAACAAAAGTAAAGTTGGGTCCAAGGGCAGATATTATCACGGTTCCCGTGATTTTCTATCACTCTCTGCTGTGGTGTGTTCCTATTGGTGGAGCTTGGTTATGCCCGCCCAGTGTGGTCTTTTTATACCGGGCCTCTGGCACCTGTCAGGTGCCCTTCTGTGGTGTTCCAGTACCAGTGCTTCCGTTGCTGTGTTCCTGCATTCCTGTGTACTGATTTGGCTTGTCTGACTATTCTTCTGGTTCCTGCTTCGTGTATGACCCGGTCTGGCTGACGTTCCTGCTCCGTGATTGATCCGGCTTGTCTGATGCTCCTTCTCCGTTTATGACCCAGCCTGGCTGACGTTCCTGCTCCGTGATTGATCTGGCTTGTCTGACGCTCCTGCTCCGTGTATGACCCGGCCTGGCTGACATTCCTGCTTCATGACCGGTTTCCTGTGATCCTGTTCCAGCGAGATCTCGTCTATGTCGCTTGGCGAGATAGTGAACTGTTAATCTTGTGCTATATATGCTGACCTCCCACTTGCTGAGCTTGTTGCCTTCGTTACCGAGCCTGTCCGTTAACACTTGCAGTGCTTGTTGCCTCAGATACTGGGCCATCTGTTAACACTTGCTGAGCTTGTTGCCTCCATTACCAAGCTTGTCCATTAACACTTGCAGTGCTTGTTGCCTCAGATACTGGGCCATGCATTAACACTTGCTGAGCTTGTTGCCTCCGTTACCGAGCCTGTCCGTTAACACTTGCAGGGCTTGTTGCCTCAGATACCGAGCCTCTCCATTAACACTTGCTGAGCTTGCTGCCTTCATTACCGAGCCTGTCTGCTATACTTGCAGAGCAGTTGTGGCTTCCGTTAACTGTCTACCGATAGTTCTTGCAATACATTCACTCCATTTATGCACCGGAAGGGTGCTACTGGCTCTGGTCCTACTTAGCTCTGGCAGTGTTGTGTATCCGTTTACGCACCAAGGGGTGCTACTGGCTCTGGTCCCATTCAGCTCTGGCAGTGTGTGTATCCGTTGACGCACCAAGGGGTGCTACTGGCTCTGGTCCCATTCAGCTCACGCAGTGTGGTTAATCCCGTTATGCACGGCAGAGTGCTCTTGGCTCTTGTACCATTTAGCTCTAGCACAAGTGGTTGGTCTTGCATATTGCCAGTCTTTGAGGACTACTGTTTGGACTCACTACTAGGTGCTCTCCACCTTGCACCCCAGTCTCTGGCTGCTCTTGTCCTCTACTGGGCGTTGTCTTACACACCACATCAGAGACTGATTACTTGCATTGGACTTTAACCCTTGCTATACTCTGTTCCATTGCATTGTACAGTATTGCTCCTTATCCATACTGTGTCTGCTATACTACCATATTTGCCTTCAGTTACGTGTCATTACCTATTTCTGCCCTTAGGGGGCCGTGTTCCTCATTTGTTCTCAATAAAACTGTGTTTTATTTTTTACCTCTGGTCTGAGTGTCTGAATAAACCTTTACAGAGATAAAGACAACAGAGAGTTAATATGCAAGAGAATAGTCCTCCAATATTCCTGTATCAGTGGGCCTAGCCACCAGATATGAGCCATCTCTTACCCCCACGTCACATCGCCAGCAAGTATTCGGCACTGAGAGATAGTAAGTATGTAAAGCCCCGGAGTCCTATACCATCGCATCAATATCTTGTAGTTAGTTTCTATTGCTGTCAAGTTTCTAGATGAGTATAGGGAAGCCTTAATGGTACAGACCCACAATTCATCCAAAATCGAAATTTCCAATTCACCCTGCCACGCCTGCCTAAGATGGGCAAAAGAGAGCTCCTTATCCCCAAGTAGCCTATAGAGATTTGCAACCAAGTGGGAAACTGAGGAACGCACTAAAGAATCAGTCCTAGGACGACAAAGTTCCTCAAATGGGGTAAGAGGCCTGAGAAGTAATCACTTGGCTGGATGGGAAGAGAGGAAATGCGAGATTTTAAGATAACCCCAATAGTCCTCAGACTGTAGGTGGAGGCGAGATTGTATGGCCAAAAAATCAGCAAGGGAGCCACCATCCAACAAGTCGCTGACCAGGAGTCGACCCCCTGACCACCAGTGCAGAAAAAGATGCCAGAGGAAGACCCAGAGGGAAGTCGGGGTTGGAGAAGAGAGAAGGAGGGGGGAGGGAAGACTAGACAACGAAGAGGAGCATAGGCCCTAGGAGTAAAAGATACGGAGGAGAAGAGGGGATCGCTGAAGCAAAGGGGGCCTGAGAGATCGGGGACTCCAAAGCCAAGTTGTCAACGGAGTTTCTAGAGAAAAGGATTGCATTAGGGCAATCCACAGTTTATCAGCTGAAGAATGGTACCAATGTAATATAGAGGATAGATGTACAGAAATATAGTACCAGAAGATATCAGGAGTGCCTAATCCACCGTCCCTTCTGTACTTAGTGAGTGTGGCCATTCTTCTCCGCGCTGGTTTATAGTTCCAGGAGAATGTATTAAAGATGCTCTGTAGGGATTTCAAATAGGATTTAGAAAGATGGGTAGGCAAAGTCTGTATGAGGTATAGGACCATGGGCAAGTATACTGACTTCAACACACTAATGCGTCCGGACCACGAGAGGTAACAAGACTTAAGCGCTCTCAACTCCTTGAGACCCCTATGATACACTTTTGATGAAACTGGCTTGTGGGTCTTCATCATAGTAGCGATGACAGGTTCTGAGCTTCTTCCTCAGAAAGCTAGAATCAAGAGCCAAACCATCAAGTCTAACCTCTCCACCTCTGGGTAATACAGAGGACATGGAGTCAAGAGGTGCAGTAGGAGTGAAAGACAAAGAGGCAGTGCAACAGATTGATTGAGACGATCTGAGTACCACACCCAGAAAAATCTGTAAGTAGAAATCAGGCTTAGAAGTGTCAAATGCAGCCTCAGAAGCGTAAGTGGAAGCTTCAAGTATCTTAGGAAAAGAAATAACAATATCCCCTTTAGGAGCATCTGAATGGACAGCACCTAACAGCTGATTTCCCAAACAACCATGGCTCTAGTCACCCATACTATAGGAAAAGTTGGAGATAAGGTGGTCCCTGAGGCTGAAAAATTCACCTTATGAAGGTAATCCAGGCATTTATCCACCTGATCCTTGAATGAGGCTACATCCACAACTGGCAATGCTATGTTTTTAGATGGGTGAGAAATAGGGGGCAAACTGCTACTGAGCCTCAGGAGGGAAGACATATAAAAGAGAAACACACAAGGGGTTAAATAGTTTATTATCAGGTAACCTTCCTCATCAAGTACCACCTGGTTAAGGGAATGACTGGGAGGTAAAAACACTGTGTCCTTTTGTGCCTTTTAAAATGTTTAGATAAGAGAAACTCATATATGAGGCCTCATAAACCTTAAGGATCTCTGTAGGTGACCCATGGTCTTATTCAAATGAATCCCCTGAGGTAAGAGGGGAATGAATATCATCTTCATCAGATCCCCCTCCTTTATAGAGGAACCCCCCTCCTCAAAAGTGCAAAACAGTTTTGGGAGAAACAGGATGGCCTTAGATATAAGACTCAATGACCCCCTGAAGACATGTAGGAATACTAACTGTAGAGGAAATTAGGGTTTTAACCCATGAATGCTCCTGTTCTGAAGAAAAGGAGCCTGGAGTTGGCTGCATTGGTGCCACAGAATAAGAGGGACAGAATACACCAGCAAAGTTTCTGGGAAGACTAGACTGACCGGAGGAACGAAGGATTATTGAATAAATTCCTATAGTCCTGTGGTCTTGGACTTCCATATATTCTCCTTTGTGCTCAGACCCCCAACGAGAGAAACACGGAACACAAAATAAGAATAAATAGTTTATCAACCTGTTGTGGGCTAAAGGTAAGGTTCCAAGAGGGAGATTCAGCCACCAAGAGAGAGAACTGTAAAGCAATTGCATCATGGGTTCTGTCCCTTCCTTTCCCTTAGGCCTGAAGTCACAGTTCCCTCTAAATGAAAGTAAATGGCTTGGTGGATAAGAGAGTGGCTAAGTTCAGGTAGCATCCCAAACAGACCCCAAGTCCTGTAAAGGACTGCAACCTGGTCCAATTCCACCCTGGAGAAGCAAGGAATAAGAGATTGCCAAATGGGGAATTGAGCAGCCCTATACAAAAGTTATAAAAATAACTTTTATATATATATATATATATATTTTAAAGATAGCAGTCATTTATTTATTTATTTATTTTAACAACGTAATGTATGGAAGAGTCATAGAATATGGTAGTAATTTATAAGAACAACTACAACAGAAAATTGTAGCTGAATACCTCCCAGTAGTAACAGGACCCCTATTTTATGCAGCAGGAAAAGCCCAGTGACATCCATTTTTTTCATAAAAACTGTCTACTGCTCCTTGATTGTAATTCAGTAGACAATGTTAACCCTCTGTATGGCAGACAAGTCTACAGCATGTTGCTTTAGAGTGCTCTCTAGCACCCAAGAGATCAAAAGTTACATGTCTGCAAAAATCACTTACCCGATAATACACAGACTGTGCAAACGTAGCTTAAGGGTGGCATTATTGATATAATCTGTAGGCTCCAGAGACTGTTGACTGGTTAAACAGACACAGCATAAATTTGGTCTACGCAATATCTAAATGTAGTGCAAACAAACACTGTGAGGTAGCAGGCAGCATGCTCTGTTTACCTTACCTTCCAAAGATCAGGTGGTCCTTCAAGTAGCTTAGCTTTAGTGTTACTGTATTCCAGAGCCAAATGTAGACATTCTGTTCCAAAATCCAGGTCATAATCAGTACACTGTTAAAAAAACAATCAATCACTTTGTCAACAATTCATTAAAATATAACTTAAAGCCTATTTAAACCTTCAAGGACTGGGGGGGTATACAACACATTCTTTAGCAATGCATAGCAAGTCTTCTAGTCTTTAAAGGGTTAAAAGAAAATGCTTACATTTTGTTTGGCATCACTCAAGTAAGTAAACAGTGAAAACAGCAGGACACTCCCATCTCTAAAGCTACTGAGGTTGATATGCTGCAGACATTCTGGAGCAAACCAACTGCACCACGGAGGACAAACAGAAATTTCCACTGACTTAAAAGTTTATTTTTCTTATACAACACCAGAGAAGAAACCAGTTCTTAAAGTGTTGGACACCTAACTAGATTTTTTTTTGCAAGTCCAGTACTTGTAAAGGCATTTCATTAGGCATGCATTTTGTGGTAGGCAGAGTAGGAAATTGCCTAGAGCACTAATGTTTGAGGGGTCCTTCAGCTGAGATGGCCACGAGCACAATCTGAGTTGTGGGTGTGGCTGGTGCAGTCTCAATGCTCCTGGTTTACTTTGGCCAGTTTTCCATTTATGCCAGTTTATAGAGCACTTTACTGGCAATTAATTAACTTTTAGATGCTAGATAGGTCTCCAGTGCATTTCAATGCAGCATGATGGAGTTCTTTCTAGCAGCCAGGGTGTTTTGTTTTTTGTGAATGTATTTTACCGGGAAGTATACATTGAGGTAGTCCCTCTTTTTCAAGTATCCTGGACTAATTGTTTTTACCTCAGAAGGGTGAAAGGATGAGTTGACCTTGCCAGGACTAGAGCCCGAAGCCCTGAGATTTGAACATATTCAACTGCATTAACCAACTGAGCAATCTTACCAGCTCACCAGATTAAGAGCTTTCTTTTCTCTTGAATGTTATAGGCTAAGAGTATTTTCTGTACCAGGCATCAGTGGGTGGTGCTAGGACTTGGGGGTCATTTCCTCTTCCTCTCTCCTATTCTCCCCCTTTTCTGCAGTATCCATCTTCCACTGTGATTCTTTCTGACTGTATTTGGACAGAACCAGAATTGATCTGGAGGTTTAACAAAGCTGGGGATGCACTGTGAGCCCAGGCAGATCAGCAAATGAGCAGAATAGCGATCCTGTAGTTCAAGCTAGAAGTTCTGGACAGAGAGACCTCCAGTCTTACAGTTTAGATTTATGTGGTTACCCAATCCAGTAGTCACCATAAACTGCTATGTCCCAGTATGAAAACCTGACCTACATTCACAACATAATTTGTTGGACACCCTTCATGTCCTTATGGAGCCTCCAGAGGTTCTCTACGGTCTAGGGGTGGGAGTGTCCAAATTATATAATTCTTGTCCAAAAGTAGGACGGGCTTGGTTGGGACTAGATAGAATTGGGAGGATGGGAGAGGGTATTTGCCCTTAAAATGGCAGAGAGTGGGAAGAACAAGGTGGAAAGTTACTGGAATTGGAGATGAAATGTCGAGTTACAAGGGAACACAGTGAGCCCTCCCTGGAGATTGATAATCTATATACATAAAATTTTGTTTCTGGTGTGAAGCGACACACGTTTGGTAGTACTGAGAGATGGCTTCCCTTGTTCACCTCATCGCACTTTGATCTTCATTTATTGGGACATACATACATATATATATATATACACCACATTTCTGTTACAGTGTTTTTGCACTTTCATTGTATATATTTATAGTTTCTCATATTATTTTTTCAATTAATTATATTTTTGCACTTTGCACTTGCATTTTATGGATAGATCTGTGGTATTGCATTTTCTTTATGTCCACGTTTTGCATTTTCAATAATTATAGAGGGAATGTTTCTGACTTATATTTGTTGTCTTGCATTTCCAATCACATAATGCTATATACTCTTTATTACTGATTGGTCTTGTTCTTAACATATATTGGGAGATTATGATAATTATATACGGAATGGAATGGATCATTTTATATGGAATGGATTCTACGTGATGCTAAATGGCCAATGGACAAGATGTGTAGATGAAATTACCAAATTTGTTGGTATACAGTGGCAAATTAAAACCACAGGACCAAAGTTGTTGAAATCTTGCTGAGGAGGCCTTTATCCTGTAGTGGATCGACAACATCTGAAGATGATGGTAATTTATATATATTTGTGGTCAGGCCTATGGAGGGTATATGAATGAAGAGTATGTCGGACATATATTGCCTTGTCCGACCTGAAGAGGTAGGCCTAAATGAGGGCCCACCCATGTAATGTAAGAGTGTAAAAGAAAAAATTGAAGAGGTAAAAATAATAAAGCTAGGGTATGGGTGGGTGAGCAATACGGAGCTCTGACGGAGAGCTGAAACGGCACAGTGTAGCAGCCAAGGCTGGTATAAATGCCTCCAGCCGGCCCTCCCACAGCTTTGGCTAACCAATAGCCTTGTATTTATGGTCAGGCCTATGGAGGGTATATGAATGAAGAGTATGTCGGATGTATACTGCCTTGTCCGACCTGAAGAGGTAGGCCTAAAAGAGGGCAAAAATAACCATACAATATAAAATAGTTTACAACTGCTTTATTACTTAACATGTCATGATATTATCTTATCAATGTTTGAAAGGCTTGAAGTCCCTCTGTAATTGGGTGTGGAATGTAAGTTGTATAACATGAGGATTTCCACCGCCCTAATCTTTTTTTTATATGTACCGGTATCTGCTTTTTGAGGTTGTTGAGGCTGCACCTATCCTAAAGGAATGTCCTGTAAAAGCCTTGGGGTTAAGTCCTAAGCTTGAGATGAGGATTCTGATGTGGAACATGAGTTTTGTTGCTGTCAGTGGAACATGAGTTTTGTTGCTGTCAGTGGTTTACCCTTATAAGGGAGTAATGGGATGTCTGCTGGTTTGTCTTTAAGGGATAGAAGGTATGTGTTGCACGTTTGTACTAGGCACCATTTGTTGTAAGCTGGAAAATAAGTAATTTCTGTTGCTGGTCCCACTTGCTTAATCTTTGTTACAGCTAACCTGAGAACATAGTGATCTGCTTTTTTTAATACGGTCGGATACTTGTAAACCTTTTCTTGTGTTTGATGTTACGGTGTTACCCCCGGTCTCAGGAAACCGTAAAAAGCTAAATATGTGGTCATGTTTAATATAAGGTTTAGTTGTGGTTAGAAGAGATTTCTGCTAGTAAGTTAGCTAATTGTCTGAAATTGAGTCCATCTATGGGTAATCGGCTTGGTGACTTTACTGATGAACTTTTCTCTATCCCTCTATTGATCAGTTTAATGGAGTGATTTTTGTGTATGGATCTGCTGTTGGGTTCTGTCATTTGGCGAAAATGTTGAATGCCCGCTATATAGGATTTAATAGTGGAATGAGATATATGTAAGCAGTGATGACAGTGTTAGATGAAAGCTAAAATGGTCTCAATGGCCAAAGGATGTACTGGACAGAATGTCATGACGTATCTTATATACTGAGTCTTGGCCCAATCATAAGTTTGTAGTGTGTTGTTGGACAGTGCTGTGTCCATCAAGTCTCTGGCTCTCTTTAGATGCTGTTTCAGTGTAGCATGTCAGGCAACCGATGGCAGGGGCGTGGGTAACGGGTCTGCTGATGGTTGCATTCTGAGAAAATCCTGACATTTTAAAGTTTATTAAAGGCAAAGTGTAGTATTATGATCTTAACCTTAATCTTATGTAGATCATAATACTACGCTTTGCCTTTAAGAGACTTTAAAAAGTCAGAGCTCAATTGTCAATAACATCTATAAGTTGATTGGCAGTACAAAGTTACAAGAACCTCTATATAAGACTTTACATTGAAGTGTATGTTTTTTATCATTTTTTATTATTTTTTTCAAGCTCCGGAGCTTTATAATAATGTTTTATAATCATTCAATTTTGAAATATATAAATTGCTTGTAAGGTCACAGTGCTACTAAGACTGAATTACTCGTATTAATTGTGATATTGTGATTAATATATATATTAGAATTGCATTGAATCGCATTGAACAGAATGTCTAATTACATAATTTATGTCTCATTAGGAGACACAACTCCTATTGGGTGATTCAATGGGGATTTTACTGCTCCCATTGGGTGATTCATTGGGGGCATGTTTATCATACAGGGAGTTGGTCCGCCCCCTCCAGCCCGTCCACCAGTATCCAACTGACAAAAAAAATATAACTGCCACTCGCTCCTGAAGTAGGGATATCAATTACTTCTCCTGTTCCACACACACTCTCACTCAGGATCATGACCCCACAAACACACTGTTTCACCTCCCACAGATAATTGTAACCCTCCATACACTCTGTGTCAGTACTGTTTCCATAAAATACAAACTCAGGGATAAACTTAATAGCAACTCTTTTATTTAACTCTTCATCTCTTCAGTCACCTCACTGTTTGTTTTCAACTGTCACTCCTCCACTTCCTGCTTCCTGATTCCCGCCATTTCTCCTTAAAGGGAGAGAGATGCTTTGCTGTATGTTACAGAGGGCAAACCTCAAACACCACTTTCTATTTGTTCCCTCAGCATATTGCTACGTTGCCTCAACTGAAGAGCCACCGTGTGTTATATTGCTATGTTAGCTCAACTTAACCCTTTGAGTGCCAGAGGGGTAAGCAACGCATTGCAAAGCACACACTCTCAGTCTCACACTCTCACAGTCTCTCACACTCTCTCTCACTCTCACAGTCTCTCTCACACTCTCAGTCTCACATTCTGACACTCTCAGTCTCACAGTCTCACGTTCTCACACTCTCAGTCTCAAACACTCTCACACAGTCATACTCTCACACAGTCTCACACAGTCACACTCTCACATAGTCTCACACTCTCACTCAATCACACTCACACAGTCTCACACTCAATCACACTCACACACTCAATCACACTCTCGCAGTCTCACACTCTCACAGTCTCTCTCACTCTCACACTCGCTCACTCTCACACAGTCTCACACTCTCTCACAGTCTCACACACTCTCACAGTCTCTCACAGTCTCTCACACTCTGTCTCACAGTCTCTCACACTCTCACAGTCTCTCACACTCTCACAGTCTCTCTCACAGTCTCACAGTCTCACACTCTCTCACAGTCTCACACAGTCTCACACAGTTTCACACAGTCTCACACACACTCTCACACTCTCACAGTCTCTCGCACTCTCAGTCTCACACTCTCACACAGTCTCACACTCTCTCTCACACTCACACTCTCAGTCTCACACTCTCTCACTCTCACAGTCTCTCACTCTCACAGTTTCTCACTCTTACAGTCTCTCACTCTCACACAGTCTCACACAGTCTCCCACACAGTCTCCCACAATCTCACACTCTCTCACAGTCTCACACTCTCACAGTCTCTCTCACTCTCACAGTCTCTCTCACACTCTCACACACTCTCAGTCTCACACTCTCTCACACTCACACTCTCACACACTCTTAGCCTCACAGTCTCACACTCCCACACAGTCTCACAGTCTCTCACTCTCACAGTCTCACACAGTCTCACAGTCTCTCTCACACTCTCACACACTCTCAGTCTCACACAGTCTCACAGTCTCTCTCACACTCTCACACACTCTCAGTCTCACACAGTCTCACACTCTCTCACACTCACACTCTCACACACTCTCTCAGTCTCACACTCTCACACACTCAGTCTCACACTCTCACACAGTCTCTCACACACAGTCTCACACTCTCAGTCTCACACTCTCACAGTCTCTCACACTCTCACACTCAATCACACTCTCACACGCAATCACACTCTCACAGTCTCACACTCAATCACACTTTCACACTCAATCACACTCTCTCACTCAATCACACTCTCTCACTCTCACACAGTCTCACACTCTCACAGTCTCTCTCACTCTCTCACACTCTCAGTCTCACACTCTCAGTCTCACACACTCTCACACAGTCTCACACAGTCACACTCTCACACAGTCTCACACTCTCACTCAATCACTCTCTCTCACTCTCACACAGTCTCCCACTCTCTCACAGTCTCGCACTCTCTCACAGTCTCGCACTCTCTCACACACTCTCACACAGTCTCACAGTCTCTCACACTCTCACAGTCTCACACTCTCAGTCTCACAGTCTCACACTCTCACATTCTCTCACAGTCTCACACTCTCACAGTCTCTCTCACTCTCACAGTCTCTCTCACTCTCTCACACTCTCAGTCTCACACTCTCACACAGTCTCACACTCTCTCACTCTCGAACACTCTCAGTCTCACACTCTCAAACACAGTCTCACACTCTCAGTCTCACACTCTCACAATCTCTCTCACACTCTCACACACTCTCAGTATCACACTCTCTCACACACTCTCAGCCTCACAGTCTCACACTCCCACACAGTCTCACACTCTCACAGTCTCACACAGTCTCTCTCACACTCTCACTCTCACACACTCTCAGTCTCACACTCTTTCAGTCTCACACTCTCTCACACTTTCACACACTCTCAGTCTCACACTCTCACACACTCTCAGTCTCACACTCTCACACAGTCTCACACAGTCTCTCACAGTCTCACACACAGTCTCACACTCTCAGTCTCACACTCTCATAGTCTCTCACACTCTCACACAGTCTCACACTCAATCACACTCTCACATGCAATCACACTCTCACAGTCTCATTCTCAATCACACTCTCACACTCAATCACACTCTCACTCTCACACAGTCTCACACTCTCACAGTCTCTCTCACTCTCACATTCTCACACTCTCAGTCTCACAGTCTCACACTCTCAGTCTCACACACTCTCACACAGTCACACTCTCACACAGTCACACTCTCACACTCACACAGTCTCACACTCTCACTCAATCACATTCTCACAGTCTCTCACACTCTCTCACTCTCACACAGTCTCACACTCTCTCACAGTCTCAAACTCTCACACAGTCTCACACACTCTCACAAGTCTCACACTCTCACACAGTCTCACATTCTCACAGTCTCTCACACTCTCACAGTCTCTCACTCTCTCACAGTCTCACACTCACAGTCTCACACTCTTACACTCTCAGTCTCACACTCTCTCACAGTCTCACACTCTCACACTCACACACACTCTGTCTCACAGTCTCACACTCTTACACAGTCTCACACTCTCTCACAGTCTCACACTCTCTCACAGTCACACTCTCACAGTTTCTCACTCTTACAGTCTCTCACACTCACACAGTCTCACACACAGTCTCACATAGTCTCACACAGTTTCACACTCTCAGTCTCACACTCTCCCACTCTCAGTCTCACACTCTCACAGTCTCTCACAGTCTCACACTCTCAGTCTCACATTCTCACACTCTCTCACAGTCTCACAGTCTCTCACAGTCTCTCACACTCTCACAGTCTCTCTCACTCTCACAGTCTCACAGTCTCACACAATCTCACACTCTCACTCTCACATACTCTCAGTCTCACACTCTCACACAGTCTCACACTCTCACAGTCTCTCTCTCTCTCTCACTCTCACACAGTCTCACACTCTCACACACAATCTCACACTCTCAGTCTCACACTCTCACAGTCTCTCTCACACACTCTCAGTCTCACAGTCTCACACAGTCTCACACTCTCACACAGTCTCACACTCTCTCACTCTCACAGTCTCACACAGTTTCACACTCTCACAGTCTCACACAGTCTCACACAGTTTCACACTCTCACAGTCTCACACAGTTTCACACTCTCACAGTCTCTCTCACACTCTCATTCTCACACACTCTCAGTCTCAGAGTCTCACTCTCTCTCACACTCACACACACTCTCACACTCTCTCAGTCTCACACTCACACACTCTCTCAGTCTCACACTCACACACAGTCTCTCACAGTCTCTCACACAGTCTCTCACACTCACACACAGTCTCACACAGTCTCACACTCTCAGTCTCACACTCTCTCTCACTCTCACAGTCTCTCTCACACACTCACAGTCTCACACAGTCTCACACTCAATCACACTCTCTCACTCTCACAGTCTCACACTCTCACAGTCTCTCACACAGTCTCACACTCTCACAGTCTCTCACAGTCTCACACTCACAGTCTCACACTCACAGTCTCACACTCTCTCACAGTCTCACACTCTCTCACACAGTCTCACACTCTCACACACAGTCTCACACTCTCACACACAGTCTCACACTCTCACACACTCTGTCTCACAGTCTCACACAGTCTCACACTCTCTCACACTCACACTCTCACACACTCTGTCTCACAGTCTCACACTCTTACACAGTCTCACACTCTCTCACAGTCTCTCACTCTCACAGTCTCTCACTCACAGTTTCTCACTCTCACAGTTTCTCACTCTTACAGTCTCTCACTCTCACACAGTCTCACACACAGTCTCACATAGTCTCACACAGTGTCACACTCTCAGTCTCACACTCTCACAGTCTCCCACACTCTCACAGTCTCACACTCTCACAGTCTCTCACAGTCTCAAACTCTCAGTCTCACAGTCTCACACTCTCAGTCTCACACTCTCACACAGTCTCACACTCTCTCAGTCTCACACAGTCTCTCACACTCTCACAGTCTCTCTCACTCTCACAGTCTCTCTCACACTCTCAGTCTCACAGTCTCACCCAATCTCACACTCTCTCACACACTCTCAGTCTCACACTCTCACAGTATCTCTCTCTCACACTCTCACACACAGTCTCACACTCTCACAGTCTGTCTCACACACTCTCAGTCTCACACTCTCACACACTCTCAGCCTCACAGTCTCACACAGTCTCACACAGTCTCACAGTCTCACACAGTTTCACACTCTCACAGTGTCTCTCACACTCTCATTCTCACACACTCTCAGTCTCACACAGTCTCACTCTCTCTCACACTCTCACACTCACATACTCTCTCAGTCTCACACACACACTCTCTCAGTCTCACACTCTCACGCAGTCTCTCACAGTCTCTCACACTCTCACACAGTCTCTCACACTCGCACACAGTCTCTCACACTCACACACAGTCTCACACAGTCTCACACTCTCAGTCTCACACTCTCACAGTCTCTCTAACTCTCACAGTCTCTCTCACACACTCACAGTCTCACACTCAATCACACTCTCACACTCTCACAGTCTCACACTCAATCACACTCTCTCACTCTCACACTCTCACACAGTCTCACACTCTCACAGTCTCTCTCACACTTACTCTCAGTCTCACATTCTCACACTCTCAGTCTCACCCAGTCTCACACTCAATCACACTCACACACTCAATCACACTCACACACTCAATCACACTCTCACAGTCTCACTCTCTCACACTCACACAGTCTCACTCTCACACTCAATCACACACTCAGTCTCACACTCACTCAATCATACTCTCACAGTCTCACACTCTCACAGTCTCATGCTCTCACAGTCTCACACTCAATCACACTCTCACACTTACAGTCTCACAGTCACACTCACACTCAATCACACTCTCACAGTCTCACAATAACACACTCAATCACACTCACACACTCAATCACACTCTCACACGCAATTACACTCTCACACTCAATCACACTCTCACCCTCTCTCACTCACACCCTCTCACTCACACGCTCTCACTCTCATACACCCTCTCACTCACACACTCTCACTCAATCACACACACTCACTAACACACTCATGCAATCACTCACATGCAATCACTCAATCTCGCACTCAAACGCAAACACTCACACATAATCATACCCCGGGAGCCAGCACGATCCACCTTCCACCATAGTCTCACTCCCACTCACACCCCGGGAGCCAGCACGATCCACCTTCCACCATAGTATGTGCAATTACCACATGCATTTCAACTACATGAATGAATGCTACAGTTGAGGCATAAGTACAAACACAAACTCATTACAATGACACATAAGTCACCCCCTTATGACTCACTTCTGTGTGTGTGTGTGTGTGTGTGTGTGTGTGTGTGTGTGTACCTGTGTGTTTCTCACTGTGTGTGTTGCAGGTCTGTATCACACTCTATGTGCCTGCATGTATGTGTGTATGACTGTCGCTCTTTAAGCATCTCAGTGCATGCGTGTGCATTTGCGTGTGTGTCTCTGTGTATATATATATATATATATATATATATATATATATATATATATATATATATATATATACATATATATATATATATACAGGGCTCAAAATTTCCACTCGCCAATGGCGAGTGAAAATGTAGCCCTGGCGAGTAGAAATTCAGCCCTGGTGGGTATGTTATGGATTGCAGTGGAGTGTAACTTTTCAGGTCTGGCTAGTTGCAAAGGACTTCATATTATAAGCCATATATATATAGTAACACAGTAAATTAGGGTGAATAAAGGCACAAGTCCATCAAGTTCAACCTTCTCCTCATATATATATTTATTTATTTACCATTATCCTTCGATTTATCTAGAATATATTACATCATTTGGCATCTTGTAGATGTTTTGTCTTATAAACAAAGGTCTCATATTGCATTTTAAAGAGAACGTTACAGCTGTTTAGAATAAGAGACGTAGTGTATACTGCATATCTGGAACCACCACAGGACTGGCTTTTCTCTATTCATGGCCCATATTTATAACAGCAAATTGGAGTTACTCTGTAGTAAACCAGTTGCACCATAGGGGAAAAATAAAAGTTCCTGTTAAATTAAATAGGGCTTTTAACCCATTGAATGCTACAGAGATATCCAATGCATTGCAATGCAATGCATTGGAGACCATTCTAGCATTAAAGTGGTTAAAAAGCTCTATTCTAGTGTATGAGAATTTAAGCATTTTATTTGTCCCCGACTGTGCAGCTGTTTTACTCCAGTATAACTCCAATTAACCTAAGGACCATATTCAGTAAGTAAGTGAGCAATTCTGGAGCAAACCAGCTGCATGATAGAGGAGACATGAAAATCCCCAGCGATTTAAAAAAGAGGATTTTAGTCATACCTGTTAAATCCTTTTCTCTTAGTCCATACAGGTTACTGGTAACTTTGGGTAGGTGATCTGCTCCTTTAAGTAGGCAGGAACAATTCTAGAAGTGAATGCAGGAGGTGGAGACTACCTTCCCTCCTTGGCTGCAGCTAGCCAATAAGCTCCAGTAAGGTTTTTGACACTAACTATTGACTAGATAGTATAAGGGAAAGAAGAGAGAGCCAAGCATGGTCCCTTGACAGGGTGGGAGACCAGTAACCTGTATGGACTAAGAGAAAAGGATTTAACAGGTAAGACTAAAATCCTCTTTTCTCTGTCATCCAATACAGTTTACTGGTAACTTTGGGATGTCCAACCACTGAGTTTCCCAGAGGCGGGAAGTAAGGCAAGGGCCAGGCACAGGGCCCCCAAAGTCACCAGAGCATATATGAACCATCAGATCAGAGACAGCCCAACAAAAACAAATGAAGTGTCAACAGACACTGAACAGGGTTAACAACACCCTAGGAACTGTCACACAGCTCACTGAACTAGAGCCAACAGGGCTCAAAAGTGAAGGAAGCACCACAGAACGAAGAAGATCCTAGACAGGCCTCCAGGATCTTTCTCCCAAAGCTGGCATCAGCCTATGCCAGCATATCAACACGGTAGTGCTTCAAAAAGGTGTGCACAGATGACCAAGTGGCAGCCTTGCACAACAGATCAGCTGAGGCCTGATTCTTGTAAGCCCAAGAAGCCCCAATAGATCTAGGAGAATGAGCCATGACCCGAAAGGGAACAGGCTTCTTCCTTAGCTCATAAGCCTTACAAATAGTGGACTTAATCCAAGGGTCAGACTGTCGAACAGACTCAGTGCGATGTACATAAAACCTGAGAGAATGCACCACATCTAACAAGTGGAGATCCCACTCCTTGACAGAGGTAGGGTCAGGGCAGAAAGAAGGCACCACAATCTCCTGATTATGTGGAACTCAGAAACCACCTTTGGGAGAAACTCCTGAGATGTGCGAAGGACTGCCTTTTTCTTTGTGAAACACCAAAAAGGGTGGTCTAAAAGACAGAGCATGCAACTCTGTGACATGGCAAATTCACACTATCGCCAGGAGAAAGGCCATTTTCCATGTCAGCAGGTGTAGTGGAATAGTAGCCAAGGACTCAAAGGGAGGGAGCTGAAGGATGCCCAAAACCAAGTTAAGATCCCACTGAGGAGTGGGAGACATGAAAACAGGACGAGTATGAGCAACGCCCTGGAAGAAAACCTTGACATCAGGAAGAACAGCAATGCGCCTCTGAAAGAAAACAGAGAGAGCAGAAGTCTGAACCTTAAGGGAACTCAAACTGAGACCTTTATCCACACCGTCCTGTAGAAAGGCCAGGACTGCAGGAAGATCAAAATCCTGAGACAGATCCCTGTCAGCACACCAAGAAGATCCGGATGGCAAGGGAGCCGGAACGGCTCAGCCACTGACAGATCCAGAAGCTCCGGAAACCAAGCCTGTCGAGGCCAGTACGGAGCAATCAGAATGACTGGACAGCACTCCAGTCTCACCTTCTCTAACACCCTGTGCAACATGGGGATGGGAGGAAAGATGTAAGCCAGAGGAAATAACCAAGGAATGGACATGGCATCCACCGCTAAAGCTAGAGGATCCCTCCAGTGAGAGCAGAACATCTGAACCTTCCAGTTGTGTCTCGTCGCCATCAGGTCTATGCAAGGAAGACCGCACTTCTGAACAACGAGGGTTGAACACCTCTGGGTGCAGTTCCCACTCTCCGCTGTCCACCGTGTGTCGAATGAGGAAGTCTGCCATGACGTTGTCTACACCAGGAATGTGCACTGCAGATATGGCAGGAAAGTGTTCTTATGCCCAGGACAAAATAGCCTTGACCTCTAACTAAGCAGTGAGACTTCTTGTTACACCCTGCTTGTTGATGTAGGCCACTGCTGTGGCGTGGTCGGACTGGACTCGGACTGGACAGTCCTCCAGCTGGCATGTCCAGTGTCGAAGGGCATGAAATATCACCCAAAGCTCCAACACATTGATGTGAAGGAGAGATTCCTCTGGAGACCACCGACCCTGTGCACTCAGGCGACCCAGGACCACTCCCCCGCCAGAGAGGCTGGCATTCGTCATCACAGTGGTCCAGTAGGATACCAGGAAGGACTTGCCCTTCAGCAGATTGGAAAGGTTGAGCCACCACAACAAACTCAGTTGCACATGATGAGGGAGGGACACTGACATCTTCAGAAGGTCTGGCTGACCCCTGCACACCTGGATCACAAACCTCTGGAGTTCCCTAGTGTGAGACATGGCAAACAGGACCGCTTCTATGGTGGAAATGAACTTCCCCACTAGAGAGGACAGCTTCTTGGCTGGAACTGGATCGTGAGCCAGAACAGCCGAGACCATGTGGGCGATCTGGTGAGCCACATCATCCGTGAGAAACACCATGCTCTGCTGAGTGACGAAGAGAAGGCCCAAGAAGACCAGATGCTGGGACAGGACAAAATCCGACTTCTCCATGTTGAGGATCCATCCGTGATGAGTGAGAGCATGAATACAGTCCTGAACCTGCTGATGAAGAAGTTCCACAGAAGGGGCTTTCAGGAGCAGGTCATCCATGTACGGAGTGACTCTGATGCCGTCCCGATGGAGGACGGATACTAAGGCTCCCAGGACATGATTGAAGATTTGGGCAGCTATAGTCAGACCAAATGGAAAAGCTAAAAACTGAAAGTGCTCTTGGTCGCAGGCAAATCTGAGATACTACCGGCTCTCTGGATGAATCGCAATGTGTAGATAAGCGTCCTGAAGATCCAGAGAAGCAAGGAATTCCACCGTGGACATAGCAGCAATCACTGTCCTGAGGGACTCCTGGTGATAATGAGTCTTGATCACAAAGGCATTGAGATCCTTCAGGTCTAAAATGGGACGACAGATGCCGTCCTTCTTGGAGACCACAAAGAGGTTTGAGTAAAAACCCATACCTTTGTCCTGAACTGGAACAGGTTCCAGAACATCCTTGTCCAGAAGAGCCTGGATAGCGCCATCAAACAGACGGTGTTTCTCTATAACATGGGCATGTGAGAGGGGAAAAACCGAAAGGAAGGAAGAGAGGCAAAAGACATCCTGTACCCTTCCGCCACCAGTTGCAAAATCCACAGGTCCACCACTGGATGCTGTGGTAGTGACGCAGACGGCCACCCACAGCCAAGTGGGGACCTGGGTTCGGCGAGTCATGCTGAAGAAGGCTTTGAAGCCTTAAGCTTGGACGAGAGCTTGGGCTTCCATTGTTGTTTGGGCTTGGAGGAAGAACGCGGAGCTAATGGAACCGTCTGGTTCACCGGACGTGTCTCAGTCTTAAAGGGACGAAAAGGCCGATTATGCTCGATAGACGTTTTCTTCCTGGGGATAGGCAGAAGGGTACTCTTGCCCCCTGTGGCCTCACAAATCAGATCCTTAAGATCTGGCCCAAACAAAGAGGTGCCTTGAAAAGGCAACGAGAGCAAAGATTTCTTGGAAGCAGTGTCAGCAGACCAGATCTTGAGCCAAAGAGCTCGTCTGGCAACCACAGACATGGTGGAAACACTTGCCACCAAATAGATCGCATCAAACAAGGCAGCAGAAACATAATGCTGGGCCTCAGAAATGTTGTCATCGGCAACTGGCAAGGCAGTGGACTTAGATAGCCTGGAGACAGGTGCATCCACTTTGGGTAGATGAACCCACTGAACAAGCACCGCCTCAGAGAAGGGGTAAAGCTTGGAAAATTTCTTGGAAACAGAAGGTTTCCTGTCTGGAGACTTCCACTTATCACACAAAAGGCGGTCAAGAGTGGGGTTAGGTGTAAAACAAGTATGGGGCCTCTGAGGCTCTGAGAATTCTTTAGGTAACCCTGAATGACATGAGGAGCAATGCACAATAGGGGACACAGAGATGCCAGCGTCCTTAGTCTTAGGCCTGGCCCTAAGCTCTAACGGATTAGACATTCTCACAGTGTCAAAACATTTAAAGTATAAGGAATCACCCAAATACAATGTGTAAGATTAATATTTTACCCCAGAAATTGCTAAAATGCACTTATCTGGCAGGCGAAGGGTTAATCTGCAGATGAGAGTAGGAGAGTCCAAGCCCTGCATAGGATACTCGTTCAGGAGAAGCAAAAAATGGCTGCCGCAGCAGAAGCCAATCAGAAATGAGCGCGCAAAGCAAGAGCTCATGGGAAATGTAGTTTTCCCAGAAAAAGTACCCCAACAGTGCCCGAAGCCCCCTGAGCCCCCCAACACGCATCAAACATTAACCGGGCAATAGAGTAAGGGCAGACAAACAAAATGAGCCATCTCTGAAGTCACTAAGATGAGCAGTTGCAGAGATACATCCCAAACTGTACAGTCCAATAGAAGTGAATGGAGCAATGGCGTCTATGAGGTAAAAGCAATACAAATTTTGTAAAATTGTAACTGATAAGTGAATGTGCACTAGACAGCACTAACATATGTCACTAGACCCAATAAACACTGAACCCAGTAGGGAAAGTGCCAACAACCCCCTCAAAAGATGCTAAACCAGCAGCTAAAGGGTTAAGTTACCACAGAAACGTGCTCCAAACCACCCAACAGACATAAAGATAAACCCAATGAGTGCAGTAGTGTGCAATGGGAACTCCAAAGGAAAACCCCTGTGCAGAGGGGCACTGTGGGACATGTGGACCTGCAGCACTCAAAGGGTTGCTCACCTTTCCTGAAGATCTTCTGTCTTCAGATCACCATATATTAAGAAGAAGCCTCACTGGGTAACTACTGGGGAAAGAACTTGAACCCAAGATTTTCCCCCCAGGACTTAAGGTCCACAAAAAAGCACCTGGATACTGAGCTAGCCACATCTAAGGGCATTGTCAGCTATGGTAATCCGCCTAATGGTGGTATTCCATTTCTAACAGAAAAACAAAAAATTAGCTAAAACTATAGCAGAACTGTTCTCTTGCCTGCATCTTCATCCAAGGAACAAATCTTACTGGAGCCGATTGGCTAGCTGCAGCCAAGGAGGGAAGGTAGGCTCCACCCCTGCATTCACTTCTAGAATTGTTCCTGCTTACTTAAAGGGGTGGATCGCCTACCCAAAGTTACCAACAACCTGTATTGGACGACAGATAAATTAGTACTTTGCTTTGTGCATCCTAGTAATAGACCCTTGTCTGGGCAGAAAATTCGAAAGGATATTATGAGTCAGAACAGAGTGCATTGCTTCCCCAAAATTAATCTATACTTGGTTCTAGATATCATGCCCATGAAGGAAGACCTGTTTTTTTTCCATGACTCCTGAGCTTAACTCCTCTCACTAAAGTCTAATTAGGAAGCTTTAAATGTTAGGAGCTTGGTGCAACGGAAGCTGGGAAGGGACCGCGTCACCTTCCGCCGTCGTTCCCGGGTCTCTCCTTCTCGACGCAGATAAGCGCCGTCGGATGCACCAGTTGAAGTATGAACAGTCACTGGAAACAGCCGCAGGATCGCTGGAAGCAGGGAAGCAGGGAAGAGTCCACGTCGCCGCCTGACAGTCCACGAAGTTAGGTCGCAGGAAACTGGCAGCAGGCGGTCGGCGATTCAGGATACTTGGCGCAGATGGGTATCAGAGTGGATACTTTAGACCATAAGCAATACAAGACTCCAGGACTCCTTGTTCACTCCAAAACAGAACTCACTTTATTGAAACAAACCACACATATTTATAGTCAAACCTTACATTCAAATAAATGGACCAAGCAAATACATTAGGAACATAATTCAATCACACAGTAGACAAAAGGTCAATGGTCTAACAAATACAATGACTCAGACTTCATTACATATCAAATACAAAAGGGTTGCTGAACTCACACAATGGATATAAAGACTGGAGGGACTTGAATGAATTATCACACAGCAGGGAGTCTCAATACAATGGCTTTAGTGCGTACAATACACATTGCAAGTAACATTAGGTAAACTCAAATTATTAACCCCTAATGGCCCTGTTCCCTGAAAGCAGGCTATGATTTTTAGTCCTTTTTGGCACATCTGTCCACCAATATAATATCCCAAAGCTCTACATCGCTTGCGTCACTGGGCTGACAATCCATATGCCTAGACAAGGGTTGTTTTAGGCATGACAGGAATGTCCACAGCTTTTGGTTAAACAAACTTATGGCCAGACAAGGCCTAAGTAACGGATAACATCCGTTACATTTCTCCCCCTTTTAGTACCAAGCCAGCGGGTACAGCAGGAAACGCTGGCTTGGAGCTGTAGGAGGGCATAGAGATGGTGAGGCACTTGTCTGGACAGTACATTAGTCCGGAGGCCTTGGTCCTAGGCCAGTTTTAACTGTGGGGCCCCTTGTCCTGGGCCAGAGATTGAAATAGTCTTTCTGTCCTGGGCCAGGGGAAAACAGGAGCCCTTTGTCTGGGCCTAGTAGTGGTGCACAAGGCCCTGCTCCTGGGCCAGTGAGGAGAATGCCAGTTCCTTTGTCCTTAGTCCTGGGCCAGGGGAACTGGTACTGGGTTGCCCTGACCAATAGCAGATTAGGGGGCCTCTCCTGGGCCCTTCTCCAGGCAGTGCTACAGTCAAATCCTTCTGGGTCTGGGGCCAGTGGCTCAGGGTCCAGAGCCAGTCTATAAGGGGGATCTCCCTGAGGCAATGATGACGCTGGCTTCTGGGCAGCAGAGGTTGGGGAGAGAGGCACATCTCCCCCTTTTAGTTGGGCCAGGGCCCCAGAGGGACAGGAGCGGATGCAGTTCCCACGCTCCTGAGTCAAATCAGGTATGGGCCTGATGGGGAGTACATTCCCACCCACCAAGCTAGGGTCAACAGGGGACATGGCAACACAAATATCCTTGGTGAGGATCGCGGTCCCACTCACCAAGGTGGGGATCTCCAGTGTAGGGGTAAAAACAGGCTCCTTAAGCATGACTGGGCCCCCATTCACTAGGCCAGGGGTCTCAGGGAAAGGCAGAACAGGTGTTGGGCTGGGGATGAGGACGGCCGTCCCACTCACCCCAGCCAGGGCTTCACATGACCTGGTGCGCTTGCTTCCATGCACCAAGTCAGGGTTTACAGAGAGGGGGGTGTCCAAGGAATCAGTGCTGCAAAGAGGCAATCGGCTGATCTCCTTGGCGTGCAGGGCCTCCTCCTCAGGGCCACTTCTTTTCTTCAGCAGGGAGGCACTCCCAAACCTCCCAGCAATTTTACTCAAGCACCTGGAGAACACCATCTTCCCTTTCTCCAGGGCACCAACAACAGAGGACAGATTAGGACTGCTGGTGGGGACCTGCGTCTCCTTCACCACAGCAGGGGTATCCTGGGCCCTGGTGAGCTCGCTCCTACTCACTAGGCCAGGGTCTACAGGGGGGCTGATGGGGCACTCTTCTCTACCCATCAGGTCATATAACGCATCCTCAGGAGGTCCAGCCGCTCTGCTTCCTTCCAGTCCGCTGGAGTCCTCCTCTTGCAGGCCATCACACACAGGCCTCTCTCCTGCCTTGAGGGAGACCGCAGTCCCATCCCTCAAGGCAGCAATACTGGTAATCCTGGGGAGCATGCACGGCTCCGCTCCCAGGCCATCTTCCACCCCCACCAGGGGCAACATTTTGGGGCTGCTGCTGGGTTCTCTCCCACCCAGTACATCAGGGGTCTCAGGAGGACTGATGGGCTCGCTCCCACCCATCAGTTCACAGTCCATATTTGTAGGAGGGCCAGTGGCACTATTTCCTCCCAGCCCACTGGGATCCTCCTCCTGTAGGCCATCATACACAGGCCTTTCTTCTGCCTGGAGGGAGACCGCAGTCCCATCCCTCCAGGCGGCATCACTCATAATCCTGGGGAGCACGCACAGCTCCGCTCCCAGGGCATCTTCCACCCCCACCAGGGGCACCATCTTGAGGCTGCTGCTGGGTTCTCTCGCACCCACTACAGCAGGGTCCTCAGGGGGACTGATGGGCTTGCTCCCACCCAGCAGTTTACAGTCCATGTCTTTAGGAGGGCCAGCGGCACTGTTTTCTCCCAGCCCACTGGGGTCCTCCCCTTGCAGGCCATCACACACCGGCCTTCCTTCTGCCTGGAGGGAGACCGCAGTCCCATCCCTCCAGGCGGCATCACTCATGACCCTGGGGAGCACGCACGGCTCCGCTCCCAGGGCATCTTCTTCACTGGGGGGGAACGAATTCCCACCCCCCAGCTCAGGGAAAACATAGTCCATAGAAACAGGGGTAACAGGGGCACTGGTGAGGCACGCATCCCCCCTCACCAGTGTGGAGTGAACAGGGGCAGCTCCATCCCAGTCCTCAGATTCACTGAGGTCCTCCTCAGATGAGTGCCCCCCCCAACATTCTTCCTCTTCTCCTGCACACAGTTCACGCATGTACCGGCCACGTACAATGTCCATCAGCCTATTAATCTTGGCCACTGATGGCTTGTATCCCAGAAGCGGCATAAGGTTTACCATCCTCCGATACACTGGGTCATCACTCGGTCCAATCCCGATAATAGTCCACTTTTCTTTCACTAAAAAGTTAATGTACTTCCAGTCGGGCTCTACAGCTCCGAGGCGCTTGTGGAAGTCACTGAGACCCCATGCGGGTCCGACTGATTCGATCAGGTCCAAGAAGTCCAGAAAACCCCATTCGGGCAATACCGCTCCGCCGGATCCGCGTGCCGCCATTCCTCATTCGATACACTCGATGAAAGAAGGAGAAATCCCACCGCTATGCCACCAATGTAACGGAAGGATGTGAGAAGACCGGGTCGCCTTCCGTATTTGTTCCCGGGTCTCTCCTTCTCGACGCCGGACTGGCACCGTCGAGTGCACCGGTCGAGCAAACCAGCGTTCCGGAGGTCGACTCAAAGCGGCGTCGAACCTCGGGAAGACCGAATCTGCTCGAAGGATGCGGCTACCGGATGGGTCACGGCACTCGAACGCCGTCGAGCAAGCGCAGGACCGAATCAAGGAAAATGTAGCAGGAACCGAAGTGGATATATTCCCAGCCTTTCGAGCACTCCGGTGCTCGACTCGAAGGTTGGAGCTTAAGCAGGATACAAAGGGCAGAGTCCACGTCGCCGCCTGACAGGATACAAAGGTCGGTAGCGGGATCCTGGCAACAGACGGACGAACGTACAGGAACCTAGTTCGAATGGGCGGCAGAGTGGCCACTTTTACCACAGGAACAAACGGACTCCAGGACTCTGGTTCACTCCAAACAGTAACACTCACTTTATTGAAACAAACCACACATATTTATAGTCAAACCTTACATTCAAATAAATGGACCAAGCAAATACATTAGGAACATAATTCAATCACACAGTAGACAAAAGGTCAATGGTCTAACAAATACAATGACTCAGACTTCATTACATATCAAATACAAAAGGGTTGCTGAACTCACACAATGGACATAAAGACTGGAGGGACTTGAATGAATTATCACACAGCAGGGAGTCTCAATACAATGGCTTTAGTGCGTACAATACACATTGCAAGTAACATTAGGTAAACTCAAATTATTAACCCCTAATGGCCCTGTTCCCTGAAAGCAGGCTATGATTTTTAGTCCTTTTTGGCACATCTGTCCACCAATATAATATCCCAAAGCTCTACATAGCTTGCGTCACTGGGCTGAAAATCCATATGCCTAGACAAGGGTTGTTTTAGGCATGACAGGAATGTCCACAGCTTTTGGTTAAACAAACTTATGGCCAGACAAGGCCTAAGTAACGGATAACATCCGTTACATTTGGCTCACAGGATTCCTGCAGCAAATAACGTCTGCCTCCATAGGAATGATATCCAGTACCAATCAAAGAACCAGTACCCACATAATGAATTCATAGTGACCACTTGGATTTACAGATCTGTTTACTGCAAGTGAGGAATTATTATTATTAGAAGATGGTAATATTCCTTTAAATAAAGATTTTAACTCCATGAATGCCAGGGATCTCCAATGCACTATATTGTACAGCTGATTTGTTCCAAAATTGCTCCTGTTCCTTTTAGTACATCAGTCTCATTGACATACATGGAAAATATGTAAACAAAGTATTCGGTTATAGCCTACATTGATATATTGGTCAACAGGGCATAGATTTATATCTTTGTTGAATCATATTTATTTTTTGACCATGTGTAATTCCTTGCTTCCTGTTCTTCTCGTCGCTACCACAGAATAAACAAGTTTTTGTGGTTGTAGCTGGCAATTAACTCTCATATGTGCATTGCAATTAGAGGCCTCATAGCAAAAACCTCCTGCTTGCTATACAGGATATGTAAAGAAGCAATTTCCTTTCTCTAAATTTTCTAAATGAAACGTAAATGAGTCAAAAACTAGCGGTTTTGCTATTTAGTTGATGAATAGAGAAATGTTTTGTTAAAATAAAAAAATATATATACCAAGACAAACACGGAAACCTTACAGTTAGGGTTGCCACCCAGTCGGTATTTTACCGGCAGGCCGGTAAAAAATTGGCTTCTTTACAATGTTAAGTCTATGGAGGGAATGCCTTGGCCGGTATTTTTTTGAAGAAAAGGTGTCAACCCTACTTACAGTGGACCAATTTAGTTAACTTTAAGGATAATTAAAAACTGCCTATGTGTTGTGCTAGCCGTTTGTTTGTAATGTAAATTGTTTTTGAGAAATTAACCCTTGTTAGTGACTTAGGGCCTCATTCAGCAAATTATAATGCAATTTTGAAGCATATCAACTACACCATAGGAATCAAATTAACATCCCCCATATTATAATTGATTTAAATTCGGCTTTTATCATCTTGAATGCTAGAGAGGTCTCCAAAACATTGCTTCGCAATGCGTTGGAGACCTCTCTAGCATTCAAGGGGTTAAAAGCCCAATTTCAATCAAAGGAAAATGTTTCCCCAATGGTGAAGTTAGTTTGCCCTGGAAATGCACCACTTTACTTTGTTGAATTAGGCCCTTAGTGTGGCACTTTACGCTAATTAGCTTTTGTTAAAGGGATATTAATGTTTTGACAAAAAAAACACCAGCTCCAATTAATCTTCATAGTATTTGGGCCATGGAGAGTGTTATTTCAATACTGTCAGAGCTGTAGTTCAAGAGTAACTGAATGATAAAGTATCCCCCTCCTGCCCCTTTTACTTAGTGTAAGCCACCTTCCCTCAGATGTGGAATCTGGTCTCTTGACCAGACAGCTCACAGCAATGGACAATCTTCTTACTGTGAGCATAAGGAAAACCCTGCCCCCCCTTGACAGGTTTTTCAGTTTTTATGCTCACTGAAGATTGTCCCTCTCTCTGCAATCCATCTGGACTGAGGTGAGCAGTGTTACAGCAGTAAAAGGGGATGGAGGGGGATACTTTATCATTCAATTACTCTACAATTCTGACAGTATTGAAATAACGCTGTACACCCCCCCAAATGCTATGAAGATTAATCGAGGCTGCTTTTTTTTGTAAAACATTACTATCCTTTTAAGCTCCAATATTACCACACACTGCACTATGACTGAATCAGCCAGAGCCCACACGCTGGACGAAGTCCTAATAGCACAGCCTATAATTAGTTTGACCTTAGAGAGCTAATAAGGATACTGAGCAGGGGAATTATCATAACATGCTACACTGTGTCACCAACACACACATTTATTTTATTTATTTATTTAATTTATAAAATGCTTTACCAGGAAGAATACATTGGGAATTATCTTGTTTTCAAGAATGTCCTGGAAACAGGACAATAGTAAATTGCTCAAAAAACATTTCCTTTAAATAAAAATTGCTAGTACAATAATATATAGGCATATTGTAATTCTCTGTACAACAAATGTATAATGTCTTAAGGAGACAAAGCCTCTTAAATCAGACTTGTAGATATCTATTACCACATTAGGCTGAGACTTTTGGTGTATTCAGACTACACGGATTGTTTCAATGTCAATGAAGAAGCCATAGAAAGCTCTAGAAGATATATTAGTGACTACAGTCAGCATGTGCTGCATTAGGAAGTTGTAAGATCATAATACAATGTAATCTAATCCAGGTAAAATGAAAATGTTTTGTGTGTCTTGCTTAGGCTTGCTCTTGCACGCCACTGTCATATAATAAATCAAGAGGTTTTGTTTATATATTTATTCCTCCTGGAATTAGGGCTGCCACACCAGCACTTTAATACCAGATGCTTATGAAAGATGCATACTGTAGGATTGCAAAGGAACTGTTGCAGCCATACTGAAAAGCTTGAAAATAATTTCCTCTCATCTTCCCCTTCAGCCAATGGTCAGCTGAGGATGATGGGAATTGTAGTCTAACACCAAGTGGAGGCTGGCTGTGGATGTTGGGAACTGTATTGCAACAACAGCTTTATGTATGCAAGATGATCATTTTGGGCTAGCGACCATAATGTCTATGCAACCCTGTAACTTTCATCTTTCATAAGCAGTTTGCACTAAAGGGATGAGGTGGCAACCTTGCCTGGATGATCATTAAATACATTTACCTGTCACTGTCTACAAATAAATTACATGCACACTCCCTGCAACCACAAGCTACCCATTCTTGTACTCTTTGCCTATTTGCATTTAGACACATAGCTAGTATCAAAATTCCAGTAGCAGTATTCTCTCTCTTCACTCTTGATTTCATTGCTAGCTTTTACATTATAGTTCAGGATCAGGAGAGACCTTTTACCTTTAAAATCAGCAGTCTGCAATAAAGGATAAATTCTGCTGCACAGCAGCTGCTGCAGGTATGTAACACCACCACACTTCACTTTTTATCCTTAACCCTCTTCTACTTGCAGCTGTAGGCATGAATTTCAAGTAAGTTGCACTTGTCTGTCTCTTGGATGTAGTATATTCTTTTAGCTTTATGCAAAGTTTATGTCAGACATATGAGAAGAATGGGAGAACACAAAAAAGGGGGGGGGGCGTGGAGTCCTTTCAATTATTGTGAACATTTGTGTTTTTATAATAAATGTATACATCTTTTAGAAGCCCCTCTCTTTTTTAGTGTTATATTTTTTATTTTTTATATGCTCACATAAGGTGTTATTTCGACAGGATATATATACTTGAAATAGAGCAACCTAAACAGAAAGAAAAATATCCTGAACGGAGACGGGTCAATTTTTTCCGAGAGTCTGTGAGTCAGATGCTGTAGAAGCATCTGACCAAGAAAAAGTGTGAGTATGCAATTTATTATATACTAGTTGAAGAGCCTGTGTACACAGGCCACAGTGCCACCCAGCAAAGGCCAAGTTGCAGTCATGCACAGTACAGACTGCCCGCACTGCGGCTGATATGGAGCGGGGCGCTCCGAATTCAGTCTGTAGTTGAGGACTACGGTCTGAATTCGGAGTCCTGCTACGTTATCAGCCACAGCCTGGGCAGTCTGGAGTGCGCATGACTGCAGCGCGCGCAGCCATCTCTACTGCACAGGATGGCTTCTGACAAACAATTTAGCGAATTATAATATAGGATTTCTTCAATACAGTTGTACTACAGTATTACACTATACGGCGCTCTCTCTTTCTCCTTTTTCCTTCTGTGGATCGATATCTGTCAGACAGTCACTCAGTTAATCACAGTAGAGGCTCAGCCAGCTGTGGTAGAAACTTAAGATTAGTTGCCTATCTGACAGTTATCAGTCAAAAAGGAGTTTTGTTTTTTATATTTAAACTCTTTCTCCATTAGACCCTCCCCTCACATAGAGAAAAACTTGAATACCACCAAGATTCCTAAAAATCAACTTCAGCTCCACTCTCTTTGTCTATCTCCTCTAGCACCAAAATACAGCTGCTTTCTCCATATCTCGCAAACTCAGACTTACATCATGCAAGAACCTGACACCTTTTTTTATACTCTCACGGTGGGAATACAAGGAGAAACTTGTTACGTTGGGGGCAAATTCAATTCTTATAACATAGTCCAGTGCGAATTCCACGACAAAGATGAGCAGTGGGAAGTTTTATTTTTCTACTGTTTTACTTGTGAGGTAAAACATTCACCCATCCATACAAATGACTAGTAATTCTCAATTCCAGGTCTCAGGCCACCAACAGGTCAGGCTTTCAGGATTCCTTAATTAAGCACAAGTAGGTGAATCACAATGATTGAGTCACTGATTACACACCTGCCATCAAGTAGGGATATCTTTAATACCTGAACTGTTGAGGTATCCTATGGACTACACTTAAACCTTTGAGTGCCAGAGGGGTACGCAACGCATTGCTTTGCAATGCGTTGCATACCCCTCTGGCACTCAAAGGGTTAAGAATTAGTGTTACATATATAGAGGTTGATGTATTAAGATCAACTGGAGCCATTCCTAAAAATAAACATTCCTTTTTGGATCAGAAAATCCTGAATTTTCCTTTGTTCCTTGATTGAAGAGATAACTTTTTAGTCATTCTGGACATTATGTCCATAGAATAAGTCATGACAGTTTCTAACAGGACCACAGGACCTAACACCTGTGATCCATAAAGGGTTAATAGGATCATGAAATCTGCCTCCTTTGGGTCTGACAAAAGCTGCAAGCAACTGTCATGTTACATGACATTCATGACTGACTGAATATGTTACCTCTTGACAAAAGTCACAAGTGTTAAATTCATAAGGTCCATTAGGATCTTCTTTCCACAGTAAAATAAATGTAAGGTTATTATTAGGTGGTGTTACTTCCCCTTTAAGGAAGGAAGACTTCCATCAGACATGACCCTAATAATTAGCTGATTTAGTCTAAACTAAATGTTTGATATTCAGTGTGTTTTAAGAACTTCTCTTTACAGCACTATGCCAATTGCTTTGATAATAAAAATCCTTTAAATATTTACATTGTGTGACATGACAAGGAATGATGTTAAGGAAAACACAATACAGTCAAGTTGCTTTACGTGTACCAGTTGATATAATCATAAGGAACACTTTATAATTGTGGCTTAGATCATAGGAATACATTCTGTTGTCATATGTGGAGAAGGCAAGTAAGAAATAAAGCAGAAAGGGACTGGCTTTATAGATGTAAATTAGAATCCGTGAACTAGGGCCCCAAACTGTTCAGCAGATGGGGGATTTCCTGGAACTGATCAATGGACTTGAACTTAACGCTGAGTCTCCTTAGTACCACAGATAAAAAGTTGTACCCCTTGAATACATTCCAATATTTTTTTTCAGGTTTTTATGTTGTATAAATATAACAACTTGCTGAATAACATATATCCCAGAATGTTAGGTTTAAGTGAAGTTTTAAAGCAGAACTTTCATCAGATTAATATGGAGACCCAAATCATAATTACATTAGCAATAGGCATAGACATAGTTAATAATTGCTGCATTAAAGAAATATAGAACCTTTTATGCAGACAGGCACCAGCTGGGATCTTTCTGTAGGCGCGCTCTGCACCTGCGCTGTCAGTCCCTTCCGGTGCCTTAAGGCACAAAGGCATTCAAACTCATCAATCGTGGAGTTGAAGGGGATGGACAGCGCAGACTCAGAGATGCCGTCTCTGCAAGATGTGCTGTTCCGCTGCCTGTTTGCCTAAAAGGTTCTATTTTTCTTTAATGCAGCAATTATTCTTGAAAAGACAACTACATCTATGCATATCGCTAATGCAATTATGAATTGGGGCTCTATATTAATCTGATGAAATTTCTGCTTTAAAGATGACATGTTAACTTTCCAAATCCTTCCCTCAGTGGGAGCCTCCATTTTGGAAAGATCTGCATGAATATTCCACCCCTAAGTGGAAATGTTCTAGCAGTTCACCTCATCTTTTTAAAACACCAGACTTGGGGGAGATTAACTAAGGTGTGTTAAAGAGGTGATAAAGTGGAGATAACGTCTCCAGTTATAGTACTTCTCTAATTCTTATGTTATTCTATGGAGCCAATTCAGTAAGATTTCTAGAAATGTATGCAAAGGCTCCATAGAATAACACGGAAACTGGAGTAGTGATATCACTGGAGAAGTCATCTCCACTTTATCCCCTGTTTATCACACTTTAGTGCATAACCCCTAGTCTTTTATGTGTCGGTCTAACTATAAAAATTAGCAACTGAAAAGTGTAGAATTATCTTTTAATTTTGCACCATTCTGCATTTTAGGCACAAAATCATGAGAAATATACCATGTAACAGTAACGGGCACCCAAGACGGCGTGCTATCTTGGGCCATCGTTCTGGGTTTCTCCCTCCTGGATGCGGCTACAAGGGGGTAGCCAAGCCGGTCTTCGTGAATCAAGGCTCCTGTGAATGGGGGTTCAAAGGAGACCCTTTAGAACATTCTGTGACAAAAGGACAGGACACACTTCTAGGTCCAGAATGAACACAGTTTATTGTAACACACATGGTTATTTTATAGTAAAACATCACACAATAAGACACTGGGGTCAGGGCATGAAATGAATGGATGTGTCAACATATTAGGGGCAAACAATGAGACAGGGACATGGGGACAATAGAACGATAAGCAGTGGAACAATGGTAACATAATTTAATCTTGCCACTCCAATTCCCTGCTAATAGGAGTTGGAGCAGCAAGCGACAACTAACCAATCAGGACCTGGGCCAATGTTCTCCATAGAAGATTATATTACCAGGGTCTGAGAAATGTTCAACTAATGCAATTATGTCACTCCGGTTCCTCAACCAATAGGAATCGAAGCTACATACTAGATGGACAAGTGGCAACCAATGAGGATGATGCTTACCTGTCGAAGCATCTTCTTTGGAACTGTGTTTAACATTGGAGGGTAGACAGCCAATCAGGAAGCCACCTACTGTCAGTCCACAGTGTCTACAGCCAATCCCAGGGCCGCCAACCTTTTGAAAAGGAAAGGGGGCACTTTCCTTTAGTTTTTGCGTGGATACAGTCCTTTTGGCACAATAAATTCCTAGGCCTGAAAAGGCCTCAAAGTAACGGCCTATGGTTCGTTACATTCCCCCACCCCTTTCGGGTCCCAAGCCAGTGGCAACACTGGTGACAGATGGCTTGGTGGGAAGAGGGGTATTCCAGTCTTTGGGGCCAGAGTCTGTGATATGCCCAGACATTCCTCGACAGGGTGGGCAAGGCCGGAGCTGGGGCCCCAGATCAACCTGGAGGGATGTTCCAGTATTCTTGCTTTTGCCCCAGTTCTGCAACAGTTTGTGTGGGCTCCCGGTTCCAGCTACTCATAGCTCATGTCCATTCGTACTGGATCTGGGGCCAGTGGCTCTGAGTCCAGGGCATGTATGTAGGTGGGAGTCCTGTGTGGTCTCAGGACTCCCATGATACCAGGAGGGCTGGAGTGACCCTGGTTCCATTTGCCCCTCTCCTGGAGGCAACAATCTGGGTGCCAGACAGTGTCAGGATCAAAATCCAGGCTGGCGTGGACATCCACCCATCCCCTTAAGGCAGGGGTGACAAGGCAGCTGGTGAGGACCTCAGTCGTGTTCCTCAGTGCAGAGGCAACAGAACCACTGGGAAGGATATTGGTCCCACTCCCCAGGGCAGGGGCAACAGAGCCACAGGAGAGGATGTTGGTCCCACTCCCCAGTGCAGGGGCAACAGAGACGCTGGGGAGGAAGCTGGTCCCACTCCCCAGGACAGGGGCAATAGAGCCAATAGTGAGGATGCTAGTCCCACTCCCCAGGGCAGGGGCAACAGAGCCAGTGGGGAGGATGCTGGTCCCACTCCCCAGGGCAGAGACAATAGATCCACTGGGGAGGATCTCGGTCCCACTCTCCAGGGCAGGGGTAACAGAGCTGCTGGAGAGGACGTCGATCCCACTAACCAGGCCAGGTGCAACATAGCCACTGGGGAGTACATTGGTCCCACCCCCAAGGGCAGGGGCAACAGGGCCACTGGAGTAGGACGTTGGTCCTACTCTCCAGGGCAGGGGCAATACAGGGACTGGTGAGGACTTTGGTCTCGCTCACCAGGCCAGGGGCAACATTGCCACTGGAGAGGACCTCGGTCCCACTCCCCAGGGCAGGGGCAACAGAGCAGCCTGAGAGGACATCGGTCCCACTTTCCAGGGCAGGGGTAATCGAGCCGCTGGTGAGGACCTTGGTCCCACTCACCAGGGCAAGGGCAATAGAGTAGTGGGTGAGGATCTTGCTGAGGTGGTGCTCTTCCACTCTTTGCAGTAGCGTGGTGTACCTCTGCTCAACGGTCCATTCACTGGTGACTAGCTGGCTCAACTCCAACTGTGAATCCTGGTGGGGAGCCAGTACCAAGTAGGTAATCTTGCTTTTCTCTGATCTCCCAATAGAGGCTGTACTCTTGGCAGGCAAAATTTGCATCCTGGCACAATGCATGCCATGCAAGCCCTAGATGATCGTATCCCAAAATGGGGGGGGGGGGAGCTGGGCGACCACCAACAAAAATCCTGGTCCACTTTTCTTGTACAGAGCCCAGTATCTATCCTGTACCTCTAGACTGTAAGCTCTCACGAGCAGGGCCCTCTGATCCTCCTGTTCTCCACATCTGATTGTACTATTTAATACCTCTGTATGTCTATTCCCAATTGTACAGAGCTGCGGAATTAGTTGGCGCTATATAAATAAAGAATAATAATAATAATAATAATGTTGCCATCTCTGTTCATTCAACTGTCTAATTCATCCTCCCATTATGCCAAGGGACTTTCACCTAGCAGGAGCTTCCACCAGCTCCATAATTTGTTATAGCAAAGCAGCTCCCATGCTGAGAATCCCAGGGAATCAGGGTACTCCGATGCCTCTACAATGTCCTTTGCCGGTGTAATCCATGTTGGTGAGTTGGCTCTCAGGAGATAGAGGATCCCACCACTGCTACCAGTGTAATGGGCATTCAAGACAGCATGCTGTCTTGGGCGGGTTTTCCGGGTTTCTCCCTCCTGGATGCTGCTGCAAGGGGGTAGCCAAGCTGGTCTTCATGAATCAAAGCTCCTGTGAATGGGGGTCAAAAGGAGACACTTTAGACCATTCTGTGACAAAAGGACAGGACACACTTCTAGTTCCAGAATCAACTCAGTTTATTGTAACACATAGGATTATTTTATAGTAAAACATCACACAATTGGACAATGGGGTCAGGGCATGAAAATAATGGCTGTGTCAACATAGTAGAGGCAAACAATGAGAAAGGGACATGGGGACAACACAACCATAAACAGTGGAAAAATGGTAACATAATTTAATCTTGCCACTCTAATTCCCAGCCAATGGGAGTTGGAGCAATAAGCGACAACTAACCAGTCAGGACCTGGGCCATTGTTCTCCATACGAGATGAAATTACACGGGTCTGACAGATGTTCAACTAATGCAATTAGGTCACTAAGGTTCCTCAACCAATAGGAGCTGGAGCTACATACTAGATGGACAGGTGGCAACCAATCAGGAGGACGGCTACCTGTCCAGTGCATCTTCTGTGCAATAATGTTTAGCATAGGAGGGTAGGCGGCCAATCAGGAAGCCTCCTACTTTCAGTCCACATCTCTTCAGCCAAACCCAGGGCCGCCTACCCTTTGAAAAGGAAAGGCAACACTTTCCTTTAGTTCTTGCATGTCTTGCTTGTCTATTTTTTAATGCATTCTTACACACGTGCCTAAAACATTTGCATATATATATATATATATATATATATATATATATATATATTAATGTGTGTGAATTTGAATAAAGCAAAAGCCATTCAATCAACCACTCTGTAGAGAATACCTTAATATAAACATTTATTGTATCATTTTATCCAGAGGCATAAATGTAAATTGCTGAATTGCAAGTAAAGAAGTATTCCAGCCTCAAGGTTTAGGTAATCAACATTAACTTCTAAGGTCAGCATGTGTGTGTGTGTGTATATATATATATACGTGCATATTTTATATATTTATGAATCTGTGAATGAAGGGATCTATGATACACTGCCTGACCCACCAGCATTGATCCACTGTCCACTAGTAATCACATAAGCACATATACATTGTGGGACACCTTGATGAATAAGGCCCAGTTTGTTTTTGAAAAGATGAAAGCTGATGTACTTACCAAAAGTTGTGTAATTCTAGAGCAAATCATGTGTACCACAGGCAAAACAAAGATGTATGTTGATTTAAATGGAGGCTTTTAACCCCTTTAATTCTAGACATGTAACCAACACATTGTTTAACAATGCAGTGGAGACATTTCTAACATTCAAGGGGTTAAAAGCCCTATTTAAATCAATATCTACTTGGGGACTTTATTTTTTTTCCTTATGGTTCACTCTGTTTGCCCCAGAATTGTACTTTATCTTAGTACATAAGCCCCAGATGTACATCTCCACAACACCAACATTATCCAGAGAAGGAAGTGTCCAGAATGATCTACACTAGCACCCATATGCAATAGTTCCACAGTATTTGTGAATAAAAAGCCCAAAATGATCTACTCTGACCTGCATCCACGTGCACCTCTGCACCTTCCATTCCTGCTCTGTTCAGCCTGCAGTTTTCTTACTGTGCCACTCCCCTCCCTATACAGTGCAGTCAAATGACTAACTGGAAAGGTCCACCAAGTTCCTTTATGATTAGATGTGATTGAACTGAATGTGACCTGAGACCTGGCAGCATCCATCAAACAAGTTTGTTGTTTAGGAAAAGAAAATCTAAGAAATAAATACAATAATTACTAGGAATAATTTGGATTTGGTGGATATAAATGAGTCTTGATACACTGCATGACTAGAACAGTTATACCTTTGTAAAGTCTTTACAGAAAAGACATGAATTTATTATTATATTATGTGGAGAACAATATAAAGTCTTATTAAAGGTGAACTATCACCTCCATTACAGTTTTTATCTTAATGTTCCATCTAAATAAATCCTAAATCCGTTTTTTTATTTTTTTTTTCATGCAGTATAGCCAGAGATATAAGCTTTTAAAATTAATCCTGTGACATCAGTTCAGGACAGGCTGCGGTACAGCTCTGTATCGCAGCCTGTCAATCTTCATCTCTTCCCCTCCCCAGTTGTTCCCCATTATCAACTCCTCCACTGATGGAGGAATCCAGTGTGAGCCGGAGTACTCTCTTGCCAATGAGATCACTCCAACGACAAAAGTGAAAAGAGCTTAAATGAAATAGTCATACGTTTAATGACTATGTCTATTGTAATACAAGAGTTTGACACTGCCACATATATACATTTGATTCTAAAGATATACAGTTAATATTGGACTAAAGGATAGTTGGATGGATAAAAAACTGGCAGGAGGACATGCAACAGTGTGCCATAGTCACTAGAATACATTCAGATGAAGGTAACTAGTGATATGCCTCAGGGGTCAGTGCTTGGCCATGTTCTCTTTTATATATAAATATATAATTTTATTATTATTATTAATTTATATAGCGCACACAGATTACGCAGCGCTTTACACTCATATTGGTCACTGTCCCCATTGGGGCTCACAATCTAAATTCACCTATCAGTATGTTTTTTGGAGTGTGGGAGGAAACCGGATTACCCGGAGAAAACCCACGCAAACACAGTGAGAACATACAAACTCATTGCAGATGTTGTCCTTGGTGGGATGTGAACCCAGGAAAACTGGAGAAATTAATAAAAGTAAGAGATCTAAATTTTAAAATTGACCTGTCACTTTAGTCTGTTTTATAGGGAAGTAAAATCTGCTTTTATGCTGTATTAGACATTTTTCTGTAAAATGAAAAGATTTTGAGAAATTATCCTTCTGGTGGCACTTAATGCTATTTGATTGCACATCATGCTAGCTATGGCTAGCTAAGGCCAAACTTAACTCTCACTGTTCTATTAGAAATTACCCCAGTATGTGGGCTCTGCCTAGATTAATTTATAGCAAAGTATGAGGGTAATAACTGACCCAGCACATAAACAAATTAGCATACAGTGTCAGACTGTGACACCAAAAAATAAAGGCTACTGTCTCAAAAACAAATTATATTATAAACAAATAGCCAGTACAGCATATAAACTGTTTTCACTTCTCATTAAAATTAAATAAACTTGTCTTAAGTTAACAGATCTATTTTAATGCAAAATGTAAGATAAACATGTTTGACACAAAAACTCAGAGATTATATATAGGCTTAATGGTCCTTTGTTGACAACATCAGAGTAAAGGGACTCGGAAGTTATTATTTCAGATGACTTGATGGTCTGCAATGCAGTAAAATAATGGGAGGAATGTGCAGGGAACAGGACTGAATAGGTACAGGTATTAACAGAAGAAAGAGATAGGTATTAATGCCACTTTAAAAATCACTGGTAAGACATCACCAGGTGTACTGTGTACATTTCTGAAGACCATATTTCCAGAAGGATATTAATAAGCTGGAGGCAGGTTAGTGAAAAGCCACTAAAATGGTGGAAGGTACTCATGGCAAAACTTACCAAGATAGACTGAAATACCTTAACAGGTATAACTTGGAAGAGAGGAAAGAAAAGGAGGTTATGATAGAAACCCTTAAGTGGGCAGTGCAGGCTCAGTAGAAAAAATGCTTTTAAACCATTGGCTGTGCACTCAGAGCTATGGCAAGAGAGTTCCCATAACTTGCTGGCTTGTTTTACTTTGCTGTGCATATGAAAGAGATCTGCAAAGCTGTGTAAAGTCAACTCCTTAGTTGGAGCTCACAGGAACATCTCCCCTATCCAGATAAGCCCAATGACAATGGATATGGAGACACAATGCTTCTGTGGGGTAGGGAGATGTTCCCAGGAGCACCAACTAAGGTGCTGATGTCTCCAAACTGTGCAGATCTCTGTGAACTGCGCATGAAACCAGGAGAGAACTGTTTAATTATGAGCTATCGGACCTTTTTTCTCATAGGTCTGAAGGCAAATACAAGGGTTTAGAAGAGTCTTTTATTGACCCTATACTGTCCTTTCAAATATAATAAAGAATTTAATAATGTTCTGGAGGAAAGCCTTTTTGTGCTTGATCAAAATTTAGAGGGTGGAAGACTCAGAAGTAATGTTTGTAAGTACTACTTTACAGAAAGTATGATTAATGATTTACAGCCTCCCAGTGGAAATGACATTGGCTCATACAATAATTGGATTCATAAATGCCTCAGACAGGCATAAGTCTACTCTGAGAACTATGTAAGACTGTGTATTTTATCTAGATATGAAGATGGGCAGACTGGACGGGTGGGTTGGTTCTTACCTGCCAATAAAATCTATGTTTCCTTCTACTAAAAATAAATAATCAAATGGCAATTTTCTCATCAAGATTTTCTAGGATCATAAGCAGAATATTATATACACTATTATGCATGGCTACAAGTTAACATTCACAGGCTACAATCTATCATTTACAACATGTTTATATGGCTTTTATGATAGGCTTGTCTTTCCCTATATAGGCTACACAGTCATTCCATATTGTAAACTCCTGTACTTCATACGCTAACACATTCACATCCTTGGATGTGTTTGAAAACTAAATTCCATTTCAAAGTTTGTTTTGATTAAGTATATTTAGTATATACACTTTCTTTCACTGGATATAGATACACTTTTTAAAAAGTATGGAATACTGATTTTGTTTTCACCTCAATTTTACTTGTTTATCCTGCTCTCCAGAGGAAGTATTTTTTTAATCAGATAACAATCTTGCAGCTGAATGAAAACAGATAATTACAGAAACAGAAGAAGAGGACATGGGGTGTCTCATATATCACAAACCACATCTCAGTAAACAGTTGCATGTTTCAAAACATAAAAACACAATATAGTTTCATATTTTTTTCTTTACTTAAGGCATATATACAGGAAATGCTGGGCAAACTTGCAAAATGTATAATTTATGTTATTTTTTTCTGAGAGGTATAAATATATTAGGGTAAATTTCATTCAAAGTGGCAAGTTTATTCAGAGTGCTAACCTCATCTTATTTAAGATGTGGTTTAAGCAGGTTTCTTAAAAAGGCAATACAATGACAATATATGAATGCATATTTGTTTTAAGGTATTTATTGTCCTGTTAAGAAACCTCTACAGAAACCACTTCTTAACCCTTTGAGTGCCAGAGGGGTACGCAACCCCTCTGGCACTCAGAGGGTTAAAATTAGAAGATGTTGGCAATCTGAATGAAATAGTGTTAGCCTATTCTTACTTTAAGAAAGGACTCAAAAGGATAGTAATACTTCATTTTATCTTTATTTTATTTTGTAGGCAATAAAAAAACATGAAGAACGATATAAGTCTTATATCTCAAACCTTTATGGTTTGAGAGATATTCACAAGCAAAGTTTCCCCTCCCGCCCCTTTTACCTAGTGTAAGCCATCTCTTCTCAGATGTGGAATGCAGTCCATAGACCAGACAGATGACAGCAGGGGACAATCTTCTTCCTATGAGAACAATGAAAGCCCTGCCCCCCTTGACAAGTTTTTCAGGTTTTTCCCTCTCTGCAATCTACCTGGACACCTCCCTTCTGCTCTGGCTGAGCAGTGTTACATCATTAAAAGGGGTGGGAGGGGGATACTTTGTCATTGAATTACTCTTGAACTACAACTCTGACAGAATTGAAATAACACTCTCCAAAGTCCAAATACTATGATGATTAATTGGAGCTGCTTTTATTAAGAAACATTACTATCCCTTAAAGGATAGATTTCTTAAGAAGGCACCCGAGCTGTATAGAAAGATTGACGTGAAACAAGTGTGTGTGTGTGTCCTGGCACGTCACAGAAGTTTGTGATCGCAGTGTGGCTGTACTCTGCTCTGTGATCAGAGGACACATTGATTAAAAAAAAAAAGAAAAAAAAAAGAAAAAGAAAAAGTGGTGTGGTCTTCCAGAGCACCCCACGCCCAGACCACGTGGTCCTTAATGGGTTAAATGTCTTGGGTAGTGCCTCACAGATAGGCTCCTCTTGGAGCACACCTGGCGATGTAGATCCAGGTGGGTCAAAAGGGAGCAGAATGGGGGTCCAAAAAGAGAACACCAATTAGACTTGACTGCCCAACACAGAAGGTCTGCAGGGACTCAGCAAGCAGTTCATGAATCTGTGGCTCAGAGGAGCATGCTATATAGTTTTTAAAAAAAGTGAAAGAAGCAGATGAAAAGGAAGCATTCGATTATGGGCTAGATTCTATTGCAGGTGCTTATTGTATCACTGCTTTTATCTCCAGGTTTCCCCATAGACTTCAATAGGAAAATGTTTGATAAAATGGGTGTTAACATTTATCACCTGCAATAGAATTCAGCCCTGTGTGAGCAAAAAACCCTTGAGTGATTAAAGCAATATTGATCAACATGGTTGCCGCTGAAGAAGATGGCTTCTTAGTTGTTGAGCTCTGCTGCCTTCCCTGCATAACTTAGCAATCTGCCTCTTTTTCCTGCTATGGGTCGAACTAAAAGGGGCACTTCTGGGAGTTCTACACCAAGGGGTCAGGGGAAAACCCCTTCTACGTCGATCCATGAATTTTTTCAATCACAGACGTCTATAGCCTCTCAGGCTGGAGGTGACCACAAGGCGGGTTCCCCAGCCAGCTTGCACTCGTCTGGAGAAGACGGGTCGGAGCCAGTACGTGATGAGCAATCAGGCCTCAGTACATCAGATTCTGCACAACTTATATTCTCCTATTAACCCTGGAAAGTCAATTTTAAAACCCTGATTATGGAAATAAAACATACTGTACAAGATGAAATCTCAAAACTCTGAGGTTTAGAGCACCGTGTAACAAGGCAAGAGGAACTATCCGCTCAACACACTCGCAAGCTCACATCCTTTACCCAATTTTCCCTGCAACACACACTATACCTGGCAGATTGCAGACAACGGTTGGAGGACTTGGACAATGTGGCAGACGCCACAATATTCGTGTATGTGGGGTCCCCGAGGTGGCACCTAGGGCTGATGAGAACATCACTCAGCTCTTAACTGATGCGTTCAATGCTATGCTTGGGCGCCCTGTCGGTACGCTGGTCGCAATGGATAGAGCTCACAGAGAGCTTCGGCCCCGGAGTCCACCCGGCGGCCTGCCGAGAGATATTATTTGTTGCTTGTTGGCTATCATGCGGAAGGCCCGAGAGATTGTGTCGTGGGTCCTTGACTGACACTCAATCACCTTCTTTCAGGATTTATCCGATTTAACACTGCAGGCCCGGAGGGCCTTGAGGCCTCTGACTCTCCAGCTCCAGCAATGAGACATTAGATATAACTGGACTCACCCGCTTGGCTTGATGGTCCATATGGACGGCTCTGTACATACCCTGCGGTTCTATCATGAGCTTCCAACTTTCCTGGAGGTGTTGGGATTTCTGGACCTCCGAATCCGTGATTGGAGCCACCCAAATGTCACAGTTTGTTTTGACTCTCAGACACAGAGTTAAGATAAAAACACAACTTTACTGAAAGTTTAAAGAGAACCCTCGCGGGTTTTGGCATACACATATAACAACACGTAATTCGTACAATGCAAAAGTGAATAGTGGTACAGTGAATAACAGAAAGGCTCTACCGGCCTTGCCAATACCGGGTAAGGCAACCTAAAGACTGGCACAATATGGAAATAGGATCTACCGGCCTCACCAATATACTGGGCAAGGAAGCCTTGAGACTGGCACAACGAGAGAGGAGGCTCTACCAGCCCTGCCAATATACCGGGCAAGGCAGCCTTTAGACTGGCACAATGAGAGAAGAGACTCTACCGGCCTTGCCAATATACCGGGCAAGGCAGCCTCGCTAGACCCAGAGAACTGCAAGTACTGGTACATAAGCGGAGAAGGCCTCAGTGACTAGAATACTGGTGGAGTAAACCAGTCGCCTATACTGAGCACACAGAGGCCTTGCCGGGGCTGTATAGGTGTCAACAAGCACCCGGTAATGATGGAGCAGATCAGTACCCGCGTACTGGACCAACTATGACACTGCCGGTGCAAAAGGATATTGAGAGCAACCGGTCTGTATGGAGCAAACCAGTACCCGCGTACTGGGCTACACAAGACTCTCCCGGTGCTGAATGGAATGCAGCAAGCAACCTGTTATGCATGGAGCGAACCAGTACCCGCGTACTGGATTACACAAGACTCTACCGGTGCAGTATGGAATGCAGCAAGCAACCGGTTATGCATGGAGCGAACCAGTACCCGCGTACTGGATTACACAAGACTCTACCGGTGCAGTATCGAATGCAGCAAGCAACCGTTTATGCATGGAGCGAACCAGTACCCGCGTACTGGATTACACAAGACTCTACCGGTGCAGTATGGAATGCAGCAAGCAACCGGTTATGCATGGAGCGAACCAGTACCCGCATACTGGATTACACAAGACTCTACCGGTGCAGTATGGAATGCAGCAAGCAACCGGTTATACATGGAGCGAACCAGTACCCGGTACTGGATTACACAAGACTCTACCGGTGCAGTATGGAATGCAGCAAGCAACCGGTTATACATGGAGCGAACCAGTACCCGCGTACTGGATTACACAAGACTCTACCGGTGCAGTATGGAATGCAGCAAGCAACCGGTTACACATGAGCGAACCAGTACCCACGTACTGGATTACACAAGACTCTACCGGTGCAGTATGGAATGCAGCAAGCAACCGGTTATACATGGAGCGAACCAGTACCCGCGTACTGGATTACACAAGACTCTACCGGTGCAGTATGGAATGCAGCAAGCAACCGGTTATACATGGAGCGAACCAGTACCCGCGTACTGGATTACACAAGACTCTACCGGTGCAGTATGGAATGCAGCAAGCAACCGGTTAAACATGGAGCGAACCAGTACCCGCATACTGGATTACACAAGACTCTACCGGTGCAGTATGGAATGCAGCAAGCAACAGGTTACACATGAGCGAACCAGTACCCGCGTACTGGATTACACAAGATTCTACCGGTGCAGTATGGAATGCAGCAAGCAACCGGTTATACATGGAGCGAACCAGCACCCACGTACTGGATTACACAAGACTCTACCGGTGCTGTATGGAATGCAGCAAGCAACCGGTTATACATGGAGCGAACCAGTACACGCGTACTGGACTACACAAGTCACTGAATGATAAGAATGTCGCCCAAGGCGACATGAAGATGGAAACACTCTGCATGATCCAACAGCAGGAACACAGCCAGGTCAGGACAGGAAACAGGAACAGTAACGGCAGTCAACCGGATCAGGAACGGCAGCAGGAACAACAGCCCAAACCGGATCAGGAACGGAGGCAGGAACCAATATACCGAGGAAGCTGTCAGGCAGGTACACAGGCGATCTCTGGAACGTAGTAGAATCAGTTAAGGCCCAGGAAGCTCAGGAAAACAGTGCAGGTGCTAGCGACATAGAGACACCACGAAAGGGCAACCAAAGGGTGCCCAAGCCCACTCTAAATAGGCAACACAGGGCGGGCTGAAGACAGGCAGCCAATGGAGAGCCCAGTCAGATAACTGACAGGAAAAGGCAGCAATCATGGGCACCGTGATACCAGAGCTGCGGGGATAGGAGGGACCCCGAGTGCACCGCTCAGATCGCGCTCCTAGCCACATTCGGGTACCACGGGGACCCGCAGATCGACATTCCTGAGGTGGCATGGATATTGAGTAATGACCTGGCTACCCACCATAGAGATGGTGGTGGTCTCTTTTTGTTTTTGTACGCCGCCTCCAATTGACCTCCATGGGGCCTCCTCTGATCCGGTCACCCTTCTTTGGTGCTTATCTAACATCACTGCTTCCTGTGCCCCGGATGTTGCTTTCTAGCATTGGCTACTCTACATTACTCCAGTTGGGACTATGGATGGCCCTCTCAACTTTCTTGGACACAGCGTACTTGCCTGATGTGCACTACCTGGTGTTTGCTTCTAGAGCCTCAGATGGCCGCCTGGATGGTGCCGGTGCCATGGACCTTTACCTCTAGCAAGTAACTCTACTCTGTCTGTTGATGTTCCCCCATGTGGGATGGGATTGTCTCCTTTGGTACCTGCCCACGGTTCCTTAAGGTGCCTTTGTTTCCTTCTCAGTTTGGAGATAGGTCTCCTGGGTGCCCCCTTCCATTTCCCCTTCTGGGACCCAAAACTGGCCTCTCTAGCCCTTCTCTGCCCTTCCCTTCTCCCCCTAGTCCCATGTATGAAGCGGGCCCCATAGCATTTTTTATACTAGTCCCCTTCCTTAGGAGGATTCAAATCCTCTCCCATCCTGGGGATGGCAGGTTTCCCTGCTTCCCCCACCCTTCATCTGGGTTACACTCCATTACCATCATGGTTCCTGTACTTAGTAGGATTTGTTTCTCCAGGCAATGGAAGGAGAGACCCCTGTATTGGACTCTTTCCGCTCATTCTGCCGTGGGAGTTGGGGCTGTGCATTTATCCCCTTGCTATCCCTCCCTGGGTTTATACTCAAGCGTTCCTTCTCATCTCATACAGTGGTCTTTGTGATGCGTTGTTACTATCCCTACATACCACCACTGCAGATGGGGCTGCTTGGGTTCCCCCACGGAGGGCTATTTTTCTATTTTTTTTATCTTTATGTATCTTTTTATTTTTTAATATGCCACTTCTAGTGGTCTCCAGATTTGCCTTTATTGGAGGGCTTGCTCTCTGTTCCTCGACTGGATGGGGCATTTTGCTGTGACACGGGGTATCACTCTGGGCCCTTCTTTTGGGTGGCGCTCTGGGGCCCTTTGTGCTACAGTCTTGGGTGGGCCCCCGGCACGCCACGGATTTGTGCTACATCGGATTCTCAGATGGTTGGCAACCCCAGTGGCATGAAGTGGGGAAGGGGGTGGGGATTTATCAATACCGTATTCTGTGGTCATGCTGCTTATACTGTGTTTTTTCTGTACCCGAGCAGTGGGCGGGGGGTTCCCCCTTGTGGGGCTCCCTCTGCAGTGAGGGTTTGGGCTTTAACATGTTTATAGAATTATCTCCCCTGGGACCCTTCGTGGGGTCCTCCCCCGCCGGGTCTCACGGATTATGGATTGCTTATTTCCCTATCATTCCTGTCTTTGCTGGGGGGGTTGGCTACATCAGCTTCCCAGTGGGGGATGTCCTCTGTGTGGGGTCGGGTCCTCCTACACTGGGTTGTGGGGCTGGAGTACTATGATGGTGTGACCTTCCTTCGGGCCCCAACTGCGCAGTCTCCATGTCCTTGGTGGTGACTGGACAGTCGTTGCCTGCTTTCTTTACCCTTAGTGGGGTTGATATTTTTACAGTTATTGTTTTTGCATTTTTGATTGCACTGTTGTAACTGTTTTACTACTGATCTACTATATTGGGAAGGCAGCGGACCTCACCTTTTTGGTTTGGTTCCCTGTCCCTTAGTGACTCCTTTTCTAGGGGTCCTCAGTTCTCTTTTTCGGGTTGACATTTCCCCCTATTCCGAAGCTCCCTATTATATTGGCGGGAACGCAGCTCCCGTCCTGTATGTGGGTTGGGTGCTTCCTTCATTAGCCAATTGGTGCTTCAGAGTATATATTTACCTACCCCCCCTTCGCTTCTTCTTCCCCATCTTCTCCCTCTTTTTCATCCTCTTTTTCGTCCTCTTCTTTTCTTTCTTCTTCTTCTTCTTCTCTCTCTGTCTCTTCCTTTCAATCTGTGACTACCTTTTAGCCACTTCTCTATAATGTCTGTGGGTTCCTCCTATGCGCCAGCTGACCTGAAGGTCTTAACACTTAATGTTAAGGACCATAATATTCCAGAAAAAAAGATTGTACATATTTTGTGACCTTAGAGCACAACGTGTCTCCATCACCTTCCTACAGGAGACCCATCTTTGTGGCGCTTCTCCACCTTCCTTGACCTCTCGCAACTTTCCTCAGTGCTTCTGTAGTAATGACTCCTGCTCTAAGAGAAAGGGTACTGTAATTCTTATCTCCAAACATACTCACTTTGTGGAAATCGACCATATCTTGGACCCTAAGGGTATATATTTTGTCAAGGGTAAGATAGCTGACCAGACATACACTCTTGCATCTATCTACCTCCCTAATGTCCGTCTTTGCCTCCATTCTGGATGTGCTCCGTCGGTTCCAGGAAGGGTTCAAGATCTTGGGCGGTGATTTTAATGTTGCTTTAGACCCTGCCCTTGATATGTCAGCGGGAACGACTCACACACCTGCAGAGGATCAAAAAATGACTCAGTTGACAGTTAACTGATTGATTGCTGGAGGGCTCTGAATCCAGAAGATAGGGATTATAGTTTCTTTTCAGCGCTGCATGCTAGATACACTCGTATTGACTAGTTCTTCATATCACACTATCACTTGCTTATGCTGAAATCCTCTCAATATGGCCTTACGACCTGGTCGGATCATGCCCCTCTGGCTATGACTCTTGCTTCCCCACTTACCTGATCTACCCAGCGTTCCTCACGGCTCAATGATTCCCAACTCACAGATCCTGCTTGTCCTCCACTAAATCACTTTTAACAGAATATTTCTCTGACAATTCCGCCCCTGAAGTTTCCGTGCTTACTGTGTGTAAGTCTCATAAGTGTGTGGTACATGGTTATTTCATTAAACTCGCCTCTGCAGCAAGGAAGGCGCCCTTTGCAAGGCTTAATGATCTATGTTCCAAAATTGCACTACTGGAGCGGTCCCACAAAGCTACTTTGCAGGGCGAGGACTTTCAACATCTTCTGATTTTGCGTAGTAACTTAGCTAATCTTTTACATCAGCAGGCACAACAGCAATTTTCTAAACTTAGAGCTCTGTATTATGTAAGTAAGCGTCACCAGCTTACTTACATCCCTAAGATTCGAACTTCCGGGGGGGTCCCCTAAACAGCTCCCTTCTGATTTTGCTAAAGAGTTTGTTACCTACTAATCTAGTTTATATAATCTGGTGGTGATTTCTGCTAGAACTGCATGCACCGAGAGACTGAAGGATAAGATATCTGCCTATCTACGGTCACACTTGAAGCTTAAGCTCTCTGCTGATGACTTTGATCTTCTTGAACCACCAATCTCTGTAGAGGAACTGAAGTTGGCTATGCAAAATGCTAAATCAGGTAAATGCCTGGGCCCGGATGGCCTTTCAGTTCAGTATTACAAACTTTGTCAGGAGATCCTTGGTCCTTGTGTGGTCCTGGCCCTCAACACTATTTTGAAAGGCCATTCTATTCATCCGCATACTCTTTCTGCTACTATTTCTCTTATACCGAAGGAGGGGAGGGATGTGGAGCAGTGCGGTAAATACAGCCCAATTTCCTTGCTTAATGTGGATTTGAAACTCTTTTAGAAGATCTCGGCTACTCACATTATGCCTTTCTTGCCATCCCTGGTTCATTTGGATCAGGTGAGCTTTGAGTCGTGACGGTAGTCCAGGGATTGTACCATTCGGGCAATCAGTTTGATCCATTGGGCACGTCCCAATTCATCTCACTCTATTCTATTGTCCACTGATGCAGAAAAGGCCTTTGATAGAATCGACTGGACCTTCTTGATGGAAGTCCTGAGGCATGTGGGCTTTGGCCCACACATGCTAGTTTGGATTTCTTCCCTGTACTCCCTCCCCTCAGCTAGGATTTGGATAAATGGTGCCTTCTCGAAATCATTTGCAATTCTAACGGCACGAGACGGGGCTGCCCCTTGTCTCCACTGCTTTTTGTCCTTTCTCTGGAACTTTTTATGGAAGCAGTTAGACAGAACCCCGACACTGAAGGTTTGACAGTTATTGGGGTGCAACATAAGATACTTGGTTTTGCTGATGATCTCTTATTCATGCTTACTAAACCTAGACTCTCTCTTCCGGTTCTTCTTCGGGAGTTCAATCTGTATGGCTCTCTTGTGAATCTAAAGATCAATACCTTAACTTACCTGTAGGTGAGGTGGCTCAACTGTCCGCTTCCTTCACCTTTAAGTGATGCAGGGATGGTCTCAAATATCTGGGGGTGTGGTTGACTGGGGATCCTGTGCAGCTCTACCAACGCAACTTCCCTCCATTCTTAACGGTATTGCAACGTGACTTCACGGCATGGGCCCCTTTGCATGTTTCCTGGACGGGTAGAGTCAATACTCTGAAGATGAATGTTCTTCCACAGTTGCTCTACCTGTTCCAGACGCTTCCGATTAAGCTTCCATTGTCCTTATTTTCCTCTCTCCGTACGACGCTCCTGGGGTTTGTCTGGGCCTGGAGGAAATCTAAACTCAGGTTTCATCTCTTGATGTGCTCCAAGTTGCGTGGCGGTTTGGGGCTGCCATGTCCCCGGATGTACTATCGGGCCTGCCACTTACTCCGTATTTTAGAATGGACTTAAATCTTGGATTGATATAGAGGCAGAGGGGACGCATATTCCACTGCATTTGCTTTCCTGGATACGTCCACATCATGCTAAGTGGCTTTCTGCTGCTCACCCTTTGACGTCTGCTATGCTTTGTTGCTGCCTGTAGACAGTACCACCTCACCACTTACCCGTCACCTTTGAAACCCTTGCGCCATAACCCAGACTTTCCCGGTGACTTTCTTAATACCCTTCTAGACGGTTCATCCATTCTGGCCGGCCTCTTGGCCCCAGATGTTAAACTTCGACCCCTATTGGAACTTTTTCCCCAATGACTCTCGATGGTTCTTGATCGTTTCCACTATACCCAGTTGGGATATTTCTTTCACTCTTTGCCTCAGAAGCATAACCTTTTATGTCCTACCACTTCCTTTGAAAGCCTGTGTTATGGTGCGGTGCTTCCTGCCCATGGCATCTCCCTTCTATATAATATGCTTCGTGTTCATGATGACACCTTCTTACCGGCCTTTGTAGGGAAATGGGAGACTGCTCTTCAGAATTCTTTGAGCGAATCGTAATGGGAAAAGATCTTCCTGATGACGAATAACTGTTCCCTGAACAATAAGATTCAGGAGATGTCATATAAATTACCTACCCATTGGTACCGGACCCCGGACAAGTTGCATCGCTTCTATCCTGGTGTGTCTGATGTCTGTTGGAGATGCACAGCTGCTCCTGGCACCTTGCTCCAGATTTCATGGGATTGCCCCCTCACTTCTGGTCACAAATTCACTCCATCCTACGAAAATTTACTGACACTCCTCCCCCTTTCCCCCTGCCTCTCTTTTGTTGCACCACACCACTGTACCTGTTCCAAGATAAAATAAGTCGGTTGTCAAGCACTTGTTGAATGAGGCCAAAGCACTTATCCCATTACACTGGGGCAAAACCTCTCCTCCGACTGTTCATGAGTGGGTATCACGGTGCCCATGATCTCCTATTGGCTGAGCCTGTTTGGCCCACCCATTGTGACCTTTTTATGCCTGGCCTTTGGCACCGGTCAGGTGCCCTTTCGTGGTGTTCCTGAGCCAGTATTGCTGTGCTGTGTTCCAGTGTTCCTGACTCCTGTGTACCGACTTGGCCTGTTTTGACTAAGCTCCTGTGTTCCTGCTCCGTGATCTGACCCGGCCTGGCTGACGTTCCTGCTTGTGACCTGATCTGGCTTGTCTGAGAATCCTGCTTCGTGATCTGACCCGGCCTGGCTGACGTTCCTGCTTGTGACCTGATCTGGCTTGTCTGAGAATCCTGCTCAGTGATCCGACCCGGGCCTGGCTGACTTCCTGCTCCGTGACCTGTACCGGCTTGCTACTGACCCCGCTAGCGTTCCTGCTTCCTGCTGCCTGCTGTCGCTGAGGCGACATTCTGGCTATCGCTTGTGGATGTGGCAGGGCTGATCGTGAGCCTCCGTTAACCCGTGCAGAGCTGTACTCCTATTTGCTGAGCCTCCGTTAACTCGTGCAGAGCTGTACTCCTATTTGCTGAGCCTCCGTTAAACCGTGCAGAGCTGTGCTTCCATTACTGAGCCTCCATTCACTTGTGCAGAGCTATAGCTTCCTTTAACACTTGCAGAGCCGTTACCATTCAGTCACTACTACTGCTGAGCCGGTCCGTCCCGAGCCTTGTTTAGGCGGCGGCTCACTCTGACATCTTGCAGTATAGTCGGTCTCCGTTACCGTGCCCGTGGGAGGCGTCATTGGCTTCTAGCTTCAGTGCTATTCTCCGTTATACGCCCGGTGGGGCTATTGGCTTAAGCTCTTGCAGTGCTAGTTGTCTCCGTTACTACGCCCGTGGGGGCTATTGGCTCACGCTCTTGCTATACAGTTGCCTCCAGTACTACGCCTGTGGGGGCTATTGACTCAAGCTCTTGCAATCCAGTTGCTTCCATTACTAAACCCGTGGGGGCTATTAGCTCAAGCTCTTGAAATCCAGTTGCTTCCGTTACCACACCCGTGGGGGCTATTGGCTCAAGCTCTTGCAATCCAGTTGCTTCCGTTACTACTCCCCTGGGGGCTATTGACTCAAGCTCTTGCAATTAGTGGTCTCCGTTACTACGCCCGTGGGGACTATTGGCTCAAGCTCTTGCAATACAGTTGCCTTCGGTACTACGCCCGTGGGGGCTATTGGCTCAAGTTTCTCTGCAGGATTCTGGCCTCAGTTCCCGTTCTGTTGAAGCAGTCATCTCTGTCTTATGGACTTAAGGTGTTGCATCATCTAACACCACTCACTGCCTCATTACCACCTTGGGCGTGCCAAACACCACAACAGAGACTGACCGATTACTTGTGTTTAACCCTTGTGTACTCTGTCTATTTGTGCCTGTCCTGTGACAGTATATGTAAGGTTCATCCATCAGTATACTGGGCACCTATAAGCCTTATCTTGCTGTTATTCTGTGTTGCCTATAGAGGGCGATCTTTCTTATTATTTTTTGTTAATAAAACTGTGTTTTATTCTAACCTGCTGGTCTGAGTGTCTTGAAAACCGTTACAGTGGGTCTTGATGGTGGAGAGCACTCGCTCTATGGAGGAACTTGTCTTCCAATCTGATAATCATGGTGACCGATACCTCAGTACCTGGTTTGATTGGATGCAGTTCCTGGAGGACCCGCAGACGCAATCACTTCTGGATGCAGCTAGCTCCTAGAGTGGATAACTTGGCACTATACTTTATTCAGCTCTTCATACTCCTTCCTATTTCTGTTCACTCAGGGATCTTTTGCGCTGCAGTTCTCTTCTCTATTTCTCTTTCCTATTCTCTTTCTTTCTCTCTCTTTCTCTATTCTTGGCTTCTTTCCCCTCCTGATATCTCCTCTCCCTTCCCCTCCCTTTCCCCCCACCCCATGCCTTGTGCCCTGATTAATTTTGTCAGGTGTTCTTGTTATCGACCTTTTGCCCCATTACGATGTAGGGTTCCGCGGTGAGCTGTGCACACTGTGGCCCTGCTCTGTTGGACTTTTGCTTTATTGCTATGGGCTAAATGTAATTACTTTGTACTTTGCGTTTCTATAACTCACAGTTGATGCTGCATTGCGCTGTATCTCAAAATTTGATTTTCTTTTGTTCCCCCTCCCCCTCCCTTTTGACCTCTGTTCCTCTTTCTTTTGAATTAACATTCTTTAAAACCTAATAAACCTTGATTTACAAAAAAAACAATAACAAAAAAAAAAAACATGGTTGAGGCCGAGTCCTGCGCACCTTAAGTTGTATTCATTCATGGATTTTTTTATGAATGTACAATAAAATGTTGTACTTTTAACTTTATTGGAATTGGCTGAAAATTCTTCGGTGGATCTGTGTGCGCTTTCTTCCTGTTGTCCTCTTGTCTGTGGAATCGCGGCTGCGATTGTGGAGAGCTGCACCAGGTCCTCCAGTCCTAAAAGGGCATGGTGAGTGCAAACTCTGATTGAGAGTTTTTCTTATCTGTGAATAAGCAGCAACTGTGTTTTCTAAGTTCTTTACAAAAAAAAAACAAAAACAAAAAAAACAACAACATGGTTGATCATGCAAGTGAATTGAGTACAATCAAACCTAACAATTCAGATAAAAACAACGGTCGATCATTTGCACAAAACATGGTTTGATCAAACAAAACATGATAAACTGACTATAGCACGAAATAGAAAAAATCTGGATAAGAGTTAACAGTGGAATAATGATAAACCTACTAAAAATGAATAAATGAAAAGCAATAATAATAATAATAAAAGCAATAATTGACTATTAATATGTATATACTAAAAATAATACTGAAACACAAAATAAGCTTAACTCTTTGAATACCAAAGGGGTATGCAACTCATTGCAAAGCAATGCATTGCTTATCCCTCTGGCACTCAGAGGGTTAAGTCGGGTTGGTTCCTGCTGATGATTCAAAAGGATCCAGTCCAACCAAGCTATTGCATATATAAAAACAGCTTATATGGTATTAGGGTTGCCACCCAGCCGGTATTTTACTGGCAGGCCGGTAAAAAATTGGCTTCTGTCCAATGTTAAGTCTATGGAGGGAATGCCATGGCCGGTATTTTTTTTGAAGAAAAGGTGGCAACCCTATATGGTATGGGCGTCCAATGTGTGGCCTGTGGGCCAAATGCAGCCGCCTGGCCCCAGGGTTCAGCCCGCCTGTGATTTAAAGAAAATATATATATTTTTTCTAATTAACTTGCACACACATGAACTAGTAGGCCAGCAAGAACTAATCCACAGACTGCCAGAACTGTACAGTTCAAGAATAGATGTCTGTTAAGTAGCAGTATTGTTATTGACTTGATTAGTAAATAATTCCATATTTTACATAGCTGACAGGCTGTACTTCACCACTGTTATAATGCATCCCTCACATTTTCTGATCATGTGACCCATGAATGAAAAAACTTGGATGCCCCTATGGGAATGAGAGGTGTAATTAAATATGGAATCCCAAAACTAACCACATAGTAACAAAAATGAATAATGAAAGTCTCATGGATAATAGTCCATAATAATAATAATAATAATAATAATAATAATAAAGTATATAAGTTGAAAAATGGAAATGAAACAATAAGAATAATTAAATGGAAAGATACAGTCTTACTAGTATTTGTCCATGGTGAATAAAGTAAGGTTGAAATTATGTGAAATGAATGGATAAACTGATGAAGAAATGAAAGGATTATACTGGTACAGTTGATGAAAGTGGAGAAGAGCAGGTGTATGGTACACTTCTCTTTAATCCTCCTTATGAGTCACTGAGCTTAGGTCCACAGTTGATTATCTGTGCTACTGAGAAAATGCAGGGCTCAACTTGGAAATAAAGAATATAACAACACAGAGAATATTAACTGGACATATTTATTCAATATAATCATTAAAATAGTTAGACAACACATGCATACCAAAAAGCAGAAATATTGATAAATGATACATAATTAATAAAAATGCCAAAAACCATTGATAACAACGGATGCTTTTAAAACCCAGTTGTGTATAATCAAACATAAAAAGTGACTAAAAACAAAAAAAGAGTAATATGGACTAAAAAAATCATAAAGATTAGGACTCTCCTCTTTGAGGGGATCGGACTAGTGGTGGACAGAAAGGAGAAAAATAACAAAAACATAAATAAATACAGACCGACTATGATAGTGGTGTGCTATAGTACCAGTGGGTCAGAGGTAAATAGATAACTATCCTTATACTGTCAAATCAGCGCTATGTTCTCCTATATATCATAGAGGACATGATAATCCATTTAAAACTCAATTGTTTAATCATCAAAAAATTATCACAATGACAGAAAATTATTATGCTCTACACACTCCTCACAGTTGGATATCACAACACCTTTCCCTTCAGGACACGTTTCACAGAGCTCACTGTAAACCACATACGCGATCTGGATGTCGCAACAAGTATGTTCCGATTAGAGTCCTCCCCTGAATGGACAGTCTCCTCTCGCAATCCACCTGCATAAGACACACACTCGCGCCTGCTAGCCACAGAGATTAACCCCACGTAGTCCCGCTGGGATATACTTAGTATCCAACTAGGGAATATACATTACCAACATATTATACAATTGTAACAGACCTCTTGTAAAAACATAGGCATATATAAAAACAGCGCCTCCTTTATCCAAGATGTAATGTTTACAAGATATATTCTTACGTCATATGCTTAGAACTGTCTCCATATATTGCGCTCACCAAATCATATTCTTATTTCCTCATAGCAGTCCACCTCCTAAGGTCCAAACTTGGGGACTCTTTTCTTCAGTATCCATTCTCCTTTTACCCCCTCAATCTCTTTCTGAATTATCAACATTTACTATGTCCCTTCATCAGGATGAAAATAAATGAGCAGAGAGCTATGTTAACTAATTATATCAACCATGCTTCATTCAAACAATCAAAAAATTCTTCCTTTTCACCTGCTTGGTTCCTGGTCTTTTTTTTCTTATAACGTACACAGTCTGAATATGACCTGTACAACTCAAAGCCTGCTCTGCACATATTCACAAAATGCATATCTACTTCTATACAACTGTACTGTGCAGGCACAAAACCGTAAGCTTCCAGACACATCTCATGAACTGGGCGACTGATTTGTGCCAGCAAATAGTACTCCATAAGGTCTATGATATCTGGTAGGCATCCACTTGGTGTATTTAGCTGTAACTCTAAAAAAACTTTTATGACACCATTAAAAGTTATGTTGGAGAAATACCTGCCTTTTGTATTTATTTTTCAACATATATAGGGTTTGTGGAGTCTGGCACTGAATACCAAACAGCCAGATTTCAGCTTTATACATGAAATATAAATATGTACTTTGTGTTTTCGCCTATGCATTCTTAAGAGTACATATTGCACCTAGTCAGGAAAAACAGGTTTCAGCTATTTAAGATGCATAAGGAAAGTTTTCCTGTACAATGCCATTTGCATGCTCATTTAAAGGGGGTTTGCAGTTGTCTAGATATGCCATCTTTCTCTCTGCACTCTTTTTTGCCCCTATCATATCAATGAGGGACAAAGCTTTGGCACTCCAATAATGAGAAATACTTGCTGCTGTTGAGCATATGTCTTTGCCAGGGGTGGGCAAACTGTGATCTTCCTCCAGCTGCTGTTGGGCCATCTCCCCCATTATCCTCAGCTCGTCATCAGCTGGCTGAGGATAATGAGAATCGTAGTCCATCAACAACCAGATGAGATCTGCTGGCTACCCTTGTTCTATGCTCTAGTAGCTGTGCTGGTTTTGGGTGAAATATTACACTAAACAAATTATAATGAACATAAATTTAATGAAAAAAGTGTAAAGTTATCCATTTTGGGACGAACAAATCATAACTCTACATATGAGCTTAAAGGGATTGTAAAGTCCCAAAAAAGTCTAGGCGAAATGATAGGTACAATAATAAAATACGTAATGCCCTTATTCCTGTCTCTCAGACCTTTACTCAGGGGGAAAACATTACAATATATATTTTTTTACATATTAAGTATTACTATCCCTTTAACTTGTGGAATTCTTTGGCCACATATGTGGTAATAGTAGATACATTGGATACATTTAAGAGACTATTAGATGCATTTGTTTAAAGAGGGAACATAAGAGTTATATTGAGTATTAGTAGATAAAAAGGAAGTCATGGTAAACAGACTAATACTCATTTTAGAGGCAGGGAGGTTTATATAATTCTCATTTTTTGGGGGTTATGAAGCAAAGGGTGAACTTGATAGACTGGGGTCTTTTTTCAACCTAATTTCCTATGTTACTATGTTTAGTTCTAGGTTTTGCTACTGTATACTTATTTTAGTTTTGGGAAATATGTGATATTGGGGTGCAAAGTGCTTAAAACTTGGACAAAATGGGATTATAAATCACACTATGTCTCAAAAAATATATTTTATTGTGCATTCTTAGATACAGATGTGCTAGCATGCATCCATGAATGTAGAAATACAACAGGATGCACCACAGTTAGAAATACAGTAAGAAAAAATATATAAAATTGAACTCTAAAGAACAAAAGTGCAATAGGTGATCACTAGTATTGCTTAGTTTGGTAATTGGCAATCACTGTAAATGGTTAATTTGGGTATGCAACAGTTAAATCCATTGTCTGTTTAAATTATAGATTTTGTATAGTAATGTAATTTGCTGAATGTTACAGAAAATTTGTTTTTTTAATCTTTCTTAGCAAGGACATATTCACTAGACTGTTAGTGTGCTATCTTATTTTTTATGAACCTTCAAGGTCATGTAATGTCTAGCAGGTTTTATCATATTTTTTGTTTGCAGAACTTCTCCATCCTAATCTAAAATACGTTAGTAAAATCCTTTATGATACTTCACACTAAAATACTACAGGGGACTTAAACCAGATTATGCCTACTAATTCTGGCATACAAATGTATTAATTGATACAGATAATGTTCTGATATAAGCATAGATGACCACAGATATCCATAAACTAGTTCAGTGTGCTAGAAAAAGAGAAAATGCATGGTGAAGTATTCTGATACTTTAGCCTATATAAGATGGTGGATGTGATGTATTGCTTTATGAACAGAGAGAAAGAGATACTATATGCAAGACTAATGGTAGGTTATACTTATATTATTGCAAGCATATTATTTCATTACACCCTCCTAGTCATACTTGATTTACTAATGATATAGATTGTTAATAATACACGTTTTATATTTCTGTACAATTTATGGTATATTTTTAATAAATATATATACCTGTTTAATTATATTTGAAATTCCCAGCCCTTTCTTTATTGTACTCACTATATTGTAAAGAATTGTGAGCCCATTCTACATAAATAATAGTAGGGGTAAGGTTACCTTGTACCAAGAGTAGGTAATAGCTGCCCCCTGAGTCTTTGTGTGGAAAGAAAGCTACAATACATTACAAATGAAACTAAAATAAGCATTGATAGACTTTAGCAGTGTTTGAAGAGCAATATGTATAATAGATATTGCCCACGACAGCATTTGTTTTACTTTGAAGTAAAAATAATCCAGTGAGAGAATTAACAAATAGAAAGGAATTACAGAAGTCAATGATGGAATTGTGTCTCATGTTAGAAACGCAGTTTAAGAGATATTTCATACATGTAGATGATGATCAATTTAAATATGGGCAATAGGAAGCAGACTTTAGAGATTGAAATAAACGGAAAGTTAATTTGCCAAGGCAAGAATGGTAGGTAGAGTACAAAAATGGACCTCGGTGCCTTGTAGCATCATTGGAGAAAACAGAAGTGGAGGGGTGGTTCAGTCATAAATGAAAACATTGATAAAGGGAATAATAAGGTAATATAAGAACTAAGGAATTGCAGTGTCACAAACACCAAAGTAATGCACTGTTTTAAATGATATGCATGTGGCTCACTGTTTAAGAAAATATAAAAAGGATATCCAAAAAAATAGCAGGGAGTAGTATCCATTCAATTCAAGCAAGAGCTAGATATTGGCCACTTTCGGAAGACAGATCTGGTGAAAAATGAGACAAAGAAGCTGGGACATACAGATATAAATAACGTTTAAGACAAAGAGGAATGGATACATAAGATGAAAGCTGGAGAACAAGTCTGTGTTTAGAAATAGTTTCTTTAATATGCATATGATTACTCTGCTAGTGATCAGAGAGAAAGGGAGTTTAGGAATGTGATTAGGAATGTGCTATTCATCAGAAGGAGGTTGGAAAGGTGAGTCAGTGTTACATTCAGTGTAGAAGACATTGGTAAAGTGTTATGTAAAAAAGGAAATTCATGAAATGGGAAGATGAGAGGAGTGCATTAAACTTCATCTTCTGTTAGAGGTGTAAAGTAATTTATGGCCTTACACAGGAAGCAAAAAGATTAGCCATTCTGAACCAACTTCTCCATAAGTGGTGGTGGTGGGGGGTAAAATGTCCATACATTTAAATGGGGGTTTTAAACCTCTGAAGGCAAGAGAAGTCTCTCAAGCAATGGGCAATGTGAGGTAATGTGTTAGCACCTCTGTAGCATTCAAGAGGTTCAATCGGATTTTGAGCATTCTTATTTTTGTCTGATGATACGGTTAGTATGGATCTGGAATTATTCATATTTGCATTCTAGTTAAAGCCCTAAGAATAGACATAAAATGAATAAATGAGTGACAGAGGAATCTCAGCTGGAGAGAGAGCCTCAGAGAGGCTAATAATAAAGTTAACAATTAGAGAATGTCCTTCTTTTCACTGACAGTGTTCATTAGTGCTTGTTCACCAATAAATAGCTTTTTAATCAGTGGACAGAGTGCTTTGCACATGTACTGTATCTCTTATATGAATTCTATTAGGGTAGTACAACTATAATTTGCTGTGCTATAGACTAGAGACAGAATAAGTAGGTATGACGGGCAGTTAGATTCCTTATCTAATTCATCTTTCATTTCTTGCATTTAACCCCTTAACGTCCGGCAGTCCTAGGGTGGGTAACCATTAAGGACCGCATAGACGTAATTCAGACACACATCGCACGTTACTGGTCAAGTGTACCGGTTCTCCAAAAGAGATTCTGAAACTGACTGCTCCAGTCTTGGAGCATTCAGTTTCTTACTGATGGTGCCAGGACCATCACCGGTCCGTAAGGGGTTAAAGCTTATATTAAAGGGTTAGTAATGCCCAAAATAAAGTAATAAAATATATTTGCAATTTGAATGTTAATAAAGGGTTTTAGGGGAGCAGTTCATATCTAGCAGTTCATAACTACTTGCAGGGCAGTAATTACCTCACTACTGGCAGCATGAAGCTGCAAGATGGCACTGCCCTAGCCTGGGCTGGCTGAAAAAGAAAATAACTAGGAGTGGTAAGGGAGGAAGCCCAGCAGATGAAATGAGAAACATGTTTCTTCCTACAAATAGGAGAAAGGAGGAAAATGACTGGCAAGCATAGAAAGACTCTTGTTATCTATATTGCAGAAAACATAGTGCTGTTCATGCTTTCTGTACAATCCCCTTTAGAATTAGAACACAGTATTAGGCATGACAGGTTCACTTTAAGAGCAAATTAGGGGGAGAATATGCTGGGATTTTAGTTATTTATTTACTTATTGTGTGTTGTCTTTCAAATTAATTTTTATAAAGAATGTAACCACCTCTCCCTTATGCTTGATAGCACACAACTTATTCCTTTTAAATGGCATATAAATAAGCGTTTGTTTGTACTGTGAGTAGAAGATATTGAATGATTGGATGCAATTCTACGATTAATATATATTTAAATACTTTGGCAGAGTAACGTGTTTAGGCACCTGCACATTTATATAATGGACGAGTATGTATAAATTTGTGCCTTGATTGGCTACCTTAAAAATACTACAGAGTCTAATGGAAAAACACATTTTCATTGCATATCTGTCTTTTCAATCATTGATAAAGTAAGTAGTCACTAAAACATATTAATACCTATGCAAATAGAGAATATATAGAGAAATATTAGCTTTTTTCTGTTGCAGGTTGTGCAGGAAGGACCTGTGATGCAGAGATGGGAAGGTAAGAGACCCAGAAGAGAGAATAGCCTATGATGTCAGGGAAGAACCTGGGGAAAGTACATAACCATATGCTAGACCTTGCTGCAGCCCAAGTACTGGAGGTAACATTTTCAACCTCAAAGTCAAATTACTGATGCCCCGTTGATCCAGACCCAGTACAGGATTGCCAGGCTTACTAATAGATTTCTCCAAACAGAATATCTGAGTCAAGAGGCTACTAACAGAAAAAGGAAACATATCATAAAGGAAGAAAAGCTACAGAGAGATACACCAAAAAGGTCACACTGGGAAGGACTAATATAACAGTGTTACCAAGAGAAGGGAAGGCAGCAGGTAGGAAAAGACAGCCACAGAGAAGCAATGAAAACAATTGCTAGAAGGAGTGGAATAGAAGCCCAAAGGAACTGCAACACTGATGGCGATGCCAGCTGCCAAGAGTTAGAGGACTGCTGGAAAAGTTGCAAAGACAGCAACCAAGAAGCAGAAGAAACAGCTGAACAAGGACAGGAAAAAAAAAAGTGGATGCAGACATCTTGGGAGACAAAAATACAGAAAACTGCAAAAAACAGAGCACAGTAGGACAGATAGAACCCAAGATCAGGTACAAGGACTGAAGCTGCAGACTGAATACTAAAGTAGAATGGTCAGACAAACCAAGGTCAAAGGACCGTAGAGGTCAGCACAGCCAAACAAGCAGAGTTTAAAAGGCTTGTAGCAGACATACATGTAGGTCGGCACACAGGTGATCTGGGTTCAAACATGCAACATTAATGCTGATAGAAACAAATTCTTTGGATGTACTCAGAATAATGCAGAAAGGCAGCTTGAGAAAGAGAGGAAGCGGGACAAAATGTAAGCAGGTAAGAGAAAACTAAATTCTGGAATAGAGTCTCACATAATGGTGAAGTAGAACAAGAATTAAACAGGTAAGTGAGAGTTAAACTCTGGAACTGAATCTCACAATTTCCATTTTCATATTCACCATTCACCCTTTCATACATTTTGCTCATAATTATAAATCATGCTTTCACCATAGTAGTCCATTGGCCGTCAGGCTCAATGCATATCTATAGGGAAGTTGCTGAACAGTTCAAATGCAGCAAGTTAAGAGATCGGTGCATTAACACAAGCAAGTGAACAAGATAACACAATCACAAGCATATATTTATGTAAACTGTGAGGTATATTAACCCACTGGCCACTAGAGCCATATCAAACATTACAAAGCTAAGAACAACCTGAGAAATTGTGTTTCAAGGTAAATAGGGTAATACATTTTATGATAAAAACTTAGATAGGAGTAAGATTTACAATGAGCATTTCTATACATCTAGCCAAAAGAAAAGTGTAGGTGGGCTCTACACAATAGTCAGAAATATTTCCCACCTAGTGTTATCATAAAAACCCAAACAAGTCAATAATATATACTAGGAAACAAAAAAACAAGAGCGCAAAAATCTGAGAGCAGTATCTATTTTGATAACAATCCTGTCTAAAATGCTTCTACTTACAAGAGAGGAGAAAGCTAACCGACCTACAACATATAAGAATGGAGCAATTCCTAGTGGATGTAAGTTGCTTCAAAGGCTAGGATATGCTTCTTGGTTCCTCATCTAGTATTGAACACCTTCATTATTGGGCTATATAGGATACACTAGGAAAAAAAGAATCTGAAAAACAGGGGGAACAAAATCCACACTCTAAGGAAATACCACAAGACAAAGAAGCCCCCGTCAAAGGCAGCAGGAATTCTACTCACCAGATGACATCGGTGAAAAATGTCTTAAGACAGTATATGATGTAGACTGAAATCCGATTAAATATATCCAAAGTAGCAGAACAAAGGCAACATAGGAATAATACGGTTTATTGAAATACAGTGTCAACTGGTGAGTGGGATTCCTGCTGTCTTTGAGGAGAGCTTCTTTGTCTAGTGGTATTACACTTAGAGGGTGGCATTTGTCCCACTTCTTGGTGTTCTTTTTTGCTAGTGTATCCTATATGGCCCTACAATGAAAGCGTGCAATACTAGAAGAGGAACCAAGATGCATATCCTATCCATCTGAAGCAACTTACATCCACTGGGAATTGCTCCTTTCTATTATTTTGGGCAGTAATCCTTCTACTGTATTGTAAGCAGAAGTACTTTAGACAGGATTGTTATCAATATAGATACTGCTCTCAGATAATTGTGTTCTTGTTTTTTTGTTTCCTTCTCGGTCTAGGTTCTTTAGGTGTTACTGTGGACACCCTGCAGAGAAGAGGTATATCTGAGTAGCAACCAGAGACTTTTAGTTTTATATGTATTAACGCTTATATATACATTGTATCTATTATTTTGTTGAAGCACATTGCTTTTTGTTTCTATTAAAAATAATACACTAGATTGTATCTGAAAAAACAGCAAGAGTACAAGCAACAAAAATAATTAGGTTACCACAGGACTAAAGGAATATGAAAACAGATACACACGTTCACCTGTATACAAAGTTGTAGCAATATTATTAAAATTCCCCAGAGAAGAAAGAAACGAATGTCCACAAAAACAGTAGAAAAGCTCTTGTATAAATTTGAAAAATCAATTTCACTTGAGTCAGATATCTACATAAGATGACTGATGAAAATGAAATGAGACAGAAAGTTGAAGAGGAGATGGTCAATGATGTCAGATGGAATGATGATGGATGGATGAAAAGTACATTCAACACAATTTCGGTCTCTATATGGAACACAATTAATATCTCCTGATGCTCCTTATAAATAGCACTGTCCATATATAGTAACTCTACAAAGAAAAGAGAGAAAAATATCTAAAAGCAGTGTTTATTATCACAAAATAGTTTCCATGCAAACCATAGCATTTACAGACAAGATAGGTGTGTTCAGAGTTAAATACTCTTGGCCTCGTTAGCCTTGGGGAGAAGACTGCTCAACCTCCTCCCTAATTGCTGATTCAGGATCATAAGAATGATACCTGTAACCTACGAATTTGATGGCAAAGTATATTCTTGCCCAGGTAGATTTTAAATTGAAGTCCCGGTGAAGCAAATTTTTGACTGCCATGTTTTAATTTCCGAATTCCAGTACCTTAGTAAGTATGCAGTGGCATCTGGGGGTGGGGGAACGCTCACTACAGGCATGACCATGAGTGTGCTCAACATTATCAGCTGTATAGAGTCCCCACACATATTGCTTCCACAAGAGTTTCTTAAGTCTTAGTATGCCGACAGTGGAGTCTCTGGGGGAGAAGGAACACTCACTACATGTGTGACCAGGAGTGTGCTCAACATAAAGTGTCTGTATAGAGTCTCCCAGCTTATTGCGGGCCACACTGCCCACTTCCTCAAGGATTTCTGTAGTCTTAAGATAAATAGGGTAATAAAATGTAATGATAACTTAGATGTGGACAAGTTTTGCAATGAACATTACTGTACATCTCCTTACTGTGCAATAGTGCTAAACTAAACTAACTGTGGAAACAATACTCAATAGTCCTCATCTATAGTAATATCACAGTTCTCTCAGCCAGGCAAGGAACGGGTGAATGAGGATGATAACCCACAGGCTACTAGGCAGAGTTGGAACCCTACAGCAGAAGGCTGGGAGTCGGAGAGCAGATAGCAGGAGTCTTTAAGTTAGCCGACAGTAATGTTATGCTGGTAGTCGACTAAAAGCTGCAGAGGCAGATACTGGAGAGTCGAAGATAAGCTGGGGTCGACTAGGAGTCAAACAGAACTGATGTTGACTACACAGGCTCGTAGACAGACGGGGAGTCGAAGGGTAGCCGGGTCCGATACACAGGTAGTCGAACAAACAGTTAGTCGGTACCTAGCGTAAGTCGAGAAGCAGAGAGTCGTAGTCAACCCGGAATCTGTACACAAGGAGTCGAAACCAATTGGAGATATGAAGAGAGTGGTCAGGCAAGCCGGAGTCGGTACACAAAGGGTCGAACAGAAGACTGGAGCAAACAGTAAGATTGCAGGAACAAGAAGAGAGGTCACAGACAAAGCCAAGGTCAGGAAGCCAGATATTCGGATACACGAAGTTCAGGCAAGGGTCCCAACAGGAATCAGGAATACGGGTAAGCTTGATACACAGGTACTAGGAAGCTGAGCACAGACCATCTGAGGGCAAGGAGAGTAGGAAAGTCCCAGGCATAAGTAAGGTATGGACAGATGTATGAGTTCTGTAATCAGGAGTGAGACCGCCTTGAGGGAGGAGGAGAGGACGGGTTTGTGACAGTACCCCCTCCTCGAGGGCCAAACCCCGGGCAGCTGTAACCAGGATGAGTCGGGTATTTTCTGTGGTATTGTCGGACTAGAAGAGTGGCATGAATCCACAGGGATGAAGTAGGCCGTTATGAGTGCTTCTCTGAGGTAAGACAGCTCCTGCACCAATCTCAGAAGCATCAACTTCAAGTACGAAGGGCTGAGTAGAGTCCAGATGTCTCAGAAATAGAGCAGTGGAGAATTTTTGTTTCAGGAGTACAAAGGTCTTGACAGCTTCAGGAGGCCATTTAACCGGATCTGCTCACTTCTTAGTAAGAGCTGTGAGAGGAGCAGCAATCTTGGATTGTTCTGGATGAATTTGCAATAATAGTTTGCAAACCCCGAGAATCTCCAATTTCAAGGGATCCATTTCAAAACCAGTAGGGCTGATAATATAGCCTAGGAAAGGCACTCTTTCGACTTCAAACAGATATTTTTCTAGCTTAGCAAATAGATGGTTTTCTCTAAGACAGAGTAAGACTTGCTTGACGTGGAAGTGATGAGTGTGGAGATCAGGAGAGTGAATTAGTATGTCATCTAAGTAGACTATGACAAACTGCTGCAGAAAGTCCCTGAGGCATTCATTTACAAACACCTGAAAGATGGCAGGAGCATTGCAGAGGGCGAAGGGCATGACTTTATACTCATAATGCCCCGAGCAAGTATAAATGCCGTCTTCCACTCACCTCCTTGTCTTATCCGGATGAAATTGTAAGCTCCAGGTAAGTCCAGTTTTGTAAACACCTTAGACCCCTTAAGTCGGTCAAACAGTTCAGATATAAGGGATAGAGGGTAGGTGTTTTTTATTGTGATCTTATTGGGGCCTCTATAATCAATACAAGGACGAAGATCTCCCTCTTTTTTCCTAACAAAGAAGAAACCCGCTCCTGGACCGTTGAATGAAACCCTTTTTAATATTCTCTTGGATATACTCTTCCATAGCCACGGTCTCAGGTAAGAATAGAGGGTAGACTCTACCTCGTGGAGGAATGATGCCAGGCAGAAGATCTGTAGTGCAGTCCAAAGCTCTATGAGGCGGCAATTTGCCAGTCTCCTTTTTCCTGAAGACATCTATGAATTCTCGTTAGTGCTCAGGAATCTCAGGAACAGATACTTGGACTGACTGAATACATAAAGAGTTCACAGACTCCAGCCAATGAAGAGAGCAGTAAGAACCCCAAGAAGCAATGTGGCCACATTGCCAGTTAATATGTGGATTATATAGCGATCACCAGGAGTATCCAAGAATGACTGGACAGGAAGGAGAAGTAATGACGTGAAATCTCAGTGTCTCAGAATGCAGGGGTCACCAGGAGTATCCAAGAATGACTGGACAGGAAGGAGAAGTAATGACGTGACATCTCAGTGTCTCAAAATGCAGGGGTCCTACGTTAACCTGCAAGGATTGAGTCTCTAGAGTTATAGTAGAGGGATGAAGTGGCCTCCCATCAATGGCCTGTAACAACAGAGGTTGCTTTTTGACAAGACATGGTATCCCTTGGTTTTTGCAGAAAGTCTCGTCAATAAATGAGCCTGCAGCTCCAGAGTCTATTAAGGCAGTAGTAGAAACATGAAGATCCTGCCAAGACAATTGCAGAGGAACCAGTAAGCGATCTCCCTGTAACTCAGGGGTATGAGCTATTACACCTAGAGCAGGTCCCGTGATCCCCTCTAGGTGCGGGTGTTTCCCTTCTTCTTGGGACAACTGTGGCCATAATGTCCCTCTCCTCTGCAGTGCAGGCATAGATTTCGTCTCCTTCTTTTCTGCTTTTCCTCCTCGCTCAACCCCATGGAGCCCATGGACCCTATATGCATGGGCTCCCCAGAAGGGGGAATAACCAGAGTTTCCAGAGGAGAGAATTTAGGTGCCAATTTAACAGGAGGTCTCCGGATGCGATCCCGCTGGCGTTGTCTCTTCCTGAGTCTCAGATCTATGCAGGAGAGAGGCAATAAGATCCTCCAATTCCAAGGGTAGATTTCTGGCAGCTAGTTCATCATTCAAATGGTCAGACAATCCATTATTAAATGCAGAGACCAGGGCTTCATTGTTCCAATTAACCTCTGCCGCAAAGATACGAAATTCTATTGTGTAGTCCAATAATGAATGTGAGCCTTGTCTGATGGTGAATAGAGATAACAAAGCAGTCCCTGCTCTGCCAGGAAGGTCAAAGACCTGGCGAAGATTGTGGGCAAATTCTGAATAGTTGTTAACCAGTGGAGTGACTCTCTCCCATAGAGAGGAAGCCCAAGCAAGGGCAGGGTCCGTTAACAATGAAATCACATAACCCACTTTAGCGCTGTCAAATGGAAACAAGTGGGGTGTCACCTCAAAATGGATAGAACATTGATTTAAGAAACCTCTACAAACAGCAGGGTCACCACTGAAGTAGAGGTCTCTATTTAAACAGGAGAAGAAGTAACAGGAGCAGTATGGCGCGGAGGATCAATATGAACTAGCAAAGTCTGTAAGGCCTGAGCAAACTGATCCATGCAGTGGTCTAGCCCTTCAAACATGGCCTCACATGTAGAGTTTTTGTCCGACCTCTGCGGGTTCCATGTTACTGGCCCTTGGATACTATCACAGTTCTCTCAGCCAGGCAAGTAATGGGTGAATGAGGATGATAACCCACAGGCTACGAGGCAGAGTCGGAACCCTACAGCAGAAGGCCGGGAGTCGGACAGCAGAGAGCAGGAGTCTTTAAGTTAGCCGACAGTAATGTTATGCTGCTAGTCGACTAAAAGCTGCAGAGGTAGATACTGGAGAGTCGAAGATAAGCTGGAGTCAACTAGGAGTTGAACAGAATTGATGTCGACTACACAGGGTTGTAGACAGGCGAGGAGTCGAAGGATAGCCGGGTCCAGTACACAGGTAGTCGAACAAACAGATAGTCGGTACCTAGGGTGAGTTGAGAAGCGGAGAGTCATAGTCGATCCAGAATCGGTACACAAGGAGTCGAAACAAACTGGAGATATGAAGAGAGTCAGAACACAAAGGGTCCAACAGAAGACTGGAGCAAACAGTCAGATCGCAGGAAAAAGAAGAGAGGTCACAGACAAAGCCAAGGCCAGGAAGCCAGATATTTGGATACACGGAGTTCAGGCCAGGGTTCCAACAGGAATCAGGAATATAGGTAAGCTTGATACACAGGTACTAGGATACTGAGCACAGACCATCCGAGGACAGGGAGAGTAGGAAAATCCCGGGCATAAGTAGGCTATGGACAGGTGTATGAGTTCTGTAATCAGGAGTGAGACCACCTTGAGGGGGGGAGGAGCAGACGGGTTTGTGACAAGGAAGAAGTAAACAATTGTCAACATGAAGTGGAATAATTAAGTATTTATGTTTTAACTTACTCTGTATATGCTTCTTGTTAAAGGAACAGTAACACTTCCAAATAATAAACCCACATTTACCTATTCTGGACAGAAGATCCAAATGGCCACAATAAATTGTTTCAACTTGGATTGGTTCCTCACAATTAATATTTAATAAGTATTTGATATAATGTCTATGGAGGAGTGCATTACTTTTTTGGTGTGTTTCACGTTCTCAAACTCTGCTAACTGAGGGAGGAGTCTGGCCCCATAGCATTCAGCAACAAAAAATGATTTCCACCTCAGTGGACAAGATATCCAGTGCCAATTAAAGACTAGTTTTAGGGAACCAATGCACATATAATTGATTCAGAGTGGAAATGATGATTTATTGTCGAGATTAAGGTATAGCTGGTTTAACATGGATGACATCAATGCAGCATTGGATCTGTCACCCATGATGAAATGAAACATGCTGGACTATGGTGCCTTTTACATGGGTAAGTATTGCCTCCTGGGAACATACCAAAGTCCAGCACACTGCAACTATACTGCATTCCCTCAGAAATGCAATTTGCAGTAAGGGAGGTCTGCACAGCTGCCTATGCAATCATGAGTAGACATTTCACGTGAACAGAGCTGAATGGTACAATCCTCATCGCAACCTCCAATTAATAACTACAGGGGGCACAGTTTTAGTTTCTAGTTGATCTTCTAGCTGTCTTTCCAGATAGCTAGCTAGTTATCCTTCTAGTTGTCATTCTGTATTAGATGGCTTCACAAACATGTTTCTAATAGGGCCCTCCAATAACTAGTTACACCACTGATTGTGTGCATGTCCCATGACATGATTCACATACCTAGTTAGGTATATGTACACAAGAACCTCTGTGCACTGTCACAAAGGCATTCAATGGAAGGTGCATTATGTAAAACAGCTATAAGCAACTGGCGACTGAGATAGGAATGACCAGATTTTCCCTGTCTATTCAATGTGAAGAGAATATCATTTTCTTTTAACACATAAACATAATTTCATCCCAAAATGGACATCTCTTTATACCATAATTTGTTGAAGACATTTCCAGCACCCAAGAGGTTACTCTTCTCTTTTCAACCCACTGTAAAAGAACCAGCAAGAGTATGGCTATAGTGAATGTTCATTGAATCCTGTGCCACACATACATACATGTCAAGTTTTCCTGATTTCCATGGACCATCCCTGCTTTTGGCTCCCTGTCCCTGGATTTTGGGATGAAGCCCCTTTTTTCATACCAAAATTGAATTTAAAGAGATCAAAATATTATCATTTTAAGGAGGCCTAATATCGTTTATAGAACTTTCTTACATAGAATGGTCCATCTCATAATCACTACAGTTGTGTAATTTCTGCAGAATCCACCCCTTTTCTCTAAATTATTGAGTTCTGATAGATCTAAAATCCAGTCACTTGACCGGTCAGATCTCAAAAAATTGTAAAAATTCTTTGGGTAACAGTCTAAAATCCTGTCCCCTTAGAAGCTGTATTCATGCATTGATACTCCCATATCCCAGAGCCAAAGTGGGCTATATTGATAGAGTTTTACCTCACAAGCATTCAGAAGACTGTGAGATGCATAAAAGAGAAGAAGGATGGAGTAGGTGTTTTGGAATGAGCCGAATACCATAACCCATTAGCAAATGTGTTTGGAGAATGCCACATTTTTTTAAGAAATCAAGGACACACAATACAAAGGGGACAACAAAGATGGCTGTCATAAATGGAGAGTTACTGAAAAACCTTTACATATGGTAATAAATGGGGTTTGAGGAGAAACTGAAGAAATAATAAGGACTAATACACCTTTAACATACTTGTCTGTCTGTTTATTTATGTTGACTATTATTATATCTTTAACCCCATATTTTATTTGCATTATCACTGTTATTAACATGTTGATAGGTAATGAGCTTACCTAGCATATGATAGCATTGCTTATTTGTATGATGTTAGCTTGGATAATGTCTATTCAGCTGTACAAGTATAGCTGTAATGCCATTATGGCAAACATACCAACTGCACCATAATTCACAAAATGCCCACTGATTAAAATAGGGCATTTAACCATTTGAATGCTAGAGAGGTTACCAACACATTGATTCTAGTATGTTGGGGATCTCTCTAGCATTCATAGAGTTAAAAGCCCCGTTTAAATCAGTGGGAATTTTTGTTTACCCCGTTATGTAGATGCTATAGAACCTCTTACTCTTCCTCAATACAGCCCTAATTCAGCAAGGAAAAGGGGTGCAGTTGGGGTAAGTCAGCTGTACAATTTATTTATATACCTCCTGGAAGCTTGAAAGGGCTTCAACTCATTGCTTCCCAATGAGCATACCAACGAAATCACCAGATCTTCCCCGAAGACTCCGGTTTGCAGATTGAATTATCAGGTCTCCGAAGACAGAAGCCAAATCTCCAGCTTGGTGAGTTCAGCTTCAACCCCATGCACTTTCCAGTCAATTGAGCCCACTCCTACCTCATTCTGCCCACTTTCCCACATGTTTCATGGCAAACTCCTCCTTTTGAATAACTACAACATACCTAACAGAGCATTCGGACACTGCCCTTCTCAGCTCTACAGCGTTTCTCTGGAGAACTGGTACATGGAAGTTTACAGGTGTGATACTGAGTTTGAGATCTCTATAGCATTCAAAGGGTTAAGTCACACTTAAACCAAAGGAAATGTGTATTTGCCCCCATCATACAGTAGGGTTGCTCCAGTATTACACCTAAATAGCTTTGCTGAATTAGGCCCCCAGTCTGTTGTACAAGGCTTGATATTGGTATATTGCTATGTGTAATATTGACAACTACTGATGTCATGTGACAGCCTAGAGCAAAAGCATCTGGAAATAGACAGAGCTACAAGTACAATAGCATTTGTCACATCTCTGTTACTTAGGGGGAGATCCACTAAGCAGTGATAAAGAGGTGATAAAGTGGTGATAAAGAGGAGATGACTTCTCCAGGTTAACACTTCTCCAGTTCCTATGTTATTCTATAGAGCCTATTCACTAAGATCTCCAACACTGAAGAAATCTGAGTGATTAGGCTCCATAAAATAACAAAGGAATTGGAGAAGTGATAAACTGGAGAAGTCATCTCCACTTTATCACCTCTTTATTACTGATTAGTGATCTCCCCCTTTATGTCCTTTGATGCTTCAGAGGTCTCCAACACATTATAGAGCTATGCACTACAGACCTCTCTAGCACCCAGAGTGTTAAACAAAAGGATTTCATAAATGATTATATCAGTGTTACTAGATTAATGGAACAACCACCACAAAGTCTTGAATGCTTTAATCGCCTAAATGCTAAAGACTTCTACAGAGCATAGTGAAACAAAGTATTAAAGGCTTCTCTGAAATCTAAGGGAAATATACTATGCCTGGCCAACAAGTACCAGTTATTTATTTTCACTATACCTTACAGTATGTCAGAGCTTCCAGGAATGGGGAAAGTGAATCTCCTCACCTCTGTGATGCTCCAAAGTGGCAAGAGCCTCTCATTCAATACAAGTGAGGGTACAGTCTCTATACTCTCAATTGTGTCTCTACAGCTATAGGCCCTCCTCCTTAGTATTATATCACTCACTGAGCTCATACAGAGTGATGGTGCATGAGATCTTACATTTTAGCTGGATATGAATAAATGTATCCTGCCCCAGCCTCACACTATACTCAGTTAAAATGTGTTAAAGGCCCAACACCATGGTAGGAAAGTGATGCATGGCATCACATTTGGAACAAGCTGTTGCTCTGATATCACTGTAGTGTTTCACCAGTAAACTAAGCCCACCCATATCCCCTAAAGGTTCCCTTTAACGTTTGCAGATGCAGCCAAACCAACAAGTAGTAAAGTGTTTTAAAAGATATTCAAAATAAAAACACTATACATGCTATAATATACGATTTATTGCTGGAAGTCGAGGGTTTGGGGAAGTGTGAATTTCCCTTTAAAAGTGGGTCAACTGTATATAACTGTTCTGATGAGTACTGTGCTACTGAACTCATAGAATCAGCTAGGGCACTGTATTAAATCCACAAAACAAACTATCATCTAGCCTAAGTAATCATACAACAGATCAAAGATTATAATCATGCATATGAAACTAGACAGACTTTCCCCCTTGAAGTATCTAAAACAATTCACAAAGCCACAACTTAACTACATATACCAATGATAAACATACTTTGCAAAATGTGACATGATCTATTTGAATATAAGATAGAGGGTTGTGACCTGCAGACGATTAAAGGAGGACATACCTGAAAATGTTGCTTTATCCTGTCATCACTGACAACGGAAAATGTTTTATTCTATTTGCTGTGCTGCATAACTACCATTTTTTAAAAGCATTGTTGAAAGCTGACACACACTGAAGAGTTCTTCCTAAATCGTGTGGGGTTTGTTTTCTTAGTGTATGGCTTAAACGACTTATGGCAAACATTCTTCAGCCCTGTCATAATTTTTCCCAAATAGGACTTATTTAATATCCTGAATCAAGCCCTAGTGCCAACAAGCTAATCAAATACAGAACTATTTAACAAGTCAAGTTTATACAACAGACCACCAATCTAGATTGAAATTTGGTATCCATTATAAAAACATTACAACACTTTAGTTATGTTGGCAGCCAGTCCTCTGGCACATATGTTTGCAGAACAAAGTTGTTTTTAGGTTTAGGTTTCTATTATCAAATTTCTAGGTTCTTATTCTACAGTATACATGCAACAAAATCTCTATTTTTCAGATTAAAAAAAAAACAAGTTTCTATATGTTTATTTGATGATGGAACGAGGGTGAAATAAAAACGACAGCTATATAAAAGATACACAGTTCTCAGGTCTAACATGCCTTGATTTAATGTAAATGTGATAAATCAGCTTCACTGAATATTTTGAATTGTTTAGGTGAATAAGTACAGAGAACCATTAAAAACTACTTAAATTAAAATGAAAACAATTGTATTTTGTAAATAGTAGATCAGATGCAAGTAATACATAAACATTATCCACTTATGTAAAGTCTATGTGAAGGCCTTATAGTGTGCTCTGCAAGGTTTTTTTTTAGCAATAAGCAAACAATGTGTGCATTTCCTCTCACTTTTACTGCAAAAAGCGGACAACAGGAAGTGGTTTAACCCTTTGAATGCCCGAGGGGTATGCATAGCATTACGAAGCAATGGCACTCTGGTACTCAAAGGCTTAACCAATTACATTGTAACACAAGGGCCTAGATTCACTAAAGTTCGAAGAGAGCTGAAAATGTTGATGTCCAGTCAGAGCAGTGTTGAAGGTGCATCAGTAATATTCACTAAAGTGTCTACGACATCACAACACCAGCACTCCCACAAAAATATACCTACATCGACATCTACCCGACAGATTAACAAATTTTCATCACATCGACAATGGCCTATTTCCACATGGAAATGAAGCATAATGACTCATCTCCATATGAAAATGCTGAATGAGACAATTTCATATTCAAGGGGGCGTGTTGATGTTAATGTGACACTTCGACATATTCACTATACTCCGAAAGCAGCCTTTGCTGTGGGAGTTCACAGTCTCAGCTTCACCTACCAGAGGTTGCCGAAGTTAGGATCTCCCTGTACTTTCCTATGTAGTAATATCCCTCCATCAATCACCAGCAGGGAGGGCTGTGAACTGTTGTCGGTGTGGAAGGGACTTCCTCCCTTCACACATCACCAGCACTACGACAATTCTAAGTTGAAGAGTGCACACCATGTATAATATATGATACATAGCTAAGGGGATAATTGTGTAGCACTTGGTGTACTTTTTTTAACCCTTTGAGTGTCACATGGGTGAGCAATGCACATCCCTATGGCAATCGAAGTTATAATGGAGTGATGCTGTCCAGGGTGCTGAAAGCCTTTTTACCCCCTACTGGAAAAGTAGGGAAGCAGAGAGAATGCTGTTAAACTTCAGCATTGTCATAGTGTAGGTGATGTGTCAAGGGAGGACATCCCTTCCACATCGACAGCACTTCGGCAATCCTGTATGATAATAGAGACCTTCTCCACCACTCCCCTTGCACCCGAAAATTTTAGTCAATATGTCGTTGTGTGTGTACATCGAAATGTCTAAGTGTTTCAAACACTTCAACGTAAACATAATTGCCACAACATCGACCTTTAGTAAATCAAGGCCAATGTGTTGGAGACCTCTTTAGCATCCAGAGAGATAAAGGACTGAATGATTAGGTGCTGGCATACAATACAGTGAGGGCACAGTCAACTAACACAGTTCATTTTCTTTGGCAAGACATTGCCTCTGCACTTTGTGATATGTAGGAAAATGCATCATCACTTTTTTGCATAACGCTGCACAGACACCTCCATTTTTAAAGACTGAATGCGAGCTGGCAAAGAACACCTCCCCTGTATCATGGAGTAAATGTACACTGATTTATCTGCACTTTGAAATTACTCAAAGTTAAACAAGGCACAGAGATGGAAACTCCCCTTAGCTCACACACACTGTTCTTGGTGCAAGTGTCAAAAATGGGATTGGGATTGGGATTGATAATTTATCAAGTAGATTTAACAAAGGCTCCACACCAATGTATCAACTCCAGTGTCTATTTAGGAGAGGAATCATATTAGTATATCCAACCTACTACAGTTAGTCCGATCCTCATTTTTCTCCATGTCAGTATAATTTCAATGACTTAACTCTTTACAATGCATTACATACCCCTCTGGTGATCAAAGAGTTAAAGTGAAGTTGTCACCTTACTCGATTTTGAAAGATTTCAATATCCATTTTATGATGTGTCAGAAGCTTGAATTAACAATCATTTTTTCATTATTTTATGCTAATTGGGGCCAAAACTAATACTCTCTAGTTCATCTCTTACTCCAGTTCCCTATCCTGTTCTCTCCCACCTTCCTCCCTCTAGATCCCAGTATGTACCACCTCTCTCTAATATTAAAACATAACTTAATTCTTCATAGCAACGCAGTTCTAACCACTTATAGGAACATTAACACCAAAAATGTAAATAGGTTGATAACATTTAAAAAATCATGTACTTAGAGCTATCATTTGTAAAACTAATGTATTCATGTTATATCCCAAAAAATAAAACCCTAAAATTGCTTTTTAAGTCATGTGTAAATTGTCCTTTTCAGGGAGCAATTATTTTTGTTTCCTCAAGGCATATCTATAACTAGACTTCAGGCCTCACAAAAAAGGCACATATTGATTCCCATTGAGGGACTAAAGACTTAATGCTTAGGAAGAAGGAGAATGGTACTTTTTGAAATGCATAGGGAGCAGTTACACATGCTAACTAGCTGGAATATTGGCAATAAGCCAGGTGAAGACCACGCAGAGAGCCAGTGAAATATCTATACCCAACCCATGCAGGTAGAGCTGAAATGAGGAAGGTCAGAGCTAGAGGGTTAGACTGGTCTTTTATTATATTGCTCTCCTAAGCATTTGAGCCTTGATTTAATTGTCAAAAACAAACAGCCAACAGCAGTTTTGTAAGCATGGCAATCCATTCAATTAGCCATCTTATAAACAGCTAACAGCAGTTTTAAAATAATAGACATTAACATTTCGCCCACTGAAAACAATGGAACAGCTATACCCAGGACCCATTACATTCTGTGTGGTAGTGCCAACGGATGATAAATTGATGCATTTAAAGACAATTCTAAACCCAGTTTTACTGGTCATACAGCGCACAACGGACAAAGAAAAAAAAAAAACACAGTCAGACAAAACAAAGCAGTGAATCATCAGCTCACACAACACCCAGCGCACAGCACAAGCACACCAATGGCAATATTAACCACTGCAAAACCAAGCAAAACACATGGAACTTGGGCCTGCCCAAAAAACAACAAAAACCTACAGGCCCCAAGGGGACAAGGGGTTGACAAAGAAACACAACACAATCCCACACACCATACCCGCGGAACTACAGGTATTAACACATCACAACACAAGACACACGTCTGTCTATCTCAAAGCAACCCAAGATCACCTTTGCAACATCACCAGCCAATAGAGACACAAGGTGCACCTGACAACATCACAAATGCACCTGACAGGTACACAGCAAGTACAACTAATTAGACAAAAAAAAAAAACAGCAATACTGCAAAACACTACCTGGACAACAAACACCTTGCCATTGGTCACTCCCTACCTCATGACCATGTCTGGACAACACACCCCACCAATGTCTTAAAGTGACATCTCTCTATCTTCAGATAAGGAGTGTTTACAGTCAAACCACTCAGGGGGACAGAGAGAGACAAAGAGAGAGATTATGACCAGTATGTTTGAATATCTATTCCTGTGAAGAGATTCAAGACAAAAGCGTATGAGGGCTAGGGATCACCATCAACTCCCAAGCACACCTTATGAACAGCCTTCACCTGTTCAAGTGCTGATGCTCTGGGTAAGAGCCAGGCAGAAGTCCATCACAACCTGGAGGACCACACCTGGCAGCAACATCCCAGCTGCTGCAACAGGATGGCCCACAGCTGGACCTGTCAAGAAGCACAGAAACAACCAAGACACAGGCTACACCAGGGTCACACTCTTCAGAATGTCAGATGCTGAAGTGACAGACCTTTACAGGTTGATGTCGCACAGCATCATCAAACTATATGAGGTGACCATAGATGAAGTCAACCCCATTTACAGCACCAACAATGCCGTATATTGCTTGCAGAAACTGATGTGTGCCATACATTTCATGGCAAGTGGATCATTTCCACTCCATCAACGTGCAGATGGTGTGTGGTTTCAACTTGAAGATAACCCATGTTTGTGCATCCTATCCCAGGAGCTGTCATGATTAATACATCCTTAGACACACCTCCGTCCTCAGGGACTTAGGGAATGGGACCTATACAGGAGGATGGCTTCTGGGTGAGTCAACAATACAAAAAACACACCACATCCACAGGTGTACACACACAACTGATGTCAATGCTGCTTAGCATGGTCATGACGCACACCTCCCCTCCACCTCACACATCATCCACACAACATATGGTCCCTGTCTCACAATATAATTCTCTTTCCACAGGTGATGCCGGGTATGGGTGTAAACAGTGGCTTCTCATACCACTAACAAATCCCCAAACACCTGCACAGGAGCGCAACAATGAGGATCAAATCCGAGCAAAGAAGGTCATTGAGTGCACTTTTAGCCTGCTCAAATCCAGATTCCGGTGCCTGGATCACTCAGAGGGAGCACTGCAATATGCACCAGGCAAGGCATGCAACATTATCTTCGAGTGTGCCATACTACACAATATAGCTGTGGACACACATCTAGTGGACGATGATGAGCCACTACCCATTGGGGAGGTACCTATTCCACATGCACGGCATAAGGAGACCCTGAGGAGGTAGCAGATATGAGACAGGCCCATCAAGGGACCACTTTATCCATGAGTATAACACAGAAACAAACGCAATCATGCATATATGTGTGTGTGTGTGTGTGTGTGTATGTCTCTGTTCACATACTCGATGATGTGTTGATCCAGTGTCCCGGTCACATATACATATGGCTGGTTAGCATCCTCTTGGTCCTAGAGGGGTAGACAACCCATTGAAAACCAAAAGGTTAATGGGATAATGATGGTTTATCTGTTACATGACAAACAGACGGTACAGTTCCAAATCCTCTCATCCCGTCACATAAGCATCCATAGACATGAATGGTATGAATAAGTGCATATTTATTGGGGAAAAATATCACAAATGTAGCTTTTTTATCTTTTACTTTTTTGGGGGGTTTTGGAAGGGGCTGAAGAGGTGAATGTCCTCACACTCTGTCTTGTAACTCTCTTGGTTGTGGGGGTTGGTGTAGTGGTCACACTGGTGGGGGATGTTGTTGCTGTTGACCCCCCCCCAATGGATTGCCTCTCTCTCTCTCCATTCACAGGTTCTCCCTTCTATTTGTTTCCCTCATCTCGACCAGCATCTAGCCCAACATGTCCATAAACCCTGTCCTGAACTGCTGGATCTTGCTTGTCAAGATTGCCTGCTGGGCTTCTAATGCACGGAGGGTGGCAGTGTTTCATTGTGAATCCCTCTGCAACCTCCTCAGGTAACTATTTGTTCGGCTGGACCCTCTTAGCTGCATCTTTTGGATGCACAGGTACTGCGCATCTGTTGCCACGATCTGGCTCCCTGTGCCAGGGAATGTGGTGGTAGAGGCTGGAGTCCCAGGTGGTTGGGATTCTTCTAGAACCTCCTCTGACTATTCCACTTTGGCACTGAATTCCACCCTGTCCTTGTCTGCACCACCTGTTGTGCACAGACCCACAGAGATTCCACAGCCACAGGTACCCATTCAACAAAGGAGACCTGAGGCTCAGGCCAGGAGAGGAAAGCACCCACAGAGACTCAGAATATACAGATGCTGTTTACACACTTTGGTGGAGGAGGAGGCCAGAGAAAGGTATAGGCTCACAATTCACAGCATCCTTAATCTCTATGAGTTGATAAAGGAAGACCTGGAGTCCATACCAGATCTTCCATACCAGCAGCCACTTGCTATGTATCCGGCATGTTTAACCATGTTTGTTTCAGGGATTTGTCTGAAGTGCTATCAGCACTGAACACAAGGCCAGGAGGTAAGTTCGCTTCCCCTACCCTGAGAAGCAAAGGGAAATTGTAAAGCAGGAGTTTTACAGAAGGAGAGACATACCCAGAGTGATGGGGGTTATCGACAGCAGACATATGCATATAAGAGCTCCAATAAAAGGACGATCTCAACAGCAACAGGAAGAGCTTCCACTCCATAAATGTGCCTGTGATGCAAACCTGTGGATCCCCTATGTGTTTACATATTTTCCCAGGAGCAACTCCAACGTCCTCTGGCACTCATCCATGTTCCATGATTTTGAGGATAGAACCTTTACCGGAGGAAGGCTGTTGGGTAGGTAATCAATGTTATCATGATTAGCATCAAGTAAAGCTGGTATTGTGTTACCCAGTTAAAGTAACCGGTCTCCAAATTTTGCGTCTAATTATGAAATCACAAGAGTAATGTAAAGATTAGATCCTTTCAATGAGTTCTGAGAGATATGAAAATGCAAGCTCAAAGGACAATAACATCCAGCCTTCAGGGTTATGAACATGTGACACTATTCTCCAGAAAACATGACAAATGTTTCATCATTACATCATTCTTGTGATTTCCTTATCACCAAACAATTGTGATGCCCAGGCAAGCATGCTGGGCGCAGGGACATCTGCACCACTGTTTTGCAACCTAAGGCCCTCCATCTGTTAAGTACTATGCTGTCAAACATTGACATTCCTGCAGAGGCTGTCTGTGGATGTTTAGAATCATAGTCCCAGATACCTGTGTGGCCTGATTTTAACCAATACTGATCACCTACATAACCTGACTCTGAATAGTGTACAGTGGAAACAAAAATGTTGCTAAAGAACACCACTGCACACTCCCAATATTCTATTGAATATGAGGTACAACACCTTATCTCGCCCACATAGCTCAGGGGATACTGAATATGGCTGCAAATTATGGCTCCTCACACCTGTTGCTAATCTCTTCACGCCAGCACAGCACAGGTACAGTGAGGTTCACATATGGACAAGGAATATGATTAAATGCACTTTTGGCTTTCTGAAAACAGATTTAGGTGTCTGGATACTTGTAGTGAAGCCCTACAGTAGACCACCCTAAAGAGTGTGGCATTGTCCTGGCATGCACTATATTAAACAGAATTGCTGTGGGTACATGTTTATTAGGAGATATTGACACAGACATGGCGTTTCTTGTGCCATAGACACTGGATGATGAAACCCTTGTAGGTGCTAAGACATGGGGAATCCTCTGCATGCAAAATAGGAAATATCACACCACCCCAAACCACCACACAATCAAAAAGCATTAAGATCTGTTCATCTCAACAGGATGCAGAAATCCTCCTTGACCCCTGTCCAAAGAATATGCATGCAGGATAAGTGACTCCAATCACATAGCTGTAACAACATCACCCACCACCATTCAATATGCATGATGTGACAACCCTAATACCTAGTGCTCAATATAATTTATAGATACAGAGGCCCTGAAATAGATGTCACCAAGTGATCCTGTAAGTAAAACCTAAAGTTTCCGTTTACAATAATAATGTTTCAACACAGCAATATATATCAAGGGTAGACTATTGTCATTCCCCCAGGTGTTTGGGATTAAAACTCACATCATGTACAACCAGCTGGAGGACCAAGAATTGACAATCCCTGGAACACACCCCAACTAACAAAGTCATGCACACAGATGACAATGGTACTGGCATATGTAACTTTCATGTAGTCACACAAAAATGTGTGGCATGAAAACTCAAGAAACCTTCAGGTAGATGGTTTCTTCATGGGACAGGATCACTTCACATCACCTCATCTCCATTACACTGATACTGCAACACACAGTCACTGATAAGAAATGGACACCCTCATGCTAACTATTACGTATGGTTGATGGTGGGATACCAGGTGATTCCTGAAACAACTGGACCATACGGGATATATGTTCAAACAAATGTTCTTATTGTTCCTAAGGCACTCAACATGTTGAATTCTAGACAGATCTCAAACATTGTATTGGAGAACTTACTAGCATTCCAGGGGTCAAAAAATGCAACATTTTGCATTTGTGGTTTGTTTATTTAGATCCAGAAATGCACCTCTGTTGATCCATTGAGAATTGACTATATGTACATGTGGCCAACACATTCCTTTTGGAAGAAACATTAACCCTCAAAATGAACTGGGTTTGAATCCAATTAAAACCCCTATAGTTCATGCAGAACTGTAACAGTGACCATGAATCACAGTCAGTTATATATATAACATTACCTTTTACCTCAACACACATTGCAACCCATAGTAGATAAATGCTAAATGACCACGATAACTTACACCTGGCTGTAAAAGCAGCATTAGGATAAAATCTCAAGGACGTAACATAGGCAGCAAAAATGTGAACATTTGGTAGCTGGATTCAAACCTAGTTCATGAATGGATGTCAGTGTTTCTTTCAGGATGTCTGAATCATATTCTTCTTACCTACATTATTCATCATACTTTGGCTAGACAACTGTTACTCCTCTGCTGTTGTTGAAGTCCAACTCACATGATCACCAAGTTGTTTTGTTTTTTTTTCATTTTCTGCTGGGACTGATGTGGGTTAGACTGTTGCGGCAGCAGAAGAGCTAGCTGTTGCACACATCAGCACTGTACCATGCTGAACCAATAGACACTAATCCCTTGAGTGCCAGAGTTGTGACCGACGCATTGATGTGCAATGCACTGGATACACCCCTGGCAAGTCATGCTTTGAACATTGTCAAGAAACACCGACAACATGTTGGTGAAGTGCATTTTTATTTCTTATCAGCAAAAAATATGACTGATATGCCATTATTTGTTTCTGAGCAGGGGGCAGAAATGTAACACCACAATGATTTTCTTGTTAACCCTTCTTTGAGCAGAGGGCTGTGCTGGGATGTGATGTGTAAAAGGAGGGCATTTTAATCTCTCAGTGTCCATTTCAATCCTCTTTGCACAGATTCTCTTTGAACTCTGCAATCATTTGCCCCATCATGTCAGCATTGCAGTTCCTATTTTATGGATTCTGGTGTTAAATGTGATATTCTGGAGAATCTGTTGTGCTGCAATGCTGATTAGGGTGGCAGCAGTACCATTCATGGTTCATAGGCATCTTTAGGTATCCCTATGAAGCCTCCCCTGGATTTGAATTTTTTGTGTACAAACATGATGGTAGATCCTGTTTCTGAATTATATGATGGTGTAGATTCTGAAGATGATGCAACATATCCTGCTGGCGTGGTGTCTGCTGCTGGAGCTGTGTACTGTACTGCTGGGGTGGTGGTAGCAGCATGCACCTGACTGGAAGGTGCCAGGTCTGTCCCTCCAACATCAATGCTGTCCTCACAACTAGACCCACTTTGTTCCACCACCTCTGCCTTTCTGGTGTATAGGTGGGTGTGGTGAAAGTGGATTGTGGCCATGGCCTTTGTGTTTCACCCACCAGACCAATATGTAGGTAGTTCAGTGATCAGGGCTTGTATGTCCACAGCTCTAACTGACTGACATGATGTTATTGAGGCACCCAGCCTGATCCTTACATTAGGGGTGAGGGGCCATATAAGCTGTATTTCTGTATTTAGCTTTCTGATAGTGGTGTATGCAGTGGTGGCCCCCATTGTTGGCAGGTGGATGGTGGCCCCCCATTTTAGTAGGTGGAATGTGGCCCCCTTTTGCTGGCTGGTGGATTGTGGTCCCCATTCCTAGGTACTGAATGGTGGTCCCCATTGCTGAGTGCTGTATGGAGGTCCTCCCTGCTGGGTGCTGGATTGTGGCACACTTTGCTGGGTGCTGGATGGTGGCATCCATATAGTGGCTTTCTCTGTGTACCCTGTTGAGGATCTGTGTTCCAGAGCTTGCACCTCCAAAGGCATAGCCCTCTGTATCTCAGGAATGGATGCTGCACAGAAATGGGTATGGCAATTAGCTAACTGGGCCAATTAAATGTGACCACTATGATGTGATCTGCATGTAACCCTTCCCTTGTGTAACAGAGTGGTTTGCAACTGCATTTGGCACCCTCAGGTCTACAAAGTATTCAATCAGATGAGCAGGGGCAAGTTAAAGGATACTACTGAGACAGTGCCTTTTACCATTTTAACCTTAATCTCTATAAGATGCACAGTAAGAATAAATGCTAAAACTGCATGACAGGGCATAAGCATGATACTTATGCAAAACATGCATGACTCAGTTCATTAGGCTACCTTGGCTCTCTAAGCTGTTGGAGACACAACAATACAAACCTTCTTTGCCGCATCTTTAGTACATTGAAACATAGTAAAAGTGCAGCTTGTTGGGACTTTGATGCATTTACGCAGGGCGAAAGTAGCCCATTGTAAAAGTTACTATGCTGGACTATGGTGAACTGCTGTGTTGGTATCACCCATATGAAAGGGCGCCATAAATTCTAATTATTGCATATGTTACAGTCATAATCTACAGTTTTCTACAGTACACTGCATTTACATAGATTTCAAATTAAATGACTGTTTAACCTGAATGAGCCATGCAGTAAATGTTAATAAAATAATTCTTGTTAAATGTAATTGTATTTGCTTTACATTTTTGTTTTCTTAGTTAAATCTCTAAAGTCAACTCAAGTGCAACCCTATTGATTCTGTCTTTACTGGCAAGTCTGGCCTTGTCACCTTCATTTCTCAGCAGCAGACACACACAAAACTTGCATGACTGTAAATATATGTGTATGCACTATCTATTAACCCACTGGGTGCCAGAGGGGTATGCAACGTATTGCTCTGTGTTGCACACTCCTCTGGCACTCCAGGGGTTACGACTGTGCATAACTCTTGGGTGAAACTTGAATATGTCTTCTCTGTAGCACAGTTCACCCTGGCTGATTTGTTAAACTAAGAACCATAGGCACAAATTCAAAAGTGTAGCATTGCTAGAGCAAACCAGTAGCAAAGTCCTACTCATTTGATCTGAGTTTTTAACTCTACTGCATAAACTTGTACAAGTGAAAGGCTCTGCACAGCACAGGTTCGTTGAATCTTTTGCTTTGCAAACCACTGCAGACCATGTAGCATTCAAGGGTTTAAAAGCTATATTTAAACCAATGGGAATTAGATACATTTTTATTTGTCCTCTGTGTTGCAGATCTGTAGACTTGCTCCATTTTTGTCTTTGAACATGGACCCAACAATTTTCTTTCAAATAAGTCTCAATCATTTCATGAGCAAATAACCTAGCGAATGCTATAGGAATGTACAGTGCATTGCTATGGACACCCATCTGGTATTCCAAAATTAACAGCTTGTGAAAGATTATGCAAACCCTTAACTAAATTATTATTAGCTATTAGCAATATGGCATTAGGGCTTGTAGGAAAAAGATAATGATACCTATGTATGTATAACCAGAATAAAGACAGTCATATGATCAGGTTTGGATTTATACCTCAGGCCTACATAGATGAAGCACCCTATCCAAACCTAGCTCCAGTTCTCTCACATAACCCCAACCCTGACCCCAGCCCCATCCACTGTTGTTTGATACGAACATCTCTTACACCATTAAAAGAATGGTAACATTTAATATGTAAAAATATATATTGTAGAATTTACCTTCATAAGTAAAATGAGGTACTTCCACTTATGAAAGGTCTTTCATTAAAAAGTTATTGCAGCTCAAACTTGAAATTTTTAGGTGCAACATGTCAATGGCCTGAAATTGTACAGTGGTGCTGTTACTACACCATCCAATTGAGATTTATGATCCACTGATCAGAGCTGTCCATGGATGGTTTAGCAACAGCACCACTGTACAATTTCAGGCCACTTAACTGCAATAACGGTTTAATTAAACACCTCTCAGAAGTGGGAGTACTCTTGTTTTACTCATGAGGATAAATCCCTCGATAGCCTATATACAGTTATACCCCATGAGGGTGGATTAGAGGCAGTTTGACATTCCATATTAGAATCAAACATCAGCATTCCACATCCTGTTGAATTTCTGTGCGACCTCCTAACTCTGACTCTGACCAAAAATTACTTTAGATTCGAAAACACATTCTACCTCCAAGTCACAGGAACATCCATGGGTTCCAATGTAGCACCTGTCTATGCAAACCTACACATGCTTCAGTATGAGCACCAATACATTGTACACCCATGTATCTCTTTCTATAAGAGATACATTGATGACTTGCTATTAATTTGGACAGGTGCTACAAATGAACTCACTGACTGGATTTCCAGCCTAAATAGTCTTGATACACCGACAAAGTTCAAACACACATACGGTACCACAGTCGTGGACTTTTTAGACCTTCATATTTATAAAACAGGCTCCAAATTAGGCACTACTCTATACACAAAAGCCACCGATAAGAACACCATACTTCACGCCTCCAGTTGTCATCGTAAATCATTGAAGAAAAGCATTCCATATTCTCAGTTCCTAAGGATAATAAGGAACAACTATGACCCCAATAAAGCTGAACTACAATTACAGCAAAAGAAGTACAAATTCTTGCAAAGGGAATACAAACACAAACTTTTTGAAAATGAACTACATCGGATTACAGAAACAAATCAAATTGAATTACTTTCAAAGAAAGACACAGAAACCCACTCAGATTGAACAGTTTTTTCTACCCAATATTTACAAGGCTGCGGAAAATTGACGAACATTCTTAAACGCCATTGGCCTATATTATCTACAGACCCCAAGCTCCAATTGTACTCTACTCCACCACCAATGATAGCGTTCTCAAGAGGTAAAACATTGAAAGACTTTTTAATACGCCTGGATATGGCACTACCCCCTTTACCCATGAAACAAAAAACATCTTGGCTCACAAGACAAAACACCAATAACAGATGCTACAGATGTCTGAATTGCACAACATGCAACAGCATAATTAAAGCCATCACTTTTCATCACCCACATACCAATAAATTTTATAAGATCAGACACAGACTTACATGTACAATGGACCATATAATATATCTACTATCTTGCCCCTGTTCTAAAGTATATGTTGGTAAAACTGAAACATCGTTCAGAGAAAGGATGGCAAACCACCGATCCACAATCAGAGCAGCACTAAGTACAGGTAGCTCAGATAAACCAGTGGCGAGACACTTCTTAGAGCAACAGCAGGCAGTAGCATATTTAAAGACCATTCTAACAGACCATATACCACCACTTCCCAGAGGTGGGGACTGCAGTGTGAAACTTCTTCAAAAAGAAACCTTCTAGATCCGTACCTCGGATACGGTAGTACCCAGAGCACTCAACGAGAAGTTGAGCTACACAGCATTTTACTGATAATGGAGACCAAGAACATCAAAAATACAGATATGAAGAGATCCTTAGCCAATAAGCTTTTTCATTGAAATGCCAAATAGGGCCTCCAGTCTAGCATTTTCACAAGATTTTCTATGAACTCCCACAAATGGATGATTGGCAGAATGGGATCTCATCACAGGTGTCCTGTAATGGACAAGTATAACAAGGCAAGCGGCTTAGAAAGGTCTCCTTAGACTATCTATCACAGACCCGCTAGTCTGGGTAGTGTCCATAATATGGACCATAAATTAATAAATGAATATCACGTACCAACAACACACATCTCTAGAGGCCCCCCTCCCCCGGAGATAATACATGCAGATATGATTGGTCTTACCAACGATATGCACAATAGGACCTCCCGTCCAGCATATCCTCGCTCTAAATGTCTCTCACACATCACCTATACTAGTATATCAACACTCTTGGTGACTCTGAACGAATATGGAACAATAATCTAGCCATTACTGAACGAAAAAATAACAGCTTTGGATAGAACCTCTGAACAAACTGATTTCTCACTCTAAGAGATGTTAAACTAAGATTTACAACATAACTACACACCAAAATGAGGATAATTATCTTCAGCGAGCAGTATAATTCCCAACTAAGGGACAAGACACAATGTGATTAATTAACATAGAAGGCTAATTACAGCCAAGAGTGAAATCTTCCAAGGACAAGCCCTACCTGTAACTTACCAATACGCAAGGGGACATTTTCTTATACAATACCTAAATGATCTATATATTACAATTTTTTCCTAGATTTTCCGTACTATGAACTTTGATACTTGTTTTATCATCACCCTGAATGTTCATGATCTGTACATCATAACTGTCTGTATTGCTTTACCCTCTTGTATAGAACTATCATCTCTAACTATACCTCCACCTATATAACATATATAAATACCTATATAGCCTCTCATACATAATTTGTGGTACACTAGACAGATCAATCTGACTCTTTTTAGCTCCTGTCAGCTTAGGGACAACCCAGCTAACTCCTTTCCACATATACTGCTTTGGTTCCGCTCATGTTACAACTGACTGGTCCCTGCTCTCAAAGTCAATACAAACGCAGTTACCGGTGCCAACAAGAAGGTACACAGCAGCTACAGTGGACACATTAATAGCTGAGAATAATATACAGCTATTGACAAAATCAATTACATTTTAACTCTCCTCTTGATACATGGTAATATACAACCGATACATGATACCTGGAATGGACCCAAGCTCCATGCGCTGCGATAGTGTCACGGAACTTCTGATCCCCGCATTATCGATCGGCACTACCAGTAGCAGCTACTTAGCCACTACAGATACCCGTACTTGACACCCACTACATGTCTACTTTAAATAAAAAAAGGGTTTAAACATTTTAGTGTCAACATATTACTATATACTGAGTGACCACTGTGATTACACACTATAACCTAATATGTAAATTCCAATCATAGTACTATTCCCCTAATGAGTAGATTCCCCCAGTGTAGTTCTTCAACTACTTGCAAGGATTATGGGAAGTGTTGTACATGTCACTCACAATCAGCACTGTACATGACGTCATACTCACTTGTCAAAGCTGATTTTTGGCTCATTTTTAATTCACTATGGGTATAAGAAGGGGGTCACTTTGCTATCTTTGGTTCTTGAGGAAGGTTACGATTAGATAACCGAAACGTTGACTGGTGAATAAAACTCTTGTTTTCACACACCTTAAAAGTCCTGAGAGTGCTTCTTTCAATATGCAAACTTCTTCTATGAACTGGTAAGAATTATAGCAACCAAGCAATCATCCTGACTAAGTATGAGTGCTTCCCACAAACAAGATATCCTATTTAAGCCAAGCCAAGCTTCTGGATAGCACCCACAACATGCTGTTTGTCTATTAAACTCCATCTACTTTGGACCGTAACTACCACTGGGTGAACACTATACACAGTACGGAAGACAATGCCACAACACATTCCCAAGCTACAGCGGAAAAAAATCATCTACAATTTTCATCTGAGCAAACTGAGAGCATCCTATTCACCGCAGACCCTGAAGACCTTGAAGCGGGTGAGTCCCTTTTAAATCTATATTATACGCTATTGAAACTCAAAAAAAGAGAGACTGATCTATACTTACATGGACTCTATTTGTCCAACTATCATTGCAATAACCAATTAGCTAGAGGCTTCAGGGTCAGAAATACACCCACAATTGGTCACACAAATCCAGACTTCTGTAGAAAGTGATGCGCAGTACTCAATAAATACTCATTTGATCTATTGGTACTAGTAGTGGAAGAGGTGGGACGTATACTAAAACAGGTCAGACAGGACCTACAAACATTTGAAAGTAATCATAGAGAGACCCTAACATCAGACACATCCACAGACTGGTATACTAAGATCACTACCACAATATATAATATAAACAGAAACTCATCAGTTTCAAAAATAACAAACTGCAAAAGGTTCAAGAAGATTATAAAGAGAATTGGGTGTATCATTGTCTCTCAGGACAAAGAGACCGTACCACAGCACCCAGGCGACAACAAAGATGAATTAATTTGTATCTAATTGGAACATGATATTAGAGCAATGCTCATAGGCATTGATAAGATCTATTATTCAGTATAGAGAAAATTGTCTGAAGAATATTGAAATGGAAATTGAGGGAATAAAAACTTCTTTAGTTAAATATGAAAAAAATCCCTCATTTTCTGATTATGACACAAGAGTACAGAGAAATGTGAATAATTTTGAAAAAAATCTGAAAGAGAGAAAGGGTAAAAAGTTGGAGAGAGATATTAATGATTATGGATTGAGCAGTAAGATTAGCAATATGCCAGTTGGGAATGGAAACAAGAATAAAAAGGTTAATTATAAACCTAAATATTATAATAGTAGATATACGTTTTTTGGAAATGGATATAGGAACAACTTTAGGATGGAGAAAACTAATGTTGAGACTAATAATGATAATAAAGTTGAAGAAGAAAAATTGAGTGAACTTAATGATATTGGGAAATTGGCATCAAAAGTGAGGAATGGTGATGAGTCGTTAATAATAACGGAAGGGTTACCATTGCAAAATAAATATGATGTACTGTCTGAAGAGATTGCGGAGTTGGACAAGGAGATTTCCACTCTTAAAGAATTGGGGGCGAGACCTAAGATTAAGAATAGTGCTTGTCCTTCTTCTAATTCTAACAGAAGGGATGAACAGATTACTTTGGCTCCGATTTTTTTGGAGGTCAAACCCCAGAAAGGTGTGAAGGAGAAAGAACAGGACAAATTAGGACAGGTACAGAGGAGAAAGAGGGACGAATAAGAACTAGATCCAGGGGTAGAGGATGTAGAGGACGAGGTAGGAGTCAACAACAAAAAAAGCAAGAAGTAGTATTACTACCAAGGACTAATCGAGATGGTATCTATAATCGCTCAGATCGCGTTATTGATAGTTTTGAACTCTCTCTTCTCAAAAAGGGTTTAAAATTCTCTCCCAAATCAAAGGTGAATGATTTTGAATTTTTCTTAGATCTTAATGCTTTTGTAAGAAGACTCACATTACAGCGTTTTTTTAAAAAACAAGATATTAAGATTCAAAATAAAAATAAAGATGAAAATAAATTTATAAGTGAAAATAAGGAAACTTTGAGTCTTCTTTATGATTTGTTGGAGGTCCCTTTGTTGAGGCCTTTTATAGCCTTGTGATGGAGGACTATAATCACAAAGTTAAAGGCTCATATATGAAACAGGATAATTTGAAAAAGGAAGAAAGAAGAGCGATGAAAATTCTTAAGGAGGACCAGTCTATTATGATAATACCCTTGATTATTTAAAGGAAGGGAAAAGATTATTAAATGATAGAGAATCTTATCGGGTACTTCAAGGGGATCCCAGTATCACATTTCGGAGGAGATTGTTGGATTTGGTCGATAGTGCTGAGCAAAAAGGGATTATTGATGCAGTGGAGAGGAAATTTCTCGTCCCAGATCACCCAGCTGTGGCGTTCATGTATCATTTACCGAAAATACATAAGGATGTCAACAACCCACCTGGCACGTCAATAATCGCTGGCATAAATTCATTGACTTCAAATATGTCCATGTACTTGGACTATTTTCTACAAAAACTGTGATTAATTTACCTAGTTACATCAGAGACAGCCAACATGTTTTAGAAAAGCTTGGTGGACTTGTTTGGCATGAGCGCTACACCTGGTTGACCCTGGACGTGACTTCGGTGTATACTAATATTCAGCACAAATTTGATTTGGAGGCTTTGGCATTTTTCTTTGATCGAGATAGTAATATACCACCTATCCAACAGGAATTCCTCCTGAGATGTACTAAATTTATATTGGAACACAATTTTTTTGTGTATCAGGATATGTTTTATTTACAAACAAGGGGAACGACCATGGGTACCAGGTTCGCCCCCTCCTATGCCAATTTGTTTATGGGCCATTGGGAATATCTTTTGTTCACTGGCATTGGCGTAGTGGGGGCGGGCCTGGTATACTATGGCCGTTTTATTGATGATATTCTTGTGATATGGGACACTGGGAAAGGGGATATTTCTTTGTTTTTGGACAAATTCCATAATAATGATAGGGATGTTCGATTTACAGTTAATTGTCAGGAAAGAACTATAGATTTTCTTGATTTATCTCTTACCGGTATTAAGGGGTAACATATTGTTAGTTCCACCTTTAGAAAGGAGACAGCTGCCAATCAGTACCTGAGGGCCGATAGTGGCCATTATAAAAAATGGATTAATAATGTCCCATATGGACAATTCCATAGTTTAAGACGGAATTGTAATAGGATTGATGATTTTGTTAAAGAGGGAGAAGCACTTAAAAATCCTTTTTGGAAAGGGGATATCGAGAGAATATTATTAATGAAGCATATGATAGGGCCTTTAAGTTAGACCAAAGTGAATTGATTAAAACTAGGTCAGAAGAATGCCCCAAAAGAAACCTCAAGAGGAGGATATCCTTTGTTACTCGTTATAATTATTTTGGAAATAAGATACAGAGAATTATTTCGGAACATTGGATGGTATTATTACAAGATCCCCTATTGAGGGAAGATTTGGGAGAGGTACCTCTTGTCACATTTAGGAGGAATAAGACTATAAGAACATATGTAGCCCCAAGTAGACCCAAAAATGGCCCTATTGAGGGTAGTAAAGAGGATCCTCGGTCCAAAGTGATTCAGGGACTTATAGGGAACTATAAATGTAATCAAAACAGATGTAAGACTTGTCCCCATATAGTTCATGGAGCTAAGGATTTCAGGGATATTGATGGTACTGTCTCCTTTACTATCAAACAATTTATTAGCTGCTACACCAGTTATGCTGTGTATTTATTGCAATGTGGATGTGGGGCACTTTATGTGGGCCGTACGACGCAAGACTTGAGAACAAGAATTGGGGAACACAGGAGGAAAATCATTCATCAGGATAAGGATCACGGGGTTTCTAAACACTTTTCTTTATGTAATGCGGGTGATATATCGAATTTGTCAGTTATAGGATTAGAATGGATTAGTCCTCAAATTGATAGGTATCGTAGGCTCTGTAGACAGGAGGCCTACTGGATAGATACTTTAAAAACACTTGGTGGAAAGGGATTAAATGAAGAAATAGATCTTTGTTTTCTTTAATTGATGTTTAATCACTATATAGGTAGTTACATGTTATTAGGGAGGAGGGGAAGTAGGGAAGGAGAGGGGGGAAAGAAGTAATAATTAATAAATTTTTCACTTTTTTTTTTTTTTTCTTTTCTTCTTCTCTGGTATTGCGTGGTGCGATCTATTTTATTATGCCCTATGAATCCACAAATGCAGTTATACATATATACAGCTTGTTTTCTTTGGGAAGAAATTGCTGTTACCATTATGCATCTACCTTTAGTGAGGTCTGAATTTTGTGGTGGCCTCATGTAAAATGGGTACCATTTGGGAAATATATATTTCTTTGAAGTGTGCATGGGAAATACATATGCTTTTAATTTAAAGTATATATGTATCTTGGGTCTAGAGCACTATGAGATCTTGCCCCTTTATTTGTTCGGAAGTGTATGCGTGTGCGCATGTATACATGGCCTTACATGGATTCTAGATTTTTGATCTATGGTCTCGTGAGAGTTTGTCCCACGAGATTTGGCTATGGGAATAGGCATGCGCATGCGTGTTTACTGGGGCAAATATTGCCTCTTTTTCTTTTGTAGTATTGCGGGATCCTGCCGTGGTATGCATGCGCGTCGCTCTTTGGAAGAGACGAGTGCGTGCGTGCGTATTTTGGATTGAGATCTCAGGGTTGGGATCTCGCGGGATTTTGGATTGAGATCTCGGAGCTGGGATCTTGCAAGATTTTGGATTGTTATGGTCTCGCGGGATTTGTGTGCGTTCCTTTATCTTCGTGCGCATGCGCTACATTTTCTGCTTTGGGGACTATGTTTCTGTCTCGTTGTGGGGGCGGATATGTTGTGCGCATGTGTGAACGGAGGAGGATGACACTCTTTTAGGGATGGCATAGGGTGAGTTAATAATTGCTAATGGAATTTCTCTTTGTCCAAAAATAAATATAGGGTTCTTGGGTTATTTTGATTGGCCTAATTTAAATTTTAAATTAATTGATAATTAACTAACGGTTATTTTAATTATGGATAAAAAGACTCATCACTATCCACACATTATTATAGGCTTCTGAGGAAGTGGCAGTAAGCCACGAAATGCATTAAGCCAGTTTGATAGATTTCTTTTATTGTTAAGTTACATTTGTTTTTATTAATTGATCTCTGAGATTTTTATATTTATTATATTTTTCATTAAAAAAATTTTCTTTGTAAAAGATATATAAGCTGGTGTTATTTCACACACCCCCATATTTTGGTCCATAGCCATAATATTCCCTTATCATTACCAAAGTAGGTTGTATCAATAGGAAGTGCTGGGTCTGTTGTGATCTGGGACTTGTTGGCACTTCCACATATATTCCTACGGAGGGAATTTGGAGCTGAAAAAAAGGGACACCAAACTGGGGTGTGAGCCAGTGCAAGTGATTGTTCCAGGAGGCTGGATATAGCCTCAGAAGAATGTGAGTACATTTCCAGAAACCTGTTTTTAATGGTGTTGGTGATGGACTAAGTTTTTAAATACTACACTTAGAGGGATTCTTCTGCGCTGCTTGTCTGTTTGTGTCTTCTAGTTTTCTTCATGGTGGGAGCCCTGCCCATTTGGAGTGAGCTGCGAAGATTCCATATTGGTGGACTATTTATTTATTTTGATTGTTTATTTTTCCAGTTGGTAATAGTTTTATTCTTATTGCTATAATTTTTGATTACCCTTTGTTTCCTCTGTTTTCTCTTTTTCCTTTTTTTTTTACAATTCTGGACCGTTGGTGAGAAGCGCAGCAGAATTTTGTGTAGATGAATTAATAAACCTAAGAATCTCAATACCATTGACTCCAGTGGCAATTCGTCTCATTCAGACACCGACAAACATACTGCCTCAAACCCTACTGAACGAGCAACCACATCTCAAAATCCAGACATTGAAACTCCTTTTTTAGGGATACAAACGCAATCCTACAAAAGAGGCAGAGGCGGAAGTGCCCACACACGCGGAGGGGGAGCAGGCACCAGAGACCCAAACAAACCACCAACGATACCCCGAACAAAGTATTCAATCTCAGAAACAGACCTCTAACAACAGCAGAAACCTCCTTTCTGAGGAAGGGACTATTCTTTGTCCGCACTACCAAGCCCAACAATTTCAACATGGAGGCAGACATCCACAAATTCCAGAGAAAATTAAACCTAAGAAATTTCTTCAAAGACAATAGCTCACTATCTACCCCTGCCCTTAGACGTAAGAGCACATTCGATCCACCCAACACTGAACCAGCAATAAAAACATATGTACGCAGGGTACTTACAGATATAGGTGGCATTAAACCATCATCTAAACACTCCAATCTTACCGTCCCAGAAACCAAAGCCTTAGCATCCCTCTCAAAGGATCCTAATCTGGTTATCCGGCCTGCGGACAAGGGAGGCGCAGTAGTGGTTCTTAATACTCAGGACTATAGAGCAAGATACTAAGACAATTAACAGATGCCCAGACTTATCTCAAATTAACAACTGATCCTACCACACAATATAAACAGTTGATAGATAACACCCTAAACTTGGCACTTAATAAGAGACTAATAACAGAATCCACATTTCATTACATGACTGTAAAACACCCCATATGCCCTATCATCTACTGTCTGCCCAAAATCCATAAGAATCCTGACAACCCCCCTGGGAGAATGATAACATCAGCATAAGAAGTGGGGGGATCTGGCTGGGGAAGGAGGAGAAGAGGGCGGGATATGGGAGGAACAGGGTGGGAAGGAGAAGGGGGCATAGTTTCAAATTAATCTCCTCACCTCCGGAGAATCAGTGTCTGTCCACGGAGACCTGGTAATTAGCTGCAAAAACCAAAGTCTCCGAGGCAGATCCAGAGAGTTCCGAGGTATGCCTATAGTGCACCTGACGTGTCCCAGAATTCTACCACTTTTTCTTACTATAAAAGCAAAATAAAAATCACAGTTCAATCAAAGTTTATTCACATGAAGAGAGAAAACAAGAGAAGGATAGTGGAACAGATAAAAAAAAGGAATTGGAAATGAGCTGCCGTCCACATGACACTCAATATACCTTGCCAGGTCCTCTTCCTTCAAAAATAATTTAGTAGAAGATATAGACTATGGCTTCCCAAACAAAAATGTGATTTGGGGAGAAAGCATAATGGCAAAATACAAACAAGAAAGTTACAAAAAAAAGTAAATTATCTAATAGTACGGATCAATTATAGTAGACTGTCCATCACTTCTCCTAACATACGTTTCGCTTGTTACAGCTTTATCAAAGGATACCGGCCATCTTGATCATGCCGGTCTTATACAGGAGAAGAATCTCTGAACGTATTCAAAATATCACATATAAATACAAGAACACATCATATCAAAGGATTTCAGTGAGGTCCATGGGGTCAGTTTGAAAGAATTAGAAGTCAAAGGCATTGAGATGATTCTGGATCTATAAATTAATATTTTCCTTCTTTAATCACCCCCCCCCCCCCATTTTTTTTAATCCTCAATATATTATTATTGTTTTTTTTTATCTTATGTTTGTTTTTTTTATTTTGAATTCTTTCTTTTCCATTTTTCTTTATTATAATTATTTCCTCAAACATTTTTTCACACATATTTTGTGTGTTCTGGAGGTACATGACTAATGCTATGTCGATAACATATGGTAGAGTTGTGCCAAATCCTTTGGAGGTTTACCAGTGATACTGTGAGATAAACTGGTATTTCAGCCGTTCAGTCATTTCTCCTGATAAAGCCAATGGCAAACCAGAAAAAGAAGTAAATCTATTTATCTGAGCCCACTGTGAGCTCTCCCCCTCCCTGCATCAGTGATACTGAAGTGTATAGTGGTCTGGTTGGATGATTTACAAAGGAATTGAATGCAAATTCGGCGCTCAGGATCAATAGATATGAGCAGAAAAAAGAAGAAGGACCATCATAAAATACAATACCAAATCTCTTGAGACCAAAAAAATCTCAAAAGTATCCAAATGTATACAATATGTGATTTATTGCAACATCTTATATATGTATCTACCACATATGATACAAAATAGCTACTTTCTTACATAGACAAAAGACATCAATAAAATACAAAAAATGATGGGAAAAATTATAACTAGAATACCCTATGACCCTCAATCCACCAGTCAGGATTAGGTATCAAGGATAATTCCCAATCAATAATATAAAAACAAACAATCCCAGAAATATGAGCTAACAGGCGTACTCAGTATCTTCCACACTGTTCTCCCGTAACACCAGGTGAATGCAAAGGGAGACACCCCCTATGCCTGTCTCAACCAGAAACTGCCCGACTCACAGTACCGGGCTAGTATGCGGAGAGACACCACGTGGGTCTGTCTCAACCAGCATATACCTGGCCGTGAGCTCAATGGAGACACAGAGAACTAACCGCTGCTCCTAAATGATATATATATAACCCTTTCTTTGCCTAAAATGACAATAAAAAGCAGAAATAAAAATATAAAAAATACAAAAATAACCCATACACATAAATCAAATACCAAAATCTACATATGCATATAAAAGAGCCCAGGTAACATATGTGAAAAAATAAAAAACGATCGATCGTATAAAAAATACAAAAATGGTAGTCAAAAAAAGGGGATAAGAGAGTTCAATCTATAAATCTCATAATACATGAATACGATAATAGTGCATCATGTTCTCTTATATTTCAAATTATCTTCCACAAGTATCCATATATTATTAACCTCTCATACGTGATAGCCTGGAAAATATATGTTGCGCCTGTAGGGGTATGTATATAATGGTCGGTACAAAAAAATCGGCTTAGGGGAAGTAAAAGGAGCGTTCTCACCGGTCTGATGATAGCAGTGTCCTTCTTATCCACATGAGCTCCACCGGTATATCTGGACTCTATTACTTAACCCCACTCTTCGTTATGCCGAACTTTCTTTTATCCAAGTACCATTAACCAATATAGATTCTTCCCTTTCTCAGGCACTTATTTTCCATAGTATAAGAACTTGTCTGTAAATCTGTGCTGGCACTAGTTTTCGTGCCGTGCAGGTACTGGTTTTCTCCCAATTTGAAAAGTTGAATTCCATGCCTTACAGGTGTGAAGGAATCACTTTCTCGGCATCACCGTCCCCCTGAGGAAGAAATCAGTTGGTGATTTCGAAACGCGTTGGAGGAAGGCGGTCATAGGGGATGTGATAGCCAGTATTTTATGTTTAACATTGAACCTGCAAGTGTATAGTGTGGGGAAACTAACGAGACAATAAGAGTCGGTGACGCCGAGAAAGTGATTCCTTCACACCTGTAAGGCGTGGAATTCAACTTTTCAAATTGGGAGAAAACCAGTACCTGCACGGCGTTTAAGACAAGAGTCGTAATTACAAGATAAAACCAATTGATAACACTTAGCTGCAATGTAATCTAAGTCACTGATTAATATTAATGATTTTGGAGATTTTGGTCAATTATTGTGATACATTGAAAATAATGTATAATTGTATAATTAAGTATAATGGCAAAATGCAGCAATTCTAGAGCAGAGGTTCTCAACCCGTGCCCTCAGTGGCCACTAACAGGCCAGGACTTAAAAATTTCCCTGCTGATCAGAAGCTCAGTCACATTGGTTAACTCACCTGTTAAAAGGAAATTCTCAAATCCTGGCCTGTTAGTAGCCACTGAGGACATGGGTTGAGAACCACTGTTCTAGAGCAAACAACTTGCACTATATAGGATAAATGTTCCCATTGAATTAAAAGGAGCTCTTAATTTGTTGATTGCTTGCCTCGTCCCCAAAGCATTGTGTTACAACGTAATGGAGACCATGCTGCACATGAGTGGTTAACCCATTGAGTGACAGAGGGGTACACAATGCATTGCAAAGCAACGTGTTGCCTACCCCTCTGGCACTCAAAGGGTTAAATCCCCATTAAAATCAGGGGAAGAATAAAAAATATCACTATTTTCCAGTTAGCTTGCACCAAAATTGCTCCACTTCGTATTAGTACATTAACATTTCCTCAAGTTTTATGCACATATTCAAAAAGTCTTCGGGGACAAATGCCATTTTCCTGTGATTTAAACAGAGCTTGTAAACCCCTGAATGCTACAAAGGTGTCCATGGATTGGATACTCCTCTAGAATTCAATTAGTTAACTATCCCATTTAAATTTCTTGACTTTTTATAGATAAGGACCATTCCTTTTATTGCATCCCATTACAGAAAAACAATGCATAGGATCTTACACTAGAGAAACCATCCTCTGTAACTTCAGTATTTGTCTGTAAAACAATGTGACTCATTCTTTCAAAGGTTCTCAATTATCTTACGTTCCACTGAAGCTGCCAGAAGACATCAAGTTTAGGGCATTATTAAAGATCAAAAAAAGTTAATTGGTACTTGATGGAAAATATGAATATGTTATGGAATTCTTGCTCTGTAGATATTTCACTTAAAAATTATTGAAAAAAAGGGTTTTCTCTTTGAAGTAAGATGCTTTGCATTTGCAACAATATTTAAATACATATTTAACATTTTCCCTGCCCAAGATAGTTGCCACCTGCCAGGCTAAGCCAAGCTACAAAAATGTTCTCTCTGTTTAACCCGTTGAGGATCAGACAGTGTGCAAAACATTGTTCACAATATGTTGAATAAACCTCCAGTCCTCAAGGGGTTAACTATGGACCATATACACAAAAGAAACATGGAGAAATACTGTTTCAAGCCATCTGCACCACAGGGACAAATTAGAAGATCTCATTGAACATTGCCGTTAAAAATTCTGATCTTAAAAACTGTCCTTCATTTTGTCTTTGAAACGAAAATTTTCAAGGAAACAAATACATTTTTTTGTCTTTCAAACAAATTTTTCTTCTCCAAGTTTAGGCCATTTTTATTATGTCGGGGAAAAAATGACGTTCAAACGAATATTTTTTTCTGAAAATACCTTACACTATGACGGAATATTAAACCACAACCACTTTTAAGACAGCTTTTTCCCTTTGACGGAGATGGCCGAATTGGATTCAAAAATTATGGAAACACGTCTGAGAATTGACGGATCATGATGTAAGAACTTTTTTATTCTGATTACAGACAATTTCAGTTAACACCACTTTCTGAACATCTCTCCATTAGTCTTTGTGGAAAACAGGAACTATGGAGTAAAGTATCCTCAAATACAGAGTTCTCTGGAGGTGGAGGCTACCCCTCCCCACTACCAGCTCCACTTTACCCCTGCCTATCATGCTCAGTGTCAATGTATTGCAAAGAGAGAAGAATAAAAAGTAGGTCTGGAAGGTGGTCACCTGTGCCAGAGAACCCAAAGGATACCCCTACCGCAAACAATCTGTTTTTCTCAGGGTGGGATGTCCATTGGGGCACACAGGAAACATGGTGATAAACAAAGCTATTCCACAAATATTTCAGGAAAGGAAATAAAAACCCCTCAAAACACAAACCACTTTCAACAGAGACAAACAGTAAACATGTATGAACTCCTGGTCTTCACACAACTTAAAAAAACAAGGACCAGACGCTATGATACGCTTTGGATGAAATCAGCTTGGAGGCCTTCATCATATTAGCAAAGATGGGTTCAGAAAAGGAGATATTTGCGTACGTATCATTCAATCCTTGTGGAACACAAGAATTATGTGGAACAAGGAAGTCATGGGGGAAAGTCTCTCTGAAGGCAGAGACTCCCTCTCTGTTCCACTTTACTTTCACCAATCTAGCTCAGTTTTAACAAATAGCAAAGATAGAGCAAACAGAAGTGATGCAGAGAAGGAAGCCAACAGAAGCAGAGAGAACACAAATGACCCAACTGCCCAGAAATCAAACCGTTTTTTCTCTGGGCAGAATGTCCTGTGTTCTACATGGAAATGTACGCCAGAGGAAAGTTCCTTGGAATTACCACAGTGACAGCAAGAGTGTCCAATGTTCTGAGGCAAAAAATGGGATCCTTGCAGTTCAGCAGAGAGGCCAGGAGATCCACAGAAGGATGACCCTACAGGTGAACTAAGACGGTGAATACCGTCTGATTGAGTTTCCAAATCGTAGGATCCAGATGGTTGCAACTGAGAAAATCTGCACACTGTTTTGTATTCCAGGGATATGAATGGTAGAGTGCCGGCATGTGAGCCTCTGTCCACCCAAGAATCAGCTGAAATTTGGACCACTCTGCAGTCATAGTGACCCTTCCTTGGTGGCTGATGTATGCCACCGCTGTTGCATTGTCTAACTGAATCCACATCGGTGACCCCTGAAGGGACTGAGACCAATGCAGCAGCACTAGATGAATCACCCAGAGTTCCAAAAAACTGATGGACAGAATGCTTTCTATTTCAGTCCAAAACATAACATAAGATCATATAGATATGGAGTAAAAAAAATCCATAGAGAGTGAATATCAACAGCAAAGGCTGTCAAGGCCTAATGGGAAAAAGAAAAGCTACTCCAAAAAAAGGGTGGTGAATCTCTAGCCACTCTTGACCATACATTGATGAAATGCCCCATCAGCCAATCTCCACAGACAATGACCCAATACAACATTCAAGATGGTGGCTGCAAGTGGTTGAAAGGTGGCACATGTGTGTATATATATATATGTGTGTGTGTGTGTGTGTGTGTGTGTGTGTGTGTGTGTGTGTGTGTGTGTGTGTGTGTAGAAAAAAATAGAGAAAAAATGGATTGATGGAAGAAATTAGCTTAATAGGCCAGAGTGCCAAAAATAGCAATAAACCACAGACCTCATATTGTGGCAGCCAGACAGAGAAACAGATAGGACTTTCATAGAGGAACTGCGCACTCTGAAGTCTGTAGTTCTCTTCAGGCTCCTATGAAACACAGACAAAACAAGACAGAGAAAGCTGTAAAAGCCATCCCCAAGCAGACCACAATGTTCTGTAAAAGTCTGCATCTGGTCCAGCCATATTCACCTAAACAAATGGGGAAAACGAGTCTGCCTAATGGGGGATTGAACAGCCACATGTAAGTTACAAAAATAAGAAAACAAGCCAAGGGGATCTTTACCCTGGTGTCTCCTACCAGGACACTTTTGAAAATATGGCTGCTTGGTGGGGTAGAGGATAGCTGGGAAGGACTTTGTATGCAAGTACCCTGCCTCCTAAAGGAAAATACTTAACCTCATGACTCCTTTGTTCCATAAAGGACAAAAAAGAATTTGTATTTGCTCCTCATGGTTCACTTTGTTTTCCCAATAATTATTCCACTTTGTGTTTTGAATATGATTCAAGGTATCCCATAAGTATGTACTTAAAAAAAACAATAAAATTGTCTATCCCTCCCCCATTTTGGGCTTTTATTGGTCTCTTGTACACTGTTTAGGAAAAAAATCAGAAAACTTGTGTGGGGCTCAGGGCCGGCCCTAACATGGGTCCCGGTGGGGCCATGGCCCCAGGCGGCACTTTGACAGGGGCGGCAATTTGCCGCCCAAGGTATGTTGTTTTTTTTCGCCAGCCAGCCGCCAGGTCTGTGTCCACACACACCGGGACAAAGAGTTCAAAGAGTTTTGACTCCCTACTGTGCGCTTGCTGTGAGTCAGGGCTGGGCTGCCTGTACACAGTGACAAGTGTGACACTGAGTGTCATGTCACACTGTCAGCAGCCGCCCCTGACACATAGTCAGACAGAGTCACTCAGATGTCTGATTATATTGACACCTCACTCAGACACGCAGGCACCGGAGTGTGTTGCCTGCGCGGCACAGCCAATCCACAGGCTCACTCACAGACTGGCAACCTCATTGGCTGGATGGCTGGGGTGCTCGAGACCTTACAGTGCGGTGTGTGAAACAACGGGGAGTCAAACTGCACTGTATGTATGTGTTCCAGACCGGTAGATGCCTAGTGCATCTGTGGCTGGCCTGGCTCTGTGACTGAACCCAGTGACCCGGACGAGGCGATGATGGATGACCGGAACTTCTGACTGAGCTGGAGCCTGAAACTGTGAGTAGACTTTAAGTCTATGCACCAAGTTCTTCAGTATAAAAAGTTTAAGCAAATTACCTATAGGCACCATCACAGAACTAACGTTGTATACTCAGTTAATATAAGGGGATAATTGTTGGTGGCACCAAGAATTAACCCCTTATATTAAATGAGTATACAACATTAGTTCTGTAATGGTGCCTATAGGTAATTTGCTTAAACTTTTTATTCTAAAGAAAAAAAAGAGAGAACTTCAGAGAAAGAGAACCTATTTGGTGGCACTCATCAGGGTATCTGAAATCATATAATCTTTATTAGAAGTCATAAATAAAAGACAAAAAACAAAACACATGTGGAGAACAAAGTATCAAAATTTTAAATTAGCTAATTTCTAGGGTTGTAGTTTCTAGGTTGAGAATAAATATATCAATCTATGTGGGCTTATGAATTGTTTTGAATAGTTCCAAAAGGTCTGTGATGTTGTTCAATATCCCTTTATAGTGTTAGTACTGTTGCACTAAGAATATACTTTAACTGTCACGGATATACTTTCAAATATAGTTTTCAACTGTTCAATTTATATGTTTATAAGCAACTGCCAATGCTGTGATTATTTATCTATTTTATATACATATATAGGCACGCTTAACTATGTATATCTTCACAGAATATAATTTTAATGTTGGTTATATGGTATGGTAACTTGGATTTCATTAATTACACCCTGTGGTATTAACGTTTCATAGGATGTAATTAATGAAATCCAAGTTACCATACCATATGACCAACATTAAAATTATATTCTGTGAAGATATACATAGTTAAGCGTGCCTATATATGTATATAAAATAGATAAATAATCACAGCATTGGCAGTTGCTTATAAACATATAAATTGAACAGTTGAAAACTATATTTGAAAGTATATCCGTGACAGTTAAAGTATATTCTTAGTGCAACAGTACTAACACTATAAAGGGATATTGAACAACATCACAGACCTTTTGGAACTATTCAAAACAATTCATAAGCCCACATAGATTGATATATTTATTCTCAACCTAGAAACTACAACCCTAGAAATTAGCTAATTTTAAATTTTGATACTTTGTTCTCCACATGTGTTTTGTTTTTTGTCTTTTATTTTATGACTTCTAATAAAGATTATATGATTTCAGATACCCTGATGAGTGCCACCAATAGGTTCTCTTGTGGATGTGGGCGTGGATGTGGGCGTGTTTTGGTGGGCGTGGTTGGGGGGGGCAGCATTTCATTGTTGGACCCAGGCAGCACAATGTCTTGGGCCGGCACTGGTGGGGCTCCTATATTACACCAACCTTTCAATAGCTACCCCATTTTATCATATCACTATGACTTATCCAAACCTATAAGCACCACCACAGCTGATCTACAGGAATCCTGTCAGGAGTTGCTTGGATAGGTTTAAAAGGTGTTTGAAAGGCCAAAAAACCCAAAATGTAAACTATATCAGACACTATTGTCATAGGAACCTGGCATGTAAGATCCTGACCTCAGCAGAGGTGACCTGGCGGGAGCCCTGAAGGGGGTGTGATACAGAAGGATGATGCAATAAAATATGGTTTAATTGGCTACACATAAAATAATGATAATGTTAAATGGCTTCCATCACAGACAGGACTGATTTGTCCCAGGACATCTTAGGCAAGGCCCTCCATAAGATACAAAAATGTGAGAGCTATACTTCAATTATAATCCAGATTAAAAGGCAACTAACAAGAAATAAACCAATATTTGTTAAAGCTCTTTCAGTATCACCCAAGTTGTTATAAGGTGACATTTCTCCTTTAATCACTACTTACATGAAATCATTACAAAATCATGGAACTAGCTAGCTGGCTATGGCAAGTGGAAGGAATAGTAGAATTTCCCTCTTTCAAAATACTCCTCTACTGTAGGTTCCCCCCCCCCAGAGGCCAAGGAACGCATTGTTGGTTGGGGGATAGTTGCTTAGCAAAGGGATAGGCAACTTGCACCAGCTATTACTGGACTACAACTACCAACATCCACAGAAGCTTTGTCTAGTAGAAGATGGTAGAAAATGAACCAAAACAGCAGGTGGAAAACACAAGTAGCCCACCAATTAGGATGAACATTTCCTCTGAGTGTTTATGAATTTTTTTGTGGCCCATTCTTTTCTGCCGACTATGTTGCAAATATTTGATACATCAGCCAGAGGATAATGTATGAAAGAATGAAAGATATGTACATTTGTAACATTAAAACAAACAAAAAAGCTAACTGATTCAGTTCGTCAGGCCAAAATCCTCAAATGCCAATTTAAAATTATGATATTCAATATAGATTGTTCAAATATAGATGTGATTAGCAAATAACTGGGTAAAAGTTAAATATATCTCAGGCAAAACAAACATTTAATTCACTCTTGATCAATTAAAAATTCTATCATACTGACAGAAACACATAAAAGTTTTCTCAAAATGTCATCAGAATAGATTTTCCACAACTCACTGCAGTCTCAGTCTTTCAATTATATAATTAATGAAGGTAATTCTATAACATGGTACCAATCAGCCATGTATATATTCAGCTGCTGGCTCCCATCAGTCAGCAAAGTGCTGCTTTTCTTAGATGGGTTTTATACGACCACATTTTGGGCTGAATCAATGAAAATTTGAAATAATTAGTCATCTGGTTTACCAGTTAATAACAGCTAATCATTTCAGGGTAACAGTTATGAGATAAATTGACTTTTATATGAGAAAATAATCATTTATTAATCCTTTTAGTGTCGGAGGTTTGGGGAATTTTGTTTTCTGAGTAGGCCAGGCACTTTTTCAGCATTTTGCTATCCATCTATTTAGGAATGATTCTTAGAGTTAACTTTCTAATTACATATGAAAAACTATATATTGTTTTTTTTTCTAGAATAAGTTTAGCTTTATCATTGTGCCTCACATTTATGAAAAATATGTATTTATTGTAAAAATTTCATTTTTAAAAGTTCAGAACCCTCTGAGTACAAAAATACCAAATATGTAGTTTTACCTACGTGCATGGACTAAACAGATCCCTAATTAACAGGAGCGCAAAAAAATATTTTCAACATAAAGTACAAAACTACACCAACTGCAGTCTCTAATTTCTTACGTTTTTTCAAATGTGACCTGATTGTACTAAATTGGTTGTAACAACTACAGAACTGAAGAAAAGGTATACAAACCATAAAATGCTGGAAAGAAGACAACTCACCTCATAACATAAGGGATGATGTCTTTCTACCAGTATCCGTGTGTGCATAAATGTTTGCAGAAGGTGGTGCTAAATGAAAAAAAAACTGTTAAACTATGGAATGCCCTACTGTACTCATTATATTCTGCTCATCTGAGAAAAATGGTACCCCATTGGTATGGGTTGGATTACCACAGGGGATACAAGAAGTTGCTTGCAGTGATAGAGATATGAAAGAAAGGTATGCAAAACATAACATTTTGGAAAGTAGATATTTGTCTGCATCAAACGAGGAGTTGTATATCTTCCCATCCTAAAGGTGGTGGTGGTATAAAAATTTTTTTTTTTTTTTTTAGATTTCCACCACTTCAAATGTACTAAGATAATTGAAAACCAGCCTGAACAAAATGGTACCCCTTTGTACAGGTTGATTATACTGTATGGGGTGCGAACAGAACTAAACTACACATGCTATTTTTCTTTATTGAAATTGCCTGCTTGCACTACAATGGATTTAACCATTAGAGATATGATGGAAAGTTAAACAAGGCATACAATTTTTGGAAAGTAGACATTCACCTGCAATAAATGAGGGGTCACTTGCCTTTTTACCCATAGACTAGTGTTCACAACTATTTCCAGAAAGTTATGCTACAAGAAAAAACTTGCATTTTAACAATTCAATCAATTCAAGTAGAACCAGGCTGGAGTGGTCAGACAGTGTATATGGGGAATATGTGGCTACCAGGGGAAGGAGAATGAGTCTGGGGGTTGACAGTGTATGTGGAACTGTGTGACTACCAATGGAACCAGGCTGGGGGCGACTCACAGTGGAACCAGGCTGGGGAGGTTAGACAGAACATTGGGCTCTGTGGCTACCACTGGGCAAGGGAGCAAAACTGGTGGGGTCAATCAATGTCATATCACACAACATTTCGGATGGTGAGACAGGGATATTTTTGTTTTAGGTGTGAGTTTGATTGCTGTGAAGCAATGTGATACACATCAGTGGACAGGAAACAAACCCTGGGGGGGCAGGGGAACAATGTTGGCCCATGGCACCCACAAATGCCCAACAGACAATGTATGTAGGGGTATTTTATTTTACATATATTTTATTTATATATTTTTAATTTTTTATTAATATAGTAGAAAAGTAGAAACACTCAATTAAAAAGGATAAGTGTCTGGGTACTGATGCAAGGGTTACAATAAGTATATAAGAAGAAGTATAAAAGCACTCACAGAGCTTAAAGATATAGTGATTATACAATTGTCAGACCCTCTCCCCCCTTTTTTTTTCTTTAGGACAGAACTCATCAGACCCCTATTTTTTTAATTATTATAATTATTATTTTTTTTTTAGATAGGCCTTGTCAGAGGGCATGGGAACCCCTCCTGATGCCCCTCTGGTAATGATCGCCTATCAAGTAGGATAGGCGATCAATGCCATGACCAGGAAGGTGATTGTCACCCTTCCTTACCTATTCCTCATCAAGCTGACATTCTATGAACTAGTATCATGTGGATCTTGAAGGCCCTTCTACTCAACCCGCCTTCCTGTTTGCAGCATTGCTGGGGGGCAATCACAATTAATAGTCTTTGCATATGTTACATCAAACATATCTGGTGCCATTGAAATTACATGGGATATATAGCGATTATTCTGATTCCTGTTTTAGAAATTGTGGAGGAATTGGTTAACTTCTGCATATCTGGTGGACTTGTCCAAGAGTTAGACAAATATGGCATAATGTTTCCTTTTTGTCATCAAATCTATTGCAGAAGTTCTTTTGAAGAAAAAAATAATGAATTAAATGCCTTAGAGGATTAATTTGTGGGCTTTTTTCTGTATAGGGGTCATGCTGCACCTCACTTCGCAGTGGAAGACTGAGCTTGTTTCATGGAAGTGCATTCTGGATAAAATACAATCTATTTTATGAGAATGAATATTTGTGTTCTTTAGAGAAAGACTGTTTTGGAAAGTTTAAAAAAAAACATTCTCCTTGGCTCAATAGTTGTTAAGGCAATAAAATATTTTTTGAAGATCTTGTTAAGTAGTTTATTTACTCTTTGCTGGAATTCGTTTTTTTTTGTTTGTTTGTTTTTTTTAAATAATTTAACTTCTAATATCTCCATTACCAAAAAAAAAAAAAAAAAAAGACTGAAGATTTTTGGAGAAGAATATTTGATTACAGATAATGTTATAGGAATTGAGAGTTCCACTTTAAGAAGCTTTTTTAATAGACTTTGACTTTTTATCTGAAGAAGGGACTTTTTGTCTGTTATAAATGTATGTTACCAGGCAATGTCAAGTAAAAAGCCAAAGGCACAACATCCAGTGATAGAATCAACAATAATAACATTTGACTAATAAATTCCCACAATAGTTGTCATATCAAGACATATGTGATGTCTCCATAAAGTGGCAAATAGCAGAATCTAATTTGTGACAGTTTTCTGCAACCAATTATTGTTTGTATGAGAAATCCATGAAAAAGCATAGATTTCTTTTTCTTACTGCAGTTTTTGAAAGCGATTTGGATTGGTGGTAAACAGAATTTGTGAAAAGTGTTAAAATGCACCTAGAATTAAACCCTGGGTTATCTACCTTTAAAATTTTAAATGGTGGACTGCTAAACTGCCCCACATGAGATATAGCTCAGTTAAAGCAATTTGAAAATTCCATGTCTGAAAATGGAAACACACATGTTCCAAATTTGGCCCTGTAGCTTCCCCCAAACATGGCAAACCTATGCATGTGGAACATTGCCATACTCAGAACATGTGGCTAAACACTAATCAAGGCTTTTTTTTTTACATCTGCAAATATCCTGTGCTTGAAATCCACAGCAACGTTGTAATGTAAGTGTGAAGAAAAGAAAAAAAAACAACAACTAAATATCACCACAAATTTGACACAGATTTGTGGAAAAATAGCTGTAATGAAAAGCTCTAATTACCCTATATTGTCTGCTTTTCTGAAACATACTTTTTTGGGTTCTGAAATTGTTAACTAAACTATGATCCTTACATGCCAAATTTTGAAAATATACAGCTTGAAAATAGTGGTGCTCACCTTGTAATATTTGCCCTATAAATGTGAAAAAGAGATTCAAATCCGAGGCATATGTGTTACTTCCAAATTCAGAACAATTAAATTACTTTATTTGGGGGAAGTTTTTTCAGATGCACTAATCGTGTACAAATCATCACAGGAAAACCTATAAAAAAAAATCTTGAATTTTTACACTTTTTATTTTATATTCAAACTAAATGATGGGTTATACATATAAATACGGCATCAAAAGAAAGCCCTAATTATCCTTAAAAAATCTATATAATTGGTGTATGTGTTCTAAATGAATTATAGGGAGAATATAGTTGAGCAAAGACAAAACAAAAAGGCCCAAATTGCTTTTCCTCTAGCGTTAAAAAGGCCTTGTCACCAAGGGGTTAAACATGACTTACAGTTTCACTAAAATACCCACACTTACCTTTAGGTATGCTTGGTAAATTATATCAAATAAGAAAGCCTGCGGCATTTCACTTGCTCTGTATTTAGAACGGTCCAGGGAATGATCTAAACATCCATCAGAGGAAGAAGCAATAACCGTGGATACAAGTGGCCGAATGGCTCCTGCTGCCTATGGGACAAAGTGAAAGCACATTAGTTTATCATTATGGGTGTATCAGTCTGAAGAGTAAAATCAAGGAACATATATTGTTTACTCATGTTTTTTCAACAACAAACACACTGGACTAAATAAGGACTTGGGATTCCTCGCACATTACCAACATTTTACATAATATTTCCTTTATTTATTTTGTTCTGGTACATGTTTACCCACCATTCACATATTACTTTTCTATTAATATCTATGTACACTGGTTTTGTCTACCATACTAACCTCCCCTGCATTCCTATTAAGATCTTTAGGTGGTTTATTACTTATCAATTTCAAGTTTTCCTTTAGAATGGCTTTTAACACACATGTTGCATTTTTTTAAAATCAGTATGCATCTCTCTCGAAAGCTTCTCTGTATATTTGAATGTTAGTCCAATAAAAAAGGTATAATACTAATTAATTTGGCCTGGTATATATACATACATACACACATACTGTGTATGTGTATATATATATATATATATATATATATATATATATATATATACACACATATACACACATATACACACATATTTATATTATAAATATATATATATATTGTTGCTCATTAAACAGGTGACTTACTAAGAAGATGTGCAGTTGAAGGCTTGCATTACATTGGTTTACATAAACATTAAACATTAAAACTCAGTTTTCTGTTGTAAATAACTCTGTTTTACATAGTAATTTAGGTTGAAAAAAGACTTGCATCCATCTAGTTCAACCCTTTTCCTATTCCTGTTTACCATCGTTGATCCAAAAGAAGGCAAAAAAAACCTCAATATCGCAATTTCAAATTCTGATTTGAATGGGAGGGATAAAATTCCTTCTTGATTCCAAATGGCAATCAGATTTCTCCCTGGATCAACAACCCCTAACTAAATATTAATCCCAATACTAACGTACATAGCCCTCTATGTTATGCTCTTTTAAATAAGTATCCATGCCCTTTTTAAATGCATCTAATGTATTTGATAGCACCACCTCCTCAGGCAGTGAATTCCGTACCGTTATTGTCCTTACTGTAAAGAAACCCTTACGCTGTTGTAGATTAAATCTCCTTTCCTCAAGTATAAGCGGGTGGCCCCTTGTCCTGTGTACTGTTCTGTTAATGAACAGGTCTTTGGAGAGCCCTTTGTATGGGTCCTGAACAAATTTATATAGTGTTATCATATCCCCTCGAAGACGCCGTTTCTCTAGCGTGTAGTTTAACTTTTCTAGCCTTTCTTCATAACTAAAACTTTCCATTCCCTTTACTAGTTTTGCAGCCCTCCTCTGCACTCTTTCTAGTTCCATAATGTCCTTTTTCAGAAAGGGCACCCAGAATAGAACAGCATATTCTAGGTGGGGTCTTACCATGGACCTGTAAAGAGGCATAATTATATCTTCCTCCCTTGAGTCAATACCCCTTTTAATACATGCCAATATCTTATTGGCCTTTGAAGCTGCCAGCTGGCACTGCATGCTATTGCTAAGTCTATTGTCTACCATTACTCCCAAATCCTTTTCATTTGTAGATTTCCCCAGAGAAACAACATTTAAACTATATGTTGCATTTTTATTATTATACCCAAAATGCATAACTTTACACTTGTCTATATTGAATCTCATTTGCCACTTGCCTGCCCAGTTACTCAATTTGTCCAAATCCTCTTGTAATGAAGACACATCCAGTTCAGACTTTATTACCTTACTCAATTTTGTGTCGTCGGCAAACACTGATACATGGCTCCCTATGTCCTCTGGGAGGTCATTAATAAACAAATTAAAAAGAAGAGGACCCAGGACAGATCCCTGAGGTACTCCACTTATCACGTTTATCCAACTGGAGAACTTGCCATTTACTACCACTCTTTGCATTCTATCTTTCAGCCAATTTCCAATCCACACACAAACATTTTCCCCTAGGCCTATTTCATTCAATTTATACAGTAACCTCTTGTGTGGAACCGTATCAAATGCTTTGGCAAAGTCTAAATAGATCACATCAACCTCCGCTCCCGCATCTATATTATTACTCACTTTTTCATAAAATGCGATCAAGTTAGTTTGACAAGACCTGTCTTTCACAAAGCCATGTTGGCTATTGCTAATGATATACCTGTTTCAGCAGAATTCTTGAATATATTCCCTTAGCAACCTTTCAAACAGCTTCCCTACCACAGATGTCAAGCTTACAGGTCTATAATTTCCTGGCTGTGACTTTGATCCCATTTTAAATATGGGCACCACATCTGCTTTACGCTAATCCATGGGCACCATACCTGAAATAAAAGAATCCCTGAAAATCAAATATAACTGTCTGGCCAGGGTCTGGCTTAGCTCTTTAAGTACCCATGGGTGTATACCATCTGGCCCCGGAGCTTTGTCTACCTTAACACAATTCAATTGTTTTAACACTTTTTCTTGTGTTACCCAGTCCCATGCTTGCTGTGACTGTTCTGTAAAAGTAGTTTGCAGATTCTTGACCATTGGGTCTTTCTTGGTAAAAACAGAAGAAAAGAAATTATTTAAAATATCTGCCTTCTCTCTGTCCCCCTTGACCATCTCACCCGTTTCAAATAACAAGGACCCAACATTATCAGACTTTAATTTTTTGCCATTAATGTATTTAAAGAATTGTTTTGGGTGTTTTTGCTCTCCTTAGCAATATTTTTTTCATTCTCCAGTCTAGCTAATTTAATAGCCTTTTTACAGGCTTTGTTGACATTTTTGTATTCTGCAAATGCCTCTGCTGATCCCTCAGCTTTGTAATGTTTAAATGATGCTTTCTTATTATTTATTTCATGAATTACTTTACTAGTTAGCCAGATTGGTTTTAATTTGCTTCTTTTGTATTTGTTTCCAACAGGGATACATTTATATGTGTATTTTTGCAATGTTATTTTGAAGGCATTCCACTTACCTTCTGTGTTTTTTCCTGAAAATATTTTATCCCAGTCAACAAGACCAAGGGATAAATTAAACCTGCTAAAGTTGGCCTTTTTAAAATTCAGTGTTTTGGTGGAACCCATACCAGATTGCTTTTTTGAATTAATCTCAAACGATACCATGTTATGGTCACTATTCCCCAAGTGCTCCCTAACTTGGATGTTAGAGATAAGTTCTTCATTGTCAGTTATTACCAGATCCAGACATGCATTCCCCCTCTGGTTGAGGTCTGCACTAGTTGAGACAAAAAATTGTCATTCAACAAGTTCAGAAACTTGCTGCTTTTAGCAGAATTAGCTGTTCCATTTTTCCCAGTCTATTTCTGGATAATTAAAATCCCCCATAATTATAGTTATCCCTATTTGAGAAGCCTTTCCTATTTGCATTAATAGCTTTGATTCTTTAAGGTCAACAATGTTTGGTGGTTTATAACAAATACCCACTAATATTTTCTGGGCAGTTTTACCCCCAGTGACTATTTCAACCAACAGGGATTCCACATGTTCACTACTGTCATCACATATATATTCCCGCAAATGAGGCAATAATGCATTTTTTTGCATAAAAAAACAAGTCTTTAATTATGACACTTGCCATACTTCTACCCTCATTGTCTTAACTTATCTCTCCACCCTTTATCCACTATCTACTATGGGCACACAATGAAGCAGAATGTCTTTTCTCACACAGTTACATACTTTGGTTATCTCTTATGTCCCTGACAGTGAGCTACCTCAATCTCTCAGACAGCTCTCTTTTATAAAATGTACAGGTTCCTGGTGAGCTTAAAATAGCCTTTCTTAATAGTGTTCAGTTAGTTAAATATGTGTATAGTCAGGAAAGAAGCAAGTACAATATTTTGGCTACTTGTCCGTAGAAGACCTTTTAAGTAAAATATTTATTTTTTATTAATGTGATCTTGACTCTGCTGCAAAGCTGCCAGCTGATCCCAGGAGAGGATTCCCCTGCTCTCAGATAGAACGCTGACGTCATGGGAAAAGCCAAAAAGAGGGAACTTTGAAAGTGAATATCTCTCAAACCATAAAGGTTTGAAAGATGCCGCTGGTCTCATTTAACTCCGTTTTTTACTGGCTACAACATGGGGGATAGTAATTTTTAAAAATTACTATCCCTTTAAATTATATCAAATGGATATATTTGTTAAAGGGTAGAATATGAGAAAGAAAAACAATACAATAATAGAATAATAATAATTTATGCTGAAGGAAAAAAAAACACATCTCACCAAAAGTGATCTTTTCAAACTCACTTATGTTTCAGGCCTCACTTAGGATTTCAAAACATAACTCCTTCTAAAGAACATATTCCAAAGTGCACATTACATTTCTTGATAACTACATAGTCCTTGACCCAAAGGATAAATATTACATCAATGATTTCAGGAGAGATAGGAGGAGGAAAGGAATTAAGATGACTGGATAACTGCATTATTTGTCAATCATTCATCAATGATCTCAGCACTGATCCCAACTGTCTTAGATGGTAGCAACTATGCAAATCCCTCCTCCTCCACAGTAACGTTACTATCACTGTATGTGCCATGTGCTTCTCTGTTTTGTGGGGTTTTTTCCACTTCTGCTTCATACTCATATAGTATTAGATGCTGGTTATTTTTTAAAAAAAATGTAATCTACTAAAACTGATGCTGAATAGATGTGTCCTATTGTCATCATTAGCTATATAACCAGCTGCACTGAAAACCATCTCTTGCTGCATGGTTGCTCGTGGGCAATTAATGATTTCCACAGTATACAAGTTCTAGCCACAAAGACAATGTTTTGCCTTTCCGTGCTCAGACGGTCATCATTTCGGTCTAGGACATAGTTTTACGGCAAGTATGCTGTAACAATCTTGCATGCAGTGAGGATACTCCTTGAAGACAGATAGGGATCGGTGAAAGTTTTGACATTGAAATAGGGGAAAAGTTACACTTCCCGTCTGGAAATTACCAGTGAAAAGTGCAGTTTTTCTGCCTTTTTTCCTAGCTCATTGCATTGAAATGGGAAGAAATTACATACAACACATAAACATTTTTAGTTTATTTTACACAGCCATAGTATAAAAGGGGTATGAGGGAAAGAATCAGGTGAACATGGATTTTTTTGTGGGGTTTGTTGACTGGTATATATAAAAATAATATATATATATATATATATATATAGTACATAAAATGACAGAGACAGGGACCCCCTGATGTAAGCTGCGACTGGGACAGACGATCGAGTGGGATAGAGTATTTTGTAGAGGATAATTTGTAGGATCTAGACTTGTCAGAGGCCCAAGCCCTGCGGAAACATTGATTTGTAGGACATAATCTTGTTAAGTACAAGAGGTCTAAGCCCTGAGGAAATATTGATTTGTAGGAACATGGGTTGTTAGAGGTACAATCCCTAAGGAATCAGTAATTTGTAGTACTTAGGCTTGTTAGAAACAAGCCCACAAAGATTGTTTTTATAGGCCTCTGTAGTATATTTAAAGCGGAACTAACACCGCTAACAAAAGTTATCTGTAGTATTTCCCTATCTGGCGACTAGTGCCATTAGGTCATGTTACAGTTGCCACTGGCCCCCGGCAAAGGTCACAGTGTTATTGCAGCATTTATGACTGCTTTACTTACTGCTGCTGCTGAGTTGTTTAAGCAGCAGGACGATTAGGCAGCTCCAAAGGAATGGGAGCAGCAGCAGCAGTGATATGGGTGATGATGATCATGCTTCCACTTGCTCCTGAGGTACTGTAGTAGCAGCATCACAGCTAGCCGCCACCACTTCAGGTATATGTGGAGAAAATAAGTTGGCCAATAATGCTTCTCCTCCTGAAATCTCTCCAAAATCAGGTGTGTGTTGGAATACTAATTTTTCCCTTGAAACTACAGCAGAAAGGAACTGTGCCTTTCATCAGAAACTGCAATGTGCACATTGTGCACAGGAAATAGGGAATGACTGGGAACAATGGGCACATCTGCACTCACATCAAGCAATTGGCACAACTGAAAGCAAACACCTTGATCCTTAGGTGCTTATTGGCCAGGATGCTCTGTCTTCATAGGATTAAAAGGGGTCCCTTGGTCTTTCCTCCTCCTCCTCCCTCTCTGATGGTTGTATCTGCTGCACTGTCTCTGGCTGTGTGTTTGGGTATCCCCCCATCTGCTTTCAACTCCCATGTCCATCCCTACCTATTGTGTGCTTGGCTGTAGTTGGGTACCTCAACTCCCTCCTTCTCCTTTCCCTCCCTGACCAGGGATCCCCTGCTCTCCTCCTTCTGCCTCTCATTACCTCTAGACAACACTCCTCTGCTTGCCATCTCCTGGCCTACCTCTCTCACACACACACACACACCTCCACTCACACTCCCACCAGTAGTCTTCACTCTCCACCCTCTAAACTTGCTCTCACAGTAATAAATAAAAGATAAATGATGTACAGTGTAATAAAAAAAAAAAAGTGGTGTGTGTTAATGATGTTGAATATAATGATTACAATGTGTACAAAAGTGTAGCATGTTTTGTTGCAACTCTCTTATCTCCTCTAACAAATATCACTATACCTCTCTCCGCATGAATGCACCTGTCTCTCATTCTAGCCTAGGCTCCTAATGCCCATGCTGAAGCTCATCGAAAGTCCAAACACAAGCAAGACATGTCAGTTATTTTGGGGGTTTATATGCAGTACACTTTGTTATTTGTTTGCCATATTCTTGAACTTACTAATAAATGAGAAAACCCGAGAATTGGCCAGGATTTGAAATTGCTTTGACAACATCAAATATCAACTGTTAGCTCTTTTCTTTTGATCTAACTGGTTCTTGTGGTATTTTGCTTCCAAAATCTACATGTTGTACAGAAAATCAGTTGTGCTGTATGTCAGACATAGACTTGTATTTGTGCAGCATTTGCCCGTAGCTCATCCTGTAAGTAGTGTAATAGACCACTTCTGGGCTTAAAGGGATAGTAATAATTAAAATGTAAAAAAAACTATGTTGTAGGGTTTATCCCCCTGAGTAAAACAAGAGTACTCCCACTGCTGAAAGATGTTTTATTTAAACGTTATTACAGCTCAAATTTGAATTTTTTAGGTGCAATATCACAGTGGCCTGAAATTGTACAGTGGCGCTGTTGCTACACCATCCTATGGAGATTTATGGTCTATGGACCAGAGCTGTCCATAGGATGGTGTAACAACAGCACCACTGTACAATTTCAGGCCACTGTGATATTGCACCTAAAATATTAAACTTTGAGCTGTAATAACTTTTGACTAAACACCTTTCAGCAGTAAGATTACTCTTTTTTACTCAGGGGTTAAACTCTACAATATATATTTTTTTACATATTAAGTATTATTATCCCTTTAAGGTATGATTTCCATGCGATATTTGTTTTGACATTAACAAGGGTTTAACTAACCTAAAAAATTTAACTCCGAATGGAAACATACAAGAAAATATGATACTTTTCTGGTTTGTTTCCCATTCACACATTTAATGACGTGGTTGTATTCTCGGGTTTTCTCATTTATTAGTAAATTCAAAAGTATGGCAAACAAATACAACAACAATAACAACAACTTTGTCTGGCTATGCTAGTTAACCCCTTAACGACCAGCGGTCCCAGGGTGTGTGGTCCTTTAAGGACCAGATAGGAAACTTTGACGTGCCGTCCCACGTGACTGATCACGTATGCCGGCACACCGAATGGGGGACTGAAAGAGATCGCTCCAAGCGGAGAGTAAAATATGTGACATACCAGGATGGTCACTGGTCCTTAAGCGCCTGACCAGCGTGGCGGTCCTGCCACGTCAATGGTCCTTAAGGGGTTAAAGAAAAGATATGCACCAAAGCAAATTGCATATGATCGTGTTTTACCTCACTGGTGTTGGTATGATTTTACTACAACTAATACTAATTAATTTTTTTAATGGATAATAATGTTTCACAATACAAGCAACTCCAATTAATCTTCATAGTATTTGGGACACGGAGACTGTTATTTCAATACTGACAGAGTTGTAGTTCAAGAGTAATTGAATGATAAAGTATCCCCCTCCCTCCCCCTTTACTGATGTAATTGAAATAACACTCTATATGGCTCAAATACTATAAAGATTAATTGGAGCTGCTGTTTTTGTGAAACATTACTATCCCTTTAAGTATTTTCTCTCATACGGTATGAAAGCATACAATTGATTGAATGAAAACATGATTGTTGATAAACCAGGAAGAATCTTTCAAACATTCAGCTGGATAGACTCTTCCAGATACCAGTCTGCGCCTTGATTAGTTGTTTACTATCTTGTCTCCAGGCTCAATCTTGCAGTGTACCCATCTCCAGTGTTTTTTGTTTTTGTTTTTTTTACAATGGCTGTCTATCTACTTAGTTTTCTGAGATAATGAGGCCCCTCATGCATCTTCCATGTTGGAAAATTTGGAATAAAATGTTAAAGGAGAGGTAATGTTTCATTATGACATAAATATATATTGTTTGCTTTACGAGCTGAGTAAAATAAGTGTACTCCCACTACTGGGAGGTACTTAATTCACAAGTTATTGCAGCTCTTTAAAAAAGGCCAATGTATTTGAGAGGCTCTGAATAAAAATCAAAAGCAATGTTGCCTGTTCTACAACTGGTAACATTATAGAGGAGACATTTCCGCATACATATTAGACCACTGATTCTCAACCAGGGTGTCGTGGCTCTTTGGTGTGCTATAGACACCCGCTTAGGATGCCCCTTCATTTCTATAATGTTCTAAATGTTAATGTTGAGTTTTAAATATATATTCATGGAACTTGTTATACAAAATGTGTGTTTTTGTTATTCTGATTGTGAAACCTAAATTAACTATCTATTTATTTACTTGTATCCTTTTTTACTCCTTGGCAAATGTTATAAAATATTAGGGGTGCCCCAAAAAATTCCAGACTGTGTTAAGGGTGTCTTGGGCAAAAAACAGATTGAGAACCTCTATATTAGATTAATTCCACCAAAAAGATGGTCCAGTTCAAAAATGTCGGACAAGTCCCCTCTGTACGAGAAATGTCACCTTACCCCAGATGAACATTTTGACCTTATTTGGACCTCGTAATAGCACTAGAGAGCTAAAATGTGATGCTCTTGAATGAAGGGTAATCCAGATGTGGACCCATTGCTCTCTGTGAATAGAGAAACCAGTTGCACCTCACTGACGAGGCCCAAACATGGCTAATATGTATGCCTGGTGATAGCTGGTATTTAAAGTGCAGAGGGGACCTGCCTGTCATTTTGGAATTGATCTGCCCTTTTGGAAGGGATTAGTCTGATACAAGTAGAAATGTATCCACTGTAATGGAATGGAATGATCTTACCGAAGCGCCCAATGTAAGTGGTCTGACACCACCTGTGGAAATGGAGTTCCACAAAGATATAGAAGATTTCTGATTTAATATAGATAAGAAAAACCTGACAACAGTAGGCAAGTACAGAATACTTACAGGATAGGCTCCAGTGAGCCACAAGCTAGAGTTCGAGGTTTTGTGAGCGTTGATAGCAGTCGGAGGCTGTACGTAGGAGACCTTGCTGCAGCCGAAGCCAGGACCCGGTGCAGGCCGTGAAGCCTGATGCTGGATGATCACCTAGGACACAGACAACTACTCACGGAGTCTGGAAACAGCTTATTAAACCTACCTGAAGTATGACTGCCTATGTAGCATACTGAGTCTGCAGTGCTGTGGTTTGTTGATTTATCGTACAACAAGGAGTCGAGCAAGCAGTAGTCGGAGACGACGGAACACGACGACACCGGAGTCGGAGGTTTACTGAGGCAAGGAGTCGGAACTTTAAGATAGTCAATGACACCGGAGTCAGTACACTGGGTGCCGGGGATCTTGCTAGGTCGGAGGAAGAATAGTCGTCAGGCCGGGTCAGCAACAGGTGGGCATACACGGTACCTAGGATAAGACAGAAGAAGAGTCGAACAAGCCAGGGTCATAACCAGTTGGACAACAAGCTACCGAATCATCAGGCAAGAAAAGAGTCGTAAAACAGGCCGGGGTCAGATCTATACAGGAGTCAGCGCCAAATCAGGACACGGAAACAAAGTCGAGGAAAGCCAGGTCGATAACATGAAACACTGTAAACTCTATCACAAGGACTCAAACCGCTTTGATCGCGCACTGATACAAGGGCATCAGTGCTTGATATAGGCTTAAAACAAGGGCGTGAACAAGGTAGGGCAGAGATAACAAAAGAAAGACAAGAGAGACATAAAACCAGGTAAGAAAAGCAGAAAAACCTGGACAATCATAACAATAACCCCCTCTCTCAAGGGACTACCTCCGGGAGGCCATAGAAGGCTTCGACAGAAAGGAATGATTGAACCGGTGTACCAACGCAGGAGCATGGACATCCGAGGAAACCACCCTGGAGCGTTCCTTGGGACCAAAACCCTTCCAGTTGACAAGGTACTGGAGGATGCCACGGGATAAATGCAAGTCCAGAACTGCATCAATAACGACCTCTGCATCATCCGCAGACACGGGAGACGGAGGAGCAGGGGGGGTGAGCGGTAGAAGCTTCGACATACGGTTTCAGAAGGGAGACATGAAAGTCCGGATGGATCTGCAAGGACTCTGGAAGGACTAGATGATAAGAGATGGGAGAGAGACGAGACACAACCTTGAATGGTCCCAATTTGACAAATGGTTGCCGGATTTTGATGTTTCTGGCTGACAACCAAACCAAATCCCGGATCAAACCTAGGAGCCAAGGACCGATGGCGGTTGGCCGCTGCTTCCTGCAGCACTTGGGAGGAAAGAAGGGTACAGCGTATAGCCTACCAATGAGTAGCCAAGTCCCTAATACAGGACTCCGCAGAAGGAACACCAGACAAGGGAGGGCAGAGAATAAGAGCCGGAGGATTATACCCTAAAGCCACAAAAAATGGTGAGCATTTCAGTGAGGACTGCAGGAGAGAGTTATAAGAAAAAGCAGATAAGAGCAATAACCGGGTCCAGTCGTCCTGCTGCTGAGAGCAGTAACATCAAAGGAATTGTTCCAGATTCTGGTTTAGCCTCTCTGTCTGGCCATTTCTCTGGGGGTGATATGCAGAGGAATACTGCAAACGGATACCCACCCTGGAACAGAAGGCTCTCCAAAAACGAGACATAAACTGAGTGGCACGATATGATGTAATGTGTTGGGGTATGCCGTGGAGACGGTAGACCTCACGGATGAACAGTTCAGACAGTTCGCTGGAGGTGGGGAGTTCGGGCAGTGGGATGAAGTGTCCCTGCTTAGAGAAGCGGTCCACCACCACCCATATGGTAGTATTGCTGGAAGAAAGAGGTAGGTCCACGACAAAATCCATTGAAATTTGTCTCCACGGAAGAGCCGGCATGGGAAGAGTCTGCAGGAGGCCTACAGGGTGGTGTCTAGGCACCTTCATCCGTGCACAAGTAGGACAAGAAAGGAAAAAGGACGAAACCTCATTTTTCATTTCAGGCCACCAAAAGTACCTGGTAATGAGGTCCCAAGTATGGAGGACACCAGGATGACCAGCTATCACAGAATAATGTTCCCAATGGAGCACATCTGGCCGATACTGTTCGGGTACGAAGAAAACCCCAGGAGGTGGGGAGACACCGGGAGGAATAATAGCCTGCACTTACTTTATAGAAGTGAAAAGATCAATGTGCAGAGCAGATAACACTCAGTTGGATGGCATTATAGATTCAGGGGCTACTGGGAGGGGATTGGATGGCTCGTGCTGATGGGACAAGGCATCGGCTTTGATATTTTTAGTCCCAGGAATATAGGAAATTATATAATCAAAACAACAAAAGAAGAAAACCAACGGGCCTGGCGAGCATTAAGTCGCTTATCAGAAGCCAGGTATTGGAGGTTCTGATGGTCCGTCAGTATAGTGACCAAATGAGGGGACCCCTCCAATACATACCGCCATTCTTCTACAGCCATCTTCACAGCCAATAACTCCCTATTGCCGGTGTCATAATTCCTCTTGGCAGAGGAAAAACGCAAGGAAAAATAGGAGCATGGATGTAGAATGCCTGTCTCGGGTGATTTCTGGGACAGAACTGCCCCAGCTGCCACCTCAGAGGCATCCACTTCAAGGATAAAAGGTGCCAGAGGATCCGGATACTTTAGAATAGGAGCAGAGGTAAAGGTGTTCGTTAATGTGTTAAATGCCTGCATTGCCTCTGGTGTCCACCGGTGTGGATCAGCTCCTTTTCGAGTCATTGCAGTTATAGGGGAAATGATAGCTGAGAAGCCTTTGATGAATCGACTGTAGTAAATAGCAAAGCCTATGAAGCTTTGAATGGCTTTGATTCCATGGGGTACAGGCCAATCTGTAACAGCGACCAGTTTCCCAGGATCCATGATAAGGATAAGGACACACCCTAAGAAGGGTAGAGACGATGTCTCAAACTCTCACTTCAAGATTTTACAGAATAGGTGGTTGTCATGATAACACGTGACGGACGTGCTCATGGTGTTTCTTCAAGGTGGATGAAAATATCAATATGTCATTTAAATAAACAATGACATATGACAACAAAAGGTCCCAAAAAACATCATTAACAAAATTCTGGTAGACATTTGGGGCGTTGTGAAGGTCAAAGGGCAAAATATGGGATTCATAGTGCCCAAATCTGGAATTGAAAGCTGTCTTCCATTCGTCTCCTTTCTTAATGCATACAAGATTATAAGCTCCCCCTAGGATCAAGCTTGGTGAAGTCCTGTGAACCCCTAAGGCTGTCCAGTAGTTCTGGAATAAGAGGCAATGGGTAGCTATTCTTTTTCGTGATCTTATTCAGTCCCCTGTAGTCAACACAAGGTCGTAGGCCACTGTCTTTCTTTTTGACAAAGAATATGCCAGCCCTGGCAGGGGATGTAGAGGGACGTATGAACCCCCTTTTTAAACTGTCTTGAATGTACTCCTCGAGTACCTTGGTTTCAGGAATGGAGAGGGGGTACACTCTACCACAAGGTGGGACAGTTCCTGGCACCAGGTCAATTAGGCAGTCATAAGACCAGTGTGGTGGCAACGACTCGGCAAAGAAGACATCTGCAAAGTCGTGACAGACTGCAGGCAAAGACAGGGAAACGGGTTCCCCAATGTCCAAGACAGACAAGGAGGATTGAGACGAGAGTGGGATACCTGTCGGGAAAACCAAGGTGCCAGAAATCCAATCTATAGCGGGATTGTTCCTCCGAAGCCAGGGATACCCAAAGATCACTGGGATGGCAGGACAGGAGATGATGTCAAAGGAGACAGCCTCAGTATGGGAAGAACCCACCTGTATAGAGACAGGAACAGTGGAAAGGGTAATCAAACCAGACCCAAGGGGAGACTTGTCGATGGTAACAATACGGCTAGGAGCTTCTTTGGTTTTAGTGGGAATGCCATGGTGGATGGCAAAAGAGGCATCCATAAAAAGTCCAGAGTCTGTGAAAGCAGACACCTGATACAACTTGTAGGCCTGGCAAATAGATATAAGGATGAGCAGTTTGTTATCCTCTTTTGATGGAATGGGGAAATGACTTAGGGCAGGTCCCTCACCAGACCCTAAGTCCGGGTATTTACAGTTTATTCGGACATGAATGGGCTAGGTACCCCGGGTGCGCCCAATAGACACAGTCCTGTTGTTCACCTTCTACTTTTCTCCTCATAAGAAAGATGGAAAACTCGACCCAACTCCATAGCTTGCTCTGAAGCCATGACAGGGGATACTGGATTTTGGAATCTCGGTGCCAGAAGGACAGGAGGTTTAACCACAGGTCGTCTGCTATGGTCTCTATCTCGCTCAGAGTTACGGTCAAATATACAATTCTCTAAAGTAGAGCACAATGTGATTAGGCCCTCAAGAGTGTTCGGTATGGGATGGGTAGTAAGTTCGCCCTTAAGACGCTCCAATAGGCCCTTCCGGAAAACCCCTTTTATGGTTCGATAGTTCCATTCGGAGTCATAGGCCCAAGTGTGGAACTCAACCGCATATTGCAAGAGGGTACAGGAAGCCTGCCGGATGTCCTGGATTGCTGCTTCCGCTTTGCTTGTCGCCCAGGAGTATCAAAAATGAAAAGCAGAAATAAAAGAGTCAAAGTTGGCTAACACGGGTGACTGGTGATCCAGTAAGGGTGAGACCCAAGCCAACGCAGTACCCCGAAGGAGAGAAATAATAAATGTTATACAGGCTTGGTCTGACGCAAACACCTCAGGATGGTTTTGGAAATGTAAGTAGCACTGATTCAAAAAGCCTCTCAAATCAGCGGTGGTACCATCAAAACGGTCAGGTAGCGGCATCCTGCAGGGCAGAAACCCAGCAGCTGGAAGACCAGGAGGGGCAATGACAGGAGGACTGGCTAGAGGAGCAGCTGCATCAAAACGTAGCTGCATTTGTTGCAGCATAGCCGTGATGGAATCCAGTTTAGAGTCCATTTGGTTGATTTGTGCAGTATGTTGGTCCAGCTGGGCACCCTGTTGGGCAACAAGCCGAGACATACCTGCGGGATCAGTTATTGGCGAGATCAAAATGTAATGATTTTACCGAAGCGCCCAGTGTAAGGGGTCTGACACCCCCTGTGGAAATGGAGTTCCACAAATATATAGAAGACTCTGACTTAATATAGATAAGAAAAACCTGACAACAGTAGGCAAGTACAGGATACTTACAACATAGTATTGCTAGCAGTCGGAGGCTGTTCGTAGGAGACCTTGCTGCAGCCGAAGCCGGGAACTGGTGCAGGCCATGAAGCCTGATGCTGGATGACCCCCTAGGACACAGACAACTACTCACTGAATCTGGAAACAGCTTAGTAAACCTACCTGAAGTATGACTGCTTATGTAGAATACTGAGTCTGCAGTGCTGGGATTTATAGATTTACCGTACAACAGGGAGTTGAGCAAACGGTAGCCAATGACGCCAGTACACCAAGACACCAGAGTCGGAGGTTTACTGAGACAAGGAGTCAGAACTTTAAAATAGTCAATGACACTGGAGTGAGTACACTGGGCGCCGAGGATCTTGCTAGGTCAGAGAAAGAATAGTCGACAGGCCGTGTCAGCAACAGGCAGGTATACATGGTACCAAGGATAAGACAAGAAGAGTCGAACAAGCCAGGGTCATAAAAAGTCAGACCACACTGTACCGAATCAGCAGGCAAGAGAAGAGTCATAAAACAGGCCGGGGTCAGATCTATACAGGATTCGGAGCCAAATCAGGAGACGGAAACAAACAAAGTCGAGGAAAGCCGGGTCGATAACAGGAAACACTGGAAATTCGTATCACAAGGACTCAAAACACTTTGATTGCACACTGACACAAGGACGTCAGTGTTTGACATAGGCCTAAAACAAGGGAGTGAACAAGGAAGGGTGGAGATACCAAAAGAAAGACAAGAGAGACATAAAACCTAGTAAGAAAAGCAGAAAAACCTGGAAAATCATGACATGGAACTAGAGATAATATGTCATGTTCTTGAACGGTGACTAGTAGTAAAACAGGCTACATTACTTTTGTTCATCTTCAGAGCCTCTCCCATACTTAAGCTAGTTTTGTTACTGTTTTTTTCATTTATTTATTTTAAATCAACCTGCAGTTTGTAGTTTAGTCATGAGGTGGTAATGTTGCAGACTGTTATGGTACATGAATAGCTACTGCTTCACACTTCCTTTATCATGGTCTATGCATTTTAACCCTTTGGATTACTTTAACCTTTGCCAAAGCATTATTTAAACCAGGATTATGCAATGTGAGCCTCTTCAGTTGCTACCCGGCAAGCTGTTGGTTGTGGCGGGATGATGGAAGTTGTAGTCCAGCAGAAGCTGGAGGCCCTCACATTGCCCAACTCTGCTTTCACTTCATTCTCAAACACATGGCTAAATTCTTTCTGGCAAGTGCAGACTACTAATGTAGCAGACAACATGGAGACAATTTTGGGGAGGGGAACAGAAATGTGTTCCCCACGTGTTAGAACTAGATTACCAGTGGAAAAAGGATGTTTTAGTTCTTAAATGGCAAACCATTACTGGCTACAAAAATTATAAATATCCACACTGTTTACAAATGGTAAAAATGCTGATCCCACACTATGAAATATGAGCGGGGATTTTAGTTTCTTCTCTATCAGGCAAAAACATGGATTTCCTTTTTCAAACCAAAGAAGCAATAATCGAAGCCTACGACCCATTTAAGCATCTTTGATTGCATTTTCCACTTAAATGTTCCTGTCGCTCAATATTTATCAAGGAAATGTATATTAGTGTGGAAATGGCAATGTAATGTTCAATCATCGGGTATATTGCTTTTGTTTATTTTCTCTGTTGTAATTAAGGACTAATAATAAGTTGCTGGCAAATGTGTGTTAAACTAAATTACTGCTACATACCATATTAGAGCTAATGGAGAATGTGCCATGCTGTTAAAGGAGATTTATTGTTCCATTAAACTCTCTGTGCCAAGTACCCAACTTTTTCTCCCTGTCTTTGGAACCTTCGCAATGTGTTGTGCACCCCTCTGGGACTCAGATGGTTAAAATCAAGTATCAAACTCCTTGTACTTGTCTTTAAAAAGCTAACTGGTTATGAGCTTCTTTGTGTGGTGCTATCCCTTATGTAGTATGTATCTGTTCTGCTGTAGAAGTGCAGCTTTAGGTCTGTTGTATGAGGTTTTCTGCTGGGGTTGCACTATATTGTATTATAACACTACTGACTCTCTGAAATGTGACTGCTGAGTATTACAGTGTCCCTGGAAGATTTCTGTAAATGTTGGCAAGTATGTTTATATTTGTTTTATGGAGAAAGAAAAGGAAATATACAAATTCTGGATCAAACTAATTGCATCTCAGGGGAGGCAATGAAAATTCCCAATAATTAAACTGAGAGTTCTCCAAACAAGTTAAAAAGAAATGTATTCGAGACCACTCCACAATTCTGAAGTCAATGGCAATTTTGGGAAGCTTTAGTAGTGTAGATCAGGGGGTAAACAACCAACTCTTGAATACAACAATCTGCCACTAGCCATTGGCTAGCTGGTGATGATAGAAGTTAAAGTCACCAGTAGTTGAAGAGCTAAAGGTTGCCTGCTTCTGTTGCAGTTGGTTTGCTCCAGAATTGCACATATTTTTTTTAATTATTATTTATTTTTCAAAATATGGCATTCTTTTTCTTACCACGGAAAAGTGGACCTCTCGCCGTAAAATATGCTTAGTGAATTTTAAATAGAATTAAAAATGCCTATATCTCATATAAATATTTTTGAGAAATGAACTTTAACTTCCTGGCACTGTCTGGCACTTCATGCTAAATAGTTTCTGTGCTAAGCCACACACTGTGCTATGAATGTGTCTAGACAGAGCCCACACAAATATGTCATTGTAAAGGGATAGTAATGTTTAGTTACTAAAGTACAATAGTGAATAGTGACCATAACATGGTATCGTTTGAGATTAATTCAAAAAAGCAATTTGGTATGGGTACCACCAAAACACTGAATTTTAAAAAATCCAGCTTTTGCAGGTTTAATTCATTACTTGGTCTCATTGACTGGGATAGATTATTTTTAGGAAAAAAAAATAGAAGGTAAGTGGAATGCCTTCAAAATAACATTGCAAAAATATACATGTAAATTTATCCCTGTTGGAAACAAATACAAAAGAAGCAAATTAAAACCAATGTGACTAACCAGTAAAGTAATTTATGAAGTAGATAACAAGAAAGCAGCATTTATACCAGGGGCGGACTGACAGGACCCAGGGCCCCTGTTCCAAAAAGAGGTCTGGGCCCCCTGCAGAAATCTCCACATTGCCCCTTCATCTCCACAATGCCCCCTTCATCTCCACAATGCCCCTATCTCCACATTGCCCCCTTCATCTCCACAATGCCCCTTCCACAATGCCCCCTTCATCTCCACAATGCCCCCTTCATCTCCACATCGCCCCTTCCACCATGCCCCTTCATCTCCACACTGCCCCTACCTCCAGTCCCTGGTGGTCTAGCGGCGTGGCTTAATACTGTGCGAAGTCCCGCGCGCCTCTAGTAATGTAGAGGCTGGGAGATGATGTCATCTCCCAGCGCCCTGTATTACTAGAATGGCGCTCTGGCGGCTGTTGTTGGAGAGCTGCTGAGCAGCGCTGGAAGTGGCGGCGGGCCCCCTTCGGTCACGGGCCCTCGGTCCATGACCGAATGCCCGTATGGTCAGTCTGCCCCTGATTTATACATTATAAAGCTGAGGGATCAGCAGAGGCATTTGCAGAATACAAAAATGTCAACAAAACCTGTAAAAAGGTGATTAAATTAGCTAGACTGGAGAATGAAAACATTATTGCTAAGGAGAGCAAGAGCAACCCAAAAAAATTCTTTAACCCCTTAAGGACCAGCGGTCCCGGGGTGTGCAGTCCTTTAAGGACCAGATAGGAAACTTTGACGTGCCGTCCCACATGACTGATCACGCGGGGCGGCACGCCAAATGGGGGACTGAAAGAGAACGCTCCAGTCTTGGAGCGATCAACTTCAGTCCCCGCTATTACTCACCGTGCTCCTACGGGAGCGTGGTGAGTAAAAGTACTTGACGTACCAGGACTGTCACTGGCCCTTAAATGCCGGACCAGCGTGACGGTCCTGCCATGTCAATGGTCCTTAAGGGGTTAAATACATTAATGGCAAAAAATTAAAGGCTGATAATGTTGGGTCCTTGTTATCTGAAATGGGTGAGATGGTCAGTGGGGACAGAGAGAAAGCAGATATTTTAAATAATTTCTTTTCTTCTGTTTTTACCAAGGAAGACCCAATGGACAAGAATCTGCAAACTGCTTTTACAGCAAGCATGGGGTTGGCTAACACAAGAAAAAGTGTTAAAACAACTGAATTGTGTTAAGGCAGACAAAGCCCCGGGGCCGGATGGTATACATGGGTACTTAAAGAGCTAAGCCAGGCCCTGGCCAGACCATTATTTTTTATTTTCAGGGATTCTTTTATATCAGGTATGGTGCCCACAGATTGGCGTAAAGCAGACGTATTGCCCATATTTAAAAAGGAATCAAAATCACAGCCAGGAAATTACAGACCCGTAAGCTTGACATCTGTGGTAGGGAAGCTGTTTGAAGGGTTGCTAAGGGAATATATTCAAGAATTCAGCTTGAACAGGAATATCATTAGCAGGAGCCAACATGGCTTTGTGAAAGACAGGTCTGGTCAAACTAACTTGATTGCATTTTATGAAAAAGTGAGTAAAAATATAGATGTGGGAGAGGCGGCTGACGTGATCTATTTAGACTTTGCCAAGGCATCTGATACGGTTCCACACAAGAGGTTACTGTACAAACTGAATGAAATAGGCTCAGGGGTAGTAAATGGCAAGTTCTCCAATTGGATAAACGTGATAAGTGGAGTACCTCAGGGATCTGTGTTGGGTCCTTTTCTTTTTCATTTGTTTATTAATGACCTCCCAGAGGGCATAGGGAGTCATGTATCAGTGTTTGCCAATGACACAGAATTAAGTAAGGTAATAAAGTCTGAACTGGATGTGTCTTCATTACAAGAGGATTTGGACAAATTGAGTAACTGGGCAGGCAAATGGCAAATGAGATTCAATATAGACAAGTGTAAAGTTATGCATTTTGGGTATAATAATAAAAATGCAACATATAGTTTAAATGGTGTTTCTCTGGGGAAATCTACTAATGAAAAGGATTTGGAAGTAATGGTAGACAATAGACTTAGCAGTAGCGTGCAGTGCCAGCTGGCAGTTGCAAAGGCCAATAAGATATTGGCATGTATTTAAAGGGGTATTGGCTCAAGGGAGGAAGATATTATTATGCCTCTTTACAGGTCCATGGTAAGACCCCACCTAGAATATGCTGTTCAATTCTGGGCGCCCTTTCTGAAAAAGGACATTATGGAACTAGAGAAAGTACAGAGAAGGGCTACAAAACTAATAAGGGGAATGGAAAGTTTTAGATATGAAGAAAGGCTAGAAAAGTTAAACTTGTACACACTAGAGAAACAGCGTCTTAGAGGGGATATGATAACACTATATGAATATGTTCAGGGCCCATACAAAGGGCTGTCCTAAGACCTGTTCATTGACAGAACAGTACAAAGGACAAGGGGCCACCTGCTTAGACTTGAGGAAAGGATATTTCATCTACAACAGTGGAAGGGTTTCTTTACGGTAAGGACAATAAAGGTATGGAATTCACTGCCTGAGGAGGTAGAGCTATCGAATACATTATGCCTTTAAAAAGGGCCTGGATACTTATTTAAAAGAGCAGAACATAGAGGGCTATGTGCGTTCGTATTGGGATTAATATTTACTTAGTGCTTGTTGATCCAAGGAGAAATCTGACTGCCATTTGGAATCAAGAGGGAATTTTTTCCCCTATTCAAGGTAGAATATGAAATTGCTGTATTGAGGGTTTTTTTTTTTTTTTTTTGCCTTCTTTTGGATCAACGATGGTAAACAGGAACAGGAAAAGGGTTGAATTAGATGGACACAAGTCTTTTTTCAACCTAAATTACTATGTTACAATTGAGTCGTCTTTATACATTTTTATAACAAATTGTTGCAGTATAACCTTACAAAACTTTGCCATTTAACTTTTATTCTATAATAAAGTTTCCCCCTCAGGGCCGGCGTCACCTATAGGCGAGGTAGGCACCGGCCTAGGGCGCACATTCTCTAGGGCGCATCAGGGCCCACCCCCCCTCACGCTCACCACTTACTGCCCAAGTAAAAAAAAGTATGTTTTGGTGCCCTCCCTTGGCTGGCTATTTTTTTAATGTAGCACAGCGATACCCGTTTCTCTCTCCCCCTCCACTCCTTCAGTCCTGGAGCAGGGTTGAAGGATCGGAGGGGGAGAGAGAAACGGCATTGCTGTTCTACATTAAAAAAGTAACCAGCCAAGGGAGGGCACCAAAACTTACTCACTGGGAGAGAGAGACGTGCACCGGAAAGAGTAAGTGGAAGGGAGGTCAAGAGGGGATAAAGAGTCAGACAGGGGAAGAAAGTGTCAAAGGGGGGAATAACAGTCTAGAGGGGATCAAGAGTCAGACGGGAGAGAGAGAGTCAAAGGGGGGATCAACAGTCAAAAGCGGGATCAACAGTCATACAGGGGAGAGAGAGTCAAATGAGGATCAGCAGTCAAAAGGGGGAGAGAGTCAAAGGGGAGAGTCACATATAGAGAACATATACTCTGTCACACTGGTATATAGAGAAGCACACACACATACTTACACACTGATATTCATAAAGCGACTCACATATACATATAGGGAACACAATGACACACTTTTATACATACAGGGAACACATACTGACACACACATACACATATAGAGAACAAACACAAAAACTGACACTTAAACACATACAGGGAACACACAAACACACTGACACTTAAACACATACAGGGTGGGGCACACAAGGGGTGGAGCCAAGGGGAGGCAAAATTAGGTTTTGCCTAGGGTGGCAAAAATCCTTGCACCAGCCCTGTTCCCCCTTATGCCCCTTTTACTTACCTCAAGCATCCTCCCCTCAGATCTTGAATCCGGGCCCGGGACCAGAGAGATTGCAGCGGGGGAAAATCTTCTGTCTTTCAGTATAAGGAAAACCCTGCCCCCTTGAGGAAGGAGGGCAGGTTTTTCCTTATGCTGAAAGAAGATTTGTCCCTCGTCGCTATCTATCTGGATCAGATTGCTGAGGCTGCTAGCGGTAAGTAAAAGGGGTGGGAGGGGGAAATGTTATTATAGAACAAAGGTAAAACGACAATGTTTTAGAAGGTTATACTGCTACACTTTGTTATAAAAATGTATAAAGAAGACTTGATTGTACTTTAGTAACTAAACATTACTATCCCTTTAATAGCATACCATTGAATAAGTTTGGCCTCATACATAATTAATTAGCATAATGCACAGTGGATTAGTATAATGTGCCACACTGTGCCATCAAAACATTAATGTTTTGATGCACAGTGTGGCACATTATACTAATCCCCTGTACGTTATCCTAATGAATTATGCTTGAGGCCAAATTTATTTAATGGTATGCTATTAAAGGGATAGTAATGTTTAGTTACTAAAGTACAATCAAGTCTTCTTTATAACAATGTGTATCAGTATAACTTTCTATAACGCTGTCGTTTTACCTTTATTCTATAATAAAGTTTCCTCCTCCCACTCCTTTTACTTATCTCAAACAGCCTCAGCAATCTGATCCAGATAGATAGCGACGAGGGACAGTCTTCTTTCAGCATAAGGAAAAACCTGCCCTCCTTCCTGAAGGTTAACTTCTCAAAAAAAAGCTTTATACATTAAAGAAAAATTGCCAATACAAAGTATAGGCAGATTAACTAACTGTTAATCAAACTAAACTTATCTTAACATGACAGGTCCACTTTAACTATCAAACTAGCAGTGGAAACTGAAATGACAAATCTGCAAATATTTACCAGCTGTTAAAATAATAAGTAGCAGGACCTAACATGGCTGAATTACTAGATAACCAGGCAGAAAAAGAAAAAAAAAGATAGAAGAAAATAAGGAAATATCTAATACAGTGCTAAAACCAGGAGAATATAAATGTTCTGTATAGGTACTGCATGCACATCAACTACATGAACCAGATAACATCCAAGAGACAATGTCAGAAAACTACAAATGGGGGGAATAGAATAAAACTACATTTTAAAGGGGATATATGGCTCTTAATTTGCTTAACTCATTGACTTTCCTAGGTAGACGCCCTTCATGCAGCAGTCAGATGAGTCTTCCTACATTATCCTATATAATAATTCGCTAAGTTGTGTGTAACGCCCGACATGCGCAGTAGACACTGCTGCGCGTGTGGCAGTCATGCACAGTACAGACTGGCCGCGCCACGGCTGATACAGAGCTGGGCGCTCCGTAGGAGCGTCCAGCTCTGTATCAGCAGTGGCGCGGGCAGTCTCTGCTGCGCGTGACTGCCCCGCGACCGGCTGCCAGAGGCACTGTGGTCCGTGTAACGGGCTGTTCAACTAGTATATATATATATATTGGCAGCTTGCAATTTATAGTGATCTCTATTCAGGCCTGCCTCTAGTTCATGCTTCGTCACAGCAAACAATAGGTTTCCACAGGCTTGAAAGGGTTTTAAAGATCATATTATATCAGATTTTAAATGAACAATTAGCAGAAGACTACAAGAGATCAATAACAAACAGTAAATCTATATATAACTTCTGTCTGAAGGACATCTACCTAAGCAAGTCATTTTATTAAACAAATTAAGAGCCACTTGTGCCTAGGCTATAGTAACACTTTAAAACCACAGAGAACTAGATGAACGAGTTTTATGCTTCAAATTGGTTTACACGTTTACAGATATACTTATACATTTCATGGGTAAATCAGCTGCATCTTATACAACAAATAAAAATGTCCATTGATTTAAATAGGGCTTCAAACTCCTGGGATGTTAGGCAGGTCTCCAACACATTGTAGACCTCTCCAGCATCTAAGGGGTTCATTTTGGAAATATGTTGTAGCTGGTCTTCCCCAGAATTGCTCCAGTTTGCCTAAGTGGTAGTTGCTGTTATTTGCTGATAGAATCAAATTGCATTGCTCCTAAAAAGCCTCAAACAGAAATATACTGGAATATGTATAATAGCAACAGTGAATATAAATAGAGGTGGGCAATGGAGAAGGGATAGATGGAAGTAAGAAGGGGAAATGGGTGATTAAAGGGGAGGTGTTAAAGGAGGAGACAAAGGAGAGAGAGAGAGGAGGGTGTGTGAGTGTTGGGAGAGAGAATGAGCAGGTGAACTCAAGTCATCAGCACATAACACAAGAAATTAAGGATACTGTTCAGGAAGCTAAAGAGGTGCAATTCTGCAAACTACCTGTTCCATATGGAATAAATTAAGATCTCATAATATTAATTGATTTAAATGGGGCATTTAACCCAATCACTGCTAGAATTGATAGAATGGCACAGAGAAGGACAAGGGTATATATAATTTTCAAAGGCGCTGATTATTGAAGGTCCAACAATTAACAACCACAGGAAGACATTATCCAGGTCAGGCTGAACTCCTAAACTGAGAGCAGGAAATGGATTTCAGATGTCACAGAATGGCCTTGAAAGATATGAAAAATATGTTTCTGAGATGTTTCCACAGCAACAATTATTATTATCATACTTTAGTTAATTAGCACCAGCACACTCTGCAAAGCTGTACAAAAAGGTGAAAGAAACATACTGTGAAACAGGCAAACAAATGTTAGTAAGGGGCCTGAAACAATTAGCAAGTCCCTACACAAAGCTGGATGATGGGCAATATATATGCTATTTCTCTCTTCTTAGATCATTTAGCATTTACATAATGACACATATATGCAGGAAAGGAGAAAATACCTCTCACATGATCTCCCTATGATACCAGAGAGCCCTAGGACTATTCAGGATTTAAATAACCCAGAAACATGCTTCAATGGACACTAAACTAGCACAGCATACCAAATAAGAGCCAGTGGGGCTCAGAAAACTACTGAATAACAACTGGCAGTATAAAAAAGACAGACCCCTAAATGGGCAAAACTTCCTGAAGGATCTTCCGGCCAACAGTTGCCTCAGCCAATGAAGTTGCATCCTTCCACAGCTGTTTAGCCTAGGCCTGATTCCTGTAGGCCCAAGAAGCACCTACAGATCTTGTGGAATGTGCTGTGCTCTTGAAGGGAGCCGGATTCTTCCTGATTTTGTATGCTTAATGTATAGTAGTCCTGATCCAAGAGGTTATGGGTGCACTGGTAGCAGCCTGACCTGCCAAGGGACCCTCAGGGATGACTAACAAAGAGTCAGTCTTCCTAAAAGACTTAGCACAGTGCACATAGAACAGCACACAACTTCCAACAGATGGAGATTTTTCTCTTAATTAGACGCAGGGTCACAACAGAAGGAAGGTACCACAATCTCCTGACTGATGTGAAAATCGGAGACCATCTTGAGAAGAAACTCTTGAATAGTATGTAGTGTCGCCTTATTCTCATGAAACACCAGAAAAGGTTTGCAAGTCAGAGATTACAACACAGCTACCTTCCTCACAGAGATAACTGCCAAAATAAAATCAATCTTGAGTTTTAACTACTGCAAGGAAATTGAAGCTAGAGGCTCAGAGGCAGCCTCTGAAGAATACCCAGGACCAGACTGAAGTCCCAAAGAGGTGTGGGATGCCTGAAAGAAGGGAAGGTATGAAAAACTTTGACATCTGGGATGACAATAATGATTCTCATAGAGAGCTGAAATCTGAACCCTGAGGGAACTCAAACAGAGGCCCTTGTTCACTTCATCCTGGAGAAAAGATAGCACCAAGGGAAGGTCAAAGACCTATGGGGACATGTTCTTGACTGTGTACCACCTGTGAAAAATAGACCAGACTCTTTTGTATGCCTTGAAAGAGTACATCTCATGCTCCTGGATCATACTGGAGATAACGGCATCAGAGAATACCTTCTGCTTCAGGATAGCGGCTTCAAGAGCCAACCTCTTCACATCTTCATACCACAAGGGACCCTGAAGTAACAGATCCAGTCTGAGAAGTAGCCAAAGCAGCTCCTGAATGGACAGCCTGGCCAGGTCCGAAAACCACTCCCTCCTGTGCAAGAATGGAGTGATCAGAATGCCAGTGCCCTGTCATTATAAAGCTGCTGGAATGTTGTTCAGCCTTACCTGTAACAGCTAGAAGAGCTCTATGGATTATAGCATGAGAGGCAATTGCTTCCTCCAAGAACAGCTGGGTTTCCTTCATTTTGCAGAGAACACCTTATTTGGAAAATAACTAGAGGAAACAATAAGAATATCTGGAGGGAAGGGCTCCTTTTTACCACCAAGAGAAAAGGAATAGAGGCTTCTCTCCTCCAAGGTCTTCTGGGTATAGATCCAGAAGGCAATCATTTTACATCTACAGTTCCAGTAGGGTGCAGACTAGGACAGTATCTTCTGGTATGTTATCATCAGAACTGAAAGTAAGGAGTTACAACATTACAGGTGAGGGAACAGGCGAGTAATACAACTGAGAGAGTGTAAAGAGGAGAGGAATAAGAGACAAGGAGATGGAGGAAGGGTACAAGGGGCAAAGGGATGAGTGAGATGTTCAAAAGCCAGAGGGATGGATGAGATACAAGAGACAAAGGGATGAGTGGAAGGTAAAAGAGAGAAATGGACATGTGAGAAGTATAAGAGACAGAGGGATAGGATACAAGTAAATAAAAGGCAAGAGACAGGTATAAGAGACAAGCAGATGTTAAGGTGAAATAATTATTTTGGGAGGAGCACAAAAAAGTCTTGAATCAGTCCGGGATCTGTGATGGTGTCTGAACAGGTCCTGACAATTTGTAGTCAGATTTGTTGCTCTCAGAGCCAGTTCTACAAATGTCCAGTCAGATTGGTAGCTTTCTGAGCCTGTCAGGATAAAGGGCCATGAAATGGCTAGCTCTCCTACTTTAAAGCCAGAGGTAGGTTTTAGTTCCTAGCTCATAATGTGCACTGCAGTAGGCTAGAGTTGCAGAAATGCAGTGCTGATAGAGCAGTGTTGTACCATGTTAATGCTAGCTGATGTGCAGTATTACCATCTTTCCTACGGACGAATCAGCAAGCTTTGTATGTGTTTTAATTGCAAAATCCTAAAATGTCTGAGATACCCGATTAAACTTTGGGTAGGGTATTTGAACTACTGTAAGATAATTTCAATTTTAAGACGGAGGTTGCTTTCTGTAAAGAATGAAACAATCTCACTATATAATAGATCCAAGGCCATATCATTAAAAAGTTCTAATGATTTTTAACACTTTTTATTTAATTTGTCTCTTTCACTAAACTAAGAGAAAGGCTCCAATATTACTTGAATATTTTACTATTTCTAGAAAAGCTAGAAGTTTTCCCCTTGAGAACACAACTTAATATTCTGCTTAATTTAAAAATATTAATTATAATGTATTGAAGAAATTGCTGCCTCATCATTTTAGGACTGCTTTTGGCATTCAATTCTTTTTTCATTCTTATATAGTGTGACGGAATGGTTGTCACCCTGAGAATGAACCCTGTCGGTTTTGGTGATCTCCATTGTTTCACGTGTTCCCATTCTTGAAAACATTAATGTCCCCTGTGTGTGCATGCATTAGAAAGTGTTGGCCATTTTACCAGAATTTAATGGGTTGGTTAGTGTGTATGATGTACAGATGGATGGTGCCATCCAGTCTAGCTGACCACAGAGATTGTGTTATGAGATAGCCAGTGTTGGTCAGATAGGGGGGGGGGGTAGGGCAAATCTGTGTGTGGAATGTCTGTACCTTCCCCCTTCCATCAGGCTAAACAAAAAGAGAACTTGAAAATGTTACCTGTGACATCAGATCCTGTAGGGGGTGGGTAGAAAAAAGGCTAGGAAGAGAGAGAGAGAGAAGACAGAGTTGAAAATGTAGGAAGAGGAGAGAAGGCCTCACTAGCATTGTACACGGAGTTTGCTGTAACGTTAAAGCACAGAAACCCAACTTCGAAGGGGAGCGTGAACGCGCTCCCTGGGGCACCTGGGAAATCAAGCGGAACATTCAGTCCCACAGAACACGGAAGTGCCTGATTTTGATGGGCTAATATCTGCACTTGTAAGCAATTTTTTTAAAAAGTACACCCAGCTCTAATGTTGGGTTAACTATTAAAACCCACTATAAAAGTTTGAATCTAAGTGATAGTTCCGCTTTAAATGTCAAAGGACTGTCTAATTTTCTTTGCACATCTGTCACTAATACATGCATTTAATGCTTTGCCTTCCAGGGGGGTTTGCACTCATTTAGCACTCAAAGGATTTAACACTTGAGGTATCTGACTTGTAATTATAAAACATAAATCGGACAAAACATTAAAGCAGAACTTTCACCTCCTGCATACTTATTATAATTTGAATGCTCATTTACAATTGATCTGTATTTGTTTTTGTTTTATTAAGATTATGCAGAAGCTGGAAAAACATATTCTAATGCTGTCGCACTGTCCCTCTGTGCAGCAGAAGCTGTGCCACACGGCTTGTTATTACCTCTTCTTAGCCATGCGTCCTGATTTTCCAGTCAGTGCTGCCTACTCGAAGGAGCTCTGCCAATCAAACACCACGTCAAGAACATGGCAGAGCTCTCCCTGCAATTCCCTGGGCAGAACATTGGGCCAAATATGTAGTCATCAGTATTTCCTTACATTGTATTTATGATATTCTGATTCAGTCAGTGAGATACGGCAAAATGGGCAGGAATTGATGTGAGGTGAAAGTTCTGCTTTAACCCCTTAAGGACCGGAGGTTATGGGACATTTCCGTCCCATAACGACCGCATAGGGGCACTTTGACGAGCCGGTACACGTGACCTGTCACGTGTATCGGCGCGTCACTATGGGGCTTGAAACAGATCGCTCCGATCTTGGAGCGGTCTATTTCATGCCCTATTTTTACTTACAGCGCTCCCGGTAGAGCGAGGTAAGTAAAAAGTACGTGACGTACCAGGACCGTCAAGGGTCGTTCGAGCAAATTTACCCTTGACGGTCCTGGTACATCAAGGGACCCTAAGGGGTTAAAGGAGGGGAAGCCCAAACCTGCCCTCAAGCCCCCCAAAAGTGAATGTTTTCAGGATTTCCTCAATTAAACACAAGAGAATGTTGTTAACTGACACATCCTTCAGAATGATTGAACATGAGGACAGGTTTGAGCACCCCTGCATTATAGCACCACCTATATCCTGTACAAAACATTATTTTATTGATTTTCCCCGCCCTTTCTTTTTTTTTTTTTTTTAACCCTTTCACTACGCCCATATTGAAAGATGATTGTTCTTTTAAATGGCTGCTGTAGCCTGTTTGGCAGCTGGTGGGTTAAATCAATGATATAGTGAGTGTTCTCTCCTAGGTGTCAGCAGCAGTTTCTTGTATATTATACTTTCATGTGACTGGAGTTTATAAATTGTTATTAATAAGCATTTAGTTTCCTGTATAAAATACAGTGTTACATGTTTTTGTTTTAAACGTGCTGCAATTTCGATGCGAAATACTGAAATTAGTAATATAACAAGATTGATAGAACGTTTTTGTGGGCAGCACAGACTATCCTCAGATTATCGTTAGCCCTTTGAGTGCCAGAGGGGTGAGAAGTGTACTGCACATTTTAGGCTTGGGGAACCCCCCGCCCTATAGACCAGCAGCAGAGCCAAAGGTTGATATAGTTAGAGGAGGCTTTGGGGAAACCCTCTCCCCTTGGATTAAACGATAAATGAATTTAACCCTTTGAGTGCCAAAGACATGTGAATTTCATTCCTATGATTTGTACACTTACATGGAATGCAAAGGGTTAAAGTTGCACTTGAGTTTTAGATGGCAGGGCGAGTACCAGGTGAACTAAGGGAAGGCACTTGTGCCAACTGCACCAGTAAGGGACTGTATAACACAAAAAAGGAAAATGCTAATAGATTGAAAACAATGTTAACTCTTTAAGGACCATAGATGTACATGTATGTCATGGGGTGAAAGTGCCTAAAGGACCCATGATGTAAAAATGCTCCGTGCTCCATAAGTGCCAGCCTTAAGGTTTTAATAACTAAAACATATCTAACACAACATTTTGCTATATTTGTTTTCTAAATTGTCTTAGTTGTTTTAAGGTGACAGTTCCCCCCTTAAGCATTACTGTCTCTTTGTATTTATAAATAATGATAAATTTCACCCAATCAGAACAATACCCGTGAAAATAACAGAAATGCAGTTTTTTTTTTAATTTTATTTTTTTTTGGGGGGGGGGTTGTATTTTATTTTTCACCAACAGTCATTATTCCATCCCATTCAAAGTCTAGCTAAAAAATACTTTCAGACTGTTTCTGGTAGAGATACAGGAAGGATAAATGTGGAAAGGTTATTCTAGAAGCCTCTTAATATTAAAAAAAATCAACTTAAGAAAATATCAATTTTAACCTATCCACATCCTGTTATGTCTGGTTTATGTACTACTATAATTTATTTACTATTTTTAAATGCCAGTATATTTCTAGTACTGACTCTATTACATAAATTAATGTTTGTTGACAGGTTTGCACGCATCTACGTTTGTACCACTAACCACATTTGCAGGTTGCCAGTTTGCCAGCCCTGGATTAGTGCCATAGGGCTGTACTGAATAAACTAAACAGGTATATTTCTGGGGCAAACTAGCTGCTTCATAGGGAGCAATAAAATGTTCCCGAATTCCCACTGATTTGAACAGGGTTTATACTCTCTTGTGAAGCTATTCTTGGAGGCCTCTCTAACAATCAAGAGCTTATAAACCCCATTTAACCCTTTGAGTGCCACAGGGGTATGCAACACAGTGCAAAGCAATGCGTTGCATACCCCTCTGGCATTCAAAGTGTTAAATAACTGAGAATTTCCTTCGTCCCCTATGGTGCAGTTGGGTTGCCTCAGAATTTCACTTGTTTAGTTGATTAACTCTTTGCGTGCCTGAGGGGCAATGCATTGCATACCCTTCTCATACCTCCCAAGTGTCCCTCTTTAGGAGGGACAGTCCCTCTTTGAGACCCAAATCCCCCTGTCCCTCTTTTCTACCCTGTCGTCCCTCTTTTTAGAACATCAGACTGAGTGGTGTATATATTAGTCTATCACATTGCTCCATGGCAATGAAATTCACATAAATGTTTAGTTAATCTTCAGTACAGGTGTTTGTAATTGAATCTGTGTAAATAAACTACTTTGGTCTTGCTCTAAATCATTTATTCAGTTACACAAATAGGTGTCAATAGGTGACAATGTAACCTAAAAATTCCCTGCCCACCAGCCACACCCCCAGAAACACCATCTAAAACAAAAGTGTCCCTCTTTGGCCATTTGAAATATTGGGAGGTATGCCTTCTGGCACTCAAAGGGTTAAGTACAGCATAGAGCCTTACATATAACAGAAAAGAGAAGCAGTTATGGAGCAAGGCAAATGCAACATAGAGAAACAAACATTCTAGAAATCCCCATTCATTTAAATGGGGATGTTTAACTAACTGAAAGCTACAGACAGCTCCAATGCATTGTTTTCCAATTCATTAGAGATCTCACTAGCATTCAACGGGTTAACCCTCTTGAGTTCCAGAGAGGTACACGATGCATTTTTCCGCAACATTTTGCATAGCCCTCTGGCAATCAAAGGGTTAAAAGCCCCATTTAAATTAAATCTCCTACACATAAGGCCCATGGGATTTATTAGAAACTAGTTGAACAGCCCGTTACACGGGCCACAATGTCACTGCCACCCGGTCGCGGGGCAGTCACGCGCAGAGGAGACTGCCCGCGCCGCGGTTGATACAGAGCTGGACGCTCCTTCTCTACTGCGCATGACCGCAGCACTCACAGCAGTGTGTACTGCGCATGTCGTGCGTTACACACAATTTAGCAAATTATTATATAGGATAACCCTTTTTCTATGCTAAGGCTCAATAAATTGGCAGAGGTTCTGGCCTCCAGCCTGCTTTAAATTATTCCTTATGAGAAGCTGTTACTTATGCCAGTCTACACATCACTTATGGTACATCCTAGACTGCTCTAAGTCATCTTGGGAGAGTTTGTGCTTCTTCCTTTGACCTTTGAAATTGTGATGACAGACATACGCTTCCTCTTTTGTTGTTCTCTGAAATGGAGTATGTATGCAATGTTTTGTGCATAAAAGAGGATTTACACATTCATGTAACATATTCTGTAGGCTCTGCATCATTAGCGATTATTTTGTAGGTTATTATCTGTTTCTGGGGAGCAGAAGCATCTTTATTTAAAGGGATAGTAATACTTCATTTTAACTTTATTTTATTTTGTAGGCATTAAAAAAACATGAAGAATGATATAAGTCTTATCTCTGAAACCTTTATGGTTTAAGAGATATTCACAAACAAAGTATCCCCCCCCTGTTCAACCAAATCAGAAGGGAGATGCCCAGGTAGACTGCAGAGAGGGACAATCTTCAATTAAGATAATGGAAAAAGCTGAAAAACTTATCAAGGGGGGAAGGGCTTTCATTGTTTTCATACAAAGAAAATTGTCCCCTTCTGTTATCTGTACTGTCATACAACCAGACTCCCATCTGAGAAGAGATTGTTTACACTAGGTAAAAGGGGCGGGGAGGGGAACTTTGCTTGTGAATATCTCATAAACCATAAAGGTTTGAGCGATAAGACTTATATCATTCTTCATGTTTTTTTAATGCCTACAAAATAAAATAAAGTTAAAACGAAGTGTTACTATCCCTTTAAGACCTGCAAACTGTTACTGAAGCAGCTGTGTATATTTGTGTGCTTAACAAGCTGCAACATGCACATCCACAGACATCTGCACTCAGGCTAATTACAATACCAGTGTAAAATGGCCGCCATAATTAAATTTTTATCAATTAACCATAGTTACAGTTTTCTCAGTGCTATACACATCTTTTGCCAATTATGAGATTAAAAAAATGAAATATTTTAATTTCTTTAATGCCTGATCTCAGAAATCACAGATAATTTATGTGTGTACAATTATAGATAAAAATAAATATTTTAACCATTTCTATATCTTAGAGAGCTAATCATGTATCATTTGACATACTTCTCTTTTGCAACTTTCTGGCTCCAAAAACATTGCTATTAACATTCTGAATGCCAGAGGGGTATATGTCTGAATTGGTCATATTAGTATTGTTACCCCTTGGGGATCAGCGGGGTACGGAGTTGCTTTACAATGCATTGCATACAGCTGTAGTCCTCAAGCACCTACTTGTAATACAGATTATTTTTTAAATTGTTATTTTAATTTCATTTACCCCACCTCTAAACACTTAATGAAGCCCTTGATTGCTAGTGATTTTTTGATATTTAGCTACCATTATTGTTGACCCCACACATGCATGCATGAATTCCTTACATGGTGCCAAGTTCCTTCTTATCACCTCATGCCGCCTCCATGCTGGCAGAAATTTTTATAACACCCCTTCCCCTTTGTACATTCAACACTCATCAGCCTTTGACTTGCTGGTTTCAACTAGGACAACTAGTTGTGATTGGCTGACTGCAATCCAGGGAGCTGACAGTGGATTGGGGAAGTTTTGGGTGCTCTGGAGGCCAGACCTACTTTCAGCAGTTTCGTTGTCCAGAGGTTTAGGTATAATTCCCTTGGGTAAATTATAGTTATTTATAGAAAACTATACCTAGCTTTTTTCCTTTCTCTTTTAGAACAAATTAGTATTTTTCATGCTGCTACCTCATAAATACAAAGCAAATGGGAAAAAATACTTATTCTGTTAATATCATACACTATACATCCAAATAATTTAAGTTGGTTGTGAAAGTTTGTTAATTTTAAAAGCACCGAATCCCCAGTGAGGACAATGATAACAATATAATAATGGCAACTGCCCTTCAAGCCCACTTTGCCAAGGCTGGCACCCAAAGGGGTGATTTCATGAATTTTAGATATCTCGCCTAATATCTGCTACTCTGAACTGGATGCTTCCAGAATTTTCCTTTTGAATTTCTCTCTGTATTCACTCAGTATGTTGTGAAATTATACTGGATAAAATAAAATAAATGCAGAAATGTTAAGCCCTTGAGTGCGAAAGGGGTACCCAAAGTAATGTGTTGAGCACCCCTCTGGCACACAAAGGGTTAAAGTAACAGTATCTCCTTCAGATAAAAACCTTTAAAAATTAAGAGTCTGTTGTGCTGACTATAGTTATGCCACTGTAACAGCTGAGAGCAGTTTTGTGAACCCAATCTCATACCGATTCCTGCAGTAACACGTGAATTCTCTCTTCTCCTTCTCATTGTCCCTGATCAAAAACATTATTGGCAGTCAGTGCTAATACAAGACTTGAAAGAAGAGGAAGGCTATCCCTGCTTAAAGGGGAACTTTCACCTCTAATACACTTTTTCTAGGCCAGTAAAATTGTATTGGGATCGGCTTGTTTTGTTTTTTCTACTTACATTGATTATTAGATATTCAGTCTTAAAGGGGAACTATCACCCCTATACAACTTTGTCTAAAAAGTTTTGTTATATAGCGAATATGTTGAAAAGTGTATTAATTAAAAAAAAAATCCTGTTATACACTTTTTCTCATTTGATTAAGCTATTAAAATTGTATTGGGATTTGCTTGTTTTGTTTTTTCTACTTACATAGTTTATTAGATATTCAGTCGTAAAGGGGAACTATCACCCCTATACAACTTTGTCTAAATAGTTTTGTTATATAGCGAATATGTTGAAAAGTGTATTCATTTTTTTTTTTTAAATGCTTGTTTGCCGAAATTCAAAGAATAAATACAGCCCTGCAACTACTTTCTGACAGACTGCGGTTACCTGCTCTGTACTGCTGTCTGTCACTTTTCCTCTGCTCCCCTCCCTCTATCCAGTCTACTCCGATGACGGAGGATTTCTGCCTGTAAGCTGGAGCGCTCTCATTGACCAGAGGTCACTCCAGCTTACAGACAGAAAGCCTCCGTCCTCAGAGGAGACTGGATAGAGGGAGGGGAACAGAGGAAAAGTGACAGACAGCAGTACAGAGCAGGTAACCGCAGTCTGTCAGAAAGTAGTTACAGGGCTGTATTTATTCTTTGAATTTCGGCAAACAAGCATTTAAAAAAAAAAAAAATGAATACACTTTTCAACATATTCGCTATATAACAAAACTATTTAGACAAAGTTGTATAGGGGTGATAGTTCCCCTTTACGACTGAATATCTAATAAACTATGTAAGTAGAAAAAACAAAACAAGCAAATCCCAATACAATTTTAATAGCTTAATCAAATGAGAAAAAGTGTATAACAGGATTTTTTTTTTTAATTAATACACTTTTCAACATATTCGCTATATAACAAAACTTTTTAGACAAAGTTGTATAGGGGGGATAGATCCTCTTTTAAGGGATATTAATGTTCCACAAAAACAGCAGCTCTAATTAATCATCATAGTATTTGGGCCGTGGAGAGTGTTACTTCAATACTGTCAGAGTTATAGTTCAAGAGTAACTGAATGACAACGTTCCCCCCTCCTGTCCCTCAGACATGGAATCTGGTCTTGAGACCAGACAGCTCACAGCAAGGGACAATCTTCTTACTGTGAGAATAATGAAAACCCTAACCCTCTTAACAGGTTTTTCAGGTTTTCCCTTATGCTAATTGAAGATTGTCCCTCTATGCGATCCACCTGGACACAACCTTGCTGCTCTGAGCTGAGCAGCGTTACATCAGTAAAAGGGGCGGGAGGGGGATACTTTATCATTCAGTTACTCTTGAACTGAAGCTCTGACAGTATTGAAATAATACTCTCCATGGCCCAAATACTATGAAGATTAATGGGAGCTGCTTTTATTATGAAACATCACTATCCCTTTAAATGTCGACTTCGTACTGGCCACTTCCGCATTCAGTATAATGACAAACGGAGCTTGCTTTTACAATAGATGTGATGCACATTAATACGAAGGTAAGCGTGAACGCACACCCTGGGAGAACTGGGAGGGAGTTGGGAGGATAATAACAGGACTAGGAAGTCCTGCCCCTCTGTGCCGACGTTACCCTGTGCGCCAGAATGTGTAAGTGCCCAGCATCAAGTCTACATTTAAGACTGAATATCTAATAAACTATGTAAGTAGAAAAATAAAAAACAAGCCAATCCCAATACAATTTTAATAGCTTAATCAAATGAGAAAAAGTATAGTAGAGGTGAAAGTCCCCTTTAGGACCAGGTGACATGCTATGACTGTCACAGTGTTTATACTCTTAAGGACCGCTAACAGTCATGGCACATCACATACATTTTACTGGAGTGGTCTCTCTCAGACCCCAAAGCGTAACAGGCCAAGCGTACCGCTGCGTCAGAAGGGATCAAAGTGGTCCTTAAGGGAAGGTAACTTCCCTGGACTGCTGCTCGTTAAGGGGTTAAACACTATATTGAAAGCAGAGAAAGCCTTCACTCAATCCTGCAAGAACTGGCATGGAATTGAGTAAGCAACTCGCTAAATACTGAGATTTCAACTGCATTAACATAGCGAGACTAACATGTCCTTTGGATTATGAATATTTGGGGAGTATACCGTTTCCTTCATTCATTTCTTTAACAAGGAAAATCAGAGAATCATGATTGATCCCTCAGAAATCAACTCGTTTTCCAACACATATTGCTTCAAATGTACTAGAGCAGGAATGAGCAACGTAAGGTCCTTCAGCTGTTGTGGACTACAGCTCACAACATGTCTTGCCAGGGGTGATGGGAGTTGTAGTCCACAACAGCTGGAGGGCTTCATGCTTCTCATCTCTGCACTAGAAACTTCTCTAATGCCCAAGCACCTGAAGTGGAGCCAAAAGGAAAAGGCACCAATTAGTAATAATTAGAGAAAACAAGGTTCCATTTTTTTTTGTTAAATTGTAAAACTACAAGGTACAATATTAGTTATCCATTTCATTACAAGAAGAGTGTCAAAGACATTTAGAGCTGTTGAAAACCCCTCTAGAACTCAAAGAGTTAAAGTTCAACAAATAGTTTCTCTTTTTGAAATCATATAGCTTTTCCCCATCACAACAAATCATATCAAGTTCAGACTGGTATGCAGGCATCTGGAGCCAGTTATACAGTGATAAAAGAGGATTTTAGTCTTACCTGTTAAATCTTTTTCTCTTAGTTCATACAGGTTACTGGCAACTCTGGGTAGGCAATCCGCCCCTTTAATTGTAGCAGGAATAATTCTAGAATTGTATGCGGTGGATGGAGCCTACCTTCCCTCCTTGGCTGCAGCTAGCAAAGCAGCTCCAGAGAGATTTGAGACACTAACTATTGACTAGATAGTGAAGGGAAAGAAGACTCCTGTGAGCATGACCCCGAAGGACCCCCACGGTCTGTCACAGGAGAGCCAAGCATGGCCCCTTGACAGGGTGGGAGACCAGTAACCTGTATGGACTAAGAGAAAAGGATTTGACAGGTAAGACTAAAATCCTCTTTTCTCTGTCGTCCAATACAGGTTACTGGTAACTCTGGGATGTCCAACCATTGAGTTTTCCAGAGGCAGGAAGAAAGGCAAGGACCAGGCGCAAGGCCCCCAAAATCACCACCATCAGATCAGAGATAGCCCAACAAAACAATGAAGTGTCAATGGACACATAACAGGGGTAACAACACCCCAACTGTTACACAGCACACTGAACTAGAGCCAACGGGGCTCAAAAGTGAAGGAAGCACCAAGAACCAAAGAAAATCCTAGACAGGCAAGACTGCCTCCAGGATTTTCCTCCCAAAGCTGGCGTTAGCCGATGCTAGCACATCAACACGGTAGTGCTTCAAAAAGGTGTGCACAGACGACCAAGTGGCTTCCTTGCACAACTGATCAGTGGAGGCCTGATTCTTGTAAGCCCAAGAGGCCCCAATAGACCTTGTAGTATGATCCGTAACCCGAACGGGGACAGGCTTCTTCCTCAGCTTGTAAGCCTTACGAATGGTGGACTTGATCCAGGACGCAAAAGTCACTTTGGAAGCAGGTCTTCCTGCCCTGGGACCCTCAGGAATGATGAACAGCGCGTCAGAATGCCTGATAGACTCAGTGCGTTGCACATAAAACTTGAGACAACGCACCATGTCTAACAAGTGGAGATCCCTCTCCTTGTCAGAGGTGAGCTCAGGGCAGAAAGAGGGCACCACAATCTCCTGATTGATATGGAACTCCGAAACCACCTTTGGGAGAAACTCCTGAGAAGTGCAAAGCACCACCTTGTCTTTGTGAAACACCAAATAGGGTGGTTTACAGGACAGAGCATGTAACTCCACGATATGGTGAACAGACATAATCGCCAAGAGAAAGGCCATTTTCCACATCATCAGGCATAGAGGAATAGTAGCCAAGGACTCAAAGGGAGGGTGCTGAAGGACGCCCGAGACCAAATTAAGATTCCACTGAGGAGCGGGAGTCTTAAAGACAGGACGAGTATGAGCAATGCCTTGGAAGTAAACCTTGACATCAGAAAGAATAGCAATGCGTCTCTGAAAGAAAACAGAGAGAGCAGAAGTCTGAACCTTAAGGGAACTCAAGCTGAGGCCCTTATCCACACCGTCCTGCAAGAAGGCCAGGACCGTAGGCAGATCAAAATCCTGAGAAAGGTCCCTATCAGAACACCAAGAGAGAAAGGTCGACCAGACACAATGGTAGGCCTTGGAAGAAACCGGTTTGCGGGCACTAAGCATAGTAGCCACCACATTAGAAGAAAAACCCTTCTTCTTCAGTATTGAGGATTCAATTTCCAAGCCAATCACTGATCAGATCTTTAAGATCTGGCCCAAACAAAGAAGTGCCTTGAAAAGGTAAGGAGAGCAATGCTTTCTTGGAAGCAGTGTCAGCAGACCAGATCTTGAGCCAAAAGCTCGTCTGGCAACCACAGATATGGTGGAAACCCTAGCCACCAAATGGATGGCATCAAATAAGGCAGCAGAAATATAGTGCTGAGCCTCAGAAATGTTGGCAAAGAGGTGCAACATATCGAAGTAGGAGCACTCTGACAGATAGCAAGGGCGAGTTGTTCAGTCCAGACTGCAATGGCCCGGTTCACCCATGCGCAACGAATGCTAGATGCATGGCAGTACCAGCAATGGCAAAGATGGATTTGAGGGAAACCTCAAGTTTCTTATCAGTCCAGTCCTTTAGAGAAGACACCTCAGACACTGGCAAGGCAGTAGACTTGGATAGCCTGGAGATAGGAGCATCCACTTTGGAAGGATGAACCCACTGAGCAAGCGCAACCTCAGAGAAGGGATAAAGCTTGGCAAATTTCTTGGAGACAGAAGGTTTCCTGTCCAGAGACTTCCACTCTTCAGACACAAGGCGGTCAAGAGTGGGGTTAGGTGGAAAGCAAGTAAAGGGCTTTCTAGGCTCCTGAAATACATCAGAAGGGTCAGAAGGAACCTCCTGCACTAAGGGAATTTTTAGGGTATTTCAAACAGCCCTGATCAGGCCTTCAGCCGAGGTCTCAGGATCAGCCTCAAAAGGGTCCCAAAAAAAATGAAAGGAGCCACCGCAGAACATTCTTCAATGTATGAATCTACCAGCAGTTCCTCCCCAGAGGAATCTGATATGTCAGGTACACCCTGAGGATTTGGCAGGGAATACCTGACAGAGGAGGGGGTCTGCCAAGAATAAAAGACCCCCTGTAATTGGGATAGAAATAGTTGCAAAGTGGACCTAAGGTCCCTAGTAGCATCCTTGAACTCTTGCACCCAAACTGGCTTTAACGCATGGCTGGTGGTCCCTGGAAGACTCTCAGGGACATCAGAACATGCTGGGCATAAATGACCTGAGAATTCTCTAGGTAGCCCTGAATGACAGGAAGAGCAATGCGCAATAGGGGATACAGATACCCCAAAATCCTTCATCTTAGGTCTGGCACCAAGCTCCAATGGTATAGGCATTCTCACAGTGTCAAATAACCTTACTGTATATGAAATCACCCAATTACAGTGTGCAGGATTAAAGTTTCACCCCAGAAATCGCTAAATAGACTTAACTGGCAGGCGAAGGGTTAATCAGCAGAGGAGAGAAGGAGAGTCCAAGCCCTGCATAGGATACTCGTTCTGGAAATAGCACAAAATGGCTGCCACGGCGCAAGCCAATCAGAAATGAGTGCGTGAATCGCTCATGGGAAATGTAGTTTTCCCAGAAAAGTACCCCAAACAGTGCCCAAATCCCCCTGTGCCCCCAACACACTAGAAACATGAACCGGATGATAGAGCAAGGGCAGACAAGTAAAATGAGCCATCTCTGAAGTCGCTAGGTTAAACAGTTGCAGAGATATGTCCCAAACTGTACAGTCCCACAGGAGTGAATGGAGCAATGGTGCCTATGCGGTAAAGCACGCCTTTCAAATTTTACAAAATTGAAAGTGTAAAACTAAAAGACATGAAACATCACTAGAACATGTTAGGATACCCAAAAACACTGAACCAATAGGAAAAGTGTCAGAAAACCCCCCAAATTAATGCAAAACCAGCAGCTAAAGGGTTAAGTACCACATAAACCTGCTCCAAACACCCAACAGACATAGAGATAGACCCAATGAGTGCAGGAGTGTGTAATAGGAACTCCAAATGAAAACCTCTGTGCGGAGGGACACTGTGGAACATGTGGACCTGCAGCACTTAAAGGGTTGATCACCTTTCCTGCAGATCTTCTGTCTTCAGATTACTATGTTTTAAGAAGAAGCCTTGGTGGGCAACTCCTGAGGAAAGAACTTTCCCCCCAGGGCTTAAGGTCCACAAAAAGCACCTGGTTACTGAGCTAGCCACATCTAAGGGCATTGTCAGTTATGGTAATCCGCCTAATGGTGGTATTACATTTCTAACAGAAAAATAAAAAACTTTTAAAGCTATAGCAGAACTATTCTCTTGTCTGTGTCTTCACCAAGGAACAAATCTTTCTGGAGCTGGTTGGCTAGCTGCAGCCAAAGAGGGAAGGTAGGCTCCACCCCCTGCATACAATTCTAGAATTGTTCCTGCCTACAATTAAAGGGGTGGATTACCTACCCAGAGTTACCAGTAACCTGTATTGGACAACAGAGAAATACAGATTAATTAAAAGGTATGTGTAAAATCAAGGCACGTACAAGAAAAAAAAACTTGTTTCAGGTTTATATTTTGCTTTTACCACTTACGTGCTAGAGGGTTGTGTAAAGCATTGCAGAACTCAGAAGTTATTTGATGGCACACATTTTCTTCAAGTTATGCCATGCGAAGCTGGGGTGCTTCCACAGTAGAATATGTGTGCATGTTTTTGTGTGTGTGTGCATGTGAGTGTGTTTTGTAAGTAGTTAGACCTGGACAGCCCTGGGTATAATCCCCCCAGATGATGAAGCATGTTTGCAATAAATTAACAAGTGCAATTTTCAGAAATTACATCATTTTCATTGTAGTAGGCTCATCATATATATCTGCATACTTCAAAATGTTGCTTTAGCAAAAAGGCAAGCAGATGTATAGTTAAAGGAGATATTAATATTGTATTGGGAGCTCTCTCAGTGGGACACCATATGCTAATTATTGCAGAACTATCACACAAATTAAAGTTACTCCCAAATAATTAGGCACATAACTATAAGCATATCCATACTAGTTATCTGGAATAAGTCCAGCGTTATTGAGAAATTCAAATTGTTCTGAGATGATCAGGAAGGCATCAGTGCAGACATCTTGCCAAAGAGACATCTGCATGACTGCGCTGTCCATCCCAGTCTCCTCCAGGAGGAGCTGCATTGTACCTTAAGGTACAGGAAGGGACAGATGGTGCAGGAGCCCAGATACCTCTACAGCAAGCTTCCGTCTCATAACAAGTTGGGTTTTTCAATAACGCTGGACTTATTCCAGATGATACTAGTATGGATATGCTTATCGTTATGTGCATAATTATTTGGGGGGGCAATTTTAATTTGTATGATAGTTCCACTTTAAGGTATCTGCTGCATTGAAGGCATAACCCTTTAAAGGGGAACTGTGGTTTAGAATAAGTCTCTCTTAAGTTCTTTAACATGTTGGCTTAATTGTGTAGGGTAAGTTAAGTACATCTATCTATCTATCTATCTATCTATCTCTCTCTCTCTCTCTCTCTCTCTCTCTCTCTCTCATCATGTCACCGGTGACGAGAAGAGATTCCCTGGTCTCTCCCACTCCTACCTGAACAAGGGAGGATGCTGTTTTCCTGCAGTCGCCTATATTGATCTCCTACCCTTATCACTTTCTGTGGAATGCTTTATACACCAGAGAACCCTGTTGTTCCATTGAACAATTCTGAGAATGTGGCCTCCCCACCCATAAGGGTAGAATTTTCACATACTTGGTGATACCTGTGAATTTTACATAATGCACACAGATGATCTTTACCATATGAACCAGATTAGCCCTTTTTCTAATATAAGATGGAAGAGGTAACTCTTAGAGCAGGAGAGTAAGGGTCAGGAGAAAACTGGCAATATTTTCTATTGTATCTAGGAAACAGAGAATAGCTAATTTTATTATTATTATTATTATTATTATTATTATTATTATTTTATCACCTGGAAAAACGCAATCTGATCATAATTATTTAGCTTTTCACCAGCCATGTTTCAAAACACAATGAGGAGGAGGTACTAAGCTGAAAGAGCAATTCTGGAGTAAACCAACTGGACCATAGGAGGGGACAAATAAAACATCCCAAATTGCCACTGATATACATGGATCTTTTATTTTATTTTTTTTTTTGTTAAATAAATCTTTTTATCGTATCAACGTAAATAACATGTGCAAGGAGAATCCATAAAATTCACAGATAGGTATAGATAAGTATAGAGTTCGCAAAAATATAAAGTAGTCTGACAAAGAATGGCAAACAAGGACATGATGAAGGCCACACCCTGTATAGTAGTGAATCCTAGTAAGCTCAGAGAGAAGTCTAGGATGCTGCCATCTCAGAACGCCTCAAGGAATGCAGTCTCTATTAGATGTCGACAGCCGGGGTTCTCACAGCCATGACATTTTGATCACATGCAAAGAGTCATTGGCACAGAATAACAGACCCTCAGAGCATAAAGCATACCCAAGGCACCAAGAAGCAGATTGGAGTCCCTGGTTCAAGGCCCCCTATCTTCAGGGATGGGCCCCAGGCCAGGCGCCCCACCACCGGTCATCACTTTCCCCTTTAAGCAGTTGAAAAGAGGAAATCTCCCCACAAACAGTTCTATCCAATTTTAAGCTAAACTAGCTAAAACAAAAACAAATAAAAAAGAAAAACAACACCTCAAGCTCCAGAAATAATACCCCCCCCCCTAGGAGTTAGCACAGATGCATGCAGAGAACTTTGTGGGCAGATGCATCTATCTCTCCTCCATGTCAATGAGTGTAAGGGGTTTCGGTTATGAGTTCCAGGGTGGCCATCCAGACTGTATATTGGAAAAGGGTGGAGTACAGCATTTGAAGCTCTCCAGTAAGAGTTCTAATAAAGGGCTCCCAAACCAACCAAAACCTCTCCCTCTCTTTTTACATAGGCCTTTTAACCCCTTGAACGCTAGAGTGGTCTCCAAAACATTGAGAAGCGTTCAAGGGCTTAAAAGACTTGTGTACCTCAATCCATAGCTATTTGTCCCCTATGGTGCATTTGGATTTCCCCAGAATTATTTCACTTCTTCTTAGTACATAAACCTAACTGATCTTTGTATAACAAACATCCTCTTTCTTACATCTTAGGGAAAGTATGCATTTGTTTTCTCTAAAAACCAGATGTTCTATCCACCGTTGGTCCTGTGAGTTGGTTATGATTAAGTTTATGTGACATGTATTTTGTTATTGGAGTCCTTTTACATACTACCTCAAATATGGTATCTTGTTACGTTTAATGCAGCCTATGCTCAAATGAAGATCACTCTTTGTAAATACAGTTTGGCCATGTGTTGCTAGACAGGAAGTTTGCACAGAATTGTGTTTGTTTAACTTGATGAATATGAATTTTATTTTACCAGAGGAAACTTGCTGGTGAAGGATTAGTTTTGTTTCATTTAAACACACATTGTGTGCATCCTACTACAACTCTAAGGGTTCACACCAGCTGTTTATAAAGGATCTATTATAAACTTACAGCTCTATTTGTCAAAACCAGCCCTTGTTTCTTGATTCACCTTCTGCAAAATATGAAGTTGCCAGTGGCAGCCTCATTTTTATTGGTTATGCGGTTATTCTCAGTTGCCTTTCTCGAAGTGTTGTGCTCAGCTGAAATACTTGTTCTGCTTAAAACACAGAAATAACGTTTCTTGATATGTCAGAAGTTTGTTCTTCTCAAATACCCCATTGCCAATTAACCAAAAAGTAGAGGAGTCATTCCCCCAACCCTACTGGGAGTAGTTGTGTGATTAAGTGAGCAACTCTGTAAGAATTAACCCATGAGCTAAAAAGATAGAGGTAGTCAAGGATACAAGGCGACTCTTTGAAGCTCATTTATAATTAGATTTTATTGGGCCCTATGTATGAAAGCAAACTACAATAATTCTGGGGCAAACGATCTGCACCAAAGCAGAGCAATAAAGATTCTTAAAACTCACGTTGGTATAAATGAGGCTTTTAAAGTGGAACTACCACCTAATATAAAGTCGCCCCCCCCCCACTAATTATGCATATGGCAACTAGCTTCCTAATAGTTCTATTATCTGCCATAAGTACCAGCATCCGAAGTAATCCTTTTTCTAGTGAGACTGATGGCCAGTCCTCTTGCTTTAGAGCCGTCTGTGTGCCTGCGCCATCAGTCTCTTCCGGTGCCTTTCGGCCTCATGCAATGCCTCCTAGAGGAGACCGGGACGGACAGCTCAGGCGCGCAGACGTCTCTAAGCCAAGATGTCTGTGAGCAACCCTGGCCACCAGTTTCACAAGAAAAAGGATTACTTTGGATGCTGGTACTTGTGGCACAAAACAGAACTATTAAGAAGCTAGTCACCATTAGCATAATTAGTGGGGGGCAATATTATATTAGGTGGTAGTTCCGCTTTAAGCCCCTGAATGCTAGTGATGTCTCCAACATAATGGCACAAACCTTGTGTGGTCTTATCTCTAGAATTGAGCTCCCATTTTATAATTTCTTTAAAATGATACCTTAACACAGACTGATTCTTACTTTTTCTCCCCAGCAAGAGGAGTGTTCATCTGATAAATCCCTAAACTACACTAATGGTCTACTGAATATGCATATAAAACTGGACCAAATGAAGCTGTTATAGTTTCCACATCATACATTAAAACTGGACACCTATGAAAAATGTCTGCTGCATTACTGCAGTTGTTATTACTGAGCTGCAATGTGAAGTAATACATTGGAGACATCTAGCATTTAAGGGACTAAATTCCCCTTTTAAATCAATGGGCATGTTTATTTCACCCCCCACCAGGTGAAACTGGTTTGCCCCAAAGTTATTTCAGTTCTTCTTAGTACATCAGTCGCACTGTCCTCTGACAATTACAAGAGCTCATTCATTTTGGATGTTAAATTATTCAAATACTAATTTAAGATTCTGGGATGTTTAGTAAAGGTTTGTTGGACTGGTACTGCATGGCATCTGTTTCTTAACCCCTTGAGTTCCACATCAGTCTCCAAAACAATGCTTTGGCATTAAAAGAAGATAAAACACACTAAACAAAAAAAATTATAGGGTCATGTGCATTTTAAACGAACACTAACACCTACACATTAACATTGAAATACCCTGTACATCATGCTAGCATCTCTAAAACTTCTATTTTCTGAGGCCTAAAATCTAGTCTTTCCAGGGCTCCCATTAATTGTCCAGCATTATCTGTGAATGGGTTGAGATAAGCCAAGACAACAATACAACAGCAGTGGGCACTGGGCACTAATCAATCAATTACCTGACTTTAGTTCTTATCCCTCAACAGCACAAACAAGATTAAAACATTGCTTTTGGAACAGGATAATTTACACATACATTAACCTTTTGAGGGACAGAGGGGTACGCAACGCATTACTAAGCAATGTGTTCAGTACCCCTCTGGCACTCAAATGGTTAAAAAAGCAAGTTTAGGCTTGTTTTTAGGAATGTAACATTTGAATAATGAATGTTTATACATGCTAGCTCTAAATACATGATATTTTAAATGATATCAACCTATTTAAGTACGTTTAAGACCCTCTAGCATTCAAAGGGTTAATATTTGGTTGAAACTGGTCCACACTGGTATGATGTCAATCCAGTACAGCCTATAGGACAGGGATATGTAACCTTCTTCACTCCAGCTTCTGGAGACAACAACTCCCAATATCCTCAACCACTCAACAGCTGGCTGAGGTTGATGGGATTTGTAGTTCCAATAACTACACCGAAGGTTTCCTATTTCTGCTCTGTCCTTTCTGATCATATGATTAAATTTGTCTCTTGCTGAAGATCTTTGGACACTCAAGATGAGGCCGCATGAAAATGGAGGCCCCTGGCATTTGGGGTGTACGTCTATGCATTAACATGCCCTTGAAAAGGGCTTATGAATGTGATAAAGATTCTGACATTATCAATGCAGGTCTTGATACAGCTGGAAAAGCAAGGAGTGATTTATTATCTGGAACGAATTTTAGTCTTTTGACTCTTCAGAAAAATATGCATCTGATTATTAATGTAATGAAGTGATTTACTTGTCTAACATATGGAATTTGGGAGTGCCATCAAAGAGCCGATTGACTGCAATCTATAAGAACACCAAATCTCTATACAATTATCCTATCCATCTTGTGAGTTGGTTATGAATAGGCTTGATGGCTTCTCTTTAGACAGTGGTGACTTCATGTGACAAGTCTGCCAGACTTAATATCTTAAAATCGCTCACACTGAGACTGCAACAGGAAATAATTACTTTTTTGTAGTCTGACATTAAAGGCGAGGCACATACTTGCTATGGTTTCCATGACTGTCACTGGAGATTATTTTGATGCCTTATTCATTAGCCATCTTTAAAACATAAAAGGATATTTTTCAATGTAAAAAAAATAGAAATAATAAAGATCCTGGTTAAATTAAACTAATTAAAATTGTTTTGTCTTAAGTCTACACCCACCATTAACCCTTTGAGTTCCAGAGTGGTACGGAATGCATTGCAAAGCAATGCATTCCGTACCACTCTGGCACTCAAAGCGTTAAACAATGCTGCAATGCATTATCTTAGGGCTACCCACACCAGGATTCATTTATTAGAAAAGAATGGCTCAAACTATTAATACAGTTATTGGCTTCATATGGAGCCTGTCTCAAAGTTTTTAATTTTTATTGCAAATACATTTGTATCCATTATCCTCCAACTATACAGTGTTTTATGTCATGCTGCAGCACTGCACCACCTGTTAGTTGTTTATAAATATGTGTGCAAATATTAAAGTGGAACTGTCACCTTGAATTGAAGTTTGAAAACTTTGTTCAAAACAGTATGTGCATCATGTTATCCTAACAGCAGAAACATACCGTAGTTTAGGAGATATTCATACATTCATCTTTGTATGGTGAAATAAATTGTATGCTACTATACGCTAATTACACTCAGTGTAGCACATAACTTTAAGCGGAACTACCATGTCACAAAATGTTTAGCTTAACTAAGTCCCCTTCTGGGGACTAGCTGCTTAGTAGCGCTAGTCACCAGAATTATTACCTGATTTAATAGATATATGCTTTATTCCCCAGCTGTCAGTAGCATGGACCATGGACATCTTGCCAGAATGACGTCCGCGCACCTGCGCTGTCAGTTCCAGCCGGGTCTAGGAGGCGTTGCTCGGAGTCGGACGGCTCTGGTTGGGACTGACAGCGCAGGTGCGTGGACGTCATTCTGTCAAGATGTCCACGATCCATGCTACTGACAGCTGGGGAATAAAGCATATATCTATTAAATCAGGTAATAATTCTGGCGACTAGCTCTACTAAGCAGCTAGTCGCCAGAAGGGGACTTAGTTAAGCTAAACATTTTGTGACATGGTAGTTCCGCTTTAATTAGAATATGGTGTTAAACTGAAAAAGAATTTCACTTCCTCAAAAATAAAAGTATCTATGGGTGAATGAATCCATCACTGCAGCCCCACTGGAGTTTGTCTTCAATGCCAATGGTGGCACTTCAGGGTATGGACTACAGCATATGAGAGCTGTAGAGCCTACCAGTGGGCACATGGCACACTTCACTAGAAGCCAAGGGGTTAAAAGGAAGCAAAATCGCGAAGCATGCCTCCCAACAATTCAAATAGCCAAAGAGGGACTTTCTTATTTTAGAGGGTGATGCTGGCAGCTTGTTAGATTATTTCACAACCTATCGATACTTCTTTGTGTAACTGAATAAATGATTTTGAACAAGACCAAAGTATTTAATTTATACAGAATAATTTATAAACACATATACTGAAGTTTAACCAAACATTAATGTGTGTTTTATTGCTGTGGAGAAATGTGATATACTTAAATACTAAAAAGAGGGACGCCAGGGATGGAAAGAGGGACAGAGAGATTGTGGTCTCAAATTGGGACTGTCCATCCTAAACAAGGACACTTGGGAGGTATGGTGAATGGGAGTATGCTTTAGGTGAAAAGAAAGAGTATGTGACCATTCCTTGGTTGAAAATAAGGGGTATGATGATAGGGAGAGATGATCTTACTGTACCAGAGAATAGACTGGGCACCACAAGAGAAGACTCTGAGGACCACATATGGCCCAGTAACCACAACAATGTTTTTTATACATGTTATTTTTTTCCTCTTTTGTCTTGGCTTTCTCCCTTCATAAACAGACATGTCATCTTATTTTGCATTTGCCTCTGCACTCCAATTAAACCCTGGACATTGACCTTCACCCTCTCTTAGACACCTAGCATGACCAGCTCAATCTGTGGGCACCTTCTAATTCAAAATCTGCTAGTGGGATCAATGTATTTATTTAAACACTGATTCTGTCTTATGAATTCTCTAATTTGGCTTGGAAATCACTTTCCAGAAAATAATATTCCCTCTGATAATGTAATTTAAATCAGGTTTTAGCATATATGGTGTTAACCCTTTGAGTTGCTTAGCAATGTGTTGCTTACCCCTCTGGCACTCAAAGGGTTTTAAGAACACAATTTAAATAAATGTAAAATCTCATTGGTTTCCTAGGCTGCAGCTGGTTAACCCCCAAATTGTTCCACTTTTAAATTTGTTCATATGGCCCAAAGTCAGAAAACGTAGAAGATCAAATCCACAAAACAAGTTCAACAAGTAGTCCTCAGTCATATCTGTAGTGGTTCCAGTGATTATTATTGTGATTAGCATATAGATTCCCCTTTACTACAGTATGCTTGTGGGAAATACATGATGCAGAAGTATGCTGGTTCTAATGCACTTCTATAGCAGGAAAAGGAGAGGTCCAGTCACCGTATGCAAGGTAAGAACTTGTAATGAGCAATTGTAAATGATACAAGTGACCTTTTGTATAAAAAGCAAAGAGAAGTAATTCTGGAGCATGCCAACCTGCTGCAAATGGGTAGCTAACACCTTGGCGGATAAATTGTAGGTCCACGATCAGAGGTGAAATAGGATGATAATTAGCACAGTGCATATGGGCTTTATCTTGCTAGGGAATCAACACAACTTGAGCCTCGAGGGCAATCCGAACATTCTGAATTTCCTCTGGGAAATAAACGTCGCTACCAGACAGGCTAGTATAGCAGACATATGGGTTTTGTAAAACTGGGCTGTGAACCCATCTGGACCCAGGGCCTCACACACAGGCAATTGATCAATCACCTCCTCAGCTTCCTATGCTGATATGGGAAGATTGAGCTCAGCACATGTATTTGGATGTAATATAGGCAACTCAGCATCATCTAAATACTGCTGAATCACTTGAGAATTACATTTAGGAAGGATGGTGTATAAATTATAAAGAGTGCTATGATAGAAGACTCCAGTTCAGGCACCATCAAGGATAATCACGCCATCAGTGTCCTGTAGAGCCAAAATGTGGAATTTCTGCCTTTTGTGTCTGGTAAGGCCAGAAAGGACTTTCCCACATGTTTCCCTTTTCACAAAAAAGGTGTTTAATTTGTATAAACATTGATCTATTTTATCCATAATAAACCACTTTGTTGAAAAATTCCTGTTGAGCACTATCCCTTTCTCTTTGGTGTTTACCATGAAGAAGCTCATACCAGAGACAAAAAGCCAATTGCTTTGATTCACTAGTTGTTATGAGGTCCGCAAATAGATCTTTCATATGTACTATATTAGCAGTTATGATGTCCATCCCAACCTCCAATGAATGGTCACAATATTTGACTGACATTCACATATGGCCATCAAACATACACCATGTGGGACAAGAGGAATACAGGACATGGAGAATTCAGGACCATGGCAAAGGAAATATAGCAGGAAGTTACTACATTTCTGTTACCCATGTGAAATTATCATTAAAGTGGACCTATCACCTATAAGCTTTTATTCTCTTTAAATGTATACATTTAAACTGCCTGGAAGTTGTGCATTTAGTTTTACAGTCCAATAATTTAAGTGAATCTTGATTTAGTTGTTAGGGAATCTAATCTTATCAAAGCTATATTCTCTGACCTGTCTGATTAAACGTGAATAATGAATTGCTGTGAGGCTGCCAGAATCAGTTTCAAGCAGAGAGTTGGAATAACTTAATGGTGATAATTAAACATGGAAATTATTTCAAGATGGAGTCTCCACTGATAAGAGTTCTTCTTTTTTCAGGAGTCTGAATAAATATATATATATATATATATATATATATATATATATATATATATATATATATATATTTGATACTAACACATTATGTCTCTGTAATGTGTGCCTTTAGCAACATCTTATTGATATTTGCCATTCCAGATTGACAGCTCTGATAGTTGCAGGCTCCAAGACATTGTTTTTAAAGTATTCTCTTCCGGCAGACACAAATTACATAATTTATACAAGGGTAATTGAAAGAGGAAATCTAGAAATAATACAAGCAGCGATGTGATGACACTAGAGCACACCCGCATTCTTGCAAGTAAATAAGCAGCTCTGAAAACAGTCTGAATTCCATTGTCTAAAACAAGCAGGAATGAAAACAACTCATTCTATGATTATGTCTGGAGTAGAAAGTTGAAGGCATAGATGACTGAAAAAACACAATGAATGCCCACATAAAGAGCAATACCCTAGAAAATCCTATTAATCCCAAGAACAATATGTTTTGCCATGTGAATAAAGGTAACTTATTGTGTGAGCTACAGTATTTAACAATTGCAGAGCTGGTGCTGGATATTTGTATGTTCCGTCATTTTTCCATTTGTTTATATAGACATTATGACTTCTAAATAGACATATGTTTTATAGAAATAAAAAAGGGATGACCATTATTATTTTAGGTGTTCAAGAAGCATTCACCGTGTTTGCCATTGCTGAAGGGGAGCAAACACCCCCACCTAAATGTTTCATATGTTGAAGCAGTTTTCTCTAGAAGAGAACACGCTAAGTTTATAGAAGAAGAAAAAAAACAGTGTCCCCCAGGGTAACAGAGGACCAGGCATGAGCTAATTATTAACAGAGCTTCCATATTGGTAATATCATGACTTTAATACAATGAGATCTGCCTTAAGGGACTAACAACTTCCCAGTGCAAGTAAGAACTTGAATGATAGTGAAAGTGATGGAAGGTTTTAACAAATGTTTTGTGGTTAAACTTGTTTAACCCCCTCGGATACTATGTATTGGAGACCTCTCTGGTATCCGATGTGTTTAACCCCTTAAGGACCGGCGCGCGCACACGCAGCCGACACTTGAGGACCATGGGGCTTTTTTTTTTTTTTCCAATTCCAGTTCAGGGCTTCCAGAGGGGCGGGAGCCCTGAACTCCATGCCGTGCCAGGACCATCACTGGTCCTTAAGTGCCGGACTGCCTTGACGGTCCTGGCACGTCAATGGCCCTTACGGGGTTAAGTGAGGCAGACAATTTTAAAATACTTTGTAAGTACATGACGATGGTTCCTGTTTTTAGGCCACAAGGAATAACATCCTAAGGATCTTTCTAGAATTCCTTGTAAGTACATGATGATGGTCCCTGTTTTTAGACCACAAGGAATAACAACCTAATGATCTTTCTAGAATTTCTACTTCGGTGCAATGCGTTGCGCCCCTCTCTGGCACTCAGAGGGTTAACTCTGAGTGCCAGAGAGGTGAGTAACTCAAAGGGCTAAAATGGAACTGTTATTTTATAACAAACAGATGAACTGAAAATAACTTTCAAAAGCATTCATATTTATGTTAGCCTTTTTAATTGAAAGTCATAGGAATGGCTGTTTTTAACAAAGTTTAATATTGTAGATATTAAAAAAATAAATTAATTGATTTCAGTCCTGTCTCTCAAACATTTATAGTTTGAGAGATACATGCTTCTAAAGTTCCCCCCTCCCGCCCCTTTAACAGACATCAGCGCTCTAGCTGACAGCATGAGATCCTGGTCCTGGGACCAGACAGCGCCTCTTCAGGAAGCTGAAATAACATTATCTAAAAAAGAAATACTTCATTAGAGCGGTCTACAGAATGTGCTTACAAACCAGGCACACTTTGTAGACCGTTTCAATTAAGTATTTATTTCTAGATAGCGGAATTTTTGGCTCTGCTGAAGGGCCTCTGTCCAGTCACATGACCAGAATCTCATGCTGTCAGCTGGAGCTCTGATGGATGGGAGGGGGAAACTTTAGAAGCTTATATCTCTCAAACTATACATGTTTGAGAGACCGAACTTAAATCAATGTATTCATTTTTTTAAATATCTACAATATATAAACTTTGTTAAAAACAGTCATTACTATCCCTTTAAAAAAAAAATGTATAACATATTTAGCTTTTCTTATTTGTCTGCTATTGCAAATCTGGCATGCATCCTTGCCACACAGTAACATGTTAACTGCGACTTGCTGATACCCAATACTATTTGCATAAAGTGACAAATAAAGAAAATATCTCAAACGATTGTTTTTGTCTCTCAAAAAACATGATTCTGAGAGATCTTTCAAAATCACCTATTTGTTACTAAGTAACCGTTCCACTTTCCAAATATCCCCTGACCTCATTCTTGCCTCACTGGGAGCATCTACAGTATATTGGGATGATTTGCATATTTGTCAGTTTATGGCATACCAGCTAGTACAGTCTAATTTAAGTAAACTAACAAATTAAGATAAATATCTAGCAAAATGTTAGTTTAAAATAAAAATAGGTAACATAAATATAGGTGATTAAAGACTAAAGGGGAAAAGAATCACAAGAAAATGTACCATATTTGGCACAGGAGCTATATAAACAGGTATAAAATTTGATCTATGTCTGAAAGTTTGGGCAGCCATTTTGTAGCTAGCTTGCTTACTTTTAAGCAATCTTGCAAGTACTGTACATATAAAAATAAATGGGTCTAAATTAATAAGAATGTCTTCCCCACCAAAATATTTCACAGGGAAGGGATTATTCCATGTATAAATCATTTTACTATAAACATACATTATCATCTTGAACTTACTCCATATTGTCTGGCAGAAGTTGCCACTTGAAACAGAAAATCTTCATCCACAAAGGGTCGAACAGCATCATGGATAATCACCACATCCGGTTTCTGAATGGCAGAGCCAGTAAAGTGCTCTTCGGAAAATACTTTCAATCCATTAAAAATGGATCTGTGACGTGTCACTCCTGCTTCCACCAGTGTAACACGCTTATGGCCATGTTTATGAATAATTTCCTTCATCAAGTCAATGCTCTCTGCAGCCACAACAACAATAATATCTTTAATCCAACTGACTCTGAGAAAAACAAAACAAAAACAAAGAAACATTAGTCAATATAATTGACCACAGTACTTGTAATATAATAAGGATAAGCCAGGGATACTCATTTGTCATACATCCAGCTGTTAGGGACTACAACTCCCATTGTCTCCAACCAGCCAATGTCTGGTTGGGGATTATGGGAGCTGCAGTCCCAGACAGCTCACCCCTGGGCTAAAGAATACTATTAAATAATTACTGTCAAGATATACAGTAGTTACTGGTAATGCAGAATGCAGAATGCAGAATGCAGCAAGTGACAGAGGATGAAATTATGAAATTAGACTTGAAACGTTGTTTTCCTTAAATATATATAACGGAAAGCCCTAAAGCTGTGAAAGAAGATAATCTGCATTTTTGTAAACATACAAACATAGGGTCATATTCAGCAATCTTGGAGCCAAACAAATGCAGCACAGTGGAGAATGGATACTTCCCAAGGTATCGAAAGTATCCCTATATTTCCCTTGCAATTTTATATATATCATAAATTAACCCCCTTATACTTATGTCATATTCCTTGCCTTGGAAATTAAGGAGGGTCGAGACGAGGGACAATCTTCATTCAGTAAAAGGAAAAACATGCCCTCCTTCATCAAGGTGGGCAGGATATTCCTTACACTGGAGGAAGGAAGATTGTACCACAATGTGATCTGTCCAGTCAAGCAACTGGACTGCAGATCTGAGGCGAGGTGGCTTCCTATACTGTAAAGGGACAGGAGGGAGACAGTTAATAAAATTTGTAAGAAAATAGAACAATGTCAGCATTAGGAAGGTAACAGAGCATTAGTACACAGTGTAAGGAGGTATCATAGTTTCACTTGATTGGAAACATTACTAACCCTTTAAATGTGTCTTTTAACTCCTCAAATGATAGAGGGAACTCTGATGGATGTATTGCTTCATAATGCTTTGGAGACTTCTCTAGAACTGAAGGGGTTGAACGCATGGGCGGATTGTCCTATAGGGGATAGACCATCCCCTGGCGGCCACAAGATCCCTGCCCTATCAACCCAATTTCTTAAGTATGAAGGTATATTATATATAATATCTTACACACACACACACACATATACATACATACACAAAATGTAATGCCAGGTAGTGGACCAGTTTTTAAACCCGTTGAGTACTAGAGAGGTATCCATCGCATTGCATTGCAAAGCACTGGATACCTCTCTGGCACTTAAAGGGTTATTACAAAAATTCTCCGGGGCTGGTATTCCACTACAGTCCTTCTTGGTTGAAAGCCCCTTTAAAAGGAATAGTAACACTTATAATAAAGTGCAGCTCAGAGTCTTCTTTATTCTATTTGTAGCATGTAGCGATATATAGTTCAATACTAACAGGCTTGTAGTTCAGCCGTAATAGAATTGAAAGTATCCCTCTCCCAGCCCTTCTGGCCGCCTCTCCTCAGGTCGCGGGACCGGACAGCGTGCAGCAAGGGACAATCTTCATTCAGTAAGTATAAGAAAACCCTGCCCCTTTGACGAAGCAGGGCAGGATTTTCCTTATGCTTACTGAACACTGTCCCTCACCACGCTTCATCCAGACCACACTGAGAGGCAGAGTGACGCAGGAGAAAGGGGCGGGGGGGATCCTTTCTGATTCAATTGCGTTTGAACTACAAAAATTTTAGTATTGAAATATATGGCTACGTGCTATAAATAGAATAAAGAAGACTTGGAGCTGCACTGTATTATAAGTATTACTATCCCTTTAAGTTATTGTAAATATTTGATTGTCCTCTAGTACATTTGGATTGTCCCAGAGCTGCTCAACTGTTTGTTTAAACAATAGATAGAAACCAATTGGCCTACTCAGACTTCTCATTATCCTGTATTTTAAAAAGCACCATATTGCATAATTCTCAAAACAGATGAATGTCTATAGGGGTTTATAATAAGCTCTACCACTTCTGCAGGGAAGCTATTTCATTAATCTATTACATTTTACGTTAAGGGTACAGTTACAAAATATTCCCATTTTGCCAACCAGTATGGTGTACTGCCTGGCAATACCCATCCATTGTTGGGAGGACATCTGGATGCTCCCCCTATCCCTGGAATTGATCATCTCTTCAGATAGGATACATGAACAATACTGGTGGCATAGGAAGACAATCACTGCCTTCCTCCTCTACCTAAAGTTCCCCAAACTTCTAGGTCACATAGGAGGAGCAGGAATACCCACTTGCATCATCTTTGATATCAGTGATAATGCTGAGAGTTTGCTAGGACTTCCACTCTCTGAATATTTCAGGAAAAATTGGCTTAACCCTTTCAGTGCCCGTAAGATATCCAAAGCATTGCATACCTCTCTGGCACTGAAAGGGTTAAAGGGATGGTGTTGGCGACTGTGACGGAATGGTTGTCACCCTGAGAACGAACCCTGTCTGTTTTCGGTGATGTCCATTGTTTCATATGTGTTCCCATTCTTGAAAACATTAATGTCCCCTGTGTGTGCATGCATTAGAAAGTGTTGACCATTTTACCAGAATTTAATGGGTTGGTTATATGTGGGGACCCAGTGATCTGTCCGTGTGGACTGAACTCTGGGGTCCCCATCTGAAAGGGGAGACAGACTGCGACACAATGGTTGTCACCCTGAGAATGAACCCTGTCTGTTTTCAGTGATCTACATTGTTTCATATGTGTTCCCATTCTTGAAAACATTAATGTCCCCTGTGTGTGCATGCATTAGAGAGTGTTGGCCATTTTACCGGCATTGAATGGGTTGGTTAGTGTGTATGATGTACAGAGGGATGGTGCCATCCAGTCTAGCTGACCACAGAGATTGTGTTATGAGATAGCCAGTGTTGGTCAGTTAGAGGGGGTAGGGCAAATCTGTGTGTGGAATGTGTGTACCTTCCCCCTTTCATCAGGCTAAGCAAAAAGAGAACTTGAAAATGGTACCTGTGACATCAGATCCTGTAGGGGGTGGGTAGAAAAAAGGCTAGGAAGACAGAGAGAGAGAAGATAGAGTTGAAAATGTAGGAAGAGGAGAGAAGGCCTCTCCATAATGGTGGGAGGCCTAGGGTCCATGTGCATCTTAAAGGAGTAATGGAGAAACTGGGACTGGTGAGTGCCCTCACCGGAAGAGTTAGAGTGAGCGGGCACTGTAGTGGTCAGGTGCCCTTTTCAGCTGTGGGCTGTAAGTCAAGGCAGCTACAGCCACAGAAGTACCCTGATGTTCCCACCACAAGGACTGTGGCCAGGAAGCTAAACTTCGGTGGTTAAGGCTCAAGACTAAAGAAAGTGGCTGGGGATCATCTCTCAGGATGCCGTTCCCAACTCCACTGTCAGGACTAAAAGATACAAAGAACCTTCATGTAATCCAGCAGCATGTGTAGTGGGCAGGGTGCCCACTCTTGCCTCTAGTGGGACTATGTGTAAGCTCCAGCATAAAGCTAAAATGGACAGTGGGTATTATTTGTAACCCCTGGCAATCTGTGCAACCAAGAAGAGAACCACAGAAGTGTTTAGTTTTTATGTTTTACCCCTGTTTGTTTGCCTGTAATTGTTGTCGTATGTTTGTGTGCCGTGACCTCTCTAATAAATGCAATTTATTATCTTTTTTGTCTGGCTGGATAAATCGCTTAACCCTTGGTCTACCAAGCAGTAACACCTGTACCCCCATCACATCTACTATTAACCATCTCTCAAACATATATATTTTGAGAGATATACAGTGATAAAGTTCCCCCCTCCCGCCCCTTTCACTGACATCAATGCTCTAGCTGACAGAAGGAGATCCTGGTCCTGGGACCATTAGGTGGCTCTTCAGCAGAACGAAATAGCACTGTCTAGAAAGCAATACTTTCTTGGAATGGTCTACAAAGTGTGCCTGGTTTGCAAGCACACTTTGTTTGAGAGATGGGAGGTAGGTCATTTCATTTTATATTTTTAATAACTACACTATTAGACTTTGATAATAGTAGCCAATTCTATTCCTTTAAGTGACGGAGGGGGAAGGAAGACAGACAGCGCCTTCCTATAGTCATTATTGTGCAAGCAATCGATACCAAAAGGTTTTAAAGAAGAGTCCCGATACCTCCCACAGAGATTTAAACACACATATATAATTATTTTGATGTTATGAGGTAGACATGCCTTCATACTGGGGGGGGGTATGTACTAAGGTTTAATAAAGATGTCAGAACGCGGAGGTGACTTCTCCAGTTTATCACTTCTCCATTTGTATGTTATTCTATGGAGCCTATGCACTAAGATCTCTCCCATTTAAGAAATCGTATTGCATAGATTCCACACAATAACAAAGGAACTGGAGAAGTGATATCACTGGTGAAGTCATCTCCTTTTGATCACATTTTTATCATACCTTAGTACATCGCCCCCTATGTATGTAACAAGAAAATGTTAATTGCACTTCTGTTATGTTCTGTTAGCAATATGTAGTCCAGGGGAAGAACACACATTTGTGAACATACATATACATAATAGATATTATTTTATTCAAGAGACATGCAGCATTCATATTTCATCCTTTTTTTTAAGCTATGCTTGTCTGAGATGTTGTACAGTAAATTGTGACTTTAGTGTAAACTTCTGAAACATTTCTAGAAAAAAAAAATATTTAACCCCTTAAGGATGTGTGGGGCCTGCACTTTTATTTTTTGCACTAACCGATTCAGGGCTCCCCGAACGGAGTGCAGCTGAGTGGGGAGCCCTGAAATCCTTGACATGCCATGACCATCATGGGTCCTTATTGCACGTTTTACACATGATGGTCCTGGCATGACATGGGTCCTTAAAGGGATAGTAATGCTTAAGTATTACTAATCCCTATAGTAAATTCCTATTAAAAATAAACGTATTGCCCTCAGTGTCATCTCTCAAACCTTTATGGTTTGAGAGATTATCGCTCGTAAAGTTGCCCTCTCCCTCCCCCTTCCCCGAAGTCAGCGTTGTAGCTGACTGAAGGGAAATCCGGTCATAGATCATCAGGCGGCTCTGCAGCAGAGCCGCAATCGTGTTAATAAAATGACATGGGTCCTTAAAGGGATAGTAATACTTAAGTATTACTAATACCTATAATAAAGTCCTATTAAAAATAAATGTATTGCCCTCAGTGTCATCTCTCAAACCTTTATGGTTTGAGAGATTATCGCTCGTAAAGTTGCCCTCTCCCTCCCCCTTCCCCAAAGTCAGCGTTGTAGCTGACTGAAGGGAAATCCGGTCATAGATCATCAGGCGGCTCTGCAGCAGAGCCGCGATCGCATTAATAAAAAAAAAAATCTTTCATTAGAACAGTCTTCTACGTGTGCTTGCAAACCAAGCACACGTAGAAGACCATTTCAATGAAAGTTTTCTTTTTTATTAACGCGATCGCGGCTGTGCTGGAGAGCCGCCTGAAAGTCATACAACTCTCTTCCCTGCAGTCATCTAGAACGCTGACTATGGGGAACGGGGAGGGAGAGGGCAACTTTAGGAGCAACACTGGGGGCAATACATTTATTTTTAATAGGACTTTAATATAGGGCTTAGTAATACTTAAGTATTACTATCCCTTTAAGAGGTTGAAACAACATTTTCTTGTCCCCATAATTTTGTGTAGAATGAAACATCAGTCATTTTCTGATTCATAAACTAGTCAACTTTCAGAAAATATTTGTAATTATACACGTTACCATATAACCAATGGAATGTGCCTTTTTCATTCACAAAATTGAAAATACCTTTTTAGGGCTCTTGTTAATTAGGGGTCTGAGCAGGCTATGCATGTAGGTACAGCTATACATATTTGGAATACTTGGATTCAGTGGATTCAGGGGTTTTAAAGGGTTAGTAATGCCCTTTAAGTTGATTTAGTATTGTAGATGTTAAAGAAATAAGAAAGTCACATTTCTCAGACCTTTATGGTTTGAGAGACATTCACCGCTAAAGTTCTCCCCCTCCCACATGTCAGCTGTAAATCTGACATAAGGAGATCTGTGTCAGCCGACTCAAGGAGGCTCTTCAGCAGAGTCAAAATAGTGATATTTATAAAACAACTGCTTCAATGGAACGGTCTACAAACCAAGCACAGTTTGTAGACCATTCCAATTAAGTAATTCTTTTAAAATAACGTGATTTCGGCTCTGCTGAAGAGTCGCCAGAAACGGGATATCCTGCCAGTAGAACGCTGATGTCAGGAGAAGAGGAGGCAGGGGTGAACTTTAGCAGTAAATATCTCTCAAACCATAAAGATTTGAGAGATGGGACTTTCTCCAGATACTTTATTTATTTAACATCTACAATACTAAATCAACTTAAATCAGGGCATTACTAACCCTTTAAAAACAACTGAAACTTTCCCAACCAATATAAATGATTTTGATATAATGTATGACATTAGCAAAATAAGTAACTTTTCATATTTGCTTTGAATTTATGAGACACCATGAAACAGCTGAATTTGTTCTGAGAAACCAAAAACAATAGGTGCTTTTCCATATATAACTAGAAAAGTCACCTACAGGAATCATACCTAAATAGATGGATGGCCAAATGATGAAAATGTGCCCAGCCACCAGGGTACAAATAATTATCGAAGTCCCTGGCACTGAAAGAGTTAACCCCCTGGATGCTAGAGAGAGCTCCAACACGCTACTGAGCAATGCATTGGAGACCTCTCTAGAATCCAAAGGGTTAAGTTACTACAAGTGAAAAATCTCAAGCACACACCGAAAACAGTGTGTGGACTAAGAGGAATCTCTACACATGGCGTACTGTTAAAACAATCACAGAACGGATTAAGTGGCAAATATTATTGCAACTTGTGTTTCAACGTCCCCCTTTTCACTCAAGTCTGATACAACGTCAATAAAGACCACACCAGGTGGAGTGCTGGGAACATTTATCACACACACCAGTGTGTGCAGTCATATAGGTTCTGTATACAAACATCTCCACTGCTGAAGAGTTCTCCCCCTCTATTTACAATTGTGTTGAACATCTGGGGTAATACAAGAAATCAGAAATGAAGAGGGGCCAAGTAAAAGCAAGTGAAGAGGTTCACCCATAATATATCTTTCTTTGCCTGATTTCCAGGGCCTCACTGAATGACAGGGCCAATATGCAGCATATCCTGCTCTCCACATGTACCAATCCTGTCTATAGCACACGCGTTTTAAAGGAGCAATACACTATTTATATTGAAACTATATGTTATAGGGATTTTCCTGCTCAGCTGAGAAAAAAATGTATACTCCTCCTGGGAGACTTTTTTAATGTAAAATTTGTTATGGCTCAAACTTTTATTGTAGTCAAACTGTTGGCAACAGTGCCAACTAGTATACAAAATGCATTTTTATTATGTACTGTATGGAAGAGATTAAAGGGATAGTAACCCCCCGGTATACTTTAAAGGGGAACTACCACCCTGCATAACTTATCCTGAAATGAGTCTTCATCTGGCGACTAGCTGTTTAGTAGCGCTAGTCGCCAGCAATATTACCCGGTTCCAAAGATTTTTACGTTTTTCCGATGGTCACAGGAGCAGGAAGCACGGACATCTCGTCACAGTGACGTCCGTGCTCCTGAGCTGTCAGTCCCTTTTGGAGCCACCATAACGGTTTGAGAGATGGGAATAAGTGAGTTAAGTATGATTTGCCTATTACTAGCTTTTGGCTTAAAGTTCACCGGAGGTGGCGGGGTTACTATCCCTTTAAAGGGATAGTAATACTTAAAATGTAAAAACAAAATATGTTGTAGGGTTTCTCCCACTGAGTAAAACAAGGGTACTCCCACTGCTGAAAGGTGTTTTATTCAAAAGTCATTACAGCTCAAAGTTGAATTTTTTAGGTGTCATATCACAGTGGCCTGAAATTGTACAGTAGCACTGTTGCTACACCATCTTACAGAGATTTATGGTCCCGGGACAAGAGCTGTCCATAGGATGGTGAAGCAACAGTGCCACTGTACAATTTCAGGCCACTGTGATATGGCACCTATAAAATTCATCTTTGAGCTGTAATCATTTTTGAATAAAACACCTTTCAGCAGTGGGAGTACCCTAGTTTTACTCAGGGGGATAAACTCTACAACATAATTATTTTTACATTTTAAGTATTACTATCCCTTTAAAGGGATAGTAATGTTTCATAATAAAAGCAGCTCTAATTAATCATCATAGTATTTGGACCTTGGAGAGTGTTATTTCAATTCTGTCAGAGTTGTAGATCAAGAGTAATTCAATGACAAAGTGTCCCCCTTCCACCCCTTTTATTGATGTAACACTTTTCAGCCAGAGCAGAAGGGAGGTGTCCAGGTAGACTGCAGAGAGGGACAATCTTCAATTAAGATAAGGGAAAAACCTGAAAAGCTTGTAAGGGGGGCAGGGCTTTCATTGTTTTCATTGTAAGAAGATTGTCACCTGCTGTTATCTGTCTGGTCTTACAACTAGATTCCCCATCTGAGAAGAGATGGCTTACACTAGGTAAAAGGGGCGGGAGGGGAAATTTTGCTTGTGAATATCTCTTACACCATAAAGGTTTGAGAGATAAGACTTATATCATTCTTCATATTTTCTTAATGCCTACAAAATAAAATAAAGTTAAAACGAAGTATTATTATCCCTTTAACTCAGTCCATAGCACTCCATAGTGAGTGACAGGAACAGCACCACCTGATGACCACAATAGAAAATTGCAGTTTAACTCTTTAAGTGCTAGAGGGGTATGCAACTAGTTGCTTTGCAATATGTTGTGTTGTCTTCTGGCATTCAAAAGTTTAATGTAAACAGGACAAAACATGCATTTGATTTGTAATAATATTTTAATTAAATTCCACTCAGCAGTGGCAGTACTCTTCTTTTACTCAGTATTAACCCTTTCAGTGCCGCGGAGGTATCCAATGCATTGCAACACAATGTGTTAGATGCCTCCCTTGCACTCAAAGGGTTAAAAGTCCTAAGCACATATTTTTGTAAAAGGGACAGTGATATCAAATAATAAATGTCCATCTGATTGTTTGCTTTAACCTTGCATGGCGTACCCCTCTGGCACTCAAAGGGTTAATTTCCTATACTGAATAATATGTTCAGAACATCCATTACCTTTACATCTGGCTTGAAAAATCCAATTACAAGTATCCTCCTTCTGTCCCTATTGTGCACGTCACTCTGACTTCCCTCAGAGCAGAAGGCCAGTCCAGAAGGATTAATACGAAGGACAATATTGTGTCAGCATAAGGAAAAACCTGCCCTCTTTCATCAAGGGGGGCAGGATTTTCCTTACAATGACAGTCACAATATTGTCCCTCATTGCCATACGTTGAGTCACGTGACCGGCGTTTGGATCTGAGAGAAGTCAGCATGACCTGATCAAAAGAGGATGAAGAAACTTGTAATTGGATTTTCAAGCCAAATATAAAGGTAGCGGATGTCCCCCTCTTAGTATTCATTATAGAAAATTACAACGAACAATCGAATGGACATTTATTATGTGACATTACTATCCCTTTAAAGAAAGAAAGTGGGGAAGCTTATTAACATGTCAAACATAAAATGTACTGTACTTGCAATGAAAATGTAATCAAGATGAAAAAATGTGACTTAAAGCATGGCAGTGGCTGTCATGACATGTGGAAGAGGAAATGTGTGGAATGTGTGTATATAATGATAGTCTGGGGGGTGCAATGAGCTTAGTGAAGGACTCAAGACAGTCCATCCTCTGAAAAGGATGTCACAATTTGTATCTGTCAACATGAGATCCATTATAAATGCATACCTCTATGAAATCAAAATCCCTCTGCCTCTCTTTCTTTACCCTTGTTTCCCTCTTTTTAAAGATATAACAATACTTAATTTGTTACAAGATAACATATTGTATGTATTAAATAAAAATATAAACAAATCTATGTATGTATTTTTGCCATAACTTGCATAATTTATGAGTAATTGCATTCTAAAGTTTACCCCTCCCGCCCCTTTTATCTATGTCAGTGCTGAAGCTGTCAAACTTGCATTCTGGTCTGCAGTAATGGCAAAAATACATAGATGGTTTTGTTTATTCAGTACATACAATATTTTATCTTGCAAAAATTAAGTATTAATATCCCTTTAAGAGATCAGAGTGTGTGGTGTGTATCATTGCTCCACAGCAATAAAAGTAATATTATTTGCGTTGCAATGTGTTGGATACTTCTGTGGCACGCCAACGGTTTGTGTTTGTATAGTATATGTGTTCATAAACTAGTCTGTGTGAATAAAATACTTTGGTCTTGCTCTAAATCATTGCTTTTTAAGTTATTTAACCCTTTGAGTGCCAGAGAGCTCCTCCGGCACTCAAAGGGTTAAAGAGGTGTCAATAGGTCATCATGAACTAGCCAAAAAAAAATCTCAGTGCTGCCCCGCCTGCCTAAGGTGAGTGTTCCTATTTGGACCTTTCAAATATTGGGAGGTATAAAAAAAGGTATCAGTATAAAATAATAGCTGTCACCCCCTTGGATGCTAAAGTGGTATGCAAAATAATATGACTGTAATGTGATGGATACTTCTAGCAGTCAATAGCTCAGATAGCAAATGTTCACGCAGGGTGTCTTATTCTGCAAACGGTAAAATGTTGTGAAGTTATGGAACAAACTAGCTGCTACACCACGAGGGACAGATATATATCTATGGGACTCTTAACTCCTTGAGATGTATCAACAGACTGCAAATCGGTTCGACTGATACCTCTAGCACCCACGGGTTAAATGCCCTGTTTAAACCAATGTGGAATTGTATTTGTTCTCGGTGGCGCAATTAGTTGGCTCCGGCTTTGCTCTGCTTGCTGTGTAAAATAAACATAAGTGTGTAGAGAACCAGCCATGCCCCAGGGACCCGGATACAGGAAGTTTAACCCCTGCAGTGCAGTTACCGTTCAAATGTCTCCAGTGTGTGGCTGATGAGGGCTCTCCCCACCACTGTGCAGTACTGTTTTGGGGTGGATCCTCCGAGCCTCTCCCCGCAACCCCCGGCCGGCAGCACCGCAGCTGCACAAAGCCCCAGATTCTCCTTTGCAGCCTCCATCAGTGACGTCTAACCGCTCAACTCCACAGCGCTAAGCCAAGAGCTTCGGCCTGCATGTAGCAGCGGGCCTCGGTGCTTCGGCTTGTGCATACGCAGCACTGGGCCTCAGTCCCCAGACTGGAGCCAGCCAACAGCAGACGTAAAAGATACTATAATAAAAAAAGTATCTCTGCTTGTAACTATTAATGGCTACACTTTAGTAGTGTGATACTAGCTTATATAAAAGTGATTGAGGCAGATTAATGAGTGAGCAAGGAAAGTAGGCAAATCACTTGGTCAAATATTGTGCTGTCATGATGTTCAGAGTAAATGGTGCAGTATTAGAGCAAATTAGATACACCATAAATAACAAATAAAACTTCACATTGATTTAAATGAGGTTATAACCATCTGGGTGCTGGAGATATAAAGCAAAGTGTTTGAGACCGTTAGTATTCAAAGGGTTAAAAGCACCACTAAATGTGAATTTTTATTTTTTTCTGAGGTGCAGTTATTTTTTTTCCTGAATGAACTCATTTTTGAATCATATGGTTTTAAATAATTACAAAATAAATAAATAATGACCTATTTATGTTATGTACCTCACTGCATGGGTTGAATACAGTTTTCATTATACCAGTTGGTAAATGTACATATGCAAATTCATTATTTTCAGTACTAGTAGTCAATTTTTTATAATTAACCCCTACATGGGCCAAGGAAAGTGAACATGTTACATTCTACTTTACAAGTATCTTGAGACAGTGCATATGGGGGTGGGGGCACAGTTTGTGGTAAGGAGATGGGTATTGGGCACAAGTTTGATTCACAGACATACACTTGTACAGTTCCTTTTGGTATAGTTACCATAGGTTATCTATCAGTTTTATGGTGTAGTTCATGTGACATTATACAGGTCAGACAGTCAGGAGCTAGAATGGCTTTCCTGGAGTCTCCTGATGGGTCAGGAGGTGAGCAGATATATTTGTAAACCTGCAAAATGTTTTGAGAAGCATAAATTTTATGTGAGATGAGGAGTGAGCCGACCTAAGAGGAACACATTCCTGAGGAAGCTACAGTGGGAAGTTACAAATGAGACAGAAAAGGCAATATAAGCATACTAGTTGAAGAGCCCGTTACATGGGCCACAGTGCCACTGCCAGCCGGTCGCGGGGCAGTCATGCACAGTAGAGACTGCCCGTGTTGCGGCTGAAACAGAGCTGGACACTCCGTCTCTACTGCACATGACTGTGTAGTTACACACGTTTTAGCGAATTATTATATAGGAGGATAAGGGCCTTACCTTCAAATGAAAAGCTGAGTAATTATGCAGGGAAACAACTGCATGTTAGAAATTACCTATCTGAGCTGCTTCTGTTTGTAAACATTACTATGCCTTTAATACTGGCAACATAGGAAGGTAAATATGAGATACACATATAGAGCTCCAATCACTGTAAAATAAATCAAAATATGCAGAAAACAAGAACCAAGTCCACTTCTGATGTGACACCCTTCTATTGCAGCTGTAGTCCATGGTGTCCTTAGTAGCACCTTTCACATGAAGCACAAACTGGAGAAAAAGAAAAGGACAAGCGCAAACCTCTAAGAGTAATCTGAGTATAAAAGATGGTCAAGGGTAATAAATTAATCTACTTACAAGACATACTCTTTTAAGTGTAGCAAATAGAGATCACTTAGTGGAGCCAGTGATACGAGATAATTGATGGATGAGACTGCCTTCCTCCTCAACCCAGAGCTCTCCAGTTCAGTGGGAGGAGAAGAAATGCACACTTACTTCATCTCTGCTATCAGTGAGTATGCCATGAGTTCCTTAGTCCTCCCAGTCAAGCTGAGCATTTAGGGAACGCTGGCTTGAGTGAGGTAGAGGGAAGGAAGGCAGCAAATGCCTTTCTGTCGCTGTTATTGATCACTTGCATGATCATGTAAGTGATCAATATCAGGAGGGGTCCTGATGTACCACAACAAAATCTGAATATATGAAATAATAATCCTGTATGTACCACAAGGGTATCTATCACATTGCTTTGCAATGCGTTGAACACCTCTCAGGCATAAATATGAATACTGCCTACTTCTCCAGCCTGTTTCCACTGGTAGTGACAGACCCCCACCCTGGTTCCACTGTCCGCTTGTAGTCACAGTTCTCCAAGTACACTTACTAACAACCCAGCCTTGTTCCACTGGTAGCCAGCCATAGAACCAAACATTACACTCTCTGATACCCCACACTTGTTACACTGTTAGTACTGAACACACTTGGAAATTCCATGGCATTGAAATATGTTAATAACATTGAATTGTAAGAAGGGATGTGTTTTTTCCTATAGTCTCACTAGCTTAGGGTTAGAAAGGAAAGTGACCACTCATTTGATGAATTTGGTTGCCTACCTTTTCTTAATTTCTGTAGTTGTTACACACATTTTAGTCCAGGCAAGAAATATTAAAAATGTATGAGAAGCAATAGTTTGATGTAGCTGTAGTTTGTCAGCTCATACTAATTGGTTGTAGTTTTCTTGGAAGAGCTGTAGCTAATGATTGAAGTAGAAAATGGCATGTTTTTCAAAGCTACATGTATCTTTGAAGGGGTTAAAATGTAATATAGTTCTATTTTTTCACATAATGCCACATTCTCAAAATATTTGTGCACACCAGCCTAGGGTTAGAACTACACGTTATCACTTATTTGATATGGGTGAATGTCAGCTTTCCAAAGTGGTATGCCTTGCTTATCTTCTTCATATGTGTGACAGTTATGACCATTTTAGTACAAGCAGGTAAGTTAAAAAAAAAAAAGAAACATGGCAGGTGTAGTTTAGTGTTCCTGGTAATCCATACAGTATGTCAACCTATACAGACAAGGTACTGTTTTTCTTGGGATGGAAGCAGGTTCTGAATACAGTACAAAGTCCATGTTTTTCAAATAGTTTAGTATCTTCATGTGTTGGGAAACAAATCCTATAGCTTCAACTCATATAAATATCTGGCACACCAGCCTAGGTCTTGAAAGGCATATAACCCCTCATTTGATGTGAGTGAATGTTTACTTTCCAAAATGGCATTCCTTACATACCTTTCCTTCATATCTCTAAATGCTGTGGTTATTTTAGTGCAGCCAGCCAATTTAAAAAATGAAAACAAGTAGGTGTAGTTGTGTGCTTCAGGCACCCCCATAATTTGTTAGTCCATACCAATGGGGTACAGTTTTTCTCAAAAGAGAAGTAGGCAAAGAATACAGTAGGAGATTCTATAGTTTTCAAAGCTTTCAGTACATTTCAAGAGATGGAATTTTTGCTTATGCACCATTTTCTGGAAACGTGTGCACACCAGGTAGGGGTAAAAAGGTTAGTGACCCTTCATTTCATGCAATGTGCAAGCTTCTTGTGCACCTATATATAGGTTACCATTATACTCAGGAGATATGTGAAATTCATATTCCATATTCCTTTCATCTGTTACCATAAGCTTGTTTTGAGATGTTATACAGACAATTGTGACTAGTCTAAACTTCTTAACCCCTTAAGGACCAGCTGTTCAGTGTCTTTACTCTGTTACTCTCTGGTACACATGACCTGTTACTCGTACCAACGTGCCGAGTTGGTGTCTGAGAGAGACCGCTCTGGTCTAGGAGTAGTCAATTTCAGACCCTGATTCTAAGTAAAAAGTATGTGACATGCTATGACAATCACCACTCCTTAAGACAAAAACCGCTTGACTGTCATATCAAATCATGTGGTCCTTAAGAGGTTAAAGAGATAGTAATGTTTCAGAAAAACTGAAGCTATGATTGTTCTTTCTAGGTCCTACTCTTGCTCTCCAGTCGGTGCACTGTTCATATTTATCTAGTTGCGATGGAACTAGTTTACATCTCCCCCCTTTTCCATAGCGTAAACTGCCTCCCCTCAGATCTGAAATTCAGTCATCAGACTGGACAGATCACAGCAAGGGACAATCTTCCCTCTGTCAGTATGAGGAAACCCTGCCCTCCTTGACAAAAGAGGGCAGGCATTTTCTTATACTGAGACAAGATTGTCCTTCGTCGCAATTCTCCTTCAGTTCTGCAGTCAGAAGTTAGTCTTTTTTGAGGAAATGTATGGTTTTAAATAATTATTGGTCTCTTTTAAGGTAGTTAACTAATGGAATGTGCATTGTAATGTTCATAAAGTTGTTAATTAAGGGTCAGTTCAGGCCTCACATGCATTTAAAGCAATACATAACTGGGGGAGTGGAGGCTGCCCACCACTAGTGTAAATTAAGGAGACTTGTACAGAATGCATACGTAACAAAATAATTCTCTCATTTCTGTTTTATAATAGATCTTTAAGGGTGAACACATGCCCAGGACCCACTGTTGGAATGGGACCCTCCAGTCAAGGGCAACTCTGAAACTTGCAACATAATGTAGACCCTCTTTTTTCCTCTTACATATGGTCTGAGACAGACAATACAGTATGATTAATCTGCCAGGCTGAATTTTAAATCTCAGTATTGTGTAACTCCAGGTGTGAATAGATATAATGTGAAGCTAGGTATAAACACATTGTATTATGTATACCTAGTTGTTAAAGGTGTTAGCACACAACATTCTGTGGAACTAAATTTAAAATCAACTTTGTAGAAGAAGGGGAAAACTGTATTAGTTATCATTTAACCCTTGGTTAAAGAGAAACATCTTTAACATTCCAGGTTTTAAGGGGCCCCACTATGTTAAATGTTGATGAGCACCCAGGAGTGGTTAAACAATCTCTGGGTCCTTTTTTATAATCTGATTCTGTTGTAGAGCCAGTTGTAGTTTTAGGAGGCATTCTTATATCCTTGCAAATAAACTGTTATGAGTCTGGTCACATGCAAGGGGCATGTTCAGTTGGTTGTTACGCCTTATGTATGGTGCAGGAGCTTGCCCCTTCGCATGTGTGCACAACTGCATCTGGAGCATCTACATCACACGTGACACTAGTTTACCCATAGCTTTGCTTTTGGCATTCCTTCTGTATTTATATATTTAATAAGTTATCTGGGCCCTTTCATGTATGCTTGACATTCATTCATATGTTCCATTTCGTGATTTCACCTTTGGCTTGACTTCCTAGACCTCGCTACTGAACCTTTGTTAACTACCACAGACCTTGGCCAGTCCATTTGTGTTTAGCCTTTGCTGCCTGCACTGACCTGGAAAGTAGTACTTCACCTTGCTTTCTGTTTACTGTTTATAACAGCTGCAAGTATCCTGTCTTCTGACTGTACAAACCTTGGGGAAGATGAGCTAAAGGGCGATAATGGACCAGGATGAGGATATGGTGGTGAATTTGTGGCTATGGCATATCAACAGCATGAGCTAAGATGTCTTCACCATCATATCACTGTGAATCCACCACCAGTCCTCCACAATCCGCTAACATTGGCACAAATCTGTCATACCTTTCCGGTTTACAGTTTTGCTCAAAGTAATTTGTCAATGGCTCCTTTGCATATGGAAATACAGGTTAATGAGCCATTATCATATTCATATGGGTGTGTTTATATGCTAACTAGTTGAAAAACTCGTTTATACGGGCCATAGTGCCACCCAGCAACCAGCTGGATCATGCAGTAAAGACTGCACTCACCGCGGCTGATACGGAGTGGGGCGCTCCGAATTCAGACTGGAGTCCTCTCTGTGCACCTTGGTCCCAGGAAGGTGGTCAGAGAGGACTACGGTCTGAATTCGGAGCGCCCCACTCCGTATCAGCCGTGGTACGGGCAGTCTGTACTGAGCATGACTGCAGCGAGCGCAGCCGTCTCTACTGCGTATGACGGCTTCTGACAAACATCCTTAGCAAATTTATTATATAAGATGTGTCACATCACCACATGCACTAACATTCAATAGCAATCTCTGTTGTCAGGGTTCACAGTCCCAACATTACCAGCCTCAGTTTGACAATGTTGAGATATGAGCCAAGAAAAAAAGAATAAGAGACAGTTCACCACTGTATCCAAGCATAATGAATTGTAATATATAGTAAAAAGAAATAAAAAAGCCAGACATACAAACTAGTCAGTATAACAAAACATAGACGGGAGAAAACATGGAGACTGAATGATATAAAATAAAAAGACCCTGGTAGACAATAAAATATTGTCATAATATGAAGGCAGTAGGTAACAAGGGATATAGAATAAAAAGTGATAGTGAGCTCTATCTGAGGGGTGAATATAATAAGCCGGCAGACCGAGCTTAAAGGGATAGTAATACCTAAACTGTAAAAAAAATATGTTGTAGGGTTTATCCCCCTGAGTAAAACAAGAGTACTCCCACTGCTGAAAGATGTTTCATTCAAAAGTTATTAATTTTCAAAGTTGAATTTTTTAGGTGCAATATCACAGTGGCCTGAAATTGTAGAGTGGCGCTGTTGCTACACGATCCTATGGACAGCTCTGGTCTCAGGACCATAAATCTCCATAGGATGGTGTAGCAACAGCGCCACTCTACAATTTCAGGCCACTGTGATATTGCACCTAAAAAATTCAACTTTGAAAATTAATAACTTTTGAATGAAACATCTTTCAGCAGTGGGAGTACTCTTGTTTTACTCAGGGGGATAAACCCTACAACATATTTTTTTTTACATTTTAGGTATTACTATCCCTTTAAGTAATACAAAGGTATGAGGGTGGATTGCAATATGGACAAATATGAGAATACTGAAGAATGAGGTAGCGTGTGGGATCAAACACCAATTCAAAAGGAGAAATAATGCACTCCCTCTACAAACAAACCCCCTTCCTAAATACGCTTGCCAAATGCATTCTTGATGGACAGCTCGTAGTAATAATCATCCAAAGAGTCTACTCCAGTCCTCTCCATCTCAAGATTGGTCTTCCTATGGTTCCTCTATGTTTATGTGGGCCCTGATCCCTTTGGGATTGCAAGCCTTGTCTGCAGTATATACCCAGCTCGTTCCTTGCATGTGGTGAAATGGTATATGTATGATATAAAATTCATAATGTAAACAAATTCTATAGTTGGTGCGGTATGGGAAATTCCAAATGTCAGCATGTAACACTCAGTGAAAACATGGTAGGGATACTGCTGAATTGTTTTTGTTTGTTTCAGCTCACTCTCTCCATAATAAACTGGGTTTCCAGTAAAATACTGCACCAACTATAGTATTTGTTCATATTATGAATTCTATAGTGGCTATATCCCACTTGAACATTAGAGGAACCAGATAAAGACCGGGGAAAGACCGAACATGAGACAGAGAGGACTGGAAGAGACTCTATTATTATTACTATGAGCTGTCCATCAAGAATCCTTTTGGTAATCTTATTTAGGTAGGGGAGCTCCTTTCGGATTAGTGTTTGACCGCACAGGAGTACCTCACATTTAAGTATTCTCATTTTTGTCCCATATTGTGACCCTCCCCTCATGTTTTTGTTATTCAAGTGTGGTCTGCTAGATTACTATATAATCCTCCATTAGACCTCGCTATCATTTATTATTCTATATCCCTGTTTGCCTAATGCTATGACAATACTTTATTGTCTATCGTGGTCTTTTTATTTCATTCATTCTCCATTTTTTATCTGTTTTTATTTGGTTTTATTGACTAGTTTGTATGTCTGTCTTTTTTCATATATTTTGAACATTTATTACAACGGAGTAGATCTTCTCCACTCCCCCAGTGGGCAAGTTGGGGCAGAGAGGATGCTTTCAGACTTCAGGGCTGTTGAATTGCTGGTGATGTGTAAGGGAGGGCATCTTTTACACATCTCCAGCAGACTGACAACCCTGCATGCTCATGATTTTATTCAACCGCCCTCTTCTCTCGCATATTTAATTTTTAGTGTATGTGGGGATTTGTGTCTCGCCACACATTGCGAGACACACACATTGCCATAGCATTGTCTCTTAGTGCCTCTGCTCTCAGGAGCAGAGCCGAGTGGTGAGTTGGTGCCTCTCACATTGATTTCTTTCCAGTCATATTCTAGCAACTGACAGAAACAGAGCAGGTGCCAGTTATTTTTTATTTATTGCAAAAACTTGTATGTACTTTTTAAAACTTTAAAACATTTTGCAGATGCATCTTGACCACTCTGATACTTAAAAATGTGTCTCACAAGTGATATTATATTGTAAATAAAATGTTTTCAGCAGGATAAAAGTTATAAAAAGTATACTGTAATATGTAGCTCTTTACTATTATTTGCATGTAGTCAGTTATACACTACTGATGTTTCAAAATAGTACAGCAAATTTACATGGAATGACCTACTTTGTGAATAAACTGCAGTTGTGCATGTTCACATTACCACAGAATAATGTATGATACATCAGCCATAAACCTACAGGTAGAAATAATGTATTTCAGTAGCATATTTTTGTAATTACTCATTGATAAATGTGTACATTTCCATTGATATATGCTTAAACAAACAGTAATGTATTACTAAATCTTCTCATTTGGTATCAGACTTAGTAAATAGGTTATTAATGAGCAGTGCAGCCCCAGAATGGATTCTGTCAGTTGTTTAGGAGGGTAACAAAACTGACAACCCCCTCCCATCTTCAGCTGGCATTGGGCTGGAATCCAACCCAAACGTTTGTGGCTCCTAGCCATAAATCTTGAGGGCTGTGCATGCAGCCTCCTCAGATACTTATTGTTGGGTTTGTCAGCCTTCTATTAGACTCTATGATCTGCCAGTTCAGTGTCACGGGACACAAGGGAGCATTGGAGGTCTTTTTTCAGGCCCTCACTCTGTTTTTTCTTTTGTCCATCTTCTTCAGGCAGGGCTATAATCCTGAGTACCCAAAAAGGCATGTGTAATTTTTTATATTGTCTGTGACAAGCAAAGGTGGGTAGAGGTGAGGATAGATTGGTTAGGGGCAGGGATGTTGCCATGGAAAAGGTTTGGGGTTCCCTAGGTGCTTGCCACATGGCACCTGAGATGTAAATCCAGCCTTGCTCTTTTTATATATTCAAGCATCAAAGAGGTGGGCAATGTAGAGATGGCTGCTACCCATTCTTCCAGCAAAAGGGTTAAACACTATTCATGTCATATATATATATAGCAGAGTTTTTATTGATCTTACCTCAATAAACACTGATTTGAATAGAAAGTAATGTTCATGATAACATAACAGTGTTTATTAAATAAAACAGCATTGCTGTCTGGAAATCCATATACATATATTTTCACACTAACCAGACATATTTTAGGGGACAAACAATGGTGGGGTATGTTTTTGTTTGTCCTATTTCCCTTGTCATCACAACAGAAACATAAAATGCTTTAGAACTGGTTGTCTGTCTTATTTTCACTGTTTTCATTGTCTTCAAATGTATTCCATTAACATCATGCTTCCTGCATGCCCCTAATATCAGAATCAATAGACATATCAGAAGTAGTTACCTAGACATAATTTTAAGAAAATGAAAATCCTGCAATACTATAGGCAGCTTTTAATATGATTGAAAGCCAGAACAATATTTTGGAGACCCCTCCGGGACTCAAAGTGGTTTTAAAAAAAATCTCCCCTATAAGCACTTTTACATGGGTGACAGAAATGTAGCTGCCTCCTATATTTCTTTTTGTCCGTGTTCTGAACTAACCTACTGTGTTGCCCTGGTGATCCAATTGCAGGGAGGCATGGGTAATGGTCAGTCCATATGAGTATCAGAAAAATGTGATTGCTGACACCTGCATGGGATGGCCATTAATGGGAGGTTCAGATCAAACATCTTAGCCTTCCGTTTAACTTGTGTGGAAGATCTTCTGGCAGCCCCTTAAAGGGATGTATCACCCCTATACAAGTTAGCCTGAATAGTTACATTATATAGCAAATATGTGTAAAAGTTTATTAATTTATTTTTTTAAAGCTCAAGTTGTTCTAAATTGAAGTAATAAACGCTGCCCTGCACCTACTTCCACATAGACTGTGGTTACCTGCTCTGTAACCGCAGTTTGTCACTCTGCCTCTGCTCCCCTCCCTCTATCCAGCCTCCTTCGAAAACAGATACTTTCTGTCTGTAAGCTGGAGCGCTCTCATTGGCTACATATCAATCTCTGCTAATGACACCACTCCAGCTTACAGGCAGAAAGCCTCCGTCATTGGAGGAGGCTGGATAGAGGGAGGGGAGAGGAGGCAGAGTGACGGACTGTGGTTACAGAGCAGGTAACCGCAGTCTATGTGGAAGTAGGTGCAGGGCAGTGTTTATTACTTCAATTTAGAACAACTTGAGCTTTAAAAAAATAAATTAATAAACTTTTACATATATTCGCTATATGTATAGGTGTTATACATCACTTTTAAGTCACCGAGCAGATCTGCCTTTTTGCAGTCTTACTGCATTCCTGCGTGAACACAGTAAAGATGCAGGTTTCTGGACTATAGTGTGTTCATGCACGCCAATAGTCATGTTCTTTGCATAAACACACCACAGTTCACTTTGCAAGAAGCTTACATTTCAAAATGTACGATCTAATCAATGCACCACCTCTGCTTTAACGTCACTCCTAATATTGTGAATTTCATAAGCTCCAAATATGTTAGCCATATATTATAAGAGAAACAGTGGCACTGAGGATATCATTAGTATTTGAGTTTAGTATGACCTGGAAACGTTCCTTTCATATGACATTCACATTCTGTTTGCCAGAAGGGTCTGGCATACAGAGGCACCTTACTGGCTCTGATTAGACAAGCTCTGTAAACATGAGTCAATAGGTTCTCATGAATAGAAATGAGAGAAATGTTCAATGCATAATCACAAGAGTTGAAAGATGTTAATAATCTTAATAGCAGTACAAAAGCTGCATCATAATCTGCACAGCAACTTGTATAAACTTTTCAGCCCAGGTAAGAGACAGTCAACAGGAAATACAATAATAAAAACTAGTTTCTCATTCTTAGCATTTGATGTCAAAATCTCTTATTAACTGCTAAAAGGTACATAATTTAATCTGAGACAAAATATTTGTTTAGTTGTTTTTTTCCCATGATGATAGACAAAAAGAAACATCACCTACCATGCAACTCGACATCATATTGTATTTAGTTTCCATGATGAAAAAGTCACCATGAGAATCTCGCCCTGCATCAAAGCACGAGATTCTCATGTTGCGTCTTTAAATGGTGCCTGGTTGTCTGCATTCAGTGTACATGATCCCTGGTCATAAGTAAGTAGAATATTTTTCTGTATACTTAATATAGATTCTAACTGTTAGAGTACCTCCACTTGTAATGAAATGTACACTGAATGCAGACAATCAGGCGCTACTTAAGGACACAACATGAGAATCTTGGGCTTTGATGCAGGGCAAGATTATCATGGCGACATGCTTCTTGCAGTGTGTAGCCTCACACTGTTTTAAATGCAACGTTTTGAAAGGATACTCTGTGTAGGCTTGGCACCACATTGATTTCAATAGGATACACTCCCAGGAACACTCTGTCCTTTCAGCCTCTCATTGTGAAACCCCCTGTCCCCCCTCCCCCCACTGTCATTTGTTCAGACATTAAACTGTCCTACTCAGTCCTGGATACATTCATTTTCCACTAGGGTAGCCTTCAAGGGGGTACTGTTGTCCCAGGCTTAGATTAGACGGAGGCCTAGACTGGGCAAGTGATGAGGGTAGTCTTTAACCGTAGAGCTATAATACTCTGGCAGATCCCTCCCATCTTTGCTACATGTGAGTATTTTAGTCCACATCCTGCATTCTTACTGTCACTGAGAAGCACACTCAGACTTTCAGTGGCAGACATAGGAGAAAGTCTTACAAATAGCTGCAGTGCAAGATACTTTTGGGTCCTCACAGTGGAAAGTGCTAACAGAGAGAACATTCTCTGCTAGAGCTTATGAGACTTGTTTTAAAGTAACTTATGCAATGATAGAGGAATGAACAGTGGAGTGCATCCAATTCCTCCCATAGGTAGACACATCTCTATGAGTACCGAAGATGGGGGTTCTGTGTTTGCCATAGTGGAGGTAGTTAGGTGGCAGGTAGGTTGTTCCAAACATCTTGGAGAACTAACCACAATTCCTCTGTGAATTTAGTCAGCCTCAGTTGCTTTTCTATTTTCATGTACTCCCAGACAGACTAGATGATGTGGAGATCAAGGCTCTGTGGGGGCCACCATCCAGGACTACCTTGTTGTTCTTTACGCTGAAGATAGTACTTAATGACTTTGGCTGTATGTTTGGGGTCGTTGTCATGCTGCAGAATAAATCTGGGGCCAATCAGATGCCTCCCTAAAGGTACTTAATGATGGATAATTATCTGCCATACTTCTCAGCATCAAGGAGACCATTAACTCTGACCAAATCCCCAACTCCATTTACATAAATTCTTCCCCCAAACTTGCATGCTTCACTGATGCCTGCAGACACTCATTCTTGTACCGCTCTGCAGCCCTCTGGCAGCAAAATGCCTTCTGCTACAGCCGAATATTTAAAATTTTGACTCACCAATCTAGAGCAACTGTTGCATTTTTCTGCACCCCAGTTCCTGTGTTTTAGTGCATAGTTGAGTCACTTGGCCTTGTTTCCACGACGGAGGTATGGCTTTTTGGCCATCTTCCATGAAAACCACTTCTGACCAGACTTCTTGGACAGTAGTTGGGTGTACCAGGGTCCCACTGCAATTCTGATCTGATAGCACTGCGGAACATCTTCTGATTCAGAAGGAAAGTAATCACGATGTGTCTTTCATCTACGTCACTAAGTTTCCTCAGAGTTGCTTGATTCTTTGTGCGTCTTCAAAAGAGCATTGACAGCACATCTGGAAACTACTCTCTGCTTTGAAATTTCTGCCTGAAAGAAACCTTGCTGATGTAGTATAACTACCTTGTGCCTTGTTGCTGTGCTCAGTCTTCTGCAACCACACATTGTTAGTTGAGTTTGGCTGTTCTTCACCTAGTTTTATGCCTTATGCACAGCTGTTTCTATTAAGGATTGTGTTTCCACCCACATATTAAATTGATGATCATTAGCACCTGTTTGGTATAATTGTTTAATAATACACCTGACTATATGCCTACAAAACCCCTGAGTTTGTGCAGGTGTACTATAGAAATTGATGCTGTTTTGAAGGCAAAGGGTGGTCACACCCAATATTCATTTGATTTTTCTTCTGTTCACTAACTATGCATTTTGTTAATTGATAAAAATAAACAATTAACTTCTCTATTTTTGAAATCATTCTTACTTTACAGCATTTTTTTCACACCTGCCTAAGAGTTTTGCACAGTACTGTATATATTCTTTATCATTCCATGATAAGGTAGCCACGAATCATGGATGTTTATTAAAAACCACACATCGGAGGGTTACATGATACCTGTTCATTCCTGCAGAATTAAACTTTGATGAATGTGCCTGATTTAAAGGCATAATGAACCTGAAAAACAATAGAAAGCATGCTCCACTACCATATAATAAGTGTTATGGCAATGTTTGTGACAAATTGATTTTCCCTGCCAATTAAAAACACCCTTTTTCTTTGAGCTACACACATCCACCGGATAGCAGTGAAACATCAATCAGACATATCAGGTAACCCTTGAAAGGCTTGTCTTGAGCCTTTGTGAACCAGATTTGCACGCAAGATATATCTCCAATGCATTGCTTCACAATGCCTTGCTAGACATCTCTAGCATCTTACAGACTAGACTAAAAGTAACTGGCGTATACTAACAGTACCATATAGACAAATATAAAGAAAATCTGAAAATTTCCATTGATTTAAATGGTGCTTTTAACCCCATTAATACTAGTTATGTAACCAATTCACTATCAAGCAATACATTGCAGACCTTTAAAGAAAGACAAGGAAGAAATCAAATTCCTTCTACAGTCACGCAGATGGCTCAACTCTGATTGGGTCTAGCAACAGGATACATCTGTGCATGCTATTGGTCCAAAATGTGAGTAATGATATATATATATATATATATATATATATTAGTAATAAATATCACTCACTGGTCTTTATAAAGGGATAGTAATGTCCCATAAAAAGTGCTTAGAGTTTTCTAGAGGTTAAAAAAAATAAACGATATGACACAAATCCTATTCTCAAACCACTATGGTTTGAGAGATATCCTCCGCTAAAGTTCCCCTTCTCCTGATGTGAGATGTAAAGCTGATAGAAGGAGATCCGTGATGGCCGACACGAGGAGGCTCTTCAACAGAGCCCGCAATAGCGCAATTTAAAAAGAATAAGTCTTTGGAACGGTCTAAAAATTTTGCTTGCAAACCAGGCACACTTTGAAGACCATTCCAAAGAAGTATTTCTTTTTAAATTTCGCTACTGCATCTGTGCTGAAGAGCTGCTTTTCTGTCCCCGGACCAGGAACTCCTGCTGTCAGCTTACAGGTGACATGAGGAGAAGGGGAACTTTAGCGGAGGATATCTCTCAAACCATAGTGGTTTTAGAGATAGAATTTGTGTCATATAGTTTATTTTTTTAACTTCTACAAAATTCTAAACATTTTTTATGGGACATTACTCTCCCTTTAAGGTCTAAAAAGTGATGTGTAATTTATTAGGTCAATGTGTCGGTACTAACAGGCACCTTTATCAAGATTGGGGAGCACCGAAACATTGACCTTAATAAATTACACATCACTTTTTAGACCTTCTTTTGGGCATTTAGTATCGAGTGGAATCCATTCCAGAATTCATTTGGTCCCTCTACCATCAGGTTTTCTTGCTCTATGGCCTTCCCTTTTCCATTTCAGGTACATTACTCTTTCAGTGATGTCATAAACCTCTGATGACAAATCCATGCACACATTTTTTCATTCTCTTATTGTTATGTTTAGTATTCAATGCTCCATACTTCTCTGCGTAGCCTTAATTTTTTGTATGGCATTCAGTGTCCATGTTTAAGAGCCATATGTAAGAACTGGAAGGACACATTGGTCAAAAACCTTTTGTTTTGTCTTAAAGATGATACTACTAAGGTTTCCAAATGCTTGCCATCCCAATTTTATTAGATGCTCAGTTTCCATCACGGTGGTTTCAACCGTTGACATTTCCTGTCCAAGGTAAACTTACCTGTCAACTCCTTATAGTTCTTGTCCATCTTCTGTGATTTTCCTTGGTATGGTAAATTTGTTAAACATGACTTGGGTTTTGTTGATAATCATCTTCAGACCAATATTTTTGCTTTTCTCTTGTAGGTCTTCAATGTGTGTTTGCAGTTCACAAGGACTTACTGTTGCTAAAGTAAATCATGTAGGTGGATTGCCGAAAATTTCTTCTATATAAGCAGAAAATAGTTTTGAAGAGATTGTGTCTCCTTGTTGGATGCCTTTTTCTGTGTTGATCTGGACTTTATCATTGTTGACCTATATTGATGCAGCTGCATTTTCATATTTTGATTGATGGATATTGATGTAAGCTCTATCTATTTCTTCTTTGATCAGGACATTGATTTTTGCTCGCTTTTTCAAAAGCCTTTTCGTAGTCAATGACAGCAATGCATAATGGAATGTTGTATTCATTATGCCACTCTATAACGTTTTATACTATATAGATATGGTCCATTGTGCTGAAACCGGTCCTGAAGTTTGCTTGTTCTTTAGGTTGCGCTGCAATAAGTATTGAGTCCATTCTTCTTGATAGTGTCTTTATGAAATCCTGCTGACAACTTGCAATAGGCTTATTGATCGGTAGATTTAGATCCGCCTTTTGACCTTTTAATTTGCAGATACCTACTGGTATCTGACCTCCGCCTCCTCCATTCTGAACAGCGTGACCCTTGTCCGGTGTATACTGGATCTTGGCAGCCATCTGTCCTCCCTGTGCTGCTCCACAGGTCTCTCTGGCTCGTGTAGCTGGGGATATCTGGTTTAGGCAGCTCATATGCTGTCATCTGGCCCGGTCCTCCACCTGAAAATGGCATTCTGGGTGGTTCACCAGACGGAGCATCCTACCTTGCAACAGCCGGCAGATGTCCAGGTGCATTTGGTGGATCCTACCCCTCGCATCCCCCCTCCTCTGATGCTTTTGCAGTGGAAACATGATGTTTGTAATCACTGTCTGAGTGGACTCAGTGTGAACACACCACTTTCACAGGATGGTGCAATGTCTCTTTAAGACAGAGGTGAGGTGTTGGCCAGGAGAGGTCATCAGGTAACAAAGGACCAACTGGAATGAGGGTCTTGTCCCAGTGAGAGCATGCTGATGTGGATGTGTTTATTTAGGTGTGTTTGGTATAAATGCTCTTTACCTGTCAGCTCTGTGTCTGACATTGTCCGGTGTGGTTGATAATGCCGGCGCACCTTGGTTCTCCATTGACTACTGATCATGCACGCACAGGCTTATGATGCTTTGCGACTGACAGCTGTACATATTATATTGGCTGAATATGACATATTGGTAGGTGTTAACCCTGGCATTCTGGGTGACTATGCAACAGATGGGTTGAATTTGATTTGCACATCCCTTGTTACTCAGGGGGTTGGTGGGTTCATGTTGGTTGTCCAGGACTTGAGTGGACAGAATGTCATAACTGTTGTGTGAGATGTTTCTACCCTGCTTTCTGTTGTTTGATGCAGGGTTTAAACCTTCGTTCTGTGTTGTATGCCTGTAATTTGTAGATGCTACATTACCGTCAGCAAGTGTATCTCATTACCATGTGTTAGGACTCACCTCACATAATTGAACTGAAAATGGCTTGAGTTGTTCCATTGATCTGAATGGGTGAAATCTTAACGGCTGTTTTAATTTTTTTAGCTCATGTAAGCAGTTCACAACACTTTAATAGAATACTAAACTGTGCTTGCAAAACTATTATCGCCTGTTTTTTTATGTAACATAGGTAATTGAATTGAGCCCCTACAATGTCTAAGGACCTGACGCAACAAGGAAAGAGTGAGAGATGGATTAGAAGTTGCTGAATGAGAATAGAAGGCATGCTTAAATTGGGAACCGAAGGTTGAGTAGCAAGGAAAGTGGAAATCCCCATAAAGTCTATCCAGAGTTTTAAGTGTACCTACATATCAACAATCTCTAACATATTCAATGCCGGTTTTAATCCAAAAATCTTCTTGACTTAAAGACAGAATGTTTTTGAGGTATTGGTAGAATCAAAAAGACATGCTCAGGAACACATGAGAAGGGGTTTAAACTAAAATGGTACACACAAAACCACACATACGATGTCTGACATGCCAGCCTTCTTCCACACTTCCAGAGGAGTGCCAGTGGAATGTCAGTGTCCAACAGAAAAACACGTACACTATCTGTTACTCTAGCCTTGTGCCACTGCCCACTGGTAATCATTGAATCACTCTATAATACTGTAATCCTTTCAAAGTGTCCACTGGTAGACAAAGAATGATTTATACACTACCTATCTAAACAGTCTTGTTCCACTGTCAACTGGTAGACACATACCCATACATGTACTGTCTTACACCCCAGCCTATTGTCCACTAGTATTCACAGAACCACAACTAAACTTTCTGACACCCAAGCCTTGTTCCACTGTCCATTGGTAGTCACAGAACCAATAGACTGCCAGGAGGACCTTGCTTGCTGCAAATTTGCGGTATTCCTGAGGCAATGCAGTAAAGCTGCAGAATGTTAGACTTTGGTGTGATTACGCTAGGCGATAGTTGCCCATGTTATAGGCACCATTGCACTGCATAGAACTTTTGACCACAGGCAACAGAGCCAACACAACACTGCTTCATTGGTGTCACGTGCTTGAAAGGGGCTTTATTGATAAAACAGTACCACCCATTACATTAGAACTGTAATAACTTTTGAGTAAAACTTCTTCCATCAGTGGAATTACATACATTATACTCAGCAACAAAAGCACTGCAATTTATATTTTGTTATAATAAAGATTAATGCTCATTTAATTTGTGGAAGTTTAGACTGTCAAACAGTGCAATTTAGCTTTCTGCAATGTTACTCTTTAAATATGGATTATGTATTTGTGAAGAAAATATGAATCACTGCCAGTGACTGTGTAGGTTTATTTATATGGTAACCTTTTCTTTGTACTCGTTAAGTGGGCACATAATGACTCACTCAACTTTACCTTTTATATGTGAATATAATAGATGTCAATGCTGTGAGTTCCATATATATTTTGTTTTTAAACTGGAGTTATTCTGGAGTAAACCAACTACACCATCGGGGACAAATAAAAATTCCTTTTATATTAAAGGGGAACTATCACCCTTATACAAGTTTGCCTCAGCGTGATCTTCATATAGGGATAACCTTTAATTGTTGGGGGTTTTTTGTTATACAATTCATGCTATTGCGAAATTTACATTTTAAAAAATAAGCCGGGGCCTTACTTCCGGACAGACTGTGGTTACAGCTCTGCATCGCAGCCTGTCAATCTTCTTCTGTTCCTCCCCAAGTATTGTCACACTCCAACCAGCTTACATGGAGAAATCCTCCATCATGAGAGGAGGACGGAATGTGACAATACTTTGGGAGATAACAGAACAAGACTGATAGACTGCAGTGCAGAGCTGTAACTGCAGTCTCTCCTGAAGTAAGGCCACAGCTCATTTTTAAAAATGAGCTATATGAAGATCACACTGAGGCAAACTTGTATAGGGGTAATATTTTCCCTTTAAATTGGGCTTTTAACCCTTTGAATGCTAGAGAGGTCTCCAATGAGTTGAGAAGCATTGGATACCTCTCTGGCATTCAAGGGGTTAAAACGCTCTATTATTGTCCCCTATACTCCAGATTTCTTCTATAAATATTGACAATAGCATCCTAATAATAACTTCCCACTAATTTACTATGGCCAGATAATCTGAATGGACACTGCGACATTTTACCCTGTGCCTTTATCAGAGCTAACATTTGAATCAGTCCTGAATGTCATGTCAATGGAGGTGAATATGACTCTTGTTTGTAGGACTGCTGGACCTTAAACTCTGCCCACTGGAACTTTTCCATTTTTTATTTATTTATTATTATTATTATTTTTTTTTTTTTTATAACCAAACTGAAGTAGGCAGAATGCATGATCCCCCAGAAGATTACCAGTGGATGGAGTGTGAGGTCAGTAATTTTGCAGGCAAGTGTTGTGTTCACACCCATGGGCTTCACAGTCAGAAATTATGATGTAGTCTCTTCAACCAAGTATCAATGGCGATCTACATTATAATGAATGCACAAAGGATACATTTTTTGGTGGGATATTATACATTAGATTTATTGTAATTTGTTTGGAGAAGAGAGCCAGGGAGACTAATCTCTTCTTTCCACCTTTCCCCTTTTTGCCTACAGTAAGTGTAAAGGGGAGGGTGAGGTAAGTATCATAGGAATCCAGAGGACATTATTACACCAGCTTAATAACTAATGGTGGTTCAGTCTTTTATGTGGTACAGTTTCTTACTACTTGAGTGCCAGATGAGTGGCAATACATAGCTCTGAAATGTACTGCACACCCTTCTAGCACTCAAGGTTTTCAATCTCCCCTATGTCACCATACCGGTGATGTTATTGCTTGGTAGGTGTCTCCTTCCCGGATCCTGCCCATGGGAAAGGTATCCCAGGGTCTTGCAACACTTTTCTGGGGGGGGGGTCACTTAAAACAGAGGAATAGTAGTGCATCTTTAAGGATAACAACCTTTGGCAGACTAGAGAAGCAACAACCCATCACAAGTAGGTGAGGTACTCATATTTAGTAGAGTCCTGCCTCTACAGGAATCTCCCAGGCAGATGAATGGCCCCAGGCTAGCTTTACACCATTGACAGGATTGCAAAACTTAGAACTTCTTTCCCCCTTCTCTCAGCAAAAAGAAGTCCACAAACTGTATTATGTTATATAAAGCTCCTATATTGAGCAAATGAAAGAATGAATAGCACCCTACATATTTCTGAACAATCAGATATTTTGCCAGGAGCATAAAATTACTTTCCCACTTTCCTGACTATTGTGTAAAGCGAGGTCAACCCTTCTGAGCTCAAAATAGATGAAGGGGGATGGACCCTCCAAGTCTTAATGCAAATGTTTTGGGTTTTTTTTTTTAATTTAACAGGGAGTATGTGTAAGTATTTCCTATATATATATAAACTGCTTATGAGAGTGGTTGAGTTTGTATGAAATTGTGCGTGTGTATATGTGAGTGTTTGAGAATATATGTATGTATGTTTGTGTGTGTGAGTGAGTGAGTGTATGATTGTGTGTTTGTATATGTGTGAATGTGTTTGTATGTTTATGATGGTATGGTGTGTGTATATTTTCTGAATGAGTGCGTGCTTGAAAGTGTATGTGTGCATGTGTGTTTGTGAGCTATCACAAGTATTTGCAAGATGACCTCTCTGGCCACTAACACAAGCTCTAAGGGCCATATGTTCAAAATGAATTATGGGGTAAACAAATTGCACCATTGGGGCGATACAAACATTTAGCAATGAATTGGAGACCTCTATATCAAACAGGGATTTAAAGCCCCCATTTAAATAAATGTGAATTGAAGGGATTTTATTTGACCCCTAGGGTGCAATAAGTTTAACCAGACTTACTATTTTTTTCATTAATCATAAGATTCTACAGTATATGTAGCCCATGTATGTTAGTATGCATATTTTATTTATATAGAGCCAACAGGTGTGCGTATACTGATACAGTAAGTGCAGTAGTTACAGAGACAGTTGAAGGGAACTATCTGTCCCCCTTGATGTTAAGACATCCTGGGGCTAATCCACTGCCTGTGAGATTCCCATAGAGGTAGGACATAGCCTTTACTTAATTTGAATACCAGACCTACCCCTAATGGATGGCTGATTGTCTCTTGTGCCTAAATGTGTTACCCTAAGAGGTGCACTGCACGTCCTCTCTTTTTTGTTACTGAATACAGCTTCTGATGATATGGGCAGTATTCTCTAGAAACACTTGAAGCTGCTATATAACATTTGAACATTTGTTTATTGTTTTTATGTTAAAACTTGTAGTTTATAAAATACTTGTTATTAGTGTGTTTTCCCCACATAAATACAACCAGTGACAGGGAACTTGACCAACTCACAGTATTTTGGTTCAGAGAGTATCCGTGTAGTATTTTGGTTCAGAGCATACCTGTGTTAGACCGGCTTGTAGTCCTTCACTTGTCTGTACGCCGACCAAAAAAGGTGATGCATTTCTTAATAAATTTAATATTTTTGTGGGTTTCAATATTACCTTATGCGGGGAGACCCTTGTTGTTACCTCTGTGCTTTTGAAGTGATCCTAATTTTATGAGCCTATATGATTTTTATAAGCCTGAGGAGCATATCTTGGACTGTTCCATAACCATGTGCAGTTGTTGTAGTGTAAATGCAAAGTGTAATATGAGGTCAGGTACCTTAGTCTCTGGGCTTCCCTTAAGGATTTGAGGAACCTCTTTTTTGTCACTTCCCGGACCAAATCTCCATCAGGAGGTTTGTGACCGCAAAAAGGCCTGTAGGAGATTTGTCACCTTCCCCGCCACAAGCCCTGTAGGAATTTCATCAGCTCCATGGCCAAATGCCATTAGGAGGTTTGTCGTAGACCTGGCCAAAAAGTCTCAGAAGGTTTGTCATCTACCTGGCCAAAATACCTACAAGAGCTACAAATCTTTCCCCTGGAGTTTTCTGTCTCTAGCTCCTAACCTTGTGCTTCTTCTTGGAGAGCCCAAAATCCTTAGAGGGGAAAATGACAGCCAAAAGGCTCTCCCATCATGGTAAGTATTTGACCTACCCACAGACAGCTGCATTGAGCCTCTCATCAATGTCAGTTGACTGACTCCTGCTAGTGAATATGGTAAAATGCATTAGAACATTCCACGATGCATATGTTTCTGTATTAAGTATTTAGAAACTGTTTTACCAGGAGGAATACACTGAGATTTCTCTCATTTCCAAGTATGTCCCGGAGAGCTTTTACAGTAAAATGTTACATATGTACACAAATATAGAAACAATATTGTTTACGACAACATATTACATAGTAGGAATATTTTCCTTGAAATAGGTAATGCATGCTAGGTGCAGTGTTATTTTTGTGTAAATATGTGCTACCCAATTTTTAAAAAAAAAAAAAAAATATATATATATATATATGTTTCAAGTCTGATTATTTAGAAATCAGTTCCTGAAGATAGCTTAAGGTTAAGAATCCATCTTTTCACATACACATTTTTACTGCTGCCACCAAATGTGACTCCAGCTCAAGATAAGCAGATGTGTAATACATTCCTCTTACCAGCAAAACCAAACGAAAATAATTGAATGCAGAATGTCCAACTGTATCAGTTTTGGACAGTGTCACTGCATTTCCAGGAAATACCTGTCAGTTTCACAAATAAATGGAGAGCATTATCTTTAAGAGTGATGTTAGGTCAGACCCTCTTAGATTAAGCAATGGTAATGTCATTATTTAACACTTCCCTAATATTCTCACTGGGAAGTCCACAAGAACTCCAAATACCAAATGTCAAGATAAAACCTGTGACAGCTCATTTTTAATAAGAAAATGTACAAAAAAAAGAAAAAAAATTAAACAACAATGCAGTAGATTTTACAGCAAGTAAAGAGACATTTGTGGGAATTCAATGGTTTTTATTATAGTGGATCTGGAATATATGAGTCTTTCATCACAGCAATTCATGTTTACATATCTGGTATGTAGTTTTCAAGAGTTCAGAAAAATAACGATGAAATGCAGGATCCAAAGTGCTTGAAATTGTTTTATAGCCTTGACAAAAATGGTTTCAATTAACCCCCTGGATGCTGAATTGTGAAGAAATGCCTTGTAGAAATCTCTAGCAATCAAAGGGTTAAACATAAGTTGGCAACCTGTGACTCTCCAACTTTTGGTCTTTCGATCTTAGTTGGTCAGTGGAACCACAGCTCTTTAGTTTGTGAATTGACCATAACTGTTTTTATTTTTTTCCTGGGACACTTTCATAATATAATCTAATCTTCTGTCCTGAGCAGAAATATATTTCATGTTTTCATTAACCCTTTGAGTGCCAGAGGGGACTAATCTTTTGAATAGCTGAATGCACCTTTAATGTGCATTAGCCAGACCTTCACAAAATGGTAAAAGTTAACCCTTTTAGTGCCAGAAAGGTACACTTTTGGCACTCAAAGGGTTAAGGCATCATTGTGTCAGTGGTTAAAGTGGAACTCTCACTTTTTAACATCTAGGTGACTTATATATTTTGTTATCTATTTTTTTTTTTAAAAAGATTAGTTTTTGAGTTCATTAGTTTTATGTATGTGATCTGTGGGGAGATTTATACCAAATGACCAATTCTAGACAGTGTGTTATCCCGAAATTAACTTCCTAAAACTTTTTTCCCTTCCACATCCTCCTCTCCCAGACTGCTTTTTAGTGAGTGGAAAGAGGAGATCCACAAGACCCCCTTCATCAATGTAGAAAAATATAAGTTTATTTCACAATTCAATGGGTATTTCAAGGCCCACTCCATCTCAGGAGAATGCAACAGCAAGAGGGGTCACACCTGACCTAGTATAGGAATCAAAGCATATGTGTTCTATACGAGTCTCTTACTCTCTCCCAGGGGAACTATCATCTTCCACATGACATAACTGAATATATAAATAATATAAAGGGTAACATAAGTCTTCATGGTTGGGTTATCCCAACAACGAAGCATAAACGGAGACCACTGTGGAGAAAAACAAACATAACACTCTGCATTAAACAAATTCTTCTCTGAGTTCCAAATGGATTGCTGCAAAAGAAACAACACATTATCATAGCATAAACAAATATCAAGTGTGTTCTAACAGGAGGCCATAGAAGTCTGAGGAATGCACACAATCTGTAGGCTGAAATCTGACTGGAGCCCAGCCACACGGGTAAAGCCGAAAGGAAGCAGTAGACATAATACATGGCATTTCACTGATAATACTATAGGTCAGGTTTCCACACCAACTTCTATGATTCTAAAACGCCAACAAATTTTTAATTCTTGCTCATTAGCCACTTCATAGAAGTAGACTAAATAACGCTTATGGCACTGTCTCTCCAAGTCCTATTGAGGCGGATGTTCTTGGAAGAACTGAAGGAATTCTGTGTTAAACCAACTGCACTGTAGGGGACACATTTAAATGTTCTTTAATGTAAAGGGGTCTTTGACATGTTATGGACCAGAGGGAACTGCAGCTAATTGATTTGCAATGTGTTGCGTACCTCTCTGGTCCTTGAAGGGTTAACCCCATGCATTGGCAACATCCCTAGCATTCAAGCGGTTAAAATACCTATTTAAAGTCCTATTTAGATCAATAGTCATTTTAAGAAAGTGCGCATGTCCCTTTTGGTGTACTTGGTTTGATATAGAATTGCTCCACTATCTTAATACAAATAGTTAACCCATAGCACTTACACCTTTTGTGTCCTACCTACCTTCTCCTAGACTGTAAGTTCCCTGGGGTGGGGTTGTCTGATCTTTTTTGTTTTTTGTGTTCCATTTGTACTGTTTTATGGCTATGTAAGTCTATTCCCTATTGTACAACATCCATTTATATCTCCAAAAGCTCCACATCTTTAATACAAGAATGTTCCAAGTAAAAAAAAAAAAATATTTGGGCTCCATTTATTAGTACAAAATGATACCACCAAAATAAAATCATATATATCATATGATACCCCAAAGCGTGTCGTTACTACTTAACTTCAACAGTGTCACAGATCTCTAGAGCAAATAATCACATGAAACAGTACAAGTGAATTTAAACCAGTTTATTGAGAAAAAAAAACAATAATAATAATAATAGCGAACACTTCCTCAGTCAAAGGGGAGACAGACGTGAGGACAGTGTCTAGTCCACTACCCAGGAGCTGACACTGAACCACCGGAGGTATGTATATTACTGAGTCTCAGAGCAAACTTGCTCTAACCACGGATAGGACTCAGACTGCAAGATTAGCACATGAGCATACCCGGATAGTCCTACAGAAGGGAATGTCAGACAGAGGACTTGGGTAGGCCACAGAGCGTAGGATAACCAGCAGATACCAGGTCAGTATACTGATAGCACTACTCGAGGCAGCAGAGTAAGTGCTTGGATAGAAGCAGCCAAATAGGAGCACACAGAGCTGAGACAAAGGAGTGAGACTAAGCTGCAATCTACCAACCTGAAGGCAACTGGGAAGCACAGAGCGTGGGTAGTACCGCATGTGCTTAAGCAAGGCAGCAGGTATGTACCACAAGGAGCGAGAGGAACGGAGAGAGACTACGCTGCACTTACAGCCCCGAAGGTAAACGGAACGCACTGAGCGAAGGCAACCTGCAAAGCTACCATCTTGGTAGCTGAGCAGCAGGGTAATGGAGCGCGCCCTTAGATCGGCCCAGTGGTAGTCAGACAGAAGAGAAGGACAATACGGAGCATTAGTTAGATAGGCCACGGTAGGAGCCAGATCGGTTAGTTAGCCACAGCTAGGGTCAGCACGGAGAGGGTAGTCAGACAAGCCAGAGTCATACACGGATCAGGAAGTCAGCAACAGCCAAGGTCACAACCGGAACGAGTAGTCAGACAAGCCAAGAATCAAACACCAGGAGACAACGTAAGCCAAGGAAGGGTCAGAAGAACAAACTGAATGCGCACAGGAACACCACAAAAGGACGACTAAGCCCAGTTCGCGCCCAGCATATAAGGCCATCGCCCGAAAGGCGGTGCTTGATCAGCCAACTAACAGGAAGCTACAAAATAGTGAGCGCAACATCAGAGATGCGCGCCCGCAGATGGATCAGGAAAGCAGCATGTAGCACACTCAGGTCACTGGACTGACACAACATGCAAGTAATCATGGCACCAACATACAGAAGCATATCTTAATTATATACCTTACTGTCTTTTTGTACTAAAATCCTCCAGCCACAACCAAATCTATTTTAGTTGTGGTTGGAGGATTTTGGTAGAAAAAAGCACTAAGGAATATAATCAAGATATGTCCCTGATGAAGTTGCATAGTAACAAAACACGTTGGGGTATTATATATCTGTTTCATATGATTTTATCTTGATGATATAATTTTTAATGTATAAATGGAAGCTGGATTTATATGAGCCCAGAAATTGGTATTTTTTTTACTTGGAATATCCTTATATTAAAGACGTGGAATGTTTGGAGATATAAACGGGAGAGAATCCATGGGTGTATATACTAGAGGCATGTTTAACCTCAGAGTCCAATGAATACCCATCTTGCAAGGAGTGTGGAAGAAAGGGGAAACCCTGTAAGAGAGAGAGCTCTTAGACGCTCACTTTGTCTCACTTTGTTTTTTTTTGGGGGGTGGTTATTACTACAGATGTCGTGATGAAAGAGATCACATAACCAAGTGACCAAAGACACTAGCAGCAATGCTAATTAGAGTGAAATGTTCTCTGTTGAAACATATTCTGAGGGTTTGTCAGATGAAATTGGACTGTTTTGGACTCTACTTCTATGTTTAGTATGTTTTACTATTATAGATGAATATTTTTTTGTCAAAGAAAGTGTATTTTTTTTAAATATTCACTACCTTAGGCTTGTTCCACTGTCCCACCGATAGTCATAGAATCACAAATGCACTGCCTGACATCCCAGCCATGATCCAGTTTTAACTCAAAGTCACAGGCCGACATAACACTGTCTGATACCCTGACCTAGTTCTACTGTCCACGGGCAATCATAGAATCATACATAAACTGTCTTGTCTAACACCACAGCCTTGTTCCACTCTCCAGTGGTCTTCACAGAACCACATATACACTGAAGCCCCAGCTTTGTTCCACTGTCCCACTAGTAGCCACAGAATCAAACATACACTGTTTGACAGCCCAGCATTGTTCTACTGTTTCACGAGTAGTCAGAGAACCAAACTGTGATACCTCACCTGGTATGAGAAACCTTTGGGAATTGCGAGTGCATGTTCCCTTTTGTTGTGTATGCCCTGCTTAGTCTCCCTGCCCTACTACCTCTTCACTGATTGCAGTGTTTGGCTCTTCTGCAAGGATGGGCAGTGTGAGGTCTTCCAGATACTGCATTACAAAATTAAATGAGACCAGCTGAGCATCCCATCACACAATACCAACAGAGCATCACATTACATGGACCAGAAGATGATCTGCTAGTACCTTCTAATCCTTAATATTTCCTTTTTGTGTAAGCTCACTGTTAACCCTTTTACCCCTTTCGATATGTTCTGTGCCTTGAGACTTGGTAATTAATTCCTATTTTGAACTAAATTCTTGTGGTTGCAAGAACTCACTGCAGCAAGACAGAGGTGGACAGGTATTTCATCACTGCTGAGTATTAAGACTCTTCAGAAGGCAGGTAAGAAAAAAGTTTTAACAGTTGACTTGCAACACGGGCGTGAGAGACCAAACAATTCTGGGGTTATAGAATGTTAACAAAAATAAAATCTCTTTCACCAGGAGGTTTTCCCAATGCACACATGCATGCATACCTCGACACACATACACATGTGCAACCACATACATAGATGTGCACACACCTATCTACATACATAGATTCACTGTTCTCTCTTCAGCTTTTGAAAATGTCACATTTAGTGACGAAACGCATTAGTTGTTTTCTTATATTGTGCATATTAATTTAAATTTTATATATCTTTTTTATATTATTTTTTATATATTTTTTCATATTGTCATTTGTTTGATTATATGCGCATACTGTTTTTATATTGTATGTGTCTCTTTGACTGTGAGTCGTTAATTCACTTGTATATTTTATTTCATTTTTTTGTCTTTTTTTGAAGAAAATTAAATCAAGATTTGATTACATTTACTCATGTATATATTTTTTCACTGGCTTGCTCTTTGAAATAGAAGTTCCTAACATTTAGAAATAGGGGTTGATTTCCGAAAAAAAGAAAAAATGGTTTGGCTTATTGTAGCATTGGATCTTACATTATCCTCTGTGCAAGTGGCTAATTCCACATATATATAATCTATTACTCCTTCTCAAAAGTCTTGGACGGAACAACCCCTACGTTTGATCCTGATTAAAGAAGATCACTATACTGGGGTATAAGCCAGTGTAGGGGCAGATACCAGGAGGCAGGTTGTTTGCCTCTGAAAAATGTGAATAATATTCTGATGATATCTTCCATGGTGGTTTAGTGAAGGACCAGTCTTTTGTGATTAATATACTACCCTTAGAGAGACTCTTTTGCGCCATTCCTTTTTTCTTTTTTTAGTTCATATTTTCAGACACACACACACACACATACATAAAGACAGGTGTGCACAGATGTATACATATAAACGTGTGCACACATACATGCACACAGGCTTACATACACAGACGTTCACATGTATACATACACAGGTGTAGGCACACACACACAGTGGGGTTACTGTTGGAGGTACAGAGGATTCATCTGTGACAGAACCCAATATCAAAGAGATCCCTCAGTCCCAAGGCTCAATAGGTTCTAGTTATGAGCTTGGAAGATTATTTTCGTGTTTTGGGTCCTGAAAAATGTTTACGTATAGATATGTTTACATTTGTTTGACCATAGCTATTGTCACAAAGATATGTGTATATAGCATCCTTTTAACTTTTGGTATGAGCTGACACTACACAAAATGTAGTTTCTTACATTTCCCTGTTTGCGCTAACCTAGAGAGGTTCTAATTGGTCCATCAGGAACCTTCAACATGTGACAACTTGGAAATGTCACTGATTGGGCTCCTGATGTACACTGAGTACAACCAGTATAAAGGTCCTGGGCAAAGCCCCATGGTTACTTGTGTACATAATGTAAAAGTCAGAGAGGCTGAACTAAGGACATACCTGAAATTTACAGTAGTGTGCTCAGTGTGACCTTTTCCCACCCTGGATGCAACAGCTTCTACAAGTCCTATATACAAAGAAGGACATCAGTCTAATCCTGCTTAAACAGTTTGGTCCAGCCACAAAGTGCCAGCCCATTCTTCTCTGAACAAGAGAAGCAGAAAAGCCCAGATGTACATTTTGACCTTTTAAGACCTTGCATTTTTGCTCACAGGTACCATAAGCAAAGAAGAAATATACTGCTGCTTATCATACTACTCATGCCAAAAAAGTAGTTCATTAATGCTGTGCTAACTTATCCTCTGAATGAGAGAAGTAGCAAACTCCAGGCATACTTTCCAGCTTTTTTGGATCACATCCATAAGGTACAGGCATTGTCTTTAGGAACCTAGGAGAAATGAGTCAGTGTCTTTACTTCCCTAAAACCCTTGGGGAGAAAGCACAAGGATCATATGCATACATGGGGACAAGCCTGTTAAATACCATAACATGCCCACACTGTGTGCAAACTCATTTAACTTAAAGGTGCCATACTGGAAGAAGAAGATACTACAGCACATCTGAATGTACTGAAGCAGTTTAAGCATAATGTGAATAAAGCATTGTACCCCAAATGTACATTTCATGCATCTTGGGATGCATCTTGGGCCATATCAGTGAGATGCAAATGTCATCTCTAGTACTCTTAATGTAAGTATGAATTCCACTAAAACCCTTTGGGAGACAAAACTAATTGTTCATACATCCATGCTTACCTCTCACACTGTCAACTCTCTACAATCAATGCTTATCGGTCACACTGACACATTCCATTCTCACCTCACACACTTTTCCACTCCATGCTCACTGCTCATACTAACATTCCTCCACAGTCCACAATCCATTCTTCCTCTTAAAAAAGTAATTCTCACCTGTCACACAAAAGCATTTCCATGCTTTACATCCCTTTTTACACTCTGTGCTCATATCTCACACTCCATTGTTTTCAGAAGACATGTATAGGTGTCATGACTGTTCTCCTTTCAAACATATCTTTTTTTTCAGTTAAGGAAACTCCTGTACCCCAGTCTTAATGGAGAAAGCATTAGATGAGAGCCAAATACTGAAGCACTGTAACTTTAGTGAAGTTTTATGTACTTGTTTCAAGCTTCCTACATCTTGAGCCTAGACTGAATACTTTTTATCTTGAAGCTCAATGATATGCTTGATGTGCTTATGTACCTTGCCATAAAATAAGCTGAATAATTTTAGAATTCATGCATTGCATTATGACTAACAGACAATGTGGGAAGTCATATCTTAGAAGGGGCCTGCATGCAAAACATTGGCCATATGTGTGGTATGTCTGCTTTAGACCAAATAAAAATATTAACACACAGAAGAGAAAAGTTCCCATTGTTTTGCAGTAATGTAAATTGTTCACATTTTGGGTCCTTAAGTGTCTGTTTGTCTTCTTTCAGGTAAGCTATGGCATGAAATATAATACATTATCACTGATATCATTCAGTATGTTTAGAAATTGCTCTAATTGCTTCAGTTTTGCAGAAAAATGTAAACTGAAATATTAGCAACAAGTACTGTAATTGGTTACTAATAGAATTCTAGTTCCAGCTGATCCAAGTAACATATCAAAGTCCAGTGCTTTACAGCAGAAATACCATCTGAAAATATATGTATATTTACCTCACAAAAATGTTACAGTGCATGGACAGGATGGATCATTCAAGGTACATAGTAACTGAGAGTGAAAAAACACCTAATCAATGAAGTTCAACCCTTTAATTCTTATTATTCTGTATATCCAGAGGTGCTCAAGATAAATCCAGCCCCATCTTCAATACTTCTTCTTTATCTACTGTATCTGCCAACACTGCCTCTCTTTTACCTCACTTTTTAACCTCAGTTTCACGTTATCCTCTTCTTGGATGGATCTGCAGAACAATGTGGGGTGAGGTAGTATTTGCTATCAGTTGCCCTTTCAGTGTTGTCAGGTCTGTGGTGGATTGTGAAGATGTTTGAATTACATATGGACTTGCACATGGCAGTATGCAGCTATAGGTAGTGGTTGACTTCCAATGCACTCTCCTCCCCACAACATTATATATAACAGATACATATTTGAAGAATCCTACCTAAGCAAGTGTGCCTGTTGAAAAATTTAAGAACTGCACATTCCAAAAGTATAATATTTTTAAACTTACATTCTGGAACCCATGAAAGCTAAGTAAACTTTATGTGCACTATTGTGAACTTTATATTGTATATCACACTAGGGACTCTCTAGAAAGGAGCACCAAAGGACAGATAGGCTTCTGGGTGCATAACTACAGTGGCAGAATGCAAATATACATAAAAGCCTTTATAGAAATGTAATTATAGTTAACCCCTTAAGGACCCATGACAGTCCAGGACCGTCATGGCTTGTTTTCCGATAGGGGCCCATGACGGTCCTGGACCGTCATGGAATTCCGGACTCCTAGCGAGGCTGCAAGCCATTCTAGGAGTCTGGAATAGGATTCACAAAAAAAAAAAAATGTTGCATGGTCCTTAGATGACAGCCGCGTGTGTGTGCAGCCGGTCCTTAAGGGGTTAATGGCAAAAATGTGTATAGTAACAGTGTTATTTGTGCTAATCTATTCCTACTTTTAAACTGATGCTTTTAATTTTTGGGCAAAATAAATGCGTTTTGTTGTGTAGTAGTACATATAAAGCAATCTGTTCTGTTCCACTCCTTCTGTATTGTTGTATTGCCTGCTGGTAGCTTGTAATGGAGTAGTGCTCAGCTAGGGTACTACACCATTACAAGCTATCTACTAAAGGATAAATGCATATAATAAAACATACCTGATTACCGACCTGGCATGACCAGGCAGAAAATCACCACTGAAAAGTAATGATGTAGTTATTGCACATTTTTGTGATTCCTTGTGCACTGTAATGAACAGCTGTGAGAAATCACTAAAGTAGGGGATAATGCCACAGTGTGCCTAATCATTTGTATTCCTTGTGACCAATTAGAAGCTGCTTTGCACAGTGTTCTGCTAGTCATACCCATTTTACACCAGACAGCTATGTATCCATACTTGGTGCTGCTATTTAGGCACCCATTGTTCACAGAATGGGCAAGATTAGTTTCCCATTTCTGTCCATGTTAATAAGTGTTCACATCTTAGTAAGGAGCCCAAGGTCAAAGTGAATTTTCATACATTTTAATGTGATAAAAAGGTACAATTTTGTCTACAACATTTTTAGATGTATACGATTAAACTGCTTGATCACATGCTGTAAAACTGGTTGATATTTTGTTTTACATTGTAACCACCAAAATAACTTATAAAGTTAAAGACAAGCTTTTAAGTTCTTGATTGCACAAAGTAGATTTTAATAAACATTCAAATCAATGTTTTGTACTAATAAAAAATATATCACAGTGTAAAAAATATACCACAAATACTACATAATTATTTTACATTATCTACAAAAAGCAGATGGCAATCTACTTAGAAACCGTAGGAAAATACTTTGATACATGAAAAAGTTATAAAACATATAATGCACTGTACAATTTAAAAAAAATCACATTCAAAAACTCTCAGACCTCTTCAGTGTCAGAATAATTAGCCCAGGGTTGGGCAACATGTGGCTCTCCAGCTGATGTTGAACTACAACTCCCATCAGCCTCAGTCAGGATGAAAAGCATTGTAGTCCAATCACAGATTGAAAGCTTTAGATTTTTGTGGCAAGCCAAGCTGACACTGAAGATGTTACATAATTACATGGACAAATAAATATTCTTTATTATATTTTCAATTTTCTTTTGTTGTGCTGTGTAGAACATTCAGTCAAAGGGCCTTATGCACAAAGAAAACAGGAGAAATTATGAAGGAAATCAGCTGCATCATAAGGGACAAATAAAATAACCATTGATTTAAATGGGGATTTCACCCCTTGAATGATAGAAGCAAACCAATGCATTGGAGACCTCTTCCATTCAAGAAGTACGCCCAGTGTAAATCAGTTAGAATTTGCTCCCTATGGTGCAGTTGGTTTCTTCCAGAATTGCACTGCTAGTCTTTGTACACACAACCCAAATATTAGAACTGTGTACATAAGGGAGATATAACAGCAAACAGAAACATTATAAATTATTTCCACTTAGAAGTCTAGTATATAGCTTGTTTAAATGTGTTTTTAAGCACATCTGTTCCTTTGAGAAAGAAAACATTAGGTACAAAACTTCAACATGTCTTCTGGAAACTATACATTTTGCAGTCCTTCAAAATGATGTGAAATAATTCAACAAAAGTGTTATCATCTGTGTTCACCATATGTGAAAGATCAATTTTACAATTAAATGGGTTTAGAGTTTCCATTTAAGCAAAGAGAAATGCCAAACACAGTCTTTTAGGCACAAACAGTCACCTTATTTTGATAAGATTCAGTTTCTAAATTGGCATTTTTTTTCTCTAGCTAGAAATGTGCTTGGCGAGCTTGCTTAGTCTTTTCTTATCTCTGTTGGGGTGGGGGTGATGTTGGTGAGAGTGGATAGGTTTGACTGGAGAAACTCCCTCATAGTTGTGGCTGGACTCATTGTGCTGCCTGGTGTATCTCTTGCATTTGCAGGAAGTGACCACTGTGACCTTGTATGTTCGGCTAGTTCCATCTTCACACTGCAGCTGGATACGCTGAGTGCGAGTCTTGTCATTCACACACCTCCACTCCTGGGAACTTCTCCGGCTCCAATATTTGAGCCCATAGCTGCCCCCAATCCAGTTGGGCAGAATTGGAAGGGGAAGGCACTCCCCAGCACAAACCAGTTCCTTTAAGGGCCTGATACTAGTGCACTGTCCATCTGAAATATACTTGGTAGATCTCAATTCTCTGCATCCAACTTGATGGTGATCTAGAAGCAAAGATAAATAAAAAATTAAACACTGAAGATAAAATAATTGAATACAAAATACATTGTACATTGATATGGACCTATAATAAAGCATACATGCATATGTATTAATGAAATAATAAGATCCATTTTAGCCTTTGAGATATAGAAATTACTATATTATGACAAAATGGAAATGAACCTTTTAGAATTGGAACTGTGGTGTATATATGGCACGGTCACGAGCGTGTGTGTTTGGCCTGTATTTTCAATTGTGGTATCATTTTGAAAACACTATCACTGGGTGCTACATTAACCCTTTGAATGGCAGAAAGGTCCCTAATGCATTGTGAAGCAATGCGTGGAAAGCTTCTGTGACATCTAAGATGTTAAAAGCACTGTTTTAAGAGTAATTATAAATTCAAACAGAGCTGTTCTTTACAGAGCTATATACAAAGTATTTGCTTGTGCTTTGTACCTAGCTCTGGTATGTGGAACAATTGCCCATCAATTTCTACTACTCAATATTCAGCCCTTTGAGTGCCAGAGGATTATCTAACGCAAGGCAAAGCAATGTGTTGGATATAGATTTGGCATTCAAAGGATTAAAACCCTCATTGCTTTTTATTTGCACTTAACTGTGTGGTATTAGTTTTGGTAACTTCCTATCATCTGGGTTGTTAAAGGGACCCAGAAGACTTTGATACAATGCAACCATTGTCAAAACTAGATGCAACAGTAAATTGTACATCCCATTCTTGATGTACTTATTTGTTTCTCTGACTGTCTCATAACTTATAAAGTCCTATATAATAATTCGCTAAGATTTCTCGGAAGCCATCATGCACAGTAGAGACGGCTGCCCGCGCCGTGGCTGTTACGGAACGGGGATCTCCAGATTCAGACCAGAGTCGCACAGAATGGACTCTGGTCTGAATTCAGAGCGCTTTGCTCTGTATCAGCCGCGGCGCAGCCACTCTCTACTGCTCATGCCTAAGGTGGAACTGTGGCCCTTCTAAACAGGCCTTTCAACTTGTATCTTATAAAAATAAACAAATCTGACAGATATATATTGTTGTTAGAATTATGTAATATTGTTAAAGCATAACTGATATTCATTTTAGATCACAAAAATAATTACTATGCATTGAGCAATGACTTGCCATCTCTATTGCAAGAGGCGGGTAAACTGCAGTGAAAACAACTGCTCAAAATGTTACATGATACATAAAATATCTTATGTCAAATAACATAGGAATATATCTGAACAAAGAAAGTCTCACTGATTTCAATAGTATTCTTTATCCTGTATATTTCATAAGCCAGTATTGTATACAATGAATACATCCAACTGTAACTGAATCTAAAGAAGTTTTTTGTTGTTGGAAGTTTCACTGTAGGCCTCCGAAATTCTATATGCACTTCCATCAGCCTCCCAGAGGAAATCCGACACAGATCCTCAGAGATCATGCCCTAATTATTATTCAATGGAACCTGAGATGTATCCATATGCTAAAACAATAAAATAAAAACAGGACACACTTGAAAAGATAAAGCCTTAAGAGTGAAGAAAGTGAAGGCTATTTGTCATTATCGAAGCAGAAGAGTGTCATTCAAGTACTTTAGGACATGTCATGACATCTTGTCACACAGCTCTTCATCAAGTAAAAAAACATATTATATCTGCCAATCTTTGGTCCAATTACTTGAGATTGGAGAATTATTGTTTTCTTGAGTTACTGTATGTGTAGAAGGTTCATATTTCTCTAGCCAGTCCTCCCTCACCATAAATTTCTCAAGAAAGTCTATTTTCCTCAATACAATCAGAGCCCAGACTCTTTGCATACTACAAGATTAATGTGCTATGGGAATTAAGCCAAATGTAACTTCTGTTCATCTTGATCCAGATTTCCCCCTCCCCTTCAGACAAAACTAAAATTGGTAAAATGCTTCAGGCAAGAAGAGGGTGGTAGAGATTTCATTAGAATGTGCTTATGTTTACTTTAGCCAGAGGCTTCCAAGTCATAAGTGCTTAGCCAGGAAGTGAAAACAAATGCTGGACTGAAATCAAAGTCTTTTATGTCTAGATAATACTTTACATTTCTGAAGTGACACAGACAGGTGAGAGTGAGAAAAGGGTATAACAATTAGCCAGCCTTTCCTTTTCCTTATCTGCAGGTGCTGACAAAGTGATCCTAAAGAGGGTTAAACATGCAGATTCATATCTGTTTCCCTTGTTTTGGAAATACTAAGAGACATAAGCATAAAATCAAATGTGGACAAATTCAGAGGCAAACGACTACACTAGAGGGAACAATTAAAAATTCTAAATAGGAACAGTTAACATTTTACTTTATTTATTTTTTTTAATATGTATGGTTTGGAGCTTCCCATTGCTAAGTAAATCTGCCAAGTAGATCACAGGTACTCCAACTGAATAGAGATTGTTTATTCCAAAGTTATTACAGCTGAATCTATTAGCGACAACATCAACTGGTGTACAAATGGCAATTTCTTTACAGTGCACTCTGTCGGAGAGCTCGAGTCATTGACAAAGTAAAACATTCTATTACAAAATCAGCCTTCTGTTATCCAATCAAATAAACTGATTGTCATTATGAAATAACATATGTCATAATGATATTATGAATGTTATATTTCCATGTTTTGTGCTAGTTTTATCAAGAGCTAAAAATATTCCCCGTTAAAAAAAAGTCTAGTTTTCTTTCTGTTCTATAAAGATGAATTGCCAAGAGATGTATGTATTTATATGGCACCACACAGTGTACACAGCACCTACAACAGTAGCATGTTACAATAAATAAATGGGGAAAAATTAAGTGTTGCAGTCATAGAAACAATAGGAGAGAGAGGTCCCTACCCCAGGAGCTTACAGTCTGAGAAAAGGGATTTATAAACTGTAGCAGGAGTAGGTGACCTGAGGCCCACCAGTTGTTGACGTACAAGTTGAATCAACCACAGACAATGATGGGAGTTGCAGTTCAACAAAAGCTGAAGGGCCACAGGTTACTCTGCTCAATGTAAAGCATGAAATATATTAATTTTTCAAACTGGAACATTCTTACTGGTTGATACATATAGGCCTATGGATCTTTTTGTTTGTCTTTTCATATCCTGAAATAAAGACAACTTTTCTTTTTCCATGTATACCACCAATCAGAATGCAGTATACAGTATGAAACAAGCGGCACCAGATATAACTAGCTTAGTGTGATTCTGTGTGACACTGAATAGGTCAAGTGTTAACGTGCATGCACAAGGGAATTTATTCACTGAAATTATGTCTTCTGTTAAAAGACACTGCTTTCAGTAGGATTAAAGAGAAAGAGAAAACTGTCCTATGTTTTTGGCACTTTAAAATCATGTTTAATTCAGGACTGAGAACTTGGAACTTGGAGCTTTAGACCAGTTACAACTTCCATGTTCCTCAGTCAATCCAAAAACAGCTGGGCAGCCAACCCTAGGGGTTATGCAGTAGGGTGAGAGAGGTGAGAAAAACTGTTCCAATTCCTAGGTTATTCTATGGAGCCTCTCTAAGAGCTATTATGGTGCTGAGAATAACATAAGGATTGGTGAGATTATCTCACCTTTATCTCACCTTAGTGCATCACCCCCTCCTCCCAGCCAAGAATAGATTCACACTGGTGTTTTGAGTGATATGAATTTCAGCATGATACAAGTTCCTGTGTCATACATACCTCCATATTCACAGAGAGGAAGCTAATAGCCAGCCCTCAGAAGTACCTGCCAAATGTTATTGGCTGGCACCCATGTGGACTGGCCATTGATAGGATTGATGTGGTGATCAACACATCAATCCAATAGTCTGTTTTAGAGCTGCATTGTATTTCAGCAAACTATTCATTTCACTAGTGAAATGTAATGGCATAACTACTGGGGAGGAAAAAAGATTATAGGATACATATGTATTGATAGTTAGACCTTTGGATGATTGTTAACCAGAGTGGAAAATTACTAGATGGGGCAAGAGTTAATTATACGCCCTGCACATTGTATGCTGTTGTGCCTCTGAAATTATGGGAACATAAATAGACATAAAAGGGCACTCAAATTCCAAATTAGATTGTCATTTATTTAAATAGGACTCTTAACGCCTTGAATTCAGGGGTGATTTCATAAAGAAAAAGGTACCAGGTCACCTTATTCTTGGTGGACAAAGTGCCCCAAAAACGTGCAGACACAGATAAAATGTACCAGGTCACAAGGCCATAGACCTAGCTGAAAATCAGCTCTGCTTGAATGCTAGAGAGGTCACCATGACATTGCTTTGCAAAACATTGGAGACCTCTCTAGAGTTCAAGATGTTTAACCTTTTGAGTGCCAGAGCGGTATCCAATGCATTGCAGCGCAATGCATTGGATACCGCTCTGGCACTCAAATTGTTAAAGCCCCATTTAAATCAATCCACATTTGGGGAACTTGTTTTTGTCATCTATTGTGCTTTTGAATTGCTCCAGAATTGCTCCAGTTCTTAGTATGCCTGCCTGTGTATGTTTTTACTTACAGTGTTTTATCCTACTGTGATCACGTATTATATAAGCTACATGAACTATAAATGAGATGATTGATTTCAAAGTGTGCAGAGAAAAGAACTCTATGGGGGAGATGCACTAAGGTGTGATAAAGAGGTGATAAAGCAGAGATGACTTCTCAAGTGATATCACTTCACCAGTTCCTATGTTATTCTATGGAAACAATGCACTAAGATTTCTCCAACTTTGGAGATCTGGAGAAGTCATCTCTGGTTTATCACCTCGTTTTCACGCCTTAGTGCATAATCCCCTATGAGTGCCAAAGAATAATGCAACACATTCCAAAGCAATACATTACACACATCCGCTGGCTTCCAAAGGGTTATCTGGTAGTACCCAAATGAGTGTGTTTATCGACTGTATTACTTTAAATCTGAAACACTTAGCACCATATGGAAAAGAAAAGTGCTGCACATTTATATAAGCAATTCCATTGATTTAAATGGGGGAGGGGGTGTTTAACCCCATGAATGATAGCGTGTTCTTCAGTTGGAGATCTCGCTAGCATTTAAGGGGTTAAAATCCCCATTTAAATCAAATAGCATTTTTATTAGTTCCTTATGCTGCAGACTTTATGCCTATTGCCTTGAATACTTAAAGGAATTTTAATACTTAATATGTAAAAAAAATATATATATTGTAGGGTTTATCCGTTGGAATAAAAGAAGGGTACTTCACCTACTGAAAGGTGTTTTATTCAAAGGTTATTGCAGCTCAAACTAGAATTTTTCTCTGACATTAGATTTTTATGTACGAATCCACCAGAGCAGCTCAGTTTCTGTTCTGGGATGTTGGCCTCCTACTAATGCGCCTGCATTTGGGTATGAACTAGAGGGTATGATCACTTTAGTGGACACCAGAGCACACACTCTGCTGTAATAAATGCTGTACATGCAATCAAGCCTAGAACATCTTCCCTATATCATGTGCAGGGAAATAAAGTTATGTCACTTTCCTCTGTGCTTTGCTAGACACAGAGAAAAGCGGCTCACGTACACCTCCCCATTGTCCTCCCCTTTGGCGAGCAGTGTGCAGAGGACCATTTAGGACTTAAGTAGTTAGTTGATTTGCTTTCGGCAGGTGCAGCATGAATAAATCAGTTCCAGAGCTTAGTTTAGTGTGGAATCATATTAGTGTATTCCCCTTATGTTTCTAAGCTTAATTAGTTGAAAATACAATCTTTTCTTTAACCCTTTAAGGACCAAAACACTGCACAAGGCATTGTGAATCACATACCTCTAGTCCATAAAGGAATAACAGTTTTTATTTCTTACTAAGCAATGGAAAGCTGTCAGTGCAATATTCTGCTTCACATAACAATCCAATAATATTAAGTGAATATACATATATTATTACACACAGCATAGTATTAATTAACCCTCTGGGTTGGGGATAATCCAATGAGTGCCAAGGGAACATGCAACACATTGCTCTCAAAGAGTAAAAGTGGGTAAAGTTGCAACTACTAAGTTTAACCCCTTGACTGCTAGAAATATCTGAATCACATTTGTTTGCTGGGGATTGGAAATGTCTCTGGCAGGCAAGGGGTTAGGAAGTGGTTTCTTTTAAAATTCAGGAAAGAGTTACATTCCCTTTAACCCTTTGAGTGCCAGAGGGGGTATCCAACGAGTTGCAAAGCAATGCATTGGTTACTCCCTCTGGCACCCAAAGGGTTAAACACTGGGATGCTAGAAAGGTTGCCAATACACAGTATACTCTGAATGTATTCTCTCTGTGCTGTCACTTTAACCCTTTGATTCACACAGTGGTGTGTGAAACATTGCTCAGCAATGTATGTCAGACTGCTCTTGTGCTCGAAGAGTTAATAAAAAAAAAAACTTCTACTCAACCCTTTGAGTGCCAGCGGGGTACGCAAAGGGTTAACTCTTTAAGGACCAGAGAGGCATGCAGTGCATTATTTCTCAATGCATTGCACACACCTTTGGTTCTTAGACGGTTAAAATATGTAAAGGGTAACAATTTCAATAGAAAGATACGGAAGCACAGTAGGGATGACATTATATAATGAACTGGAGTAATTCTGGGGCAAACCAACTATACCACAGGGTGAGAACTCAAGATTCCCATTGGTTTATCCTGGACTTTTAACCTCTTGAATACTCCATAGCATTATTTTGCAATGCATCGGAGATCTCTCTGGTATTTAGGGGCTTAAAAGAGACATATAAATCAATGGGATTTTTTAATTTAATTCCTCTCCTATACTTCAGTTGGTTTGCCTCACAATTGTTCCAGTATTTAGAGTACATCAGCCTCATTGATATGATTTATTGGTAGGAAAAGAAAGAAACGTACTTATCCTGTCCATAGCAAGGTTAGTGGGGTGCCTGCCTCCGTTCCTAGCCTGGTTCAGCGTGCAGTTATCTGCCTTCTCCTGTACGAGTTTATCCACATGGGAATAAAGGATTTCAGTGGCATCATTCTTGAACGCCAGGCAGCTTTTAAATAGGATGCAGGCTAAGTAGAAGATACAGCACTGGAGCCTGGAGACAATCATGACTGAATTTGCAGAGTGACTTCTGGCTGAATTCCTCTCTCTCCTAGCTTATTGCTGTGAACTTGCCTGCTGATGCCTCCCCTTTATTTATACTCAGGAGGAGGGGGACTGGCATGCATTCAGGTGTCAACTTCTGGAGAGCTGGGGGAATGAAAATCACACAGGGAAGTGGGTGGGAGGAGTGTGGGAGAGTAGAGGGGAAGCCCTGCAGTACAGGAGGAGTTTGAGTTCTTTTCTATACACTCAGTGATAAGGAGAAGTTACATCCTGCAGAGCCTATTGTATACAATACAAGGAACAGTGAAGAATTCATTGCTGCAGGGAGCCTTCTGTCTCTGCAGCAAGCATAAGCAACATGTGCCTCTCCAGGTATCGTTGGACTAAAAGCCCATCATCCTCAGCTTTCCAGCTGTTGTTAGGCTACAAGTGCCATCATCCCCATCTGATCATGACCACACTGTATGCATTGGATACCCCCTGGCACTCAAAGGATTAACCCCTTCAGAACCAGAGGAGCATGCAACATATTGCTTCACATTGGGTTATTGTGGTCCTCAAGGGGTTAAAATAGCATAATGTGGACAAAAAGTACAATTGCTTTTAACCCTTTGAGTGCAAGAGAAATAACACCTCCCCCCCTCGGCACCTAAAGTGTCACTATGGTATGTCATTTGGATGTGCCTTTTGTATTATTATTATGTATTATTTTTAAGGCAATTTACAGCATTCCTCAGAGGCACTGAGGCTGATGTATTAAGTAGAAATGGAGTAATTCTGGAGAAAACTATTTGCACTATAGGGGCAGATAAAAATCCCAGAAACTACCATTCAGTTAATTAGACTTTTAACCTATTGCTTTTTAGAGAAATCTTCAACACATTGATTTAAGGAGTTAAAGCCCCATTTAATTCAATGATAATATTTACTTGTCCCCTATGGTGCAGCTGATTTGCTCCTGAATGAATCCGGTTCTAGTTCATGCATCAGCCTCTGAGAGAGAGAGAAAGAGAGAGAGGTCGATGTACAAAGAAGAAAAGAGTGAGAAGCCTTTGTGCTAAGATCTCTGACCTGGAGACATCTAAACTCAGGGGCTCCACAGAATAACATAGGAATCTGGGAGTTTATCACACTGGACAAATTATCTCCTCATTTTCACACCTTACTGCATAAGTCCCCTGGAGTATTTATGGAATAAACCAAGTGCATCACTGATTTTAATGGGGCTTTAAACCCCTTAAAAACTCGATAGTTCCCCAATTCATGGCTTTGTAATGTGTTGAAGCCTTTCCTAGCATTGAAGGGGTTAAAGGCCCCTTTTAAATCAATGGGGATTTTGGGAGTGTTTTTGTCTCCTATTGTGTACTTGGTTTACTCCAATTCCTCTTAATACTTGAGAGACAGAGAGAGAGAGTCTTTGTAAGTCCATCTTGTACAGTGATGTTTGGGTGAGGGGTAGCAAAGGCATGATGTACTGTTTAAGTGCATCATTACCAGCAAGGTCCTTCCTGCCAACTGATCTAGTTTTCCATAGACCATCCTGACGGATCCATGTCCCACAATCCTACTGACTTAGATTTTCTCCCAGTTTTTAAACCCTTTTAGTGCCAGAGTGGTACAGAACACATTGTGTTGCATACCTGGTGCTCAGAAGATTAATGGGAATTATGTCACTTGTAGGTGTCCTTCAGCAGTCTGGGATTATCTATCTATCTATCTATCTATCTATCTATCTATCTATCTATCTATCTAAATATCTATCTATCTATTTATCTGTCTAGCATTCTAAGTGGTTTCTGGTTCATTGTCTACTCTTCCAAGGGACAGAATGAGGGTGGAGACCAGATGCATGCAGAAAATCAGGGGTAGAGATTTTCACAGGAGTGGGCGGGGGGGGGGGGGGCAAAATGAAAATTGATGCCGCAAGACTTGCCACTGCTAGTGCACACTAACATTTCTCAAGTGGGAGTAGGTTGACCAAGTGTCCCAGATTGCTCAGGACAGTCTCAGATTTTAAATGTTGTGTCCTATGTCCCGAACAGCCTCCTCAGGGATAATGCAAACTACCAGAATGAAGATTCCTGACTGAGCACAAAGTTCTAAATACTATAAGGAAAACTGCCTTTTGCCCCTTTTGACACAAGTGATGCCTCTGCTGGGCTACAAGAAAAGGGCCTCCAGACAGACATCTAAACACTAGAGAGTAGACTTGTGCATGGCAAAAATTTTCGTTAAAATTCGATTTCAGACAATTTTTTTTTTCCCATTCAGAGGGTCCGAATTTCAGACTGGACCTGTTCGACTCTGACGAAATTTGTCAATAGTCCGAATTATTTGGCCGAATTAAAAAAAAAAAAAAAAAAATTCCATAAAAAATTAATATTATACAAATAAAAATAAAAAAATACATTAAATTAATATTAATATTAATATTAAATTTCTAATGAGACAGGAAGGGGTATTTTATAAACCCCTACACACTTATTAACCCTTAATAGGGCAAATATAGGGTGAGTGGCAGAAATGTAACATGGCTGTGTGATACAAATGAATATACAACAAACACACAAAATAAAGTCCTGTGCTCAAACTCCCACTACGCCTGGGTATCAGCAATGGCTATAGTATACATCAGCCAAAAATACATAGTACAAAAAACAAAGAGTTACCTGCGCTCTGTCCCAAGTCCCTATCCACATTTAAATAATTGGAGGCTTTGGGCCATATGTTCAAAGACGTAGCAAAATAGTTTTTTTTGTTTGTAACGACTTATCAAAGTACATTGTCATTGGGATCATTAATATTTTCAGAGAGTGTCAGTTGTGATTGGAAATATGTCATTTGTCCTGACTGAAATTGTTGTATTTAATGACAAAAAAGGTCTTAACTAATGACAAAAATGTCTTAACTAACAACAAAAATGCCTTTAAAAATGTCTTAACTAAAGATAAAAATTCTCACATTCAGAACACATTCCCTCCACTTTTTCTTAATGTACAAATTTTGTCTTTTGAAAGACATTTTTTTTTTTGTTACCCCTTTGAACATAGTTTCACTCCAATGGCCATTTGAACGTAAGCTCACCTGCCGTGCCAAGGCAAGCCTCATAGATGAGTCCATCAGGACAAATAAATTATTTGCATGACTTTCCTTAAGCTGAACCCATTATGTAACACATTATTACTGCCAAAACTGTAAAAAAAAAGTTTTTTTTATTTTGTAATTTTTTAAATTTTTTAATAATAAATGATAATTTATATATGCATATGTCACATCAAATTAAAGCCCTTTCTGTGCTTTAAAAAATGGTATATACTATGTGTTTGTGCAATAAATGTGAAAAATAGGAATTATGGTTGAACACACACATAGCAAAAATGCCAAAATTGCTTGTGTCCTTAAGTGGTTAATAACTGCACTTTGCATGAACTGTAAAGCACCTGTTTTACCAGATCTATTTTTAGCAGCATGTAGCAACATTGTAATAGTTTCAGGTGGGAAAGCGCCATGCCATCTATTTTTAGTAGGAAGTAACAACATTGTAATAGTTTCAGACGGGAAAGCACGTCCGAATTTCAGAAATTTACACAGGAATTTCGGACTAGGTCCGTTTTGGATTTTTTTTTTGTGGGCGGACCTTGGCTTTTGGAAGGTCTGAATAATGGCGAATATGCCTTATTCGTCCGAATTCCGAAATTAGCCAAACCGAATCGCACAAGTCCACTAGAGAAAGAACAGAGCCTTGATCCTGACATCAAACAGGAGTAGCAGTACAATTTTATTGTAGTGTAATGCTGGTCTAAGGCTTTGGGCTTGATGCACATTTTCTTGTAGCCCACCATAAGCATCGCTTTCTGTCACAGCAGTCAGTGGGCTCTCTTACCTGTGGTGTCCCTGACTGGCAGAATGGAAATGTGGTCACCCTAAGTGGGAGAGATATTAGTGCATAGGCTCCATAGAATAACATAGAAACTGGATACATGATATCACTGGAGACATCATCTCCACTTTATCACCTCTTTATCACAACTTTCTGCATAAGACCCATGATCTCTTTTTAGGACACCTGGGGCAATATGTACTAAAAATCGATATTATGGCTGGATTTTTGGCCAATGTGAAGAGAACTCTTTGCCTTAGCAAATAAGTTACAGGGATAGTAATACTTCGTTTTATCTTTATTTTATTTTATAGGCATTAAAAAAAACATAAAGAACGATATGTCTTATCTCTCAAACCTTTATGGTTCATGAGATATTCACAAGCAAAGTTTCCCCTCCCGCCCCTTTTACCTAGTGTAAGCCATCTCTTCTCAGATGTGGAATCCAGTCCATAGACCAGACAGATAAAAGCAGGGGACAATCTTCTTTCTATCAGAACAATGAAAGCCCTGCCACCCTTGACAAGTTTTTCAGGTTTTTCCCTTATCTTAATTGAAGATTGTTCCTCTCTGCAGTCTACCTGGGCACCTCCCTTCTGATCTGGCTGAGCAGTGTTACATCGGTAAAAGGGGTAGGAGGGGATACTTTGTCACTGAATTACTCTTGAACTACAACTCTGACATAATTGAAATAACACTCTCCAAAGTCCAAATAATAATATGATTAATTTGATCTGCTTTTATTATGAAACATTACTACCCCTTTAAGGGGTTAAAGATACAATGCTGCATTCTAAATGGAGGTTTACTGTTTCTTTAAACTTCACCCTTTTAGTCTTATGTGAGAATTCACATTAGACAGCTATGGAGACGTTTGAAATGCCCTCCTAAATGGATATGTCTGAAATACACCTCTGTGGAGAGCTTGGAGCTATGTAGAATGGTGAAATATCATGGCATTTGCTCTGATATGCTAAACGTGTAATCTGAGGACAGCATAGAAAGCTATGGCAAAAGTTCACAATTTGCTAATCTCGGGGAAGCAAATTTGATTGTGTGAGCTCTGACAGCATGGCCAGATATCGACTCTTAGTGCATATGGACAATTGTCCAACTAACATAGAAACACCCCCAGGAATATAAAAATGTATCATTAACTCAAATTTCAATATGCAAATAATCGATTGGTGAAGGAGACAGTGAACATTGTAAATGCAGGGAAGACACACCAAAGGCATAGCAATTCAGGAGTATTTGAGAAATAATCACAGGAATACCATGGAGATGACAGCTTAGTACATACCACAGGATGGATTCTGGTCAAATTTTCCACAAAATACCTGAACTTGACCTTTATCAACCTGCTTAAAGCAGAATTATCAATGAGATATAAGTGCCCTTCTATTAATAGTTAGTATAGTGGTAATCATTTAAATAGTGTTGTAATGTTTATTAAGTGCAGGCAATATATGCAAATATAAGTTCTTTTGAGACTCACCTCAAGACAACAGAGCAGGTATCTTGCTGAAGGGGGGATCTGTGAGCCTGCGCTGTCCTTCCCTGTCTCCTCACTGACAGTTTATATGCTAAGGGGAGAGTTGCATTGTACCTTATGCTACAAGCAGGGAAGGACAGCGCAGGAGCACAGATCCCTCTTGGACACTGTCATCTTGAGGTGAGTCTCAGAAGAACTTATGTTTCCATATTTAAATGATTACCGCTATACTAACTATTAATAGAGGGGCACTTATAACTCATTGATAATTCTGCTTTAAGCAGGTTGATAAAGGTCAAGTTCAGGTATTTTGTGGAAAATTTGACCAGAATCCATCCCGTGGTATGCATTAAGCTGTCATCGCCATGGTATTCCTGTGATTACTTTTTTTTTTTAATCCTCTTTAAAATATGCACCTATGTATATTTCTTCTGTGTGATCAACCCTTATAGCACTAAATATTCTACTTGTATTTCCTCTGCATACCAAGAAACACCCACAGGCTCACTGTGACTGCGGTGCCAAGCAGCCATTTAAATGTGTGAAAAGTTTTGTACATAGGTGTCGAGCAGGAGTAGGACAATTCACCTCGCAAAAACAGTATTAGCACAGTTTGGCACATCCCCCCAGTATTTATGGTATTTATCTTTAACTGGAAAAACATTTCATATGGACTGGTCTAAAAAATTTGTACTGTCTAAGTGTTAAGATAAAAGACCTCACAAATTACTCATTTTTGTCTATAATCTCTTAGAATTGTATCTCCAAAACAGGACAATTGGGAGCTTATACATAATGATAAAGATTTACAGTTTAGGACAATCCAACTGCACCATAGGATTGAAATGGAAATTACAGAAAATCCCATTGGTTCTAAACCCATTACAAAGCAATTGTCCTTTTAATCCACCCCACCCATGGATAGATGGTTTGCTCCAGAATTGCACCTCTTTAGCTTGATGAGTAAGGCCTGAAATGGGTTTCCACAATGCAGGTAGTTTGGTAAATATCTGGCTTGGAGTAAATTCTGGAACTAAACAACTCCATCACTTGCAACAAGTTTGTTTCAATTTATCAAATAGAATTATGGCTTTTTGATAAAAATTGTGCTCCTTCGGAGTGTCCAGCTCTGTATCAGCCATGGCGCGGGCAGTCTCTACTGTGCATGACTGCCCCGCGACCGGGTGGCAGTGGCAATGTGGCCCGTGTAACGGGCTGTTCAACTAGCTTATCAATTAAAACGCTATTTACATTCATCCAGTCTTGCATAAAGCGGGGAAATAGTAACAGTTTGTTTTATTACTTAAACATTAAAAACAATTACAAGAATGTTCTGCTTTTCACAATTCATTCTTATTTACTAAGCATAACAGTGTAATGGTAAATCTCAACAAACAGTCAAAAATGTGTAATGAATTGTAGGGTATTTTTTATTGTGATGTTATTAAACATGGGCCAGTGAGAATTGTGTATAAAGGAAAAGCAGGGAAAGTGTAAGATAAAAAAACCGCACCATACCAGGCAAATACAAATTCCCCAAATTCCCATTAATTAATATGGTGCTTTGTATACCCCATGATAGCAAGAAAAGACACATTAACCCTTTGAGTGTCAGAGGGCTATGCAACACATTTCAAAGGGTCAATTTGCAATGCATTAACACTTTCTATCTAGTATTTAATGGTTTAAAAGCCCCATTCGATATACATTTCTATTTCTCCTCTGTGTGGTTGTTAATTAGTCCCAAAATCAGTGTTCCTTAGAAGGGGAACACCAGTAAGTGACTCAGAACTGAAAGAGTTAAAGAGTCATTAAAACAGGGAAGGGCAGCATTGTACTCTTGGTAATCCAATGCAGCCCCACTCAAAAACTCCTATTTAAAGGGATAGAAATGTCTACAGTAATCTTTATTTCTCAGTCTTCAATAAGGTTGTTTTAACATATTTTGCTACGTTTAATTACTTACAAGTTTGTATTTCATAAGGTATTAAGCTGAAAGGATCCCCCTTCCTGCCCTTTCTGGCCGCCTCCCCTTAGAACTGCAATCCGGTCATGGGAGCAGACGGATGCAGTGAGGGACAGTCTTCAGTCAGTGAGTATAAGGAAAACCCTGACCCCTTGATGAAGGAGAGCAGGATTTTCCTTTTGCTTACTGTAGATTGTCCCTCACTGCATAGTAATGTCTACATTAAACTTTGTCTCCGAGTCTTCAATAAGGTTTTTATAACATACTAGTTGAAGAGCCCCTGTACATGGGCCACAATGCCACCCAACAATGGCCGTGATGCAGTCATGCTTACTACAGACTGCCCGCACTGCAGCTGATATGGAGCGGGGCTCCAAATTCAGACAGTAGTCCTCTCTGGCACTGTGGCCCGTGTACAGGGGCTCTTCAACTAGTATGTTATAAAAACCTTATTGAAGACCCGGAGACAAATTTTAATGTAGACATTACTATCCCTTTAACTGTTTTAGTCCTGTGCTCACCATAAAGGGTACACTGTCCAGAATTGTTCCACTTCATGCATAACATAAATTGTTCTACCTTTATACATAACTCTCATGAGTATAATAGTGAAGTGGCACAATATAATAGTGCAGTGGTATAGTATAATAGTGCAGTGGTACAATATAATAGTGCAGTGGTACAGTATAATAGTGCAGAGGTACAATATAATAGTGGAGTGGTACAATATAATAGTGCAGTGCTACAGTATAATAGTGCAGTGGTACAGTATAATAGTGCAGTGGCACAATATAATAGTACAGTGGTATAGTATAATAGTGGAATGGTACAATATAATAGTGCAGTGGTACAGTATAATAGTGCAGTGGTACAATATAATAGTGGAGTGGTACAATATAATAGTGCAGTGCTACAGTATAATAGTGCAGTGGTACAGTATAATAGTGGAATGGTACAATATAATAGTGCAGTGGTACAATATAATAGTGGAGTGGTACAATATAATAGTGCAGTGCTACAGTATAATAGTGCAGTGGTACAGTATAATAGTGGAATTGTACAATATAATAGTGCAGTGGTACAATATAATAGTGGAGTGGTACAATATAATAGTACAGTGGTACAAAATAATAGTGGAGTGGTACATTATAATAGTGTAGTGGTACAATATAGTAGTGGAGTAGTACAATATAATAGTGGAGTGGTACAATATAATAATGCAGTGGTACAATATAATAGTGGAGTGGTACAGTATAATAGTGCAATGGTACAATATAATAGTGGAGTGGTACAATATAATAGTGCAGTGGTACAGTATAATAGTGGAATGGTACAATATAATAGTGGAGTGGTACAATATAGGAGTGGTACAATATAATAGTGGAGTGGTACAATATAATAGTACAGTGGTACAATATAATAATGCAGTGGTACAATATAATAGTGGAGTGGTACAATATAATAGTGCAATGGTACAATATAATAGTGGAGTGGTACAATATAATAGTGCAGTGGTACAGTATAATAGTGGAATGGTACAATATAATAGTGGAGTGGTACAATATAATAGTGCAGTGGTACAGTATAATAGTGGAATGGTACAATATAATAGTGGAGTGGTACAATATAGGAGTGGTACAATATAAAAGTGGAGTGGTACAATATAATAGTGCAGTGGTACAATATAATAGTGCAATGGTACAATATAATAGTACAGTGGTATAGTATAATAGTGGAATGGTACAATATAATAGTGCAGTGGTACAGTATAATAGTGCAGTGGTACAATATAATAGTGGAGTGGTACAATATAATAGTGCAGTGCTACAGTATAATAGTGCAGTGGTACAGTATAATAGTGGAATGGTACAATATAATAGTGCAGTGGTACAATATAATAGTGGAGTGGTACAATATAATAGTGCAGTGCTACAGTATAATAGTGCAGTGGTACAGTATAATAGTGGAATTGTACAATATAATAGTGCAGTGGTACAATATAATAGTGGAGTGGTACAATATAATAGTGCAGTGGTACAGTATAATAGTGGAATGGTACAATATAATAGTGGAGTGGTACAATATAATAGTGCAGTGGTACAGTATAATAGTGGAATGGTACAATATAATAGTGGAGTGGTACAATATAATAGTGCAGTGGTACAGTATAATAGTGGAATGGTACAATATAATAGTGGAGTGGTACAATATAGGAGTGGTACAATATAAAAGTGGAGTGGTACAATATAATAGTGCAGTGGTACAATATAATAGTGCAATGGTACAATATAATAGTACAGTGGTATAGTATAATAGTGGAATGGTACAATATAATAGTGCAGTGGTACAGTATAATAGTGCAGTGGTACAATATAATAGTGGAGTGGTACAATATAATAGTGCAGTGCTACAGTATAATAGTGCAGTGGTACAGTATAATAGTGGAATGGTACAATATAATAGTGCAGTGGTACAATATAATAGTGGAGTGGTACAATATAATAGTGCAGTGCTACAGTATAATAGTGCAGTGGTACAGTATAATAGTGGAATTGTACAATATAATAGTGCAGTGGTACAATATAATAGTGGAGTGGTACAATATAATAGTACAGTGGTACAATATAATAGTGGAGTGGTACATTATAATAGTGTAGTGGTACAATATAGTAGTGGAGTAGTACAATATAATAGTGGAGTGGTACAATATAATAATGCAGTGGTACAATATAATAGTGGAGTGGTACAGTATAATAGTGCAATGGTACAATATAATAGTGGAGTGGTACAATATAATAGTGCAGTGGTACAGTATAATAGTGGAATGGTACAATATAATAGTGGAGTGGTACAATATAGGAGTGGTACAATATAATAGTGGAGTGGTACAATATAATAGTACAGTGGTACAATATAATAATGCAGTGGTACAATATAATAGTGGAGTGGTACAATATAATAGTGCAATGGTACAATATAATAGTGGAGTGGTACAATATAATAGTGCAGTGGTACAGTATAATAGTGGAATGGTACAATATAATAGTGGAGTGGTACAATATAATAGTGCAGTGGTACAGTATAATAGTGGAATGGTACAATATAATAGTGGAGTGGTACAATATAGGAGTGGTACAATATAAAAGTGGAGTGGTACAATATAATAGTGCAGTGGTACAATATAATAGTGCAATGGTACAATATAATAGTGGAGTGGTACAATATAATAGTCCAGTGGTACAGTATAATAGTGGAATGGTACAATATAATAGTGGAGTGGTACAATATAATAGTGCAGTGGTACAGTATAATAGTGGAATGGTACAATATAATAGTGGAGTGGTACAATATAGGAGTGGTACAATATAATAGTGGAGTGGTACAATATAATAGCGGAGTGGTACAATATAATAGTGCAGTGGTACAATATAATAGTGGAGTGGTACAATATAATAGTGGAGAGGTACAATTCTGGTTAAAACCAAATTCATCACAGGGGGATAAATAGAAATTCCAACTGATTTAAATGGTTCCTTTAGCCTCCTGAATGGTAGTGGTCCCCAATGCATTGGATGTGCCTCTGACACTGAAAGGGGTTAAACCCAATGGATGTTAGACCTAACATATTTCTTGACAATTCATTGGAGGCCTTGCTGGCATATAAGGGGATAATTACACAGATATTATACAATGCTTTGCCCCAAGAATTGCTCCACAGTTTTCTCATGGAGGCATGGTCTGCCTTTTGTTCAAATGTTTCCATAATGTGACGTTTCCTTCCAAGTGCTCACACAGTAATTAATGTGCTACCTAGAACCTCTATTATAGTGTAATTGATATGTTATTGTTTGTAATGTTTACATGGGAAACAACTAATAAAGTTCATTCTCACTAATATCAAAGGTTACTTATAACAGTGATAAATATGGTTTCCCTTTTTCACCCCATATCTGAGACATTTCAGTACTTTCCCATGTGAAGCGATTCCGTTTCAGTGTATTGTGGTTACTAAACTCAGGATTTCCTGGAAGCAGTGCAGTCTGGCTTTGAAGTCACATTAACATTGGTGTTTCTGAACCTGAATCATTAATATTAGACTATAAAGCAAAAACTGTTATGTTGCACATTGACAATCTGTGTATTATATTTGTTTTTTCATTGTGCATAATGTGTGTTCATAAGCTAATAGAAAATAAAATGAAAAATTAAAAACATAAAATGGAGTTGTCACCTTTATCCATATAAGTTTAGTTAATTTTAAAGAGAATTAAAGCACACCTATATGTTATGCTAGGCATTTCTTGCTACATAAATTGTTTTAGAGAAATCAACCCTTATTTTTTGGTGTCACAGTGTGGCATTTTATGCAAATGAATTGTGCTGGGCCAATATATTAGGATTAGTGATGCTTCATTCAAAGGTTATTACAGTTCAAACCATTAAAATATAAAGGTAAATTTATCAAATTCCATTGATTTAAAAAATGGCTAGTAAAACATATATAGACAGTTTATAATTTTCCGTAAAACAATCAAAACTTCGGTCATGGTGACAAGTCCCCTATAAACTAGCACTGCTTTTTGTAGACTGAAATGACATTAATATGTATAACTGTAGTTATCCATAGAAAGCAATATCAATAGCACCACCATCTGGTTTCTTTTTCTAAACTGAATTTTGATTAAAAGAACAAACAAAAATTGTAATAATGAATAACTTTTGAATGAAGAATGTCACAGCTGTTGGCGTACTCTTGTTTTACTTGTCAGGAATGGCACTGTAACATATGTTTCCTAATACTTAAACATTTCTATTATATTAAAGGTTAAGGCCTTACATGCTTACTGAAGCCGTACTATTGCTTACTCGATTCCATGTGATGTTTTGGTGGGTATAATGTTTGCTTTGCTACACTGGCTTCATTTTTAACAAACTTCAAGAAAACCCATCATGTACTGTATAAAAAAAACAAGAAGAGTGCGTTCATGTACCATCAGTGTTATTCACAATAAGATGCTGCCTGGGTCACAAGAAACACATCTAAAAAGGTTTACTATTTAACTATTATTCACTTCCAAATATTATAGCCTCAAAATAGTCAACCATTCCTATCGTCCAGTGATGTGCCTAGCTAGCCAAACTTTCGTGCCTTATCTTTAATTTCAGCCTATATTCTATGTACTTGTCATAAATAGGACATGAGATGATTTGCAGTTTTAACCACTTGAATGCCAGAGGGGTGTGCAATGCATTGCTCTCTGTCACTCAAAGAGTTTAGTCTCTTTTCTGGTGTCTTGCTCCTCGGTACTTCAAACCAGTAGTGACGTTTTGTCATATAACTGTTCTGGGCAAAAGAGACCATGAAAATGTTTTGGCTATGTGTGCAAGTGTACTTTGTAATGCACAGGTGATTTATCTAGCATCTTTCATCTGCTTTTGTTACTGTACATTAGACTCTTAAAAGGACAGTTCCCCCTTAGTTTGACTTTATATATTCTTAAAGTGCATAATAAAGAAAGTCAAATTGCCTATACCTTTTTATTTATTTATTTATTTATTTACTTATTTCACCTTCACTTAAAATTGTACATTTTTACTTTCCTTACAGGGAGAAATCTAAATATGTTTTTCAGAGAGGTTCCTGTGGCACTGTTAAAGCCGAAAAAAGAGCAACAATGTAAAAAAACGAAGATACAATTAAAGAAGGCAGTGAAACAATGTAAAAAAGCCTGTCATTACAGCACAGTGTGCAAATTCAGTTCTCAAGGGCCACCACTAGGATTTAAGGATTTTCCTGATTATGCACAGGTGAGTGAATAAAAATGAACGAGCCAATGATTGAGCCTGTGCTTCATCAGGGAAATCCTTACATCCTGGCCTGTTGATGGCCCTTGAGGACTGAACTTGGACAGACCTTGTCTACAGTATACAGATCACTCAGAGCAGCAGAAATCCTGAGACGTATGATTACCAGAAGACTAGAAAACTCTACAGAAACAGAGGTGCAGGGAGCTCCCTCTCATGGACACTGATAAAAAAAAGGTACAGGTAATTTTACATAACATATTAATCAAAATATGGTGGAACTGTCCCTTTACCACCAACCTCAATTTACTTTGCTTCCTGATAATCCTGTATCTGTTTTCATTATATATTATTTATAACAACATATTGCAGAGCACTGTGCAATGATGGTGTAAACAGCATGACAAGTAGTAAATGCCAAACAGACATGACAGTGGTGCTGGAGGATGGATTAAGTGCAATGGAGATCTGGATCATAGCGCTATACCAGGGGTAGGAAACCTTTAGTTCTTCACCTGTTGGCTGGTTGGGGATGTTGGGAGTTGAACCAAAGCTTTCCTCGCTCTGTCTTAGACTCTTGTCTAGACTCCAGAATAGTACATGTATGGGATAGTCACTAAGTGCCAGTGTTAGAAGACACAACAGTAAAATATTGTAACCCCTTGACTGCCAGACACATATCCACAGATCTGCGTTACAATGCATCGGCTACCTCTTGAAATCAAAGGTTAACCCTTTGAGTGCAAGAGGGGTACTCAATGCATTGCAAAGCAATGCATTGCGTACCCCTCTGTCACTCAGGGGGTTAAGAATGATTGGGACTCTGAGGATGAAATAACCCTAAGCTTTATTATATAGCTATGGTTCATCAGATCCGCCATTTCATTTTTATTTGCTGTCACAATTTATGGGACATGTGTATAAATGTAAATGTGACCAAATCCAGGGAAAAATGGATCAAATAAGAAAATGCCATTGGCCTACATGGGGATTTTCTAGACATAGTACAGATGTCAGTTGTAAGGACATTCATATGGAAGAGGTTAATGAGGCTGAAACAGTAAGAGGAAACCAGCTGCACTACAAGGGACAAATAAAAATTCATAAAATCCCCATTTATTAATTGGAACGTTTAACCCCTTGAATGCTAGTGAAGCCTAAAACGCAATGCAAAGCAATGCACTGGAGAGATCTCTAGCATTCAAGGGGTTAAAAGCTCCATTTAACTCAATAAGGATGTTTTATTTTGTCACTGTGTGTGGTGCAGCTGGTTTGTTCTAGAATGTCTGTTTCTTAACACACCATCCATGGTATGTACAATAAATGCCGTTTTGAGATGTTTTTCCTAAAAAAAAGTCTTATAAGAACCACTTATGCTTATGATTTGATTATCTTTGTGGAAAAAAACATAAAGGATTAAGTAAACTACATTTTGAATTTTTCCACAACTTGGATGTTTACATCGCCATCTTGTGGACATACAGTTATACTGCAACTGATGCTTAGTGAACATTGAAGACCCTTACAGATATTAGTAATCCAACTTCATATACTAGCAGGATATATATATTTATATATGATAATTAGATAGATGTACATACATGGATTTTGGTGCCATATTCTTGTACTCACTCATTTATAAAGTAGAGAATTAGACACACAAGAAAACTGCATAATTGCTGGTGCATTTTCACTTCACCCTCTACAAAATAAACTCCCCATATACCCCATATAGTGTGTAGTCCACAAGGTAAAATACCCTTATGTGGTCCCTCCCTAGGCTGGCCATATTTCCTTGAGACAAAAACGGGACAGGGTGTGGAACAGACAGTGGGACTCCGTCACTCTGAGTCCGATTGCAGTAAGCTGCAAGCAGCAAGAACATGTTTGCTCCTTCTTTTACTAGTGGTGTTTTCTCTCTCACTGGCCAAAAAGCCTACCCCTGAAATAAATCAGAACTTCCTGTCATCGTCATTAACACTAGTGGTTTTACTGTGTTTACTGTACGCATTGATTGCCATAGAGTCTTATGACTCGTCGTTATATCACTGTCTAAGAGACATTAAAATTACAATGGCCACACATGTAATTCCAAATATGTGGGAGTGATCAGCACAGCTGATTCACCCTGCAAATTTGTTGCTCTAAGCCAGGGATTCTTGTTCCTCATGGCACAAACCGTTAAAGATTAAAGCTACTCTATTTAAGCTTGGGATGATCAATCATTATAAATGACCCACTGATTAATCAGCAGTGATTAAACAGGCATATCCTGAAATCCTGTCCTGTAGGGGTGTCCTGAAAACTAATTCTAAGGAATACTGATCTGGGGTGTTGATGTTTTAGGTGAAATCCATCCTAGTATCTTCCCTTTACAAGGCTATGTTTTTGAAAAGCCAGATCACAACATATTATGGACATATGCCACATATTATGCAGCTTTTCCTAACAGCAACTAGTAAATCCCTAACTTGAAAAAATTGCGTGCATTTCATACTTAAATTGTTGCGTTTTTAAAGGGGAGTTATAACATTTTACTGTCTGCTCCAAAAGTGGCGGACTTGGTATAAAGTCTGGGGCTGCACTCTGTAATTCCAAGATGGCTTCTATCAGCCGTTCAAGGAGTCAGAACATTGACTCCCTCTGCTGAAACACAATCCACAAGTCTTTGGTTTGTGGTAACAAATTACTTAGTTGTGAAGGCAATCCCCATAGACCAGCTGTATTGGACTTTGAAGCCCAATACAGAGGGTCTGTGATAGGTCCATGGTGCCCCTCTTTAGAATCATGGTGATGTACTTTTTTGAAGTCATTGTTACATGTTATACTACTTTACCAATGCACTTAAGCAGACCCTCATCCCTCACTGCACAACATATGCTTCTTTATATTGCCTGTCTACATAGAATAAAATTAAACCAAAACAACACGTACAATAGGGTAAAATTCTGGGTCAAACCAACTTTCCATAAGGAATATGGGTTGTACTATGATAAAGGTTTAATTTATGATGTAACTATGTACATAAAGAACTCAGCAAATGTCACATTGATTTAAATGTGGATTTTAATCCATTGAATGCAAGATAAGCCTCTAATGCACTGGAGAAATGCACTATAGATATCTCTATCATTCAAGAAGTTAAATGCCCCTTTCAAGTCAATGAGAATGTTTAATTGTGCATAATGGTAGAATTTTAAATGACAACACTGACTGTAACAATATTCATTACTTCAAAACTTAGTGATCTATTGGTAAATGATGAGCACAACCTTCCTGTTGGGCCCCGGGGTCCTGTATCACTCAGGAAAGTGAGCTGAGAGATTTCAGTGTTACATTTTAATCTCCTCCCATGGGAGTTCTCAGGTCTCTTTTCAGAAGCCCGTTGTGCTGGTTCACCAGGACACAATGCCATCCTAGCTTCATTAGCTATTAAACATTTGGAAGTTCACATATGGCCTCTGATTAAATTGAAGAAACTATTTAAAAAGAGCTAAAACAGAGCAAATGGAAACCTAATCTGTTTACTCTGTGGAATTAGATCCCTAAGTGTCATACATTGCTCTTGATTTCCATCCAACAACAGCTAGATATCGATCTAAATATCATCAACAATGGACTGCTTAATGGCCCGATACTAACACAACAAACAAGATACAGACCAGCAATCCTTCTTCCTGCTAAGAACAAGTAGGCCGCACAGGGCTGGGTCGGATGATATGGCAGAGAGGAATAACTCACCAGTCCTAGATAAGCAGAGTATAGAGAATCAGGTTGAATGAATGCCATTTAGATCACTGGAGTATGATAACCCACAAGAAATTCCTTCTACTAAGCAGGACATTCATAACCTTCTCAGTGATCTTAAACTTTTGCTAAAGAAGGATATTACACAACTAAGCTCCAGGCAGCGGCCGGGACAGTGTCGAGTGAGACGCTGGGCAGCAGGCTGATGATGTGACAGTGACTGAATCAGTCAGTCCAGTGATGGCTGCTGCTGGCTTGAGTCCTCCTGAGTCCACTCCTGACTCTGCTGGTCTCCTCCTTGCTAGGTCACTACACGCGCAATACCAATGTGACGTCTGTTCCTCTCAGGCGTCTTATCTGCTCCAGACCCTGAGCAACAGCGCCATGCCTCAGAACAGACACAACCAATGAGAGAGGAGGAGTATCAAATCACTCCTCTCTCATTGGCTGCAGTACAGTGCGACATGCTAGCAAGCCAGTGAAGGAGAGGATAGAGGAAGGCAGGCCCACATCTAGCCATCCTTACTACCTTTATATAATTCAGTCAGTTGTCAAGCTCTTAATTTCATGCTTGAGCAGTGCTTCGCTGCGGCACTTCTGCTTTTTGTTTATGAATGATGCGGGCTGCGGGCATCACTAATTAAAAACGGGACAAAATAGTAAAACGATGGGACGGTCATAAAAAAAGTCAAAAAAACGTGACTGCCCCGTTCAAAACGGTACATGTGGTCAACCTATCCCTCACAGATCCAATTCCCACCCACCATGTCCTGGTACAGATGTGTCAGTGAGTGCACTCTCTTTGACACGCAAAGGGTTACATATCTTGTTTTAACTACTTTGAACTTCTCCTTTTTCTTTTGTCTCCACCAATAATATCACATAAATATAAAAAGCACAGACCCCTGAGCACATATGTGACAATGAATGCAGGGCAGAAGCGGTACGCCAAAATTCACCAGCACAATCCAGCTGGCATTTTCTTACTACAGATATAAACAGGTACTAGATCAGAGTATGCGATATGAGGCCTTCCAGTTGTAGATTCAAACTGATATCAGCCAATGGCCAAAGGAATTGCTGGTGCATTTTCACTTCACCCTCTACAAAATAAACTCTCCAGAAAGATCCATACACCCCAGCTGGAAGTCCACACATGACATACTACTGCAATAGGCAGTGGTAGGTATTCATATGGCACATTTAAAAAAAAAAGAAAGCATAAAAATCTAATCTAAATAGAAAACAGTCCATGTGCCTCTATTGCTCCGGTACCTCAGGGGTTAATACTTACCCTGTTGCCTGGCCAGTGCATGTAGGGTTGCCACCCAGCCGGTAATTGGCTTCTGTCCAATGTTAAGTCTATGGAGGGAATGCCATGGCTGGTATTTGTTTGAAGAAAAGGTGGCGACCCTAAGTGCATGGGATTTTGGCACTGAGAAAAGTGCACTGGTTCTAAGGGGCCTTGACATGTCAGTCTCAGCTCTCAAAGCACCAGTCACTTAATCAGAGGCAGAAGTCAAAGGATTCTCCCCCCTAATCTCCAAGATACAGAGTGGGATCGGCCATGGTTTCAGTGTAAGAGTTAACCCTTCAGCTACAGAGCAACTCAGCTGTAGGCAGGAACACATGCCAGTCTTTTAGTTAGGTTAGCATTTTATGGTTTACTTTAATTTAACCCCCTGCAACACCAAGGTATGGAGCCCTCCAGATGTAGAAGACTGCAATTCCCATCATCCCTAGCTGTCTGGAGATGAAGGGAATTGTAGTCTGCAATAAAAGGTAGGCCTCATGTTGCCAACCCCTGACATTGGACACACTACCCTACCTAATATCACCATAGATACAAACAACCAACATTTTGAATGGTGCACTGTTCAATAGAAAGAACAAATAGATTTGCACTGAATTTTTTTTTTTTTACAATTAGGCCAAATAGAAAAACAAATCCTATTAAAATTAAGAGACAAAATGTATATAGCAATGCACAGGTATCAGGGAGTGAGGTTGATGTATTAAGAATGTCAGTGGATTATGCACTTAAGTGTGATAAAGAAGTGATAAAGTGGAGATCATATCTCCAGTGTTATAAACTCTCCAAGCCTTATGTATGGAGCCCATGCACTAAGATCTATAAAGTTGGAAAAACATTACTGCATTGACGCCATAGAATCACAGGAATTGGAAAGTTCATCATGCTGTAGAAGTCATCTTGCTGAACTAATTCTGAAGCACTCCAGTTACAGCATTGGAGCAGGAAGTCATACTTTTACTTAAAGGGATAGTAATACTTCATTTTAACTTTATTTTATTTTGTAGGCATTAAAAAAACATGAAGAATGATATAAGTCTTATCTCTCAAACCTTTATGGTTTATGAGATATTCACAAGCAAAGTTCCCCTCCCCGCCCCTTTTACCTAGTGTAAGCCATCTCTTCTCAAATGTGAGTCTGGTTGTATGACAGGACAGATAACAGAAGGGGACAATTTTCTTTGTATGAAAACAATGAAAGCCCTTCCCCCCTTGACAAGTTTTTCAGCTTTTTCCCTTATCTTAATTGAAGATTGTCCCTCTCTGCAGTCTACCTGGGCACCTCCCTTCTGATCTGGCTGAACGGGGGGGGGGATACTTTGTTTGTGAATATCTCTTAAACCATAAAGGTTTCAGAGATAAGACTTATATCATTCTTCATGTTTTTTTAATGCCTACAAAATAAAATAAAGTTAAAATGAAGTATTACTATCTCTTTAAATAGCCTGTTAACCCCTTGAATGCTATCATGATTTCCAATACATTGTGCAGCAATATGTTGGAAACCTCTCTAGCATTCAAGTGGTTAAAAATCTATAAATCAACGTTTTTTATTTCTTCCCCATGGTTCAGTTGATTCCCCTCAAATTGCACAAATACTGCTTAGTACATCAGCTTTAGTGTCTGTATTCAGACCACTTATGACTGGCTGCATTTCTGTGATAATAATTTAATGTGGAAATTGAAGTACTGGGTTCTGCTTTGGTTCACTGAGTCTGAATCCTACCAAAAATGACCAGATTCAGTCCAAATATAGAACTATGGGACAGACTGAAATTGTTAATGAACAGGCATTCTGGAGCTTCTCAAGGAATTGCAGAGCTGTCTTGTATTCAAGTGGTCATGAACCGAAGTTAGATGAGTGGGGATTTTGGCATTGCATATTTGTCCCACATGGTGGAGTATGTTTGCTCAAGAATTGCTCCTCTTTAGCATCCTAAATATGGTCCTATACATAGCAGCTTCTACATGGTTTTCACTAGTTTTTTCTAACAGATTATCATCATACTCTATGGAGACAAATGTAAATAAACCCCTTGATAAAGTTATCAATGGAATGGAATGTCCATGAGATTTCCTAGAAGTTTCAGAGAATCCAATTAATATGGGAAAAATGGTGGAGACTTGCAGTCCTAGTTATTACTATTCACAGTTACTGCGATTAGCTTCATTCCAGGAAATGTATTTTGCTGTCATTCATTGTATTCTCAATTTGAATGGAAGATATTTTGAACACAAGACCATAATGACTGTACAATGCAGGCGATCGCTGCTTAATGAATCTCAACCCATGATGTTTGCTTAAAATATGTAGCAAAACATTCAGCTCTTATTAGACAAGACCACACAAGCTGTTTTCTGTCTCTTTCTCTTTAGGAAACTCAGTTCTTTCACCAAAACATAATGGGAAAGATGTGGTGTTCTTTGGAGAGACATTCTGTTCCATCACAGAGAAAAATTGATAACACATGTACGACAGGGACTTTTTCCCGGCTTTATCTATGATGCCTTCTTTTGTGCATAATCTTTTCACATTTCATGATACATAAAGTGGATCTTTCACCTATATCCTACATGCTTCCATGGAAATTGGTCAGCAAAACTGACTATAACTTGTGTAGTTTTTTTTCTAAAAATCACTGTGGTTTTCCAGAAAATGACTTACGAGATGTACAGTCTGATGTCATTCAGTTCGCCTGTGGTACAAGCTGTACCAAGGCATCCAAATGAAATGCTGCCCATCCCCTGTTTGCCCACCTACCCTTCCCTCTTTCCACAGTGATCAGGATTAGGAAGGGGCAGCGCTATCAATCATTTTCTATGTAGTCAAGATGGTAGTGCTCTCCTTTGATGCCCTCCAACAGTAAGGTGCTTTTGAAAGATGGGAAACAATTTATTTTACATAACTACATACCTCCCAAGTGTCCCTCTTTAGGAGGGACAGACCCTCTTTTTGAACCAAGTGCCTCTGTCCCTTTTTTCTACCCTGGTGTCCCTGTTTTTTAGGAGATCAGACTGTGTGGTGTATATAATAGTGTATTAAATAGCTCCACAGCAATAACACTCACATTAATGTTTATTTATACTTCAGTACAAGTGTTTATAAATTATTCTGTGTGATTAAAACACTTTGGTTTTGTTCTAAATCATTTACACAAATGAGATTTCTTATTCAGACTACCAAAGACTATTGTCTATTATATGGAGGTGCGGAGTCAGTGCAGCTTTGAAATGGAGATTTGCGAACACATTCAAAAGTATATTCTAGGTCATACTGCTTTCTATTTTGGCCACTAGGTGGTGCTGTTTCTATCACTTACTACTGGCCCAGAGGTGCTCCAGTGAGTCCCCAAGCAACCTTTAACAAGCAACAATTTAGCAATGTATGATCATATACAAGTCAAGCAGGATTTCCTGTGCCACTCTGGTATAAATGGCACCAATTTAGAGGCAAAAGAAGGTTTCTCTTAGTGCAGATCATTGACTAGTTAACACTGGGTTATCTCAAATAGAGAATTTAGCACTTAAATATATTCCTACATTAAGAAATCATCAAATTAGCAAATAATTTGTGCCAGTGATGCATTTCCCCCTTCAGTTCTAGAGCAAAGCTGGTAGAACCTATTGGGTGGTAGTTGTGGTAGGCTTCAACTTTAGAGTTCCTCAGCTGGCCCTTGGCCAGCTGAGGAGGATGCGTGTTGTAGTCCAAAATGAAATGGAGTACTACAAGCTGCCTAACTGGAACATCATGCAAACAAAGCCTATGATGGAATCTTGTGCTGATTTTCATCCAGATCAATTACTGCTACCTGTTGAATCTGATATTACATGAAACCAGCAGAGCAGTTCATATTAACCCATGCTAACATAAGCAATGGAACGGGTTTCTAACAGGTTGCCTAACACCAATTTACCCATTTTAACACCCTATACTAACAAATCACAAAGTTGCATATCTTTCCCCATTTCCTGCACATGCTATAAAGGAAGCATTTGGGGCTTTCTCCTTTTAAAGTCTTAACAACAGCTGAGTGTGTGCTGATACGCTGTAAAGTGATAAGCTGTAGTTCATACACCAAGGATGAGTTAGAGGCTAATGCCAAAGGAACTGTATTAAAAAAGTTGTTTATTCCCCCCACTCAGAGGTGTAACTAGAAGCCTCCAGGCCCTGGTACAAGAAGTGCCAAGGCCCCCCTCCACCACCACCACATTAGCCCCCTCCACAATGCCCCCATCTCCTACCTCCTACCTGGAGCTCCCGCACGTTCCTCTTAGTAATTCAAAGCGCTGGGAGATGATATCATCTACCAGCGCTTAGCATTACTAGAGCGCCGGTAGGAGATTGCGGGCGCCAGGTGGAGGGGTCGCACAGGGAGGCCAGACCCATGGAGTGCACAGGCCCGTCGCACTGAGACCCCTATAGTTACGTCACTGCCCTCACTGTGACCTGGTACCTTTCTCTACAGAAAAACATCCTTGATGGAAATGCTTGTGCTAGGAACATCCAACACAAATCAGATGTAATTGGTTCCTTAGAACATTTTTAGAGACATATTTTCAAAGCTAATTTATGCAATATCACACTCTTCATTATAACAGGTTATTTGTATGGACCAAAAGAATGTGCTGTCATCAGAGCTGTGTTAGGAATGAATATACATCTCTTTTACACATGGTTTGACTGAATTATAGTGCAATTTTTAAGTGTACATACATATGCATTAACTTGGCAAAGTTTGAGAAGGAAAGCTTATACCATGAATTCCAAGGCGATAATTAATAAGGCCTAATGTTTTCATTAGAACACTTGCGTTAGAATTTTATTTACTTAAGTATTGATGGCTGAGAACAATTGAAGAACATCTGTGATAGAATAAAATGGAAAAAAAACACAATTCCCGAAAATGATTATTTCTATTAAATGTGAAAACTAGATTGGGCTTTGAAATGTCACAGTCCTTCACTTTTTACTAAGCAGTCTTAAAAGGATCAGACAACTGGAGACAATGAATCATTTTTCACATACTCCACAAAGATATGAACACAGCCCAAGACAAAACAAGTTTTTTAGTGTAACTGCCAGAGTAATCTCACATAGAGATAATTGATTATGTGCTGTTGCATATCATCTACAGTAAATTATATTTTGTGGTTAATTTGAGAGACATTGATGCCAAAGATAATACAAGTAGTTTACTGCCGAGTAAAGTCATAAATATAGTAATAATTCTACAGAAGTCATTTTCCAATGTATAAGGTCACAAAGTTTTAATTTCTTGCTATATGAAATAACATGTAGAGAGCTAGTAATTTTTTGAGTGCCAGAGGGATGTGATATGCATTGCAGAACTATGTGTTGCCCGCCCCTCTGGCACTGGAACGATTAACTATTTGAGTGCAAGAATTGTATCCAATGCACTGCATTGCAATGCAATGCATTGGATACCTCTCTGGAAATGGTTAAAGTCACAGTTGCCAGCCGTCATTATACTGACAGTCAGTAAACATTTCCTAAATTAATTAAAATCAAGAACTCTTTTTAATAATGAAAGTCTAAAAATGCTCTCTAGCAATGAGTTGCATACCCCTCTGATCCATAAGGAGTTAAAATAAACTGACAGGGTTGGGTATTTTATAGCATAGCACAGTAAATTTGTATTATTTTTGAAGATAGAATTATACTGTGGGCCAGTTGTTCTGATAATATTAGCAAATTAGTATAGAAGCAGTTATGTAATGAATGTACACTTGTACCTCTGTGACATTGGAAGGGTTAAGCAGGCATGATAAACAATAATATGGGCTGCATCTATACAGTAAGCTGACTCCGTAACAACTTATTTTGTAATTATTATAGGTTTCTCACGTTCAGAACTTCACATTCTCTGCACTTTTTTCTTAACGTACAAATGTTATCATTTGTAAGACTTTTTTGTCGTTGTTCCTCTGTAGGTCACTAGAGAATAGTTTAGCCACGCCCTTGCCCTGCCTCTTTGCCCTGCAGTTCTGGAGTTGTGTCGTACACAATGGACATTACTAGTTTTTGTTGTATACTCTATAGAAAATATGTAGTTCATGCATAGGATTACTTATTTTTGTTGTTCATACAACATTTTTTGGCCATCAACCCTTTGAATATATGGTCCTTAGTGCATCTCCCACCAGTAGTTTTTATGATGTACTAGGACAGTGGTTCTCCAGTTGTGTTTTACGGAACCCCAGGGTTCCCTGAAGTAGTTTGATGGGTTCTGCAAAACAAATTTCAGTAATGGAAAACTGTGGAAAAAGACTGGAATAGCATACTGTGTGTAACAAAGGATGTGTGGAGGACAGAAACAGTTTATACTGGGCCATTTTGTCTTTTGTAAGATGTCTAATACAGAAGCACTATATCCTAGCCATCTAAGAAAAGAAACTGTAAAAATCAGATAACTGGTAGTGGTTACCCAATTGATTGTAGCCTAGAAATGTTATCTTAAGTTTTTGGTATTAACTAGCATGTCATATTTATATTGATACTAGATTTAACTCCTTGGACGCTTAAAAGGTCTCCAACATATTGAGCAATGCATTGGAGACCTTGCCAGCATCCATGGGGTTAAAGGGATTCAGTGTTAGTATTCCACAGGGATTTTGCATAAAACTATAGGGTTCCATGGTCTGCAGTGCATTGCGTACCTCTCTGGCTCTCAATGGGTTAAAGAAGGTCCCCTTATTCTTTACTGCACTTAACATTTTGTGCACTTAGCTTCCCTTTTTGTATATGAATATTATGGTGTTCTAGCACTGAGGGTTTTGATTTTTATTTCTCCTTGAAAATTAAGAATAATGGGAAATGGGTATGTAAAGTAAATCCAAATTGGTATATACTGCAAATAATATAGAATTGCAGCAGTGGGAACCAAATTGGCTTATGTTATACACACAATAGCACTGCAGCAAACATGATACCGAGTCATCAATTTGTCCGTCATAGGGATCAGATTAATAGGATTGTCTTTACTTGACGCTTTAGTGGACACAAAGGCAGAAATATACTGAATACCAAATGTAACAAAGAAAGACAAAAAAAGAGATCTACAGTGAAGCGAATCCAGGTTAAATGACAGGAGGTGTTTCTTTCTACTAAATGTAATAGTGGGTGTGCCTGTGTGACTCCAGTAGGAGACAATAAGAGTGCGATAACTGAAGAAAGCTGTAACAAGGGAACAACCCCTTCAGGCTATAGTAAATGTTTAATTTTTTGCACCCTCTCCTTGTCTCACTGAGGTGGAAAACTGCTCTACTTGTCTCTTGTCTCTCCTTTTGCAGTCATTGTTTTAGCTTACTGTTTCATTTGTGCCTGTAGCAATTAAGAGACCACTGACACTTCTGACAATGCTCTAGATTATAAATCAAATTAAGAAATCTTGTTTACACTATGGGAACAGTTACTGACAATGTTAAAAACCAAAGATACTCAGTGGAATCATATCCTTGTCTTTCTTTCTTGCCTGAAGACAGCCTAATGGAAGTTTGAGTGTGTGTATAAATCTGTGTGTGTATGTGTGTGTGTGTGTGTGTGTTTGTATGTGTGTGTGTGTATATCTGTGTATGTGTGTGTGTGTGTGTGTTTGTATGTGTGTGTGTGTGTATCTGTGTATGTGTGTGTGTGTGTGTCTATTTTTGTGTCTGTGTGTGTATCTGTGAATGTGAGCATACACCTAATTTCCTACTGTGCCTTTACTGTAGAGTACAGCTCCGTAAATAGAAATGTCAATTATTCATAAAGACTAGAGCAAACCAAGTGCTCCATATGGGACAAGTAAAAAAAATTCCATTGATTTAAAGGAATTTTAACATCTTTAAATGGATAGTATTGATTATATTTAAGTAAATTTAATATTGTAGAGATTAACAATATGAATAAAATGAGGTATGTCCCATCTCTCAAACTTTTATAGTTTGAGAGATCGAAGCATCTAAAGTTCCGGTTTCACAGAAGTCTGCCATCTAGGTGAGAAAAGCAGATTCTGGTCCCGGGACTGTCCTGCGGCTCTTCAGCAGAGCCGAAATAGCGCAATCTACAAATAAATACTTCACTGGAATGGGTTACAAAGTGTGTCTGCAAACCAAGCACACTTTGTAGTCTGTTCCAATGAAGTATTTATTTCTATATTGCGCTCTTTCGGCTCTGCTGAAGAGCCGCAGGACAGTCCCGGGACCAGAATCTGCTTTTCTCAGCTAGATGGCAGACTTCTGTGAAACCGGAACTTTAGATGATTCGATCTCTCAAACTATAAAAGTTTGAGAGATGGGACATACCTCATTTTATTCATATTTTTAATCTCTACAATATTAAATTTACTTAAATATAAGCAATACTATCCCTTTATTGCTAGAGGGGGGCCTTACCATGAGTTTCCAAATGCCCCATAATTTCATCAAGGAATCAGTTTAATCCTATAATTAGGAAAGAATAAGGCTGCCTCGCTGTGCCTGATTTTCCCACAAACATAAATGGGTCTAAGGATAGCAACCCACAGCATATAAGGGATTGAAGATGTATTTCTATTGTACTTAGGGACCTCCGTTCACAATTGTGCTAGGGGCCTCTTAAAATCACCCCTTTACTATTACAAAATCTAATTTTTGTCCTTAAAAGTAGAAGTATATCCTCTAGGAATCTGTGCATGTTGGATCGTCAGCCTGTGCCTGCTGGAGTAGAGTTCTACTTCTATATCCTGGTGTGCCTACATCTTTTTGAAAAACCTTCTAGGTCACCCAACTCCCTATCTTCCTCCACAGTCCTCACATTTGCCTCTTCACTCCCTGTCTATCACTTTCCACTCCCACTCTAAATGGATTGACAAAATTCAGGTTCTCCTTGAACTTTATTGATTTTTGGGTATTGAACCTCACAGCAGCTGATTACCATGCTACATAGTTTGTTAGGTAAAAGTGATTAAAACATTTTGACCAATGAATTGTATTCTTTGATTTCACAAAGAGACAAGTCCAGGGAGTTCTTGTCTACTCCTGTGTCTATTGATTTTGTAGAATGGTTACAGTGATATAAAAGGAAAATCAAATAATTATTTAAACATTTCTTATTTTAATAGTAGATATTAATTTATTTGACCTATTGACTTTCTCTTTCTTTAATGTTCTTTAATGTCCATTAATTGGCTATTTCCGGTCTTCTCTTTCTTTCCCTTTCAGTAATGTGAGCCTGTAGTCTGTTAAACAAAAGACTGTCCGGATGGATAGCTAAGAGGGATAATCTTCAATTAGCATAAGGACCTGAAAAACCTGTCAAGGGGGCAGGGTTTTCCTTATGTTCACAGTACAAAGATTGTCCCTTGCTGTGACCTGTCCGGTCAAGTGACCAGATTCCACATCTGAGGGGAGGTGACTTACACTAGGTAAAAGGGGCGGGAGGAGGATACTTTATCATTCAATCACTCGTCAACTGCAGCTCTGACAGTATTGAAATAAAACTCTCCATGGCCCACATACTATGAAGATTAATTGGAAATGTTGTTTTTGTGAAACATTACTATCCTTTTACCCCTTAATGACAATGGACAAACATGTACATACAAGGTGGATGTCCCTAAAGGACAAAGGACGTACTGAATCTTTTGCAAAAAAAAAAAAAAAGTTCCGTGGGCGTTAAGTGACAGACCCATGTGTAGCGGCCGGTCGCTTAGGGGTTAAAGGATCATAAAATGTATAAGTGTGTGTACGTGTGTGTGTGCGTGTTTGTGTATAACTCACTATACTCTGCATGCGAATGGTGACACATATACACACAGCTCTTCTGATCCTTTGAAGATACAGCTGAGTCACAGACTCTTTACAGATGAAATACCGAGGGCAATCACATTACTGTAAGTGGAATTAAGGAGAACAAATCAATTAGCTGATTTTACACAGAATTAAAGGAAACAAGCAGGTAAATAAATTTAATATGTTCTACTAAAATAACCAGTGTTGAAATAAAACATTACTATTCCTTTATTTTAAAGTCTGTGACCTCTTCCCTTGTGACAGTATAGTTTGTGTCCATCTTGTATACAGATTTGACAGTAAACATGATATATTGTCAAGAAAATAATAACTTGAGTTCTGACTTTATTGTTTAATAACATCTTGGACGCTAAAGTTGTCCACAATGCAAAGTGCTACAATGCTTTGGAGATGTCTCTAGCATACAAGGGGTTAAAAGTCTAATCTGACTGTAGACTTGTAACTGGACACTGACTCCTAAGAGAATTGCTATATGCTTCTACCATATGACGTGTGGAAGTCTGTATAGTGAAGAAACCCTGTCTCATTTACTTCCACCTCTGGATTATCTTTTATTGCTCTCACATACACTCCAAGAGCAGTTTCCACTTCAACACCTGCACAGAGCAAGGAATTAGAACTCAAGAAAGGCAATGGGTCTAGCAATAGCATTTTAAATATAAGGAGACACTAAGCTGTTTGTGTAAGGTTCAGTTGTTAAAGAAAAAGTATCTGAGTTACATTCCTTTCACTGGTAAGTCATGAACTACACATATTTGTTATTACAAGGCTTACATATTAGCAGAACCCTTTCTTTGCAATTCCTGTGATGCTAATAAAATTCAGATCACATCACCTAATGTATGGATATCCATAAATCATTGTGAACCTATGTGCACCTAAGTAATGACCTTCTTTTTGTATGGTTTAGATCCACTGGGTATAGAGAATTTAACAACTTTTCCATTTAAGTTGCTGTTTGGGAAAGAGGAAACATTCACATGTCACTATCACTATAGATAAAAATTGATCATAAGGTATAGTAACTTTTTATGAAAAGGCCTTTTCATGCTGCTAAAAACAAGAGTACTCATACTGCTGAGAGATTATTTATTCAAAAGTTATAACAGCTCAAGTTGATACCTCTATTGTTCAGTGTTTCGAGAGCATTACAGTCAATGGCAGAAATTCTTCTTGATGACCAATGAAACAGTACCACCTGGTGGTCACTTTTTATAGAATTCTATTAGTTAAAGAAAAACAAACAAGTTTTTGAATGAATTATCTCCCAGTAGTCGGCATACCCTTATTTTATTCAGAAAGAGACTTTACAATACCTTTAACCATTTGAATGCCAGAGGGGTATGCAACGCATTGCAAAGCAATGCGTTGCTTACCCCACTGGCACTCAAAGGGTTCATGATAAGAACTGTAACTATTCTAGAGTGAACCAACTGCACCACAGTCAACAAATAAAAATTCCCAGAATTCCCATTTAAATGTAGATTTTAACCATTTAAATGCTAGATAAATCATTAACGTATTGCTTTGCAGTGCATTTGAGACCACTATAGCATTCAAGGGGTTAAAGTCTCCATTTAAATAATCAAATACAGAACTATACTAAAATGTATATGTTTATAACAAGGCAAATTAAAGTAAAACTGAATAGAATACAGTATTGTAAACAATATCAGAATAATATATGGAAAATTCATACACTTTTGCTTATTGAATAATATCCTCAGAATTGTTCATCTGTTACTTCATCTTTCCAATCGCAACCACAACGTTATATTTACACAGTTCATCCAACTGAGTCATCATCATGTAATAATAGAGAAAGAGGGGACAAGGATTCTCTTACTCTGATGTTTTCATTCTTATTTACATTATGGTAAGAATCTTCCCACTTCTGTCCCAGCTTGGTGTGGGGTGTTATTTCAGTCGGTACTCCAATCACACCGTCAACATAAAACCAGGGAGAGATACAATGTTCTCTCAATACATTGTAAATGTAAATGTAGTATATTTGATAGAGTATCCCTCTGACTTCTCCTGTGGATCACATGACTCCCCTAAATCTCCTCACTTCTTTCCCTCACCTCTTACAAACTTTCACTCTTCATGTAGCCATGTCTGGCTTTAAGATCAGTAAATTCAAAACAGCAACTGTACCATTCAATCTTCCCTTACACACTGTTAAGCTGATTAAGACAGACTTTGAATTTACCATTTTCAGAGGTTCTGTTAAGTATATGGGCATTCAGTTCTCTTGCTGCTATCATTAATCATTTGCATTGAATTATAAGTCTTTCTTACACACCATTAAGAGAAATTTTAAGTGCTGGAACTGGTAAGGGTTACCCTGACTTTCTGACATAACTTACATCAAAATGTATATGTTACCCCATTTATTATACCTTTTTCAAGCTCCCCCTGTCCCCATTATTTGCCAAGACTTTAAATTGCTTAAAGGGATAGTAATGTTTCATAATAAAAGCAGCTCTAATTAATCATCATAGTATTTGGACCTTGGAGAGTGTTATTTCAATTCTGTCAGAGTTGTAGTTCGAGAGTAATTGAATGATGAAGTATCCCCCTCCTGCCCCTTTTACCGATGTAACACTGCTCAGCCAGAGCAGAAGGGATGTGCCCAGGTTGATTGCTGAGAGGGACAATCTTCAATTAAGATAAGGGAAAAATCTCAAAAACTTGTCAAGGGGGGTATGTCTTCAATTGTTCTCATAGGAAGAAGATTGTCCCCTGCTGTTATCTGTCTGGTCTAGCAGCCAGATTCCACATCTGAGAAGAGATGGCTTACACTAGGTGAAAGGGGCGGGAGGGGGAAACTTTATCATTCAATTACTCTTGAAGTACAACTCTGATAGTATTGAAATAACACTCTCTATGGACCAAATACTATGAAGATTAAATGGAGCTGTTGTTTTTGTGAAACATTACTATCCCTTTAAGACAGATATTGATTCCTTTATTTAGAGTGGGAGGTAACTGGTATGGGTAGAACATTTATGTACATAATTCAGTTAACAGGTTGGCTGATCTCCTGAACTTGACTTTCTATTATATCTCTGCTCAGCTCTGCCAAATTTAGAACTGGCATGCTGATATTACCACAAAACACTGGCTGGATATTGAGAATGTTATAACGTCTCCAGATTACCTCTTGTATTTCATCTGGACGCCAAAGGCAGACCTCCCTCCTGTTTGGTCAGACTGTTCATCCATTCTACATTCTACCACACTCTGGAACAGATACACCTTAAAACATGATTTGAACTTGTCTCCTTCCCCTTTTTCTTACTAAAAAATTTCCTCCGGGTTTCTATCGTCAACTTGAAATAATGTGGCATCTCTCGTTAGAGATCTTTTCCCCAATGACTCTGTAGTTGACTTTAAGTACCTTCAACCCTATTTACAAGAGAGTAATTTAATTCCTCAATACTTTTCCCATTGCCTTCAAATTAGAGACTTTGCTAGGTCCCCAGATGTGAGGACAGCTGTCCTCTCTAGGTGTACTTATTTTGAGAGAGCATGCGTGGAAAATTTTCCAAACTAAGATCTTAGATCTAATATGTATATATGGATATCTTTATTTATATGGCGCCAGACAGTGTACACAGTGCCTTACAACAGAAGTATGTTACAATAAATAAAAGTGGATAAAATAAGTGTCACATTCATAGAAACAATAGGAGAGAGGTCCCTGCCCCAAGGACTTCACAGTCTAAATCAGTATATATATTTATAAATACCTGTTTATTCCACCATTAGAGTTTAAGCATGTTTACATGGTAAGGTCGGAGGAAGACCTGGGGACACCCTGAACTGAGAGGCCTGGGATACAGTATAGCACAGTCGATGCAGAGAGAGCAGATTTAAAATTGGACCGTCTATTGCAAGTTCATACTGGAGAGGCTGTTATCAAACAGACACCTTCTTGCACAAATGGTGGTTATGACCTATGCTGCCCCTTGTTCGAAAAATTCTCAGAGCTTGATAGAAAGCCATTTTGATACCAAGGTTCCTTTCAATCCATGGTTGTTTCTAGTATTTAACCCTCCTCCAAAATAAGTTGCCGCAGCAGATCATCTTGGCTACCAAAAGGATGATAATGGTGGCCTGGATCCGTCCCATTTTGTACCTTCATAGTATACATCTGTGATTTTTTTTTTTACTATTGAGATAGAATAAAATGTGTTATTACAAATGTGGTTCCAAACATTCACACATACCTACAGAGTGCAGGCTGAACACCTTATTCTAGAAATAAACATAATTAAATGGATACCTAACTATGTTAGCTGTAAATTTTAGCTTTAAACAAGGGTGGACAATCTTCAAGCAGTTGTAACAAAACATACTTAGTCTGACCTATTAGTGTCACGTGAAAGCCAATGTTTCCTAATTCTGCATTGGAAAGAAAGGTAACCAGTAGTTATTTCCAACTAATTACCAAGAATAAAAACTTAATAAGACAACAAAATACTAATCTGAATAGATCACAGTTGGTACGCAAAAACAAGACAAGTGGCTCTTAATTTATGAAAAAACTTGCTAAAGTAGGTATCCGACAAACAGCAATCCATTAGTTATATGTATTGTATTTATTTGCCTTAAAGTGGAACTTTCATCTTAATTCAAGTTTGTACATTTGAAAACTGCAATAAAAAATTGCCTGTATGTCACGTTAACCAAAGTCCAGCAAATTAATCGTTTAAGAGATTTTCACACATTTATTTCTGGGCAAATGAAAATGAACAATTCCTGGTACTGCACAAAGCTTCACTAGCATATTAAAAGTAATTGAAACCTTCACTATCATATGACACGTCACTGACTAGTCTAGGACAAGCATGTCTGGCAAAGGAGTATGTCAGCAGAGAGCAAAATGTCTAAATCAGGCTGAGTCGGTAACGGGTAATCAAGCAGAGTAGATATCAGGCAGGAGGTATAGGACAAGTGAGGTCAACAACAGAGAAATCAGGAACAGCATCAGCAAGAACTAAATGCTGGATTCCGTGTTGGCAAGGAGGAGGGATGAGACTAATATGAGACTATGTATTGCATCAAATGGACCATTCGCAACACATAGAACGGACCAGTCGTGACAATTAGCATACGAAACATCACTGACAAGCTTAATTAGCATATGAAAATGTCATTGTTACTGCATGGGTACTGCAATTAGCATACATTAGCATATGATAACAAGTGTGAATATCTCCTGTAATTTGGTGATCTTTTGGCTAACAACATATAGGCAGTTTTTAATGCAGTTTTCAAATATGCACACATGAATTAATGTGCAACTGTTATGTTCCAACCCCCCTCCCCCAAAATGGTCTGTACCTCCCAACTAGATTACAGTCTCCCCTGTTTGGAACCCGGATCCAGTAAGTATTTTTAAATATACGTCTTACAGGTATAATACATTACAGTTAAATGTAGAATATATATACATTCTGACACAATTTTCTGCTGTAATCGACACACATACTTTAAGTTGTTTTACTATTTTGTTAGTTGTTTTGTGAATCTCTCCCTTTACACCTGCCCCTCCCCATAGCTTAGTTTAGAAGGTGTCAGTTCCTGGTTAACTACACAATGCTCCCTACTGATAAGAACCTAAAGTACACTGATACATACAGTCACACACATGAATGGCCATTAGATTTTACAGCACCTGCACAGAGCAGATTACACCAGTGGTTCTCAAAATTTTTTTTGCTCAAGGCACTCATAACACATATTTTTTGAATTTATAGGGCACCCCTAACATTTTACAGGTAATTTATCAAGAACTTATTGAAGGTTAAAATATATGAATATACAGTTATTCTTAGGTCCCACAATCAGAAAGACAAAAACTAGCAACTGTGCATAAGATTTTTTTTAAATTTACATTTGGAACAGAATATGCACATTTTTGTCAAAGTCTTCAGTGAAAATGCTAGCACTCTAAAATGGTGCCCAGGGCTCACCAACGGCACCCTAACGGCACTGGCTTAGACAATGGATAGGTGGCGGGAACGACAACAAGAAATTTACAAAAGTCACACAGATCAAAGACTGTTAGAAAAACTGACAAAACAAAGAAAAAAATACCAACACTAGTACAGTTATTTCAGCATATTTATTAAAATAAAATAAACTTGTTACTTGATGAAAATTTCCATCATTCCAGCTATAAATATTTGTTGAATGTCTATTTTTCCATTCAGTAGATGTTTCCATCTGGACAAATCTGCAATTACATTCTAAACGAGTGTCATGACTGGACTGACGAATTTTGTTCTTTCATAAAAAACAGGCCTGAAAAATGTTCCAGAATTCCTCCAAAGCTAGGCTAAGAAGCCCCAAATCTTGGGTTGGGATCTTTACTTGGACTGGATCAAACTTGGGAAACCGAGAGGGGGAGGATTGTTGTAGAAGACCAAGGCATAGCAGATGCTGCTGGACAGCCGACATCAAAGTGAATATGTTGTTTTACATACACATGTTAGACTACTTGGGAGTTGGGGTGGATGTGGTTCCATGTTTTTCATCAAATTAAAATGGGGGCTGCAGACCCCATATTTATTTTTTGTGACATCCTTTCTCTTAGGGAGGGCAAAGGAAGGGGGTTCCAGACCCCTTCCTTAGGCATTTTTCAGATTGATACGTGGCTCCAGATCCCATATAAAATTTTTTTTACTTGGCCAGTATATCATTCAGTATAGGCCCCCTGGGCCCTCTATTGATATGATTTGTTAGCTGTTATAATACTTTAATATGGCACACATATGCTCTATATTATTGTATTTTGTTGTATTTTAGCTTAAAAAATGGGATGAATATACACCATTTTTTCATTGAATTAAATAAAGGAAGTAATTGTCCTCTCCTTGTAAGGAAAAAAGATATTCTAGGGTCCCTGAACCCCTTTTATATTTGAACACTGTCCATCTTGAGCAGATCAGGAGGGTAACTTTATCTCACAAAATCTGAGGCCATTTTAAATATAAAATTATTGAACCGCTATGAAAAATTCAGTTCAGGTGAATACTTTGCTCATCTCTAATCCCAGTCTTCCCTTTACTAGGAGACAACTAGAATATATTGCTTTATTCTGATTGGCCCAAGCTCCAGAGAGGTCCAGTAATGTCTTACTAGGGCCCCACTGTGGACTGAAAAATTGCACTGAATACGTGAAATCTGCAGGTGTATTTTAATTATTCGACACAGGATCTATCTGCTGGAGCTGCAGATCCTACTTACCTTTCCAATACTGCTGATCTGAGTACAAGAAGTTCATACTACTGACTAAACAGAGGAGAATGGTGTGTTCCAGGCTGATAAACTGGACGATCCCTCCGTCTACATCAGAAGCAAGCCTATGCAGTTCATCTGAACTTTAAATGATAAATGTGTTCCCTTAACCCCTGCAATGCTAGTGATGTCACCAAGACATTGAGAAAAAAACATCTTTTAAAATATGACAAAAATGTTGTCTTAACCCAGTAAAGACTAGAATGGCGCATAAATCATTTTGAAACAATGCTTTGCATTCCACTAGTTTCCGTTAAAATGACTAACACCTACTAATAATAACCCCCACTTATTTTATTTATGGACAGAACATTCTAATGGACACCATGATTTTCTCTTGTGCCTCTGTTCAACAAATAACATCCCCAATCAGCCATGAATGTCATATCCTTGGAGGTAGACATTAATGTTGCCTGCCAGACAGAAAGACACTACTGTGCACAGTAATCTTATGTAGGCTCATGCACTGCATTCTACAGTTAGAAAAAAAAGACTGCCAGCAATTGTTATGTCTACCTAATAGGGGATGTTGCTAACAACAATAGATAATGTTGTCCCTATTAGATATATTCAGAAAAGAAGCATCTTGCAACCTCCTAAAGTTTTTTGATAGGCTCCATACACCAGATGCGGCCCCAGCTGAAACCCTGCTGAAGCCCAAAGCAGTAGCCATCACTACTGATTGACAGACTATCAAAATCCCAGTGTGCATGACAATGCATGCCAGGCTTCTGCCTGACCTATACTTTTCTATGCATGTGCTCCTGGAAGTAGCTGTATGTGCATTTATTTATTTCCACAGAAAGACGAGAGGTGTTTCTTCATATAGCCAAATCATCTCCCAGGAAAGTGGTGGCTGTGCGGTTCCAGCAGTGGGTCTTCAACTAATGCACAGAAACCCCCACAAAATTTTGGAGTTGCATGTTGATTCTTTTCTTGAACACAGGTAATAGAGGCACCTTTGTCTATTGGTATTAGTATCCCCCTTTTCCATGTTCCATTTGTACTATTTAATATCTCTGTATGTCTATTCCCTATTGTACAGGGCGGAGCAATAAATTGGCACTATATAAATAAATAAAAATAAACATAATAATAATAAAATATTACGAGTATCTCATATATATTCATGCTGTATCCAGTATCACACTAATGTGCACCCAGGCAAGTATCTTTAGTTTCATTAATGCATCCCTTCTCCTTTCCTACATATATTGGGTTCATGTGGTAACTGAACCTTAGTTATAGCAAATATAATTCATGTTCTGCATTATCCATTTTGAACTGTACATTATTACAGACTAGTTGAACAGCCCGTTACACGGGCCACAGTGCCTCTGGCAGCCGGTCGCAGGGCAGAAGAGACTGCCCGCGCAACTGCTGATACAGAGCTGGACGCTCCTTCGGAGCGCCCAGCTCTGTATCAGCCGCGGCGCGGGCAGTCTGTACTGCGCATGACTGCCACACGCGCAGCAGTGTCTACTGTGCATGTCGGGCGTTACACACAACTTAGCGAATTATTATATAGGATTGTAACTGAGCATGGAAGGAGTCCTCAGTGTCATGGTGAGATTATTGGAAGAGGACAATAAAGTTCTTTACATGGAAAAATCAGGAAGATTCTCTTCACAATAGCTCCTAATGCACATAAGCACAAATTTGTTGACCTTGATCTGTAATTTGAAAGGTTGATTGATCTTTCTTTACATTGCCCAGGAATAAAGACAGTGCATGAAAAAATTAATGTGAATAAAGATGGCGACTGTGCATGGATAAACACAAGCACAGGAATGTTTCTTTGCATGTGAATTTGCTCATGTACATTCAAAGTGACATCAGTAATCAGTGACATGAAGGGAGTTGTAAAATAGGATTTAAGATAGCTCTTTGTTCTTTTTTTCCTCTCCTGGACACCTTGGTGTTCTGGTGGCAGAGTGAGTAATATGTAGTAAGGATAGGCTGGCATCTGGAGACATTGTTTGTCGGTCGTGCTGGGGTTTAATTGCTTTTGAATAAATATTCATTGAAGTACCTTTACTGGGTTTTAATACACATATCTAGAAAAACCTAGATATACCACATGACTATAATGCGAAAATTGATCATTCTCTATATATTTTATCGAAAAAAAGGTACTGGTATTATATAACACACTATCATATTTACTAGTAATGTATAAGGCAATCATGTTCAAGCACATCAAAAGCTACTGTGGAAAAACAAAGTAAATTAGTTTGTATTTAAAAAAAAAAAAAAAAAAAAGCAAAACATGCTTTCCCAAGGCGAAAAAGCTTACTTCTGTAATAAGTTCACTTTACAGTCTTTAACACTATTACTCGATGGAAACCTCATTAGTATCCAAGGGGGTTACAATGTGGAGTGAAGTGTTGCTAAATATTAGGAGAATAATTCCTAAAGCTTGGAAGTCATTAAAGCAATACATACCTAAGAAGGGATTATCCTTTTAAACCCAACCTTTTCCACTGTTGTTTTATTACTGAACTGCCAAACCTCAGGACAGCCTTTAAAAGTATATGGCTATAACCATAAAAAGACTGATTGCTGATCTCGCTTTTGACCTGAAAACTCAAGAGAAGTGTTTGTTGAAATGATATCTAATAACGTGTCCTTACTTCATTACTTTGCTTTCCAAATCACACTATATTATATTTTATTTCAAATTTGGTCTATAAAAAATTTACAAAAAAATAAAAGACCTTGTAGGGGGGCATCAGGACCCCTCCTGATGCCCCCCAGCTACTGATCTCTCACGTCAATGAGGGGTTAGAATGCCATATTTAAAGGGATAGTAATGTTTCATAATAAAACAAGAGTTGTGCAAGAGTTGTATCCAATGCATTGCATTGCAATGCAATGCATTGGATACCCCTCTGGAAATGGTTAAAGGGATAGTAATGTTTCACAATAAAAGCAGCTCTAATTAATCTTCATAGTATTTGGACTTTGGAGAGTGTTATTTCAATTCTGTCAGAGTTGTAGTTCAAGAGTAATTCAATGACAAAATATCCCCCTCCCGCCCCTGTTACTGATGTAACACTGTTCAGCCAGATCAGAAGGGAGGTGCCCAGGTAGATTGCAGAGAAAAACAATCTTCAATTAAGATAAGGGAAAAACCTGAAAAACTTGTCAAGGGGGGCAGGGTTTTCATTGTTTTCATAGAAAGAAGATTGTGCCCTTCTGTTATCTGTCTGGTCTATGGACTGGATTCCACATCTGAGAAGAGATGGCTTATACTAGGTAAAAGGGGCAGGAGGTGAAACTTTGCTTGTGAATATCTCTCAAACCATAAAATTTGAGAGATAAGACTTATATCGTTCTTCATGTTTTTTTAATACCTACAAAATAAAATAAAGATAAAATGAAGTATTACTATCCCTTTAAATCAGCGGGTATTTAGGGAATATATATTTCCTCCCTACTGTTCACTTGGTTTACCCCAAAATTGCACTACTTTTCCTTAGAACATCAGCACCAGTGGCATTATAGAAGTTAACATGTACAGCTCCACAACACCCACATTAAACAAGAAATACAGTGCTCAGAATGAACTGCTCTAGTACCCATATATACCACAATATGTGAGAATACAATCCCCAAATTAATCTGGCCTACCCAAATGTACCTCTGCACCTTCCATAACTGCGCTGCTCAGGGTACCTCTCTTGCTTTCACACTCTCTCTCTCACTAAGCCCCTCCCCCTCAACACATTGCAGTCACATGACTGATATTAAGGTCAGCAAAGGTCCTTTAGCCCACTAAAATTTAGCCATTATCTGCCTGAATCATGCTAGCAGCCTTCAAATGATTCTGAAAATAACAGGAAAAAGGAGAGTCCTCATTGTATTTGTAAAAATCAATCAGAGCAAAAACATTTTCATTGAGTCAATATAATGTCTTCAAGACACAGTCCCTCTTCATGTATTGACCCAATAGAATAGCACCACAAACTTCACCAGTGTCTCAAGTAATGATAAATGAGCAGTGTGTTATTGTACTGTTTTTATTTTGGTTTTTTGAGAATTTTACTGTTATTTTGAAAAAGATTAAGCTTATTTCATTACAATATATAAAGATTAAGCTTATTCATTACAATATATATATATATATATATATATATATATATATATATATATAGAAACTTATGAATCAAGCACTCACAGGACTTCAGTATGAGATCAAAATATGATTTATTATATCAATGTTTCGGCCAGACACCGCTGGCCTTCCTCAGGACCTATATATACACACACTCTTATTATCAGCACCTTTTCAATACTGAAGGCTGGAACTGATAGAATGCCAGTCCTCGTTCATGCCAAATCCAAGCATCAATCTGATCCACTGCAATCTGCTCATAATTGTATGATATCTAATGCATTTTGAGGTTCTGAATGTGTTCTTCTGATATATTGTTTTAAGGAGGGATTTGGAATTCAGTCCCATTTGTGTCTTTCTTCTCAATCCCTTCTATAGGGGTGATTCATCCATTGATTTGACAGATGATACAATATAGCCTTTTAAGTACATAGCCATGAAATAAGAAAAACTGAAAATTATACTAAAAAATATCCGCCTCTGCTTAGAAATTAAAATAAAGATACCTTAAAAAATCTTGGTTTCAAGTACTCAGGTTTATTTAATTTAGAATGATGGACCTAACTCAGAATTACACTTATTTATAACCTCCTCATATATGAATTTAAATAATTTTGGTGGAACTTAACAGGGTTCAATATGCTTAAATGTAATTTGCTTGGTTAATAGGCAATATGGTGAGGTCATTATTAAAAAGCAAATGCTTACTGTTCTTCTGTGCTACAACTATAAACTTAAATGGGGGAGAGAATGAAAACTATGATGACAGATAACAGTTTTACAAAGCTTAGAACTGTTACTTTATACATAAGAACGGGATAAACTAGAAATGGGTCCAATTGCAATTTCATGTTTCTTGAACTTATACCCTCTAGTACAACAGATGGGAAAGTATTAGATTGCTTCATAGTATTTTGGTTAGCATCTAGAATATTTGTATTGTACCAAACTTTATTCACTAGTAATCGTTTGACATTTTCAGAAAATGGATGTGTAGGAAGAGTCATGATATCCAGCACACATTTTCATTATCTCCTTTCTCTATTCATTCACTTTTTTTATCACAGATACTCTCTTCTTGCCCTATAAGTATCTTGCAACATAACCAGTATGACCCCCTAGCCCTGTTTTCAAACATGTGACGCTATCAAAGACAAATTAAAATGTTCCACTTAATGCATTACAATAATTTACTCAAATAAAGACACCCATCACTATCCAAGGCCAGAACTTAATTTACTCTATTACAATATATGTATGTATGCAGTATTTATACAATCTCTACACTTATTTTACCTAACATATGACATCTACTTAAAATGTATGAAATATGCAAACCTCTGGAGCCAGACAAACTTTTTATGAGCCACTTCAGAGTTTTAGGAGCCATTGAAAGTGGGGGGAAAAAAAAATATATATATATATAAATGCATGGAAAATGTATGAGCCTGGGCTTGCAGGCTCCTTGGGGGGGTTGCAAAGGTTCGATATGGTTCCTATATGGTGCTGAACTGGACCCAAATTCCTCTTGTGGCATGCACTAAGATGTTTTCTCTAATCCCTTCAATTACACCCCAAATACATATTTATCTACATGTTTTTGTCATGCCTTCACCATGCTAATAATATTAGTGTCTCCTTTGACAATGGCTGATTAACATATTGAAATGTAGCTTAATGAGCCATTGTAGTATTCCTGTGGTTGTGTTTACATATTAATATGGCTATTCACCACATGCACTATCCTCCAATAGCAGGCTATGATGCTGTAGTTCACAGACCCAACTTTGCCATCCTGAAGATGGCAAATGCTTAACAGCTGATCCTTCATTTCTGTGTATACTTGAATCAGATGTTAAATAGGGCAGGTTACAATGTATGTTAGAATCCAGTGAGTACCACCGGGGTGTGCAGTTCTTTGTAGTACAATGTGTTGCACAGACCTATGGCAGCCAAAAGGTAAATGAAGGACTGGTTCTGTTCTTGGAGCTGCAATCTGAGTGCATCTTTTCTGCTACCCCACTTGCCCTCACCAACACATTGTCAGCAATGTGGTTCTCAAACATGGATACTTGAAGAAGTAGAAGAGAGTCCATTGATTTTATGGTCAAGTGTAAGGTGGCAGATAGTGTATATGTAGGTCTGCCAGTAATAGAGGGGTTATAGAAGACTGAAACAGTTCAAACAGTACCATTCTATTTTATATTTGATTTCACTTTTACCAAGCACTATGACCTAGGCTTCCACAAATAACATGATACAGGGCTTTTTCAGGGTGTGTAAAACAAGGGTACAAGTTATGTATTGAAGTTGTAACATGGTCAAACTCTATAGAGAACTATAATAGTCAGGGTGGCTTATTCCTTCATATAATGCAACAGATAACCTGCCTTGACAGCAAGGGGTTTATGCACGAAGGTATGATAAAGGTGAGAAACTCTGATGTGATATGCTCTACATTTTCATATTATTTTATGAAGTTTATGCATTAAATTAAAATCTCTGTAATTTGAGAGAATTTAGTGTATAGGCTCTATAGACTACCATACCAATTGGAGAGTTTCTCACCTTAGTATATCTCCTTACACATTTAAAAAAAAAAGGTTTGAACTTACAGTACTGTGTAAAAATCTTAGGCAGGTGTGAAAAAATGCTGTAAAGTAAGAATGTTAATAGTTTATATTTATCAATTAAAATGCATAGTGAATGAACAGAAGTCAAATCTAAATCAAATCAATATTTGGTGTGATCACCCTTTGCCTTCAAAACAGCATAAATTCTTCTAGGTACACTTGCACACAGTTTGTTAAGGAACTCGCCAGGTATTGGAGAACTAACCACAGATCTTCTGTGGATTTATGCAGCCTCAGTTGCTTTTCTCTCTTCATGTAATCCCAGACAGACTCAGTGATTTTGAGATCAGACAAACCATTACTTCCAGAATTCCTTATCCTTTTTTACATTGAAGATAGTTCTTAATGACTTTGGCTGTATGTTTGGGGTCGTTGTCATGCTGCAGAATAAATTTGGGGCCAATCAGATGCCTCCCTGAAGGTATTGCATGATGGATAAGTATCTGCCTGTACTTATCTGCATTGAGAAGACCATTAATTCTGACCAAACCCCCAACTCCATTTGCAAAAATGCAGCTCCAGACTTGCAAGGAACCTCCCCCGTGATTCATTGTTGCCTGCAGACACTCATTCATGTACCGCTATACAGCCTTTGGCGAACAAAATGCCTTCTGCTACAGCCAAATATTTCAAATTTTGACTCATCAGTCCAGAGCATCTGCTGCCATTTTTCTGCAAACCAGTCTCTGTGTCATCATGCATGATTGAGTTGCTAGGCATTGTTTCCATGTGAGAGGTATGGCTTTTGGCTGCAAGTCTTCCATGAAGACCACTTCTAACCAGACTTATCTGGACAGTAGATGGATGTACCAGGATCCCACTGTTTTCTGTCAGTTCTGAGCTGATGACACTGCTGGACATCTTCCGATTGCAAAGGGAAGCACAATGTGCATTTCATCTGCTGCACTATGTTTCCTTGGCCTTCCACTACATCTTCGGTGCTCAATGTTGCCCATTTCTTTGTGCTTCTTCAAAAGAGCTCGGACAGCACATCTGGAAACCCCTTGCTCTGCTCAGTCTTGCCATGGTGTATGACTTGTGACATTGAACTGTCTTCGGTAACCTCACCTTGTTAGCTGAGTTTTGCTGTTCCTAAATCAGTTTTATTCCTCCAACAGAGTGGTTTATGTTTCAAGTAATGGTTGTGTTTCAGCTCACATATTAAATGGAGGATCATTAGCACCTGGTTAGTATAAGAGGATTTTAATCTTACCTGTTAAATCCTTTTCTCTTAGTCCATACAGGTTACTGGTAACTTTGGGTAGGCAATCCACCCCTTTAAGTAGGCAGGAACAATTCTAGAATTGTATGCAGGGGGTGGAGCTTACCTTCCCTCCTTGGCTGCAGCTAAGACACTAACATCTGAGACACTAACTATTGACTATATAGTAGAAGAGAAAGAAGACTCCCGTGAGCATGACCCCAAAAAACCCCCACGATCTGCCACAGGAAAGCCAAGCATGGCCCCTTGACAGGGTGGGAGACCAGTAACCTGTATGGACTAAGATAAAAAGATTTAACAGGTAAGACTAAAATCCTCTTTTCTCTGTCGTCCAATATAGGTTACTGATAACTATGTGATAGCCAAGAGGGGCGAAAGGTAGGAAGAGAGGCGAAAGGGTGGTGGACCCTTCCACCACCACCTGTAAAACCCATGGGTTCGCCACTGAATCCTCCCAAATGCTGTGATAGTGGTGCAGACGACCACCCACAGCAGAGTGTGGACCCAGGTTCGATGAGTCATGCCGAAGAAAGCTTGGAAGCCTTAGAGGAGACCTTGGGCTTCCATTGCTGTTTGGGCTTGGGGGAGGAACTCGGAGCTGAGGGAACCGCCTGGTGCCGGACGTGTCTCAGTCTGGAAGGAACGAAAAAGCAGATTACGCTTGAGAGGCATCTTCTTCCTGGGGACCATAGGCAGAAGGGTACTCTTGCCCCCTGTAGCTTCACTAATCAGATCCTTAAGATCTGGCCCAAACAAAGAGGTGCCTTGAAAAGGCAATAAGAGCAAAGTTTTCTTGGAAGCAGTGTCAGCAGACCAGATCTTCAGCCAAAGAGCTCATCTGGCAACCACAGACATGCTGGAAACCCTTGCCACCAAACGGATGGCATCAAATAAGGCAGCAGAAACACTGGCAAGAAGCCGCAACATATCGAAGTAGGAGCACCCTGACGGACAGCCAGGGTGAGCTGTTCAGTCCAGACTGCAATGGACCGGTTCATCCATGCTGCAGCAGATGCTAGACGCATGGCAGTACCAGCAGTGGCAAAAATGGACTTGAGGAGACCTCAAGTTTCTTGTCAGTCCAGTCTTTCATAGTGGAAGCATCAGCAACTGGCAAGGCAGTGGACTTAGATAGTCTGGAGACCGGAGCATCCACTTTGGGGGATGGAGCCATTGAGCAAGCGCTGCCTCAGAGAAGGGGTAAAGCTCGGCAAATTTCTTGGAAAAAGAAGGTTTCCTGTCCGTGGACTTCCACTCATCAGACACAAGGGGGTCAAGAGTGGGGTTAGGTGGAAAACAAGTAAAGGCCTTTTAAGCTCCTGAAATACATCAGAGGGATCCAAAGAAACTTCCTGAACTAAGGGAATGTTTAGGGTAGTTAAGATGGCAATGATCAAGCCCCCCAAAACACTGAGAGGAGCCCACAACAGAACATTCCTCAACATCCAAATCCACCAACAGTTCCTCCTCAGAGGAATCTGATACGTCAGGTACTCCCTGCGGTTTCAGCAGGGAAGATCTGATGGAAGAAGGGGTCTGCCAGGATTGGAAGACCCCCTGTAACTGGGATGGAAAGAGTTGCATTGTAGACCGGAGGTCTCTAGTAGCAGCCTTTAACTCTTGCACCCAGACTGGCTCTAATGTATGGCTGGGGGTCCCTGGGAGAGACTCAGGGACATCAGAACATGCTGGGCATAAATGACCTGAGAATTATCTAGGTAACACTAAATGACATGAGGAGCAATGAACAATAGGGGAAACAGAGACCCCAGCATCCTTAGTCTTAGGCCTAGCCCCAAACTCTAACGGATTAGACATTGTCACAGTGTCAAAATGTTTAAAGTATAAGGAATCACCCAAATACAGTGTGTAAGATTAAAATTTCACCCCAGAAATTGCTAAAATACACTTATTTGGCAGGCGAAGGGTTAATCTGCAGAGGATCTGTGTAGGATACTCGTTCAGGAAAAGACACAAAATGGCTGTCACGGCGGGAGCCAATCAGAAACGAAAGCGCGAAGCAAGAGCTCATGGGAAATGTAGTTTTCCCAGAAAAAGTACCCCAGCAGTGCCCAAAGCCCCCTGAGCCCCCCAACACACATAAAATGTGCCATCTCTGAAGTCACTACATTGAGCGGTTGCAGAGATATGTCCCAAACTGTACAGTACAAATAATTTGACCGCTCTAACTTGAATAATGCATCTCCAGACCAATGAATGGATCAGTGATTCTGCTACTCTATACCTGAAACCTGTATATATGTTGCCCTCTACACCAATCTGTGGTCTATGAAGAATTGTTTTTACGTGAAATAATAAAGGTAAAGAAATTATGACTTTATATAGTCTGGAGATGCATTATTCAAGTTAGAGTGGTCAAATTATTTGTTGAGTATTTGGAATGGCTTTGGAGAGTCCATTTGATGAGCACACCTGTTTATACATGGAACAGACCTTGTTAATGCACTGTTGAAAAGGAAACGTTTAACATTTGAATACCTTTGGAGACTGTATGTTATTATTTGCCCATTTATTTCTGGAGCCGCTATCTCTTTTTATTTGTAAAAATCGAAACTGTACAATCCCATAGAAGTGAATTGAACAATGGTGTCTATGCAGTAAAAGCAAATTTTGCAAAGTTGAAACTGTGAATTAAAATTACATGAAACATCACTAGAACGTGTCAAAAGACACTGAACCCAGTAGGGAAAGTGCCAATAAACCCCCAAAAGAAACAAAAACCAGCAGCTAAAGGGTTAAGTTACCACAGAACCCAAGATTTTCCCCTTCAGGTCTTAAGGTCCACAAAAAGCACCTGGATACTGAGCTAGCCACATCTAAAGGCACTGTAGTTATGGTAATCCACCTAATGGTGGTATTCCATATCTAAATGAAAAATAAAAAAAATAGCAAAAACTATAGCAGAACTGTTCTCTTGCCTGTGTCTTCATCAAACATAACATAGTAACATAGTAATTTAGGTTGAAAAAAGACTTGCGTCCATCTAGTTCAATCCTTTTCCTATTCTTGTTTACCATCGTTGATCCAAAAGAAGGCAAAAAACCCCCTCAATATAGCAATTTCAAATTCTGCATTGAATGGGGGGGAAAAAATTCCTTCTTGATTCCAAATGGCAATCAGATTTCTCCCTGGATCAACAAGCCCTAACTAAATATTAATCCCAATACTAACGTGCATAGTCCTCTGTGTTATGCTCTTTTAAAGAAGTATCCAGGCCCCTTTAAAGGCATCTAATGTATTCGATAGCGCCACCTCCTCAGGCAGTGAATTCCATACCTTTATTGTCCTTACTGTAAAGAAACCCTTCCGCTGTTGTAGATTAAATCTCCTTTCCTCAAGTCTAAGCGGGTGGCCCCTTGTTCTGTGTACTGTTCTGTTAATGAACAGGTCTTTGGAGAGCCCTTTGTATGGGCCCTGAACATATTTATATAGTGTTATCACATCCCCTCTAAGACGCCGTTTCTCTAGTGTGTACAAGTTTAACTTTTCTAGCCTTTCTTCATAACTAAAACTTTCCATTCACCTTACTAGTTTTGTAGCCCTCCTCTGCACTCTTTCTAGTTCCATAATGTCCTTTTTCAGAAAGGGCGCCCAGAATTGAACAGCATATTCTAGGTGGGGTCTTACCATGGACCTGTAAAGAGGCATAATTATATCTTCTTCCCTTGAGTCAATACCCCTTTTAATACATGCCAATATCTTATTGGCCTTTGCAGCTGCTAAGTCTATTGTCTACCATAACTCCCAAATCCTTTTCATTTGTAGATTTCCCCAGAGAAACACCATTTAAACTATAAGTTGCATTTTTATTATCATTATACCCAAAATGCATAACTTTACACTTGTCTATATTGACTCTCATTTGCCATTTGCCTGCCCAGTTACTCAATTTGTCCAAATCCTCTTGTAATGAAGACACATCCAGTTCAGACTTTATTACCTTACTCAATTTTGTGTCATCGGCAAACACTGATACATGGCTCCCTATGCCCTCTGGGAGGTCATTAATAAACAAATTAAAAAGAAGAGGATCCAGGACAGATCCCCGAGGTACTCCACTTATCACGTTTATCCAACTGGAGAACTTGCCATCTACTACCACTCTTTGCATTCTTTCAGCCAGTTTCCAATCCACACACAAACTTTTTACCCTAGGCCTATTTCATTTAATTTGTACAGTAACCTCTTGTGTGGAACCATATCAAATGCCTTGCCAAAGTCTAAATAGATCACATCAACCGCCGCGCACGCATCTATATTATTACTCACTTTTTCATAAAATGCAATCAAGTTCGTTTGACAAGACCTGTCTTTCACAAAGCCATGTTGGCTATTGCTAATGATATTCCTGTTCCAGCAGAATTCTTGAATATATTCCCTTAGCAACCTTTCAATCAGCTTCCCTACCACAGATGTCAAACTTACATGTCTGTAATTCCCTGGTTGTGACTTTGATCTCTTTTTAAATATGGGCACCACATCTGCTCTAAGCCAATCCATGGGCACCATACCTGAAATAAAAGAATCCCTGAAAATCAAATATAACGGTCTGGCTTAGCTCTTTAAGTTCCTGTGGGTGTATACCATCTGGCCCCGGAGCTTTGTCTACCTTAACACCATTCAATTGTTTTAACACTTTTTCTTGTGTTACCCAGTCCCATGCTTGCTGTGACTGTTCTATTTAAGTAGTTTGCAGATTCTTGTGCATTGGGTCTTCCTTGGTAAAAACAGAAGAAAAGAAATTATTTAAAATATCTGCCTTCTCTCTGTCCCCCTTGACCATCTCACCCATTTCATATAACAAGGACCCAACATTATCAGACTTTAATTTTTTGCAATTAATGTATTTAAATATTTTTTTTGGGTTGTGCTTGCAATATTTTTTTCCTTTCTCCAGTCTGGCTATTTTAATAGCCTTTTTACATGTTTTGTTGAAATTTTTTGTATTCTGCAAATGCCTCTGCTGATCCCTCAGCTTTGTAATGTTTAAATGCCGCTTTCTTGTTATTTATTTCATAAATTACTTTACTGGTTAGCCACATTGGTTTTAATTTGCTTCTTTTGTATTTGTTTCCAACAGGGATAAATTTATGTGTGTTGTTTTTTTTTTTTTGCAATGTTATTTTGAAGGCACTCCACTTACCTTCTGTGTTTTTTCCTGAAAATATTTTATCCCAGTCAACGAGACCAAGGGATGAATTAAAACTGCTAAAGTTGGCCTTTTTAAAATTCAGGGTTTTGGTGGAACCCATACTAAATTGCTTTTTTGAATTAATCTCAAACTATACCATGTTATGGTCACTATTCCCCAAGTGCTCCCTAACTTGGATGTTTAGAGATAAGTTCTTCATTGTCAGTTATTACCAGATCCAGACATGCATTCCCTCTGGTTGAGGTCTGCACTAGTTGAGACAAAAAATGGTCATTCAAGAAGTTCAGAAACTTGCTGCTTTTAGCAGAATTAGCTGTTCCATTTTTCCAGTCTATTTCTGGATAATTAAAATCCCCCATAATAATTATAAAATATAGCTTTGGGAAACCTTTTCTATTTGCATTAATCAAGGAACAAATCTTACTGGAGCTGACTGGCTAGCTGTAGCCAAGGAGGGAAGGTAAGCTCCACCCCCTGCATTCACTTCTAGAATTGTTCCTGCCTACTTAAAGGGGTGGATCGCCTACCCAAAGTTACCAGTAACCTGTATTGGATGACAGAGAAAATTGTTTAATCACTATATGCCTACAATACCCTGATTTTGTGCAAGTGTACCTAGAAGAATTGATGCTGTTTTGAAGGCAATAGGTGGTCACACTAAATATTGATTTTAGATTTTTCTTCTGTTCATTCACTTTGCATTTTGTTAATTGATATAAACTATTAACATGTCTATTTTTGAAAGCATTCTTACTTTATAGCATTTTTTTCACACCTGCTTAAGACTTTTCCACAGTACTATATTTACATTGGAACAGTGAAAGTAACCTTGTTTTACTAAACAGGAAAAACCATGAAATACATTTGATTACTTAGGGAAAAAACAACGAAAACAAAAACACATCACTGACTGTTAGTGTTCCACATGGATTACATGACAAACATGTTGATTCCACCATTAAAGTTTGAGAACCACAGATGAAGCCGGTCAATTCAAATATAGCATGTAGTTCTCTGCATATTTCTTAAGTGAATAAAATATAAATATTTATTGAAGCCATATTTTAGTACATGCGAAATCTTGCATCAGTGATTTTAGTGTGTACTACCCTAACAAATACTGAACTTTCAAGACAGTCAAAATTACTACCCCGATTAGAGGAGTAAAAAGGAGCGAAAGCCTGAAGCTAGTAACATGAAAACTCTGTAGAAACTTGGCAGAGCTTACCTCTCAGGCACAGTTGTTTTACTGCCAACAAGGAACTGCTCCAGCTACACTGAGAAGAATGCTTCTGTGTCAGTGAGTGCATATCCTGGATCCCAAGAGAAATAAACCAGCAGTGGTGCTTGCTGCCAATGGAAAACTACACCTGCCTATCTTAATAGAGGTCACATAAAACAACATAGCTACTGAGCAAGGCATTACACGTGACAATGTTTTCAACAGTTCTATAATGAGATAGGACTTGAACATACAGACACTAGAAAATGTTCAATCCTCTTAAAGGGGAAGCAACACCTAATAGCCCTCCACAATCTTATTGTTGCCAGAAAACCCTAATGGCCCTTCTGAATATCTTCCTTGATTGAAAATAGATCAGTCAGTCCTGGATGTCATATTGAGGAGGTGGACACAAATGTATGTGGTAGGACCACAAGACACAAGCCTCTCCTACTGTATATGGTAATCTCAACCCTTTAAAGTCCAGAGGGATATGCAACATATTCCTTTTCATTTTATTGTGCAATGCTTTTGTCCTTAAAGGGTTAAATAGGTTCATGCTTCAGTTAAAACTTTCAGGAGCTGTAACATGCAGCTGCATGGACTTAACATCCAGCACGGACTGGAGAGGTTAGCTCTTAATTAAAGACACAAGATCTAAAATCATAGGCGCCATTATATTTTTCTGGCCATAATAAGGCGAGCACGGGGTATTATTATGAGTTACTTAACCTTTAAAATCATAGTTGTGGAGAAGGGTGCTTTATGTAGGTTTTTCATTTGTCTTGGTTGTCACACATTTAAAAAAAAAAAAAAAAAACTTAGCTTAACGCCATCAGTACATTTCTTGTCACTAAAAGTGTGTTCATTTTACTCACATTAAGATAAAATATCTATGCATATGATACCAGTTTTATAATGCTTGACAAATATCTCAGGAAAGTACAACAGTGACACCAAGTGTTCTAAATAAGAAAGCATACTGAATATTAACTAAGGGGTATATATTTTACAACATTACTGTTAAGACACTGTATATTACCCCACCCCTCAGAAATCAAACAGTAGTAGTTCCTGAAATCAGTAAGAGATAGTGTAGAAAGCAGGCAGATGGACCAAGTACCTAGACAATTTTGACTGGCTGACTTCCTGATCAGCCCCAATCACAGTGAGCTTCTATATAAAACAGGAGATTCCACAGGATGTGTTGTACATATGGTCCACCTCGAATAGTCCTGAGCAAGCTGAGAGTCCATCTGTTCACGACCGCTCTTCATCATTCGCAGTCAGCTGATCAGTATTCTGTACCTAGGGACAACTTTTGAAGAAAAAAAATTCCTTTCTTGTAGATTGCCTCCAACCTATTAGTTGTGACTAGAAGCATGTGTGGTCAAAATGCCACAAATGTATCCCATATATCATAATCAACATTCACCATGGCAAGTCACCTTCACTCTTCAACTAAAATATGATTATTGTATGCATTACAAACCATGATTTTGTATGATGATTTTTTATTGTCATAATACCTGTATATTTTTTCCAGACATTTTGGGAAACCATGGATGCATTTTGACATTACAAATCAGGATTTTGAAGAAATACAGATATTATGTTTTAAAGATATGTCATTGTGATGTTAGAACAATCAACTGCTTTCTTGACTTCGCATGTTCTGTACTTGCAGAAAATGTAAAAAGTCAAATAGCCAATACTTTTACATTTTTTATGTCCCCGGGCATCAAACTCCATGGATCTCTGTATCTGGAGAGCTTTCAGTCAGGGACTGGGAAAGATATTTATTCAGGCTGCAGACTTTCTGAAGCTCAGAGTGGTCTGTATGCTGTAATAGCAGTCTTTTACATTGTTTCACCATGTTTGTGTGGTTGGTTTTTTTTTTTGTGTTTTTTTTTTTTTGTTTGTTTTATTCATGCTTAAAATATTTCTGTACCATGACCATAATCCAAGATTTGTTTTCACAAGCAGTGTGTTTAAGGACCAGAGGGGTGTGCAACACCTTGCAAAGCAATGCTTTACACCCCCACTCTGACCTTTAAAGGGTTAACAAGTTTGTTTCAAGATAAGCAATGCCAGACAATTACATTCCATAAACACATTTATCCAAGAACACTATCAGTTCTGAAGATTTACATTTGACAATTTAATGGACCGGTAAATGCATTATTATGAGAAACATTTCACTGCAGGGGTCATGACATATCAGAACACCAGCTGTGGGGGAGTACAACTCCCATCATCCCCAGGCAGCCATTGGCAGGTTGGGGGTACTAGTTTTAGTGCTTTTACCGTTGACTACAACATTAATCATCCCTCTCCTGTGGAAGATGTTAATCACATTCTGTGGAGAAGTGTAGCCACTACGGTTTTTCCCAAAGAATGCAATAGAATGCATAGTCTGTAAATAGGTGGACTATCTAGACACTTGGGCTGTGTTATACACTAAGGTGGGATAAAGAGGAGCCAACTAATTCAGTATGAAACTCTCCAATCACTATGCTATTCTATGGAGTCTATGTTTTAGTATCTCGCAAGTTGGAGACACATTCATTCATGTGATTCATAAAATACGAGATCAAACAGTTTCACACTGGAGACATTAGCTCTTCTTTATCTCACAGGAAGCATTGTGACCATTATAATAATAATATAAAGATAACTAATAATTTCTAAATAAAAGTAACACCCTGCAATAGGAGGACCCTTGTTTTATTCATCAAGAGCAGAATTGCAGTATGTTTGTGTTGTAAAAGATAACTGTTCCTATTTCATGAAGTTGACCTCACATTAGATCCATGTGCTGGTGGGCCAGACCCGGTTAACCCCCTTTATTGTCAAGATTGCAAATATAACAAGAGCAATTGCCACTTTAAAACATGCCATAACCAACCAAAAAGACACTTCAAGCCTGCATCAAGTCCATAGGCAGCAAGTTGGTCTGCTTGGACTTCAGAGGCCTAGATTATATTGCAGTTGAGAAGAGTTTTCACTGGTTTTATCCAATATATGGCACATATGACAACCGGCAAGGGCACACTAGAGGATTTCCCTCATTCAGTAAAGGTGAATTAATCACAGGCTTGGTGATTTTGATTCACTCATCTATGCTCAAGCAGGGAAATCCTCAACCTCTGCTCTAACAGATTCCCATTGTGTTTATGGTGAACTACGTAGATAAAAGCCATAGTAAAGTTATCACCTGCAACAGCATTAAGAGCAAACTTTTAAAAATGTATTATTTCATATATAATATAATAATATATACACACACACACACACACACACACATATATACATACATATACGAAACAAAAACAAAGCTGGCTTATTTAACCCCTTTAAAGGTCCACTGGTCCTGGGGTACTTCAACTTAAGGACTGCACAGACATCAGAGAGGCGGCTGTGAGCGATTACATTTAGCTGCTCACCGAAAAAGAGGCTGAAACAGACTGCTCTTGCAGAGGTCAGTTCTAGCCTCCCGTAGTAATCAATGCTCACCCGCAGGAGCGCTGCGATAAAAATAACATACACACACTCTCTCCTTAACGCATGGACACTAGTGATGGTCCTGGCACAATCACCGGTTAATGCAACACTCAAATTGTACATTTTTATTATTTACAGTTACAAAACAGAGGGATTGTTATAATAATAATAAAAAAAAAGCACAACATGCCCAGAGGTTAAAAATAGAGCCATATGCACAAAGGCAGAATTGGAACAATCCAGGAGCAAACTACTAAGGCTTAGGGGACAAATAAAACCAAACGATGGCTAGAAAAATATTCAACACAACACATTAAAGATTTATCTAGCATTCTACTGTTAAGTTTAAATAAACTGACGTGTTTTATTTGTCCCCTATGCCTTAGTTGGTTTGCCCCAAAACAGCTTTATTTTAAAGTTTCTGCATACTGCTCATCACCCATAATGTGTATTTACAATACAAGGTACATCATAAATGGAATTTCAGGCAGTTGTTCTAATGCAGAGTCAGAGGGACATGTTTATAGTCCATAAAAACAGTTTCTTTATCAGTTGGGGGGGGGGGGGGGGGAGGGAAAAAAAAAAAACAGACAATCTAGACAGCCGTGCCTCTCTCCAAGTTCTGTTTGATCTCTGCTGTATATTTTCCATAAAACCTCTCTGCCTTCTTGTTGAATTTTGCATTTCTCTCATTAATGTAGTCAATGTCGGCATCATCATTGTATGCTCTCCTTCGGCTGTACTTTTCACGCTTTTCAATCCTGTGACGTAAAAAGGCCAGATTAAGAAAATGTGTTTGCTCCATGCAAAAATAAAAATAACGGCATTTCTGAAAGAAAAGTCACTTAACATTGAGTGCCAAAGGGAAATGAAAAGACATTGATCTGCAAAGTGTTGTAAACCTCTGACACTTAAGAGTCTGATGTACCAAAGGCAAACGTGGATAATTTCTAGAGCAACTCAGCTACAGAGAAAAAATGTTCACAGACTGGAACAGTGTAGTGAATTGGACAATGCTAGAGATGTCTCCAATGCATTTCAAGCAATGCATAGGAGCCCTCTCTAGCACTCAATGGGTTAAAAGCCCCTTTTAATTCCATCACAATACAACTGCATGTAGGAGAGTTCTCAGCATCGTATATTCTACTAAATAGAATATACATAAACAGCGCTCATGTAAAAGTTACATCAGTTTGAATGGACTACAAACCAGACAGAAGCAACAGGGGAATTCAACACCCACCTCTGTTCGGGAACCTCTGCGTAGGAAATAATTTTGACATGGTGGATAAGATACATACATATATTTTAATATATATTGTGCAATAAAACAAAAACAGTTCTATATGGCCAAAAACTGACATGTTTCAGAGCACGAACTGCTTTTTTTTTTTTTTTTTTTTTTTTTCCTGGAATCGAATATTTCCGGCTTAGCATAACAACTCATATTTAGAATACACAAGGCACACATGACAACAGATAGAAATCCACACAAGTATAGTCTGAAATGGAAGTCACATGGTTAACCAGACCAGACCTCGTTTTCGCACATCATAAAAGGGAATACAAGTACTTGTCCATTATATTGTGTTTCTCCCTATGCATCTTATCAGGATATATAATAATCCACCCAATGGACACAAAGCTCTAATGATGACGTTTAAGCTTAGCTTAACCCTTTGAGTGCCAGAGCAGTAAGCAACACATTGCAAAGCAATATGTTGCGTAAACAAATTATAAACCAAGCCACGCTCCCATCAGCAAGGATTCTTCAGAGCATGCATCAACACGGGAACAGAACAATGCCTCGGTTTGGAATGAATCCTGTGTGTTGGAATAAATTTACCAGGCATTGTAGCAACAATTGGACGAACAATAATCAGCCCAACTGACAAAATCTGGAAATAATCAACATATATTAGACACCCTGTATAACAAAAAATAATAAAACTACATAAATAGTACATATAAATAGAATTAAAAACAATACTTGTATGATAATCATAACATATACACATGAATGGGGTTCACTATTTTATAAACATTATATGCATAAACATTCACCAGTGTGAATACAAAAAATAAATAAATAAATAAATCACTCCCACCCACCCTTTCCCAATCTGATTTGTTTGATTCTGAGGTGTTCATTTTTGTATTTTACATGGCAGACTTGTTCCTTATAGAATGTTTTTTATTATTAAATAATGGTTAAATTTAGCTTAACACAAGGTTTGGTTCCATTATCATGCTGATGCATGAATCTTTGCTAATAGGAGCGAGGCTTGGTTTATATAGCTTTACATTTAAGCTGATATAGAAACTATTTTTAGAGTTGTGTATCCAATGGGTGGATTATGTAAGCATCATAGCGATAAAATTAATATAATTGACAAGTAAAGGTCTTCACTTATGATATTGAAAATGAGGTCTGGTTTGAATTTTAACCATGAGACTTGCATACAAAATTAGCGGGTTTGTATTGGCTGCCATATGTGCCTTGTGTATTTTAAATAGGCGTTACGCCAAGTAGGAAATGTTCGATCCCTGAAGAAAGTGGAGCATGCTCTGAAACTTGTCAACTGTTTCTCGCTATATAGGTATATATTTTAATCTATATCCTATCCACCGTGTCAACATTATTTCCTACACAGAGGTTCCTGAACAGGGGTGGATGTTGAATTCCCCTGATGCTCCTATCCGGTTTGTAGTCCGTGCAAACCGGCGAAGTCTGAAGGGTGTATGAAGCACATATACCTAAGACAAGGCCTTCTTTAAAAAACATGGAGAGTTTCTAATTCTACAGGTAAGCAATTTCTATAGCAGTAATACTAGAAGATGCACTACCAACATTATAATGAACAAGAATTGTGCATTACAAATATTCTCAGTTTAGTAAAAGTTTGTCTTAAAAGATCTTACTGTTTTTCAAGATCAGCAACCATTCTGTCCACCCCGTCCTGGGAAGGTACGTGAGTCCCATGATACAGACTGTCAGACGTTGGGTAGAAATCCTCACCACTAGATCAGAAAGGAGGAAGGATTAAGCACAAAGGGCCTTATCCATAAAAGAAATGAAGAGCAATTCCAGAAGCAAACCAACTGCACTAGGGGGAAACAAACTTCTCACAATTTAAAATTGGGCTTTTAACCCACCGAATGCTAGAAAGGTCTCAAATGTATTTTGAAGCAACCCATAGGAGGCCTTTGCTAGCAATTGAGGACTTCAATTCCCATTTAAATCAATGGGAGTTTTGGGATATTTAATTCTCCCCTCTGATGTAGTTGGTTTGCTCTAGAATTAATTACTCTTAAAACCTTTTGTGAATAGGCCCAAGGGTCTTATAAAGAAAGCAAACATGGAGCAGCACATAAACTACATCACAGGGGATAAATAAGAGTTCTCCAGTTATTGACTTCTGTAGGCCCATTCTTTTTAACATATTTATTAGTGATAGTGCAAAAGGTCTTCAAGGTAAGGTATGCCTTTTTGCAGATTATACAAAGATCTGCAATAGGGTAGACATTCCAGGGGGAATAAGACAAATTATTTAGGTAAATTAGAAGAATGGACAGGAGTGTGGCAGCTGCAGTTTAATGTTGATAAATGTAAATAATGCACTTGGGACATAAAAATTCAAAATGAAGTATACTGTTAAGGGTACTGTGCTGTCAGAGACAACAGAGGAAAGGGATTTGGGAGTAATTATTTCTAATTACTTAAAGGTAGGCAGGCAATGTATTAAAGCAGCGAGGAATGCAAGCAGGGTGGTCATGCCACTCATGTTAGACCTAGTTAGACCTCACCTAGAGTATTGTGTGCAGTACTGGAGACCCCATCTCCAGAAGTATATAGATACTCTAGAGATAATTCAGAGAAGGGCCACTAAAATTGTGAATGGTTTACAGGAAGATATAACAGGATAGACTAAAGGATCTGAACATGTATAGCTTGGAGGAGATAACAGAGAGAGGGGATGTGATAGAAACATTCAAATGCGTGAAGCGATTCAACAAAGTGCAGGAGGGAAGTACATTTCAAAGGAGTAAAACTGTTAGGACAAGGGGCTATAGTCTAAAACTAGAGGGACACAGGTTTAGATGTAATGTAAAAACGTTTTACTTCACTGAGAGGGTAGTAGATAACTGGAATATCCTACCAGCAGAAGTGGTAGACGTTAATATAGTGAGGGAATTTAAGCACGCATGGAACAGGCATAAGGCTGTCTTTAACATAAGAAAAGACCAAGGACAAAATAAGGTTTGAGGTTTTTACAGTAGGAAAACGGGCAGACTAGATGGGCCAAATGGTTCTTATCTGCTGTCAAATTCTTTGTTGTATTCAAGGAGTCAAAAGCCCAACTTTACTCTATGGGAATTTTTATATGGCCTCTATGGTGCGGTTGGTAGCTTATCAAACAAGACCTTAAATGAAAATTGATTCAAACACAAGACAATGAGAACCTATCATTAATAGTATTCCTCATGCCATATCATAAAAAATTCCAGCTTAAACAGTTATGATGGATTTTACAAATAAAAACACCACAGCTATTTCCACTTGCACACACTTCCTTTAATCAAAATTTTCCTTGCTTCACATCCAACCATTCCCCTTAGTCTCTGTCTGGGCAAATGTATTCTGACAGTATCAGCAGAGCATTAAAAATGCTAAAAAGTTACTTGCCCCCCTACCAGGCCAATAATATTACGGATGATCACCAAGTGTCCTTGTAGCCTGAGCATGCTACAGCCTCCATGAGAAGGGTCCGGATCGGAGAGATACTTACGGACCATAGGCTGTAATGCTCATGACTGACACCAACATGGCCAGGCCAGTGACAACTGCACAATGCTCCCAATGACAGCATCAGCAGGGGAACACAGGTACAAGTAATTAACACTAGTTATTTCAACATAGCCTTTTCTTCCACTTCCACCAGTGTGTGTGAGTGTTCCTTCAGCCCCTCTTCCTGACCAGTATGCCTCTCCTTGTCCCTTCATAAGTCATTCAAAGATATTGCACAGAATACAGTGATCACTTACTGTTTCACTTTTTCCTTCTCATATTCCTCCATGTTGGGTTTAATCTGTTTGGTTAGCCTCTGGTATTGGCGCAATTGTGCAGCTGCATAATCTACAAAAAAAGTTTCAGTTTACAAACCAACAACAAGAATAATGACCCATTCAATTCTATTGAAGCCTTTGTAGTGATGACATGGGACCTAGAGGCAGACTCCAGAGCTCACTATATACACAGAGCAGCTGTTAGGCAAAAACACACACACACACAAAAAAAAAAAAAAAAATAATAAAAAAACCACAAACACACACACAGATATGCATATCAGATTGCTGTATGAAGGACACTTACCCAGGAAAGTTAATGTCAACCTTTTGCCTGGATCCAAAATCCTTTATAATTTTTTTTTACCCCTGCTGTAGTCATATGGTTGAATCCAATTGTGATCTTTGATTAGCCCAAATAATTTACACTCCAGAACTCTACACATATCCCTCCAATAACACAAGTTTTAATTTAGACTGAAGGACTGGTCAGTGTGGGCAAACGACTGATCTATCTGTACTGAGGTTAATGCATCCTCTAGGCCTGAGGACCGACTGCCACAGTTATTGATGGTCACCACATTGTACAAATACAAATAGCATTAGATATTTTAAGCAACACAGACCAAGAATTTTGTACATCAAAAATAATGTCTGCCAAAAAGGTATTACAGAAATGCATTACTGAATTGGTCCTTAAATTGAAAGGATCATGGAATTTTAATTCTATTTTGTAGGACTTTTCAAATACAGTAAAACAAGTGTATTCACACTGCCTGGATATTCATTTAAAGGTTAATACAATTCGAAACGTGGACCCAAATGGTGGAAAACATGGACATTAAAGGGCTGCATTTAAGTGAGAAGGATGCTCTGTGTAGCTGTAGTATGTATGGAAAGCTACTGGTTTGATGCGTACAATAAGAGCAGCCACTTGGCTGTACCGTGTACTTTATTATTATTTTTTTTTTATATATATGGGTTAAGCACAAGAAAACGTGTTTCTCCATTTTATTAATTAATTAATTTGCATATACATAGAAATATGACAAATGATAAAGTGCAGTAAACAAGAGTAATGTGATCCAAAAATTGGGATCTGTAAATCACTGCCTTTAACTCTTGTATGCTAGAAGCTTTGCCATGAGAGTGAAACAGCTAACATTCAACAGGGTTAAAGAGTGTGTTTGGATATATAGAATAAAAAGGTCCATGTATACCTGAGAAGCCAGTGTCTGGATTCTTCTTCTTCTTTTTCCTCTCCCACCTGTCTGCATCTTCTGCACTTATCTCCAGCAATTTGGCTCGTTTATAATCAATCCCATTTTCTGCACATTCCTACAGAGGGCAGATGGAAGACACAAAATTAAGAGGCAAATAAATGTCACGTTTGTCACTTCTAACCGTGTAAGCTCTAGATGTCTCCAATACATTGGCGATCACTCTAGCATTCAAGGTGTTAAAGGTAAGACTAACATTTAGGATGACTGGTGAACCTGCGCACTGGATACAATGAAAAAATATTAAACAGCACTAAGGTAACAAATAAAATAAATGATTCAAATGGTCATTTGAACCCCGTGAATGCGAAAGGGGACTCCAAAGCAGTGTGAAGAAATATGTTGGGGAGATCTCTACAATTCAAGGGGTTAAATTGAAATTTTACCAAGGCTGTTCCTATAGCCACAAACTTAGTAAAAAGGCTATGACTGAGCAGCCCCAAAACCGCTCTATTCAGCTATAACCCACTCCCCTTGACATTGGGCTGGAATGCAACCCAGATGTTTGTCGCTCATGGCCACAAAAGTTTGGAAGCTGCATCATTAGTGTCATGCTTGGAAGCCCTTCACTACCATCTATGGAGACTTCACACACACAGCTCAGCCTCTATCACAGGACCAATGATGAGGACACTGGGGGTCTCTTTTCAGTCCCCTGTCCTTTCCTTTGATCTACCATGGCCCCAGTTTCATCCTGGGATCTACCAATAGAGAACTATCCGAATTATAGTTGCCATGTAAAAGCCCCATTTAACATGGAAGTGTCATCTGTCCTCCACATTCTTTCCTCAGTGGGAACATCTATCCTTAAAGGATTTGCTTGATTGTTAGTTTATAAATGAACCAGCACTGGCCAGCTGGCAGAAGCAGGAGGGAGTGAGAGCAGTCTGGAATGGTATACTGCACAAAGCGAAAAAGCTAAATATCCCAAACTATGTTAAAAAAAAATAAATAAAAAAAAAATAAAAATTATATATATATATATATATATATTTAAATATAATTTACAAGCTCTCGAGATCAGCTATTTTTCACAAAATAACATTTGAACTTTAAATCAAATGCATATTTGCTCCATTTTTGTATTACATTGCCTATTATTCTGACTCCTATGTTGGCCACATTCTTACCCTTTTCTTCTCCTCTTCTTTTAGTTCCCACTCCAGACGGGCTTTTCTGGCCTCCCAGTTACTTGGTAGTTTCTGCCTCTTGTCTTCCTCTACCACCTCCTGATGATTTAATTTGCGAGCCTCATTCTATAAGTTCACAAAGAACAATGAAAACAATTATATGGGTAAATTATATGTCATCTTATTGTTTATGTGCTGTGGGAAATCTATAGCATGGAAGAGTCTGCATAAAACATCAGTGTCATTTGATATATTATGGCACATATAATACCCATGTGTGACCTAACATTGCCAAGTAAGAGTAAGATACAGATATAACGCTATACGATACATAACAGCTTATTGTGAAAGCATCATGACCGTAAAATCCATGATAATACATGTGTAAGACACTTGATGATAATTAGGGCTGCAACTAACGCAGGGCTGGATTTGCCATAAGGCAGAGTAGGCATCTGCCTACAGGCGCACCCCACCACTTTTTTTTTTTTTTTTTTTTTTTTTTTTTTTTTTAATATTCACATCGCTGCGCGCAGTAACCCGCCACCCCGGCCTGCCCGTCGCATGGTAACACAAACCTGTAGCTGCTGTTGCTCCCCCTCATCGGCTATAATGCAGAGCGCTGGGAGACGACATCATCTCCCAGTGCTCTGCGTTCCTAAATAGAAGACTGTGTGGGGTGCAACAGCAGCTACAGGTCTGTGCAGAAGCACAGACATCTCCTGCCACTGGACCACCAGGGAAGATGATGGGGGCAATGTGGGGGCAAGTTGGAGCTGATGGGGCAATGTGAGGGCAAGTTGGAGCTGATGGGGGCAATGTGAGGGCAAGTTGGAGCTGATGGGGGCAATGTGAGGGCAAGGTGGAGCTGATGGGGGCAATGTGAGGGCAAGGTGGAGCTGATGGGGCAATGTGAGGGCAAGGTGGAGCTGATGGGGCAATGTGAGGGCAAGGTGGAGCTGATGGGGCAATGTGAGGGCAAGGTGGAGCTGATAGGGAAATTTGGAGCTGATGGGAGCAATGTGAGGGCAATATGGAGTTGATGGGGGATAAGTTGGAGCTGATGGGGGCAATGTGCAGCTGATGGCAATGTGAGGGCAAGTTTGAGCTGATGGGGCAAGTTGGAGCTTATGGGGGCAATGTGGGGGCAAGTTGGAGCTTATGGGGGCAATGTGAGGGCAAGTTGGAGCTGATGGGGGCAATGTGAGGGCAAGTTGGAGCTGATGGGGAAATTTGGAGCTGATGGGAGCAATGTGAGGGCAATATGGAGTTGATGGGGGATAAGTTGGAGCTGATGGGGGCAAGGTGAGGGCAAGTTGGAGCTGATGGGGGCAAGGTGAGGGCAAGTTGGAGCTGATGGGGGCAAGGTGAGGGCAAGTTGGAGCTGATGGGGGCAAGGTGAGGGCAAGTTGGAGCTGATGGGGGCAAGGTGAGGGCAAGTTGGAGCTGATGGGGGCAAGGTGAGGGCAAGTTGGAGCTGATGGGGGCAAGGTGAGGGCAAGTTGGAGCTGATGGGGGCAAGGTGAGGGCAAGTTGGAGCTGATGGGGGCAAGGTGAGGGCAAGTTGGAGCTGATGGGGGCAAGGTGAGGGCAAGTTGGAGCTGATGGGGGCAAGGTGAGGGCAAGTTGGAGCTGATGGGGGCAAGGTGAGGGCAAGTTGGAGCTGATGGGGGCAAGGTGAGGGCAAGTTGGAGCTGATGGGGGCAAGGTGAGGGCAAGTTGGAGCTGATGGGGGCAAGGTGAGGGCAAGTTGGAGCTGATGGGGCAATGTGAGGGCAAGTTGGAGCTGATGGGGGCAATGTGAGGGCAAGTTGGAGCTGATGGGGGCAATGTGAGGGCAAGTTGGAGCTGATAGGGAAATTTGGAGCTGATGGGAGCAATGTGAGGGCAATATGGAGTTGATGGGGGATAAGTTGGAGCTGATGGGGGCAATGTGCAGCTGATGGCAATGTGAGGGCAAGTTTCAGCTGATGGGGCAAGTTTGAGCTGTGGAGCTGATGGGGCAAGTTGGAGCTTATGGGAGCAATGTGAGGGAAATATGGAGTTGATGGGGGATACGTTGGAGCTGATGGGGGCAATATGGAGATGATGGGGCAATGTGAAGATGATGGGGCAATGTGAAGATGACGGGGCAATGTGCAGCTGATGGAAGTGTGAAGGCAAGTTGGAGCTGGTGGGGGCAATGTGAGGGCAAGTTGGAGCTGATGGGGGCAATGTGAGGGCAAGTTGGAGCAAGTTGGAGCTGATGGGGGCAATGTGAGGGCAAGTTGGAGCTGATGGGTCAATTTTTACATGTCTTCAATTGGTATTTTTAACCCTTTCAGTGCCAACGATGTATCTGGCACTCATAGGGTTAACCTCTTGAGTATTTTATAGATCACCAGCATATTTTGGAATCTGCAATAGCATCCAGGCGGTTAACCCTTTGAGTGCCAGAGCGTTGTGTACCCTCTCTGGCACTCAAAGAGTTAAAACCCCCACTTAAAGCAATTATATTTGTATATGTTCTCTATGGACTAGCCGATTTTCTTATGAATTGCACCAATCTTACTATCGTACATCAGACACACTGTCATCCCTCACATACTGTTACATACACCCAGGTCAAGCCTCTGATCGGTAAAGGGTGGTTTGTCTGGTCTGTGCCTGTAGGTGCTTCTGCTTCCGGTTTGTGGATCCTGCGGTGTCTTCCACTTCTGATTCCCCTAGTTAGCACAGTACTAGCAGGGATCCAATCACCCTGAGATACTGATTAATCCCTGTGATTTCCCATGTACATCAATGTTTTGCCAGTCGCTCAAAATTGACGTCGGCCACAGGAGATGTCGCTCATAACTTTAGTGTTTGGTATGGTCGTGGTGACGTGCTCGTACACACACCAGCCAATTTTGGCTGGTAATGCTGCATTTGAGAAACGGGGAATCTCCTAGTAATAGAGTGGATGACTGGAATTATAGTAAAGTAACAACTGGAGGTCAGCAACCTGTGGCTCTCCAAAACCTATTGCACTACGACTCGCATAATCCATAGTCATGCGTGTATTTAATTTCCCGTGGGAGTATGTAGCCTGCGTCAGTCTGCAGCCAACCAGGTCCCCCCTGCACAACTAATCAATAATGAGAATCATTGGCAACGATTCTCATTATCGATTTCATCGATTAGTTGTTGCAGCCCTAATGATAATATTTTTTTGTGAAATTACTTTACCAGTGAGGATACATTGATATTGTCTCTCGCATTATCTACCTCATAAAAGGTGAGAGGTCAAGCTGATGTTGCCAGGATTAGAACCTGTGACCCTGTGGTTTGAACAGATTATACAGTTAGTGAATTAACCAACTGAGCTATCTCTCCGGCATTATATACTTGGTACTGGAATTTCAGAGTAGGATATGTAGAAAACATTGCAGTGCCATCCATTAATATAGGCCAAGTAGAAAGTTTTAGGTCTAACAGAATCATAATACTAATACAGAGTTGTGCATATACATTTATAACATAACAGAACTATGAGTCATAGGGCACATACTGTATACACCCCAGTATAAAATGTGACCACAGTGGTCCTGAAATAACAAAAAATTGGTTCCACTTGCTTTGGTAGTGGATACATAAAATACAACAGTACACACATATAATATTACAGTGCTATCTAAGATAATAGCATATGTATACAACTAATAGTGTAATCCATGATTATAAACAAGCATATAAGCATGAGATACTACATTTTTATAAATAATGTGCAAATAAGTACAGGCCAGTGTTTCCATAGCTCTGATGGCACTGTCAGTAGTTCAAACCACATGTGAAGGTAAATAGCTAATGTGTTGGTTCCAATGACTTACCCTTTTCAAGTGAAGTTCTCTAAACTTTCTTAATCGTTCCTCTCTTTTCTGTGCAGCCAAATCCTCAGCACTGGTAGAAGGAGACTCCTCATCGGAGGATACCTGGAATATTGAAAGTACTTTATAATCATTTTTGTAACCATTTGTGGACCAGAGGGATGTGCAACACATTAACGTCCTACTGATCTTCAAGAGGTTAAACAAGAATATTAAAGGAATAAAAACCCTTTATTTTTACTTTACATATTCAGCATGTACATAATATGTTTAATGAAACTGCCTATACAGAGCATTCAGTACTGCAGGGAGAGTGCAGCATTACATTACATTCAACTTTTGATGCTCTATTGGCCAGAAAGCTTTCTGGAAACTGAAGTCCATGTAACTCATTGTCATGGACATAATATGAACTTACAGAATATGTAAATAAAACTAAGATACTATTGCTTTAAACATTTGCTACCAGAGGTTGGAGCATTAGTTCATTTAATGGATTACAAAATGGGCCGCACTGAATCTCAATGTCATAATTAAAGGGGAGCTACCACCTGACACAATCTTTAGCTTCACTAAGTCCCCATCTGGCGACTAGCTGCTTAGTAGAGATAGTCGCCAGAATAATTACCTTATTTAATAGATTTCTACTCTCTTCCATGGGTGACAGGCAGGACGGAGCGCGGACATCTTGCCATTGTGACATCCGCCCTGTCAGTCCCAGCCAGGTCTAGGAGGCGTTGCTATTCCTCATGTGGCCTGTGGGGGCAGGGAAATTTTACCTATAAGGAGGGCTGGTTGAATTACAGTCCTCTTGAACAGATACTCATTACAAGCCATCTCTCCTCAGATGTGGAATCCAGTCCATGGACCAGACAGATAACAGCAGTGGACAATTTCTTCCTATGAGAACAATGAAAAGCCTGCCCCCTTTTACTAGTTTTTCCCTTATCTTAATTGAAGATTGTCCCTCTCTGCAGTCTACCTGGGCACCTCCCTTCTGATCTGGCTGAGCAGTGTTACATCAGTAAAAGGGGCAGGAGGGGGATACTTTGTCATTGAATAACTTTTGAACTGCCTCTCCAAGGCCCAAATACTATGATAATTAATTAGAGCTGATTTTATTATGAAACATTACTATCCCTTTAAGGTGATATTAATACTTTATATATATATATATATATATATAAAAAAGGGTTTATCTTCCCGAGCAAAACAAGGGTACTCCAACTGCTAGGAGATGTCTAATTCGAAAGTTACTGCAGCTCAGACTCCAAATTTTTAGGGGCAATATCTCAGTGCCCACAAACTTTCCACTGGTGCTGGACAGATCTGGTCAGTTGACCATAAACCTCTAACAGACACTAAGGTATTGCAAAAATCTGCAATAACTTTTGAATAAAACATCTGGAAGCACCCTTATTTTTTAAGTATTGTTATCCCTTTAACAAGCAATGTGAATAAAATGTTCTGCCTGGACTAGTTTTGAGACAAGATTAAAAAGAGAGAGATAAAATAAGCAAAACACAATAGGCAAAAGTCACACAAATTGTGCTAATTGATACAGCAATTGAATTACTGTATTAAGCCAGTTCTTAAATATAAGTGGTATTGTTAACATAAAATTTCCCTTTAAATTGTCCGATTCTCCTAGACCTCTCTAGCATCAAATGGGCATACAATGGAACTTTCAAAATGAGAGGACACTGAGATTTTTAAAATTTCAACCCTTAACATCACCACAATGCAGATTATAGAAGATATGTTCCTGCTTGCTATAACCCAGATGTTCAAGTCTCTCCTCAATTAACCTCTAACTTGCTGTAACTTAGAGATCTCACTACTTGAACAACCCTCCCCGTTTTGGTTTTCAGATAGAAATTACAGCAATACTAAAGAAGTTAATTTGCACACACCATTTTAGTAGAAAACAATAGACTCTCTCAGTCTGAGATTTGGGCCCACACTCTGATTCTCGGAGTCAAATCCTGAGAGTTCCCACGTATACAAATGGATTGTCACCCTTAAAAACAAAGTTAGGGGGGTTCTTACTCCTTGCAGGTAATGCAGTTGGTTTGCTCCAAAATTGCTAACCTTTTTTCTGTGAATAAGGACCAGAACCCTTAATGATTAGAAATCCTATAATATCCAGCTGCCTATGGACTACAGCAGTCCAATAACCACATGGCGTTAGCAATTAAATATAACAAAAAAAATCTACCTCTTCTTCGTCATCCACCGACTCTTTCCCGTTTGTCAATTCATCCGCCATCTTCACTGGTATACACTTCCGCCCTTAAGTCCCCAAGTGCCTTCACCACCATTGCGTGCACTTGACGTTTTCCGGCTTGAAAACTGGAAGTCTTTACTGGGGCATGCGCCTTGATCAAAGTAAATGGGATGGTGCTATTATTGGTTTAGAATCCGCGCTCCCGTTGTCTCCTGGCAACGAATGATGCTAAGATGGCGGCCACGGTAAGTAATTAAGAGAAGATGCACGTAAGCGACTTAAGATATTTGTCGTTTTACTGTTATATTTTCTCACAAACACTCAATGCTAGCACTAGTTTATCCATTTAGTCTGTATTTTAGCGTGTATGCTTTAGAAACTGCTCGAATGGATGCCAACTGGAACCATTGCCACACTGCCGCATCATATGGCAGATTTATTGAAAACAACTGGCGTAGTTCTAAAGTAAATCAAGTCCACAATAGCGGTGAATATATAGAAAACATATTTAAATATAGATGTTAACTCATTGAATGGTAGAGATGTCTCAATTGCATTCCTTCACGATGCGCTGGGGACCTCTCTAGCAGTAAATGGATTAAAAGCTTGTAAATGTGATATGTATTGCTTCTCAGTGGGGTAGTTGGCTTACTCCATGATTAGTTTAGTTATTAATACAACAGGCTCAGCGACATTTGTAGCTTTATTTAATAAGTTTCACAATTGTCATATTTAACAATATGGCACTCAGAGGGTTAAATAGGAAATGTAGCGATTCAATTTTAGCCGTATCTAACTGGTTAGAATGGCCTACAATCCTAAAATAGTAACATGAGTTTAAACATTTTTAAAAAGAGCTTTAAAATTGGGATCTGTTTGTTTTGTTTTAGTTGTAAGAAAGGAAACCGTTAATTATTGAAAACTTATTATAAACAGCTTTTAGTGTAAATAATGCAAGCAGCACGTATGATACATTTTTTATTACACATCAACATATTTGTTATCTTGTACTGTAAGGTGCATTTGTGAGAATTAGATATGCAGAATTATGAACATGCTTATACTGAAGCAAACATGGTTTACAAGTAGCCTAGTTGGTGAGGCAGAAAAAAAGGCATGCATCCATCAAAGTTCAGCTTTTGCCAAATCAGACATGTTGACCCAGAGGAAGGCAAAAAACAAAACACACAAACCCCTATTGAAGCAATTTTTTTTCAATCAAGTCCAAAAGTGAGTTAAAAAATCCTTCTTGAGTCCAAAAAGGAACTGGTTTTCTCCCTGGAACAACATCCTGTATGCAATGAAACTACAGGTCTGGTGCAAGGATTTTTGCCACCCTAGGCAAAACTTCATTTTGATGCCCCTTGGCTCCTCCCCTTTATGCCCCACCCTTTATGTGTACCAGTGTCAATGTGTGTGATCCCTATACATGTATAACCGTCAATGTATAGGTATAAGTGTCAGTGTGTTTGTGTGTTCCCTGTATGTGTAAGTGTGTCATTGTGTGTGAGTCTCTGTAGGGGTACCAGTGTGCGAATGTGTGCTTCTCTATATATGTATCAGTGTGTCAATGTGCATGCTTGTCTGTATGTGTATCAGTATCAGTGTGTGTGCTTATCTGTATGTGTATGAGTAGTAATGCGTGTGCTTATCTCTATATGTATCAGTGTGTGTGCGCGCTTATCTCTGTGTATCAGTGAGTGTGTTTGTGCTTATCTCTATCTGTATCAGTGTGTGTGTGTGTGTGTGTGTGTGTGTGTGTGTGTGTGTGTCTCCCTGTATCATATAGAGGCCTTCCAACTGTCGAGGGCTACAATTCCCAGTTGTAGTCCTCAACAACTGGGGGCCTCAAGTTGAACACAGTCCACCACTGTCATATACAATATGTATGATAACCAGGTACCATAATCAATGCACCAGACATAATATCCATGTGTCTGAAAGAACAGTCAGGTATTTCTAGTTTTTGATCCCCCCCCTTAAACCTCTGCATGCGATCATTAAATTGTGAATGGTATTCCGAGGAGTCTGCCATGCTGCCCTGTGACCCCAGTGTGCTCCCTCACTCTGCCGAGCAGTCCCTTCTCTCCCCTCGGTCAGGTGTGTAGTGTCTTGTCACACAGCGCCATTTGTGAGAGGCAGATAGAGATAACATTGACAGCTAGAGGATGCAGAGCCATCCTTCTCCTTTCCTCTGTCACTGGAACTCAGACAATCCTATTAGCGCAATACAGTTAGGTTACATTCAAAGCAGGAGTGGACTGAATGCTCCCAGGACCCCCAGGGAAATGGAGGTCATGGACCCCCTTTACCCTGACCCTTACTGAACTCCACCCAAATGTATGCCCCCCCCCCCAAGGTGTTGCCCCAGCCCAGCCCCTTTTGGCAATTTTATCACTTGTATTAATGTTCTGAGGTAAAGCAAGTGATACTACAGAGCTACCAATTGAACTGAAGCTACACTAGTCATCAAGCTTACAATTGAAATTGAAATTTTGCCGGAGAAATGGGTCAGTTGGTTAAGGCACCAGATGAAGAATTTTCTCAGACCGTGAGGTTGCAGGTTCTAGTTCCGGCAAGGTCAGCTCAGTCTTTTATGTTTCTAAGGTGGATAAAATGAGAGACAATCTCAATATATTCTTCCTGGTAAAATACTTTCACAAAAAAAAAAAATTCTAGTGTAGCTTCATTTTGGCTGTAAGCTCGGTGGTATCACTTATGTAGGTCTATTTCAATTGTAATACCACCTAGCTTACTAATGAAATGTAGCTACACTAATGAGGTCACAGAGCTTAAAATTGAAATTAAGCTACAAAAATTATACCATCAAGTTTATAAATGAAATAGAGCAAACCTATGCTAAATTATGGAAAGACTTCCTTGCTCATCTTCAATGAGATACATTCTAGTGAGGCCCAGTTAGGATATTTGTGGTTAGTGTTCTACAATAAAACTCAGATGACTTGAGAAGCAGCCAAAAGTCACATGATTACCTTGGATAAGGACCTCCAAATAAACGTATAGAGTAATTAAAACAAATTACACCACAGCACTAAATTACATAAAACTACACAAGGTTTACTGGTGCAAATAAAAATGTTTTATGCACTAATTTAAACAAAACTACACAAAAAGGTGAACCATACTTAGAAGTTGTATTGGTTTTAAACTAAGACCAATATATTTATTTTCATAAGATTATTTTTCATAATAATCACTCATTGTGTGGATGGTCCATCGTTTTTATTCATATGTTTCTAATATTACTGTAATAATTTAACAATTTGTTTTGCATTGCACACCCCCTTGCACTCAAAAGATTAAGCTAGCTCACTCTCGGTGCAAGAGCCATAATTGATGGGTTTATTAAGTTCCCCTTTACACTTTAAAAGCAAAGTGACCCTTTTGACACAAACTTCTACATGTGTCCACCCGACCCCCTCCTCCCTCTTGCCTACTTTTGAAGACAAAGGAGGAGGACCTCTTTTTGATCCCTGGTGGACCAGCAGTGTTTCAAAAAAGAGATCTGTGCCTCCTTCGACACAGACCTCTATATCCAGCTGCTTCATGCACCTCGATGTACCCAGTAATACAGCACGACAGGATATGATGTCATATCCTAGCTCTCTTCATTATTTGAGCATGTAGAGGTCTCTGCCAGAGAAGGCAGAGACCTCTATCGGCAGTTGTGGGGAGATAAAGGGTTTCTTCCCAACCGGTCCCGAATTGGGGCCAGTAAAGTAGTGGGAGTTGACCCTTGGAGAGTTTAGAGGCATCCCTGACAACTGTGCCCCACCCCGGTCCATGCCCAACTGCTAAGTCCACCCCTGCTTTAAAGGATGTATTGTGGCACAGCATGTTTTAGGTGCTCAGTCTTTTCCGAGCGGCTCCTTTCTTTCTTCTTCACCCAACAGCCAAGCTGCGTGTAGTTCTGCTATGCAAATGCGCCCCTGTGAGATGTGTGCCCTAGGCCGGTGCCTACCTTGCCTATAGGTGGCGCCGGCCCTGTGAAACTATCATAATTCTCAATATTATTCTGAGCTAGAAAGTCATCAAGTACATCTCAGAAAGCTCTACAACTTCTGCAAACACAGCCTGCTGGGACAAAGAATTCCAAACAGCACTTCCTTTACTGTGAAAAAACCCTGCTTTTGTTTTAGAATAAAAAGGCACCTTTGCTCTAGAGCCTTTGGCTGGCCCCTTGTTTCCTTCTCTGTTGCTTGAGTAAATAGTTCCCCTGACAGTTCTTTGTATCAGCTTCAAATATATTTGTATATGGTAATCATATTTCCACCTTGGACATCTATTCAATAATGAAAAGAAGCACAGTTTGGATAGTCTGTCTTCTATATATACAGTAATCTGGAAAAGTTTTAGGCAGGTGTGAAAAAATGCTGTAAAGTAAGAATGTTTTAAAAAATACATATTATTGGTTATTTTTTTTTTTTCAATTAACAAAATGCATAGTGAGTGAACAGAAGAAAAATCTAAATCAAATCAATATTTGGTGTGACTCCCCTTTGCCTTCAAAACAGCATCAGTTCTTCTAGGTACACTTGCACACACTTTGTTAAGGAACTCGGCAGGTAGGTAGTTCCAAACATCTTGGAGAACTAACCACAGTTATTATGTGGATTTAGGCTACCTCAGTTGCTTCTCTCTCTTCATGTAATCCCATATAGACTTGAAGATGTTGAGATCAGGGCTCTGTGGAGGCCATACCATCACTTCTTAATGACTTTGGCTGTATGTTTGGGGTCATTGTCATGCTGCAGAATAAATTTGGGGCCAATCAGATGCCTCCCTGATGGTACTGCATGATCGATCAGTATCTGCCTGTACTTCTCAGCATTGAGGAGACCATTAATTCTGACCAAATCCTCAACTCTGTTTGCAGAAATGCAGCCCCAAACTTGCAAGGAACCTCTACCATGCTTAACTGTTTTGTGCAGACACTAATTTTTTTGTACCGCTCTCCAGACTTGGGTGAACAAACTGCCTTCTGCTACAGTCAAATATTCTCATCAGTCCAGAGCACTTGCTGACATTTTTCTGCACCCCAATTCCTGTATTTTCATTCATAGTTGAGTCTCTTGGCCTTGTTTTCACGTCTAAGGTATGGGTTTTTGGGTGCTAGTCTTCTATGTAGACCACTCTTGACCAGACTTATCCAGACAGTAGATGGATGTACCAGGGGCCCACTGTTTTCTGTCAATTCGGAACTGATGGCACTGCTTTTTACAGTAGTAACAGGAGTGAAGCATCAGAACATTAACAAAATCTCAGATGCACTTTCCTGAGGAAATACTTTTCATTTATGCACTTCTAACTGTAGCTACAGTCCCCCATATATTCACAGATGTGATGACATTATTAGCCACTCACCTATGAAAACAATTGATAAACATCATACCTTATCTGAACCATACTTTGATCAAAGCCAAGACAAAATATCTTCTTCAGTCTCCTCTACAGATAACAATGGAGAACCATGGATAGTTTCTTAATTTGAAAAATCAAACCTGATCCCAAACCAACACATTACATTTTTTAGGCCTCCAGCTCAATACTGTTCCATATCCTGTTATTATATTATGTCAAGAGAATAACTGTTCCTTTAAAACCCAGAATTCAGTTGCTGCTTTTAGAAAAAAATACCCACAGTTAGTCAATGTGAGCAGACAGTGGATACCATAGTTTCCACATTAGAAGTAGTACTTCTATTTCAGTACCATTTAGATTTTTTACAAAAATGGCACAAAACATTTGAACATGAAATTGTTGCATATGATTATCGCCAGAAACACACCAGTCATGGAATTGGTGGCTAAACAAAGAGAATTTGAACAAAGGAAGATCATATTCAGGCCAGAAATCAATGGTATTCTGTACCAATGCAATCCTGACAGTGTGGGGAGAGGTTTGCAATCTGCTTTTTTTTCCTGTGAACTGTGGTCAGAAGAAAAGGCAACTCTTCCAATCAATATACTAGAACTCAGGGCAGTCCACAAACCCCTGCTAAATTTAACAACTCTATTGAAGGACCGTCATATCTGCATGCAATCTGACAATACTGATACAGTGACATATATCATTCACCAGGGTTTGACCAAAAACAAAGCAACATTGTTGGAAGCATATAATAATAAGGATTGGGCAGAGATAAATGTCCCAGGTATCTCACTAATTTATATCCGAGGATACAAAATTTGAGAAGTAGATTATATCAGCAGGATGACAGTAGATCTAGGAAAATAGGAACAGAAACAGGAGATATTCAAGTCATTTGTAAAAAGACAGGGGTCTCCCTGAAATAGAGCTCATGGCTTCCAGAAAACTACCAGTGTTCTGAACAAAGGATAATTTTGCAAGGCAGCTGCAAAAGACGCAATGGTAATTCCCACAATGTGCAGTGTAGCTTATCTGTATCCTTCAGTAGTCCTGATCCCTAGGGTACTCACCAATCTCAAACAGGAAAAAAGGTCATATCATTCTCATAGCACCAGCATGGTAACAATAAGCATGGCTTCACACATTAGCCCCTTAAGGACCGGCTGCGTACGCACGCATCAGTCACTTAAGGACCACGGAGCATTTTTTTAAAATTTATTTATTTATTTATTTTTTAAATCTGATTCCGGACTCCCCAAATGCCTTGCAGCTGTGCGGGGAGCCTGGAATTCCATGATGGTGCTACATCATCGGTCCTTCAAGCAAAGCCAGCCATGACATACCAGGACTGTCAACGGCCCTTAAGGGGTTAAAAGAACCTTCCATACTAGAACCATTTCAATTTCCAATAGTTCCAGATCTGTAAACACAAGGGTCCCCACTTCATCCATGTCTGGACAACCTTGCCTTAACTGCCGATATCCTAAAATTAAAGCGTTTGTTTTACATGCAGGTTTTTGTTTGTATTTGTGTAACTAGACTAACCCTTTAAGAACATTCACCCTGGTTCTTAAATGGTTAATGTGGTTAACGTTGTATACAACACATTACAGTTAAAGTGATATCAATAGACTATGAAATACTTTACAAACTGTTTTGCTACAAAACAAACTTATGTATGAATACTTTGCTGTTAAGGTTTTGAGTGCCAGTGGAGTGTGCAGTGCACTGCCACCCATGGGGCTGAAATGATGTTGTACATGCTGAGGATTGGTATAAAATAATTGGTGACTGAGAGATAGGGTTGCACCGATACCAATACTGGTATCGGTATCAGTACCAGAAATGCATCAACCCTTTAAGTCCCAGAGGGGTATGTAATGCATTGCTTCACAATCGGGGTTGGATTTACATATCATGGGCTGGATTCTATTGCAGGTGCTAAATGTTTACACCCGTTTTATCAAACATTTTCCTATTGAAGTGGAAAACTGGAGATAAAATCTGTGATAAATTTAGCACCGGTAATAGAATCTAGCCCCAGATGTCCTTAGGCAAGGCACTCTAGGCACCCTTAGCTGTGCTCCTCACATGACCCTGCCCCCAGTTCCATCCACTGTTTCCTGGCACAGAACATACCCTTGGCCTGTACGAAGCAAAAACCAAAAAAAGCTTTATCACCTTGGTTGCTAATGAGATCTCTCTCGCATCCGAGGTTAAATAATAGCCTGTAAATGAGTATAAAACTGGTGCATGGACATTGAGGTTGCTCTGGCCACACCCATAATTTAGAATATTGGCATGAATATCACAGCTGAGACACCAGTCAAAGGCAGTTGCCTACTCCACGCTTTGGGAATCTGGTCCTGTTCACAACGCGTTGCTAGTGAGATCTCTCTCTCTCATCCAAGGTTAAATAGCCTATAAAAGGGTATAAAACTGGTGCATGGACATTGAGGTTGCACTGGCCACACCCACATTTCAGAGTGTTGGCATGAAAATCACAGTTGAGGCACCAGGCAAAGGCAGATGCCTACTCCGTCCTTTGGGAATTTGGTCCTATTCACAATGCTTTGCATACACCTCTGGCCCTTAAAGGGGCAGCACCTCCTATGACAAAATGTAAATAATCACTGCATGTTGACGGTTTTCTGGATTTCCTCAGATGAACATAGACAAATCGGTCAGTGGTTCATTTATTGTGAAGGGTGTCCCTGAGTTAATGACACTGCCTTGTTTTAATTTGAGGAGATCTAGAAAGCATGAACTTTTGGGGGAGACACTGCCTCTTTAAACTTTGGTGAGTTGTTAAATGTATGCCTAATAGTAAAATAAATAATGTGGTAAATCCATTGATCCAGATAATAGAGGAGCAACTGTGGAAGTGTGGCTACAAGAGGGATTCAGATGTGTCTGAGCTGTACCTTGGTAGAAAGTAAGTACATCTGATGTCTATCCCATTTCTCTGTGAATGTTCTGGTAGAGATCAAGCTCTGCCTAAATTGAGGAGGATGTCCTAAGAAGCATTCAAAGGTTAAAAGGCCCTTTTAAATGAATTGGAGCAAACCAACTGTATCTTAGGGTTGAAGTGAAAATTCCACAAATTCCCATTGATGTAAACAGGCCTGAATACTGGAGACACCTTCAGCGCATCATTTATTAAGTAATTAATTGGAGGCCTTTCTAACATTCAAAGGGTTAAAAAAGCCACGTTCAAATCAATGGTTAATTTACTGAAATCTCTTTTTCCCTTGGTTTGCTTCAGAATGAAACCTCTTAAGTTTGATGAAAAGGGCCCAGAATGATACTGACATTATGGGGCAAATGCATAAATTGAAGGTGTTATCTGTTAAACCACAGAGCAAGGGCAAAATTCATAGGGGCCATTAGAATTTTCTGGCAAGTAGGGGTTATTAGGAGGTGTCAGTTATCCTTTCAGGTGTCTGGATTTTGGGATATACAGATATTCAGATGACACCAGGTCAGCTCCCAGAATGCCTATATCTAAGCTCAGTTGTGAGTGAGAAGCATTAGGTCTTTATTCTTCCTCTGATCGTCCTGGTTAGAAGATTCCTCCTGTCTGCCCCCAATGCTCTTAAAGTTATTTCACTAAAAATGTTTTTTTCACAATTCAACTGGGCAAACCTGCTTCTTCAGTTACCTACTTTATGATTTAGTACTTTGAAGCTGCCCCTATTGCACGTGTTGAATTCGGACATATATACGGTAAGTTAAGAGAAGTGAGGAATGTGGATGTGGATCTGATTTGCATGTGGTGGTAAGACTATTCTGTATCAGTACTGTTGTAATCAGATGGTGAATTTGTACATGTAAGCACAATGCCCTAACCCTTTGAGTGCTGTAGGGGCATGCAATGCATTGCAAAACAATGTGTTGCGTACCCCTCTGGCATTCAAAGGGTTAAAGAAACTAGCATGCCTGTACAGAAGAGCAAGCCACATGGATAACTGATAGCACTAGCTCAGGCATGTCAAACATACGGCCCAGCGCCTAACATCATGGGTTTCTTTTTACTCCATCACTTTAACTCTTTGAATGTCAAAGAGGTGTCCAAAGCATTGCTTTGCAATAAGTTGGGCACTTATCTGGCACTCAGAGTTAATCTACAAGTGTGCCCCAGTAAGTGAGAGAGAGCAAACAGTGTATGTTGGTTCAGTTGTGTAACCAGGAAGAATGTGGTTCTCGCCCACACTTTACAGGTTGCATACTCACCCTCCATAGACCCGCTGTGTTTTGCTTTTAAAGGGATAGTAATGGTTCATAATAAAAACAGTTCCAATTAATCTTCATAGTATTTGGGCCATGTAGAGTGTTATTTCAACACTGTCAGAGTTGTAGTTCAAGAGTAACTGAATGATGAAGTACCCCCCTCCTGCCCCTTTTACTGCTGTAACACTGTTCACCTCACCTCAGCAAGACTGTTCGAATGGATCTCAGAGAGGGACAATCTTCAGTGAACATAAGGAAAAACCTGAAAAATCTGTCAAGGAGGCAGGGCTTTCCTTATGCTCACAATAAGAAAATTGTCTCTTGCTGTGACCTGTCCGGTCAAGTGGCCAGATTCCACATCTGAGGGGAGGTGACTTACACTAGGTAAAAGTGGTGGAAGGGGGATATTTTATCATTCAATTGCTCTGACAGTATTGAAATAACACTCTCCATGGCCCAAATACTATGAAGATTATTTGGAGCTGCTTTTTTGTGAAACATTACCATCCCTTTAAGCTTGATGCAGATGGTCTGTGAGGACTCAGACTGCAAGAGAGTGAACTGGAGGACTTCCATTTGCAGTTCATTCTCTTTTCATACCTCCAATCTCCTCCCCTTTGGTGCAGATGTTCAGAATGGCTTTATGTGAGCTTAAAGCAAATACACAAAATATTGGTGCACATCCAAATTTCCATTACAATTAACCCTTTACTCTGCGGGATTGTGCCTGCATATCACTACTATATTAAAGATGAGTATTTAGTCCCATCATATGGCCATAGAATGCTAAGCTTGCCACCAATGCCAAGGTACCTCAAGGGTTAATTGTAATGAAAATTTGTATGTGCAGCAATATTTTGTGTATTTGCTTTTAGCTATTTTGGTCAAAATTGGTTGCACTCCTGTAATTTTAAATGTGTTTTTTTCTTCTTTGGTTGTGCTTACCAAAACCTGGACTGGAATGTACTTCATGTGAGCTTAAGACTGATTGTGAAACGTTTGTTAAAACTAAGATATGATCATATGGGTGACTTGGCTGTGCTCCGTATTAGCTCCACACAAGCCACTTGAATTGATTCCCCTGTGATTTCCTGGATTACCCAGTGATCTTCTAGTATGGGGTGCATGGCAGATGTCTAACGGATGTCTAGTCATATTTTACTGTCTTAACGTACCGTTCGTTGTCAGTTATTGGAAGTTGTGATGAGCTTCACAAACTCCGATATCACTGGTGTGAACAATCTGTATATCGGTCTACTGGCCATTGTGCAGATCAGACATGCAGCAACTTGGATGCTGCAGTCTCAGAAGGCACCAACATTGTAGCATGCTGTGTACCATTGCTTTCTGTGATGCTAGAAGGGCCTACGTGAACAACACCACTGGGGGCTAGCGGTTTCATTTTTTGGGAGATTAGTGTAGTGTTCAGAATGCATTGCCTCAAGTATAAGGAGTTAATCCTTTGAGTGCCTGCGTGCTTATCAATAATTTGGATACCTCTCTGGCACCTAGTGTTAAATTGTGGTGTGTTGGCCTCGCTGTGAGCTATGGTTCCCTGTCTTTATCATATTTTATACCGTATTTCTATGAAGGCAGAGGTGTCCAAACTTTCTCTCAGAGGCTGAAGATGTGCCAGTATTTAAGGATATCTCTTCCTAAGCATAGCTGGGTGCCAGTCAAAATGAAAGCACCACTAATTAAAATAGGTGTGCTCAATAAATTGTATATTAAAGTAACATAAACCTCCTAATAAAAAAAACAAATTCTTACCTTAGTCTGGATAGAAAACTCTAATGAGCCATAAGGTTACATAGTAAATTAGACTGAACAATACACAACTTCATCAAGTTCAACTTCTGTCACAGTATAACCCAGAAAATGAGAATTATATTGGCCTTCTTGACTCCAAAATGGGCATTAGTTTGTTTACCAGAAGCTCCTGTTTTACCTCCTAATACACAGTATAACACTGTATTTTCCCTTCTGCACAAGATGTATCTAATGTTCTCTTACATGTATGCATTGTGATGGATATCATATTGATGGAGGGAGAACTGATCCTTTCTGTAAGTTTCCAGGACCCCAGCCTTTCCACTAGTCTTCCTTGTGGCTTTTGAGGAACAGACTTGGACAGATATTAAGGAATTTCTTTTCTTTTTTTTATTGGTCTTTAGAGGACTGAAAGAAATCCCCGATCTATCAAAATTTCGAATGTTAAAATACTTGTGGCTCAACCATAACAAGGTAATACATCTTGTAAATTTTTTAAGGGGAAAAATTTAATTATTGTTAACTGCTGGTTGTTGGAGGCATCTCTGGCATCCAAGGGGTTAATATGACGTTTAGCATGTGACCCTCAGATGCTTCTCCTGTTGTTCCCAGTCTGTTGTCTGGTACAATGAGGACACGCACCATATTTTCACAAAAGGCATTCATCCTCTCTATTTGCCTCAGAGCATATCTCTTTACATTAATACTTCTCCACCTTAACCCACTTGATGCTAGAGAGGTCTTGCTATGTGTTGGAGACCTTTAGCAACCAAGGGGTTAATCTACTTTTTCCATCCCGTACTTAGAATTCTTAATGTATCACCTTATAAAAAAAAATGTACCAAATATTTTGTTAATAAAGTGTTATTAGGAAAGCTGTTTGTTTGCTTTTTAATAGAATATCTACAAAAGTACTTACATCTTCTGTGCTGTGCACGTCCGCATAATGTGCAGAGCACAGCTCGTCTTCTCCTCCCACCTCCCTCCCAGCTGCCCCAGGGAGCGCATTCACGCTTCCCTTCAGTGTGCTGTCAATGTCCTATTCTTACATCAAGCTCTGGTTAGCATTACACTGTGGTTGCACATGTTAGGTGCCCTTTAAAGATCATAAATATTAAATAAATAATTGCTTGGTTAGGATTATATTTCATAAGGAAACCATTTGGAGCATTTAGCAAGAAGACTTGTGGGTTCTAGTCAAAACTCTATTTGGTTGTCTACAAAAAGGTGCAGTGCCTCCTGGGATGAAAAAACTAGGTAAGTACAGTACCATATTAACATTTGAATGCCAGGAAAGTATCCAGCAAGAACATAAATCAGGTTTCTGTCTTAATTTTTGTCTTCACATCACTTATTCCCATAACGATACTAACAAAACAGTTTGACATACTTCTTCTGTTGTTATGGTGACATGGAGAGTCACTGCTCTCAATTGCCTTCACTCTGGTGCTGTCACCTGCTGAAATCCCACCTATCCCTCTCAGCTCATGCTGTTCCCTTACTTTTTTCCCACTGAAGTAAATGTATGAGGAGACCAACTAAATGTATTGCCCCTTAAAAAATTGGATAGATAGTGATGAAAATATCAGAAAGGAAACTCATGTCTTTATTGTTTTGTGGGGACATTTAGAAGTGTTAGGGATATGGTCCCCAATGCTATATTAAGAAAGTACCTAGGAGGCACTGCCCCTTTAGTACTTAAAGAACTATCAGATTTTCCAAAATATAATATTTTGTGGAATGATACATGATAAATAGTTGTGTTATCTTTCTCTTTTGCATTTTAGATTCCAAGGATTACATGTCTAGTTAATAATTTCAGATTGTCAGAGTTATATCTTAACAACAATGAACTTTGTGATATAACAGGTATGGTTTAATATAATTGTAATTACACACAGTACAGCTTTTTTTTTCATCTTGCTTATTGACGTTTGTTATACAGTATAGTAAAGTATTAAGGAATAGTAAACTACAAGGCTAAAATAGCTTATTGGAGAGTCCATTATTCCCTCACAAAACACTATGCTATAACTAGACCAGAGGTTAATAATTATTGAGTCGCTCTCCTGATCTGCACTGTAGGGTTTTTCTTAGGAAGATGACAGCCCTTCTTAACGCATCAACAGATGGGATGACAAAAAAAGGCAAAACAGAAATTGAATACGCCAATAGAGCCTCATCAGCACTACATACCTCACTTCAATATAAATATAGGGATTTTATTACTTGTACGGATGGTCAGTGGTAGCATATGTTCATGATTGACAAACAGTGCACATGGATAAAAATAACTAATTCTGTGATGCAAGCTCTCTCCAAGAAACAGTAACAGACATAATGGATCTAAAATGTAATATGCAAAATAATGCACATTTAAAGATATAGTAATGTTTAGATATTAAGCCAAGGTTGATTCTTCACTATACTTTTTTTATAAGTGTGTCTTTCTATCAGTCAATAACGTTGTCATCTTTGTTTTATTATAAAGTGTCCCCTCCCACCTCTTTTCCATACGTAACACTGCCTCCCCTCAGATCTGAAATCCAGTAATTTGACAAGACAGATCTCAACAAAGAACAATCTGTCTATCAGTATAAGGAAAACCCTGCCCCCTGAATGAAGAAGGGCAGGTTTTTCCTTACGCTGACAGAAGATTTCCCTTGCGGTGATCCATCCGGACTGGCTTCCTGCCCGGAATGAATGAATGAATGAATATATTTATTTATATCGCACCACAAGTGTACGGAGAACGTTCCAATTTAAGGGTTTAGACAATAGAGGGTTACAAGTGCTTTGTAAATTAAAAAACTGGAAGTGAGGTCCCTGAGGGAAAGCTTGAGGGGAGGCATTGTGACGTATAGAAAAGTGACAGGAGGGGGATACAAAGAAGACAATGTTATGGACTGTTAGAATGTACACTTCCTTATAGAAAAAAGTATAGTGTGAATCGACCTTGGCTTTAAGTCTAAATATTACTCTCCCTTTAAAAGCTATAAAAACAACACCTTTGTCACACTTAATTGACTTCTAGAAAAAGTGTTCCTTTGAGTAGTACAATACATTTTGTAATACTATTATTTATTTATTTATTTTTTTGTGAAAGTATTCTACCAGGAAGAATACAATGAGATTGTTTCTCGTTTTCAGTTATGTCCTGGACTCATTTTATCTACCTCAGAAGGGTGAAAGACTGAGCTGACCTTGCTGGGGCTAGAACCTATGACCTCACGGTCTGAGCAGATTCTACAGCTGGTGCCTTAACCAACTGAGCCACCTCTCTGGCTTAATAGTACTATTAAATGTGTTTTTATTTTAGAATAGCTTAGCGTGTGTCAAGGAAACATGACCTTCCCATTAAATTATTTTAGTCTTAAGCTTTAAGGCTCCTTTAACCCTTTAAAGGGACACCATCATCTAAAAACACCTGATGATTTTGAAACAGCTTTCAAAATTGCTTATACTATAGTCTTTATTATTGGTTATTTATATAGTGCCAACTTATACCACAGCTCTGAATGTTGTATTAGTCTTTTTTTATTTAGAAAACTATTTTTTTTTTAGGTATTTAGATTGATAGACAATTGTACTTAAGCATGCAGTTCAAGCATTTCCTGTTGTAATCCTACATTACCTCTTCCACTCATTGGCACCTTCTTAGCAATGCATGGCCCACCTCTCCAGCACCAAAAGAGTTAAGTGTTTGCGAGTGGAAGATGTAATATAGAGCTAAGACAAGAAGTGCCTGCATGGCATGTCTTAATTCGCATCATCTGTAAATCGAAATAACTAGTTTTCTAAATAAAAACTGGCTAATACAACGTATTGCTTTACTCTATAGCAAAAAGCCCAAATTTTTTTTCATAATTAGGGTACATTCTCCATTTAAAGGAGAGCTAATGTTGCTGGTGTGCTGCTGTTCAAGAGATAACCTCTTCAGCCAGTCCTGATGTCACTACCATGGAGGCGGACATGGCAGTTGCTGTCAGGTTTTTTTTTTTTTGCATACAGTTGCTTAACTCTTTAAGGACCAGAGGGGTACAAATTGCAGGTACTTAAAAGGTTCAGATTATGCAGAGTTTGCGGTCTGGAGATCCTGCTTGCAACTTCCATGTTCACCTCTGTGGACATAACATCCAGCACTTATTGAAGATATTGGGGGAGATTCACTAAGCTGTGATAAAGAGGTGATGACTTGTCCAATTTATCACTTCTCCAGTTCCTATGTTATTCTATGGAGCCTATGCACTAATATTTCTTCAACTCTGGAGATCTTAGTGTATAAGCTCCACAGAATAACATTAGAACTGGAGAAGTGATACACTGGAGAAGTCATCACCACTTTATCACCTCTTAGTGAATCTCCCCATTATCTCCTGAAGCAAGTAGCAAAGCCAAAATTCATAGGGTCATATTTTCTGGCCATAGTAAGGGAAGTGTTGAGGGGTATTCTTTAAAGGTATTAATTCTCATTTAGCAATAGCTGTGCACACAGTCATTTAATTTCTTTTTTTTTCTTTTATGCAAACAACTCCATGACAAATAAACTATTTTGATGGCATGTAGTAATATGCATGTTTTAATTGATTTCAGGCTCTTTGAAGCATTTAACCTCCTTGTGTACACTGCTGCTGAACAATAATCAACTGGCAAAGCTGCAAGCAACTGTAAATGAACTAAAGGGAATGACTAATCTTCAAACATTAAGTACTCAGATGTTACTACTCACATTAACCAGTTGCACATTATGGCTACTCACTGAGACTAATATACTAAAGAGAAATGGAGCAATTCTGGTGCAACCCAACCGCACCATAGGAGACAAATAAAAATTCCTAAAATTCCCATTTATTACAATGTGCCTCTACTCTTAATCCCTTAAAGGCTAGAAAAGTCTCCAACATATTGTGTCAAAATATATTTGTTATATGGCTTTCTAAGCTGAGTAAAACAAGTTATTGAATTTTTCATTCAAATGTTTTTTTTGTTTTTTTTTTGTTTTTTTAATTAAACTGCAATATCCAGTCTGGCTAACAGGCGGTGCTGTTCCTAACAATTGTTGCAGAATTGTAGTCTATGACTAAAGTTCTTCTTTGGAGTGCATTAAAAATTGCCTTTTGGTCAAAAGTTGGCACAGTTGCTAGCAGTTTGATTAAAACATGTTTGTCATCGTTTTAGATGAAACATCTCTCAGCAGCGAGGATACTGTTGTTTCACTCAGTAGGAGAAGCTGTATAATATATATATTCTGTCATTAGAAAAAAGTTTGCTGCTTGTTTAAACCTTGTATTACACGTATTAATATATCTGTAATAGTAAATATAGTACTGTGCAAGAGTTTTAGGCAGGTGTGAAAAAATGCTGGAAAGTAAGAATTCTTTCAAAATAGCCATTAATAGTTTATTTGTATCAATTAACAAAATGCAAAGTGAGTGAACAGAAGAAAAATCTAAATCAAATCAATATATGGTGTGACCACCCTTTGCATTCAAAACCGCATCAGTTCTTCTAGGTACACTTGCACAAAGACAGGGGTTTTGTAGGTATATGGTCAGGTGTATGATTAAAGCAGAACTACCACCCAATAAGAACATTGCCCCACATAATTGCCCATCTGGCGACTAGCTGCTCAGTAGCACTAATCGCCAGAATTATTACCAGATTAAAGAGAATTTGCAGGACGGAGCACGGACATCTTGCCATAGTGACGTCCGCATGCCTGCGCTGTCAGTCCCTTTTGGAGCCGAACGGCTCCTAGCAACGCCTCCTAGACCCGGCTGGGACTGACAGCAAGGGTGCGTGGACGTCACTATAGCAAGATGTCCACTCTCCGTCCTGCTGTCAGTCCGGGAAGAATAGCGAATTCTCTTTAATCTGGTAATAATTCTGGCGACTAGCGCTACTGAGTAGCTAGTTGCCAGATGGGCAGTTATGTGGGGCAGTGTTCTTATAGGGTGGTAGTTCCGCTTTAAACAATTATACCAAACAGGTGCTAATGATGATCAGTTTAATAATGTAGGTTGAAACACAATCATTAACTGATACAGAAACAGCTGTGTAGGAGGAACAAAACTGGGTGAAGAACAGCCAAACACAGTTAACAAGGTTTGCTGAAGACAGTTTAATGTCAAAAGTCATAAGCCATGGCAAGACTGAGCAAAGCAACATGACACAAGGTACTGCATCAGTAAGGTCTCTCCCAGGCAGAAATTTCAAGGCAAACAGGGGTTTCCAGATTTGCTGTGCACGCTCTTTTGAAGAAGCACAAAGAAACGGACAATGTTGAGGACCATAGATACAGTGGTTGGTCAAGGAAACTTAGTGCAGCAGATGAAAGACAAATCCTGATTACTTCCCTTCTCAATCAGAAGAGTCCAGTAGTGCCATCAGCTCAGAATTGGCAGAAAACAGTGGGACTCTGGTACATATACTGTCTAGAGAAGTCTGGTCAGAAGTGGTCTTCATGGAAGACTTGCGACCAAAAAGCCATATCTCCGACATGAAAACAAGGCCAATCAACTCAACTATGCAAGAAAATACAGGAACTGGGGTGCAGAAAAATGGCAGCAGGTGCTCTGGACTGATTAATCAAAATTTTAAATATTTGGCTGTAGCAGAAGGCAATTTGTTTGATGCAGGGCTGGAGAATGGTACCAGAATGAGCATCTGCAGGAAACTGATGCATGGTGGAAGTTCCTTGCAAGTCTGGGGCTGCATTTTGCAAATCTAGTTGGGGATTTGGTCAGAATTAATGGTCTCCTCAATGCTGAGAAGTACAGGCAGATACTTATCCATTATGCAATACCATCAGGGAGGCATCTGACAGGCCCTAAATTTATTCTGCAGGATGACAATGAGCCCAAACATACAGCTAAAGTCAATAAGAACTATATGCATAAAGAATAACAAGGAGTGATGGTATGGCCCCCACTGGGCCCTGATGTCAACATCATTGAGTCTGTCTGGGATTCCGTGAATAGAGGGAAGAAACTGAGGCTGTCTAAATCCACAGAACTGTGGTTAGTTCTTCAAGATGTTTGGAACAACCTACCTGCCGAGTTCCTTAACAGACTGTGTGCAAGTGTCCCTAGAAGAACTGATGCTGTTTTGAAGGCAAAGGGTGATCACACCAAATATTGATTTGATTTAGATTATTCTTTTGTTCACTCACTTTGCATTTTGTTAATTGATAAAAATAAACTATTAACATGTCTATTTTTGAAAGCATTCTTACTTTACAGCATTTTTTCACACCAGCCTAAAACTTTTGCACAGTACCTTATACAATTTTTGTAATAAACTGTTAAGGCTCCTTTAAAAAATGAAATAATCTCTCCACCCCGGTAGTTGCTTTAACACTTTGAATGCCAGAGGTGTGTCCAAAGCATGGCTTCTCACTGCATTGGTCACACTCTGGCACTAAAATGTGGAAATGTCCCTTTTAAACAAAGAGGTGATTTTAAAGAACCTTCTAAAGAGCTTATAATTCAATTATCCATGTTTTATTTCAAACAATAATTTATGAGATATTTAGCAGTATATTTTTGTCAGTTTATGCAAATAAGCTAGTATTTATTGGAAGGAAGTGGCAGTTGTGATGGGGAGCAGAGTGGCAGTGCTTGCAGTAACTGACAAAGGTAAATAGATCAAAAACTATGGTTGTAAAGAAAAAAATACCTACTTAATTATAGTTGCTTTTGAATACTCTTTCAAAATCACATATATATTATAAAGTGATAGTTCCAGTTTAAGTATCTTACAGGGACCATAAGATTACTGGTAACTAAATGGAGACTATCCAGTTATGAATATTCTGTGCAATTATTGTCTTTTATGTTTTGCACAGACTTATTTCATAACCCCTTGGCTCAGGAATCCGGTTATCGTCTCTACGTAATACATCATATTCCTGCCGTTCAACTCCTTGATCGTGAAAGTAAGTGAATCACTGAGACTGAGGTACTAAGAAGAACTGGGGAGAGATGCACTAAGGCTTGATAAGGGTCCAGGGTGATGACATTGTGGCATATTTGCATGGATTCAATCTCCTCATACGCACTAAGATGTCTTCCCCATCATGTCCTTGTGCATATGCAGCAAATACGCTGACATGAGCCACTGTCGTATTCTTATGGCTGTGTTTAAATAGTAATTTGGTTGTTCGCCACATTCCATAAGCTTCTATAGCTGGATATGCCTTTGGAGTGCACAGTCCCAACTTGGGTGAAGTTGGCATCTTAGATGTAATAGATAATAAGTCGAGAACTCATGCCAATTAAGTTAAGTTAAATTAAAACTTCCATTTATTACAAAACTCCTTAAAATACACTCATATTCAGCATAACAGCCCAATGTTTCAGTCATTTGAGTGTATTTTAAGGTGTTTTATAATAAATGGAAGTTTTAATTTGACTTAACTTAATTGGCATGAGTGCTCAACTTCTTATCTATTACATCTTATGAGTATTACTTTAAGTCTGGAGAACCACATTGAGAATGGAAGCATGAGCAGCGACACTTGGAAAGAAGTTGGCATCTTCCCATAGTTTTATATGGAGCCACAGAGGATAATTTGTTAATGTTACTGGAGAAGAGTCTGCAGCTGCCCTTTCTTAAACCTTTTAGTGTCATGTGCAACACATTGCTCTGCCATACCCTTGTGTGATAATGTAAACAATTCCCTGCCCCACTCCACAGATTGAGCAAAAACACTCACAACTGGCAGAGCGGCTGTTACATAAAACAGCTGCTTTGCTGGTTCTTTTTTTACCTGAACCGGCTGATCAGCTGTTTCAAGTCAGCAGCATACAATCTGCAGATCAACGGATTTCTTTAAACAGAAGACTCTGCTACACTACGCAAGGCATACAGAACTCAAAGCGATAAGGGAGGGCTGGTGGTGTTCTTGGTGCTGGTCTGAGTAATTATTTCCACTTCCCCACTTGCCCTCCCTGATGCATCACCAGCCCTATATGCTAATGATTAAGGTATCTCCCTCGCCTTGCATTGATAATTCTTATTGTATATGGTGGAGTATGTCATTTTCCTTGCCAAAGTGATTGCCACACGTCACCAGACACATTTTGCCATTGAATCAACCTATAGTGTATCACCCCTGGAACAATCCTGGTGCTAACCAATTGCACCATTTGGGGGGAGACAAATTCTGTTAATTTAAATGGGGCTATTAACACATTGAACTGTCAGAGTGGTAGTTCAAGAGTAATTGAATGATAAAGTATTCTTCTCCCGCCCCTTTTTATTAATGTGACACTGCTCACCTCAGAGCAGCCAGACTGTCTGGATGGATCGGAGAGAGGGACAATCTTCAGTGAGCATAAGGAAAAACCTGTCAAGGATGGCAGGGTTTTCCTTATGCTCACAGTAAGAAGATTGTCCCCTGCTTAGAGCTGTCCAGTCAAGGGACCAGATTCCACCTCTGAGGGGAGTCGGCTTATACTAGGTAAAAGGGGTGGGAGGGGAATACTTTATCGTTCAATTGCTCTTGAACTACAACTCTGACAGTATTAAAATAACGCTCTCCATGGCCCAAATACTATGTAGATGAATTGCTCTTTTCGTGAAACATTACTATCCCTTTAAAAATTTGAGCTGAACCTATAATACATTTTTGTTCATTGTAATTTTGCAAGACACAAAGAGGAAACAGATTTTTCTACCCACATTTATTGTCATTATTGCAATTTCCAGAAAAAGTGATAAATTACAGTTACAAATTAAGATAGATTAGTAAAATTATAATCGTAGAAATCTGTTGAATTGTGGTGTTCTGGTTTGTGTTGTTTAAACTTGTGTGGCATTGAATTACAGCTGTGTCTCCACTCCATATTGAGGAGGTTTGCACGCCATGGAGAACTTTCCAGTTATGGTGACACACACAGTTGGGCATTCAATGCATCATAGACTTCCTATAATATGGATAGGTACTGTTTACTTTAAAAATCTTAAAACCTCCAAAGGATTGTTTCTTTATAAATCTTTTCATTGTACTCTCAGAACATCTGTATTTAGCCAGTCGAAAGTTATTTTAAATGTCAGGAGAGTCCAAACCTTTTTCCGTCTAGGGACAAACTCAGAAAACAATTAATCCTGGTCTAGATCCAAAGAAATAATGTAATGGCATTAAAGACAAGCATATACAAAATGAGTGTTTATACTACTATATATAATTTGTAGCTTGGCCAAGAAGCTACCTTACGTTTTGCTGCATATATGTAAATATTGAGCATTAAGGGCCATATTCAGTACGCTAAGGAGATGCAATTCTTGAGCAAACTATCTACACCAATGCATTGTGAACTCCTCTGGTTCTACAAGGGTAAAGTAGTATGCATTTCAGTTTGAAAAATTCCTGGGGACCATTAGTATTTTCGGACCATAAATGGGGGTTATTTTGAAGAGGTGTTAATTCCCCTTTAAAGTGTGACTGAAGTCACTCCCAAAATGAACTTTCCAACCACAGTGAGGCTGATGCATTAGGAACCACTGAAGCTGCTTTGGCTCAAACCAGCTACTCCACACTGGACAACTAGAAAAGCTCAAAATTCTCATTGATATTGGGTTTCTAAGCCCCTTGAGTGCTAGAGGATCTTCAACACTTTGTAAAGCAATGGAGAACTTTCATGAGGTTAATATGTCAATTTAAATAAATGGGGATTGTATTTGTTTTTGGCTGAAATGATTTGCCCCAGAATTGCTCCAGGTCTTCTACTTTGGTGTCCGTGTCTATAGCAGTGGTTCCCATTAGGTGTGTCACTGTACATTTGTGTGTCGCGGCACCAAGCTTAATGTCACACCATACCTCCATTAAGTTATATTTGTTTTGATGCTCATATTTTTCATAGAAATTTAGATTTTTGTCTCAGCTGAAAGTGGACCTGTCATCTTGATTCAAATTTGCATATCTGAAAACATCATGAAAATCTTACTGTGCCATGTTAACCAAACCACCAGAAAATGTACAATTAAGGAGATATTCATACTTGGTACTGTATCATAATGATGGTATCTGTGCAGTTTCAGCTGCTAATAAAACCTTTTCATTTACTTCCATATGCAAATTAAGCTTTTCAGTGATGTTTTATGTGCTAATTAACCGTTCAGTGACTTTTCCTAGAATTAAGTGTGAATATCTCCTAATTTATACATCTGCTGGACATTTTGGCTAACATGATAGAAACACAGACAAATATGTACAGTATTTCAAGGTGACAGGTCCACTTAAAGAAGCATGGGAACCATGGGTCAATAGTGTTGCAATATATAAATCTGTCAGTGAAGCCCCACTGACATTATCTTCTAACGCCAGTGGCTGAGCTTCAGGGTGCGTACTACAGCGCATAAGCACAGAAGTGTTTCATCCACCATTGTTAATGCCAGAAAGCATTGTATACCAGTCCCATAGCTTACTCAGGGAAATTATATACATGTGTGCCATTTCTGCTACACCTGATTTAATTCATTGAATAAAATAAGGTGCAGGAGAAACAGACACCCTGAAATGCCACAGACTATCCCACTGTCATCCTCCTTTGTTCCGGTGGCATGAAGGGAAGGAATTTTTGCATGCATAGCTTAGTACATTGATGTTAGGCAGGAGTAGGGGGGAAAACTAAATTCTAGCTCTTGATTTAGCACACAATTGACATAGTACATTCACTCCAGTGTCATAATGTATATTTAAGCAGAAGATAAAGAAAAATGATGACATCTGAAGTGATGCAGGCCTGAGGAATTGAAAGGGAAATGTTTAATCAGCATAGATGCCATATAGGTGGTGGAGTAGCTATAGAGGATAGTGGGATAGGAGACTGAAAAAGTGATGAAAGTTTCATTATGAACAAAAGAATAGAGGAGCAATGATGAAGCAGGCAAAGTAAAAAAGAGTGATAAGGAACAGAAGGAATGAGAGAGGGCTCATGGCAGTGCCTGAGAGCTGAAGGGCAGGGAGAAGACTCGGGGAACATGGAAATCCGTAAGACTGAGGGCAGTGGAATGGAACAAATGGTCCTCATGCAACAAGCTAAAGAAGTGCAAATCTGAAACAAACTAGTTGAACATTGATTTAAATGGGGCTTATTCCACCTATTTCCAACCCATTTTTATGTCAAATCCCACCTTTCTTCCTACAAAACTTACCCACTAATAAAGCTACCCCTGCAGCATGATCCATAAAACATAGTTTGGATATTACTACATGTTCTTATGCCAAAGACAAGAAGGTTCTCGGGTACGCCTAAAGGTGCAGTTGGATTGCTCCAGAATTTTTCCTGTTTAGCGTTCTGCATATGGATTAAGGCATATTTTTAGGGACAAGAGGTGATCTCAAATAGACTTATCTGATGATATGTCCAATACAGCCAAACAGTTGGGTTATTTAATTAAATAACAACTATTTTGAAGGTGTAGGATACTCAAAATAGCAATTTTTCTTAAAGGGATAGTAATACTTCATTTTAACTTTATTTTATTTTGTAGGCATTAAAAAAACATGAAGAATGATATAAGTCTTATCTCTCAAACCTTTATGGTTTAAGAGATATTCACAAACAAAGTATCCCCCCCCCTGTTCAACCATATCAGAAGGGAGGTGCCCAGGTAGACTGCAGAGAGGGACAATCTTCAATTAAGATAATGGAAAAAGCTGAAAAACTTGTCAAGGGGGGAAGGGCTTTCATTGTTTTCATACAAAGAAAATTGTCCCCTTCTGTTATCTGTCTGGTCTTACAACCAGATTCACATCTGAGAAGAGATGGCTTACACTAGGTAAAAGGGGAGGGGAGGGGAACTTTGCTTGTGAATATCTCATAAACCATAAATGTTTGAGAGATAAGACTTATATCATTCTTCATGTTTTTTTAATGCCTACAAAATAAAATAAAGTTAAAACGAAGTATTACTATCCCTTTAAGAGATATTTAGCAAAGCAGCTGTGTCAGGTTGGCAAATATCCCCCACCCCCCAGTTATTGTAAATTCTCCTTGCAGCTCACTGGGGTACATTTTGCTCCTCAGTGATAGATTCAGTTATGGCCTGACTGCAGGTTGACAAGTGATATTTTTTCTTGATGGGATTTCAGATGTCTATCTCAACGCTGAGTTAAAACTCACCCACTGGGAGGCAGTGTTGATAAAAATATGGCCATATAAATTGCAGATTCAAGGCAAGGACTGCCAGTCCAGCATCCTTTCTCAGCTGAAACATCACCACCTGGCAAATGTAGGGCCTTTGTTCACCCCAGGTGAACTTGTGTTCTTGACTCGCAGGTACTTCTTATGTGAGTTGAGTCACGTAGATGGAAAGACTTGTTCAACTCCTCATGCGTCTCCCTTGGAACATTAAGGTGCAAGGCTTCAGACTTTGGTCTGTCAATCTGTAAGCCTGAAAAGTTCTGAAATGTTTAAAATACCCAGAAGGGGTTCAGGATAGAGCTGAGTGGGTGAGTAATTGTAAGTAGTAGATCCTATATGAACAGCAAGGTATTAAATTGTTTTTACGTAACTACGCAAAACAGAAAACCTTTCATAGAAGTTGGCGAACTCTTCTAGGATAGCCCCTTTGCTGGGCAAGTTGTACTGTCCTGAGTTGTAAAATGCTCATCTTCTCAGGAATACCCCTCTTCAGGGAGTCTAAGAACAGCATGCTCGGCCTGTTGTCAAATTAGAAGTTTGGGGCACACTGCCAGAGCATGAACTTTCTGATATGTGGCTGTTGGCAACTTTCAATCTGTAGCATGATAATGGTAATTTGTCTAGCACTGGCCATAGTTTGTTCTGTGTGTTTGAAGCCATTTTGCTGTGTTTTCAGGTAACTATAGCTGACTCCCTGTTGTGTGTTTGGTTGACTGCAATCACAATCACACACCCCTGGATAGCTGATTTGTGTGCCATCCAATGAACTGCTGTATTTGTGTTTTGAGTAAGGTCAGTAGCAAAGAACACGGATCTAGATTCCATGATAGACTGCCTGTTAGGAGATCATTGAGGAACCAGAGTGGCATTTCATGTTCTGCAAACCTCCAAGGCCACAGCTGAATGGTCTGTCTAGGCTTGGAAGGCATATCCTACCAAGTTTAGCAAACTACAAGCCTCTTTATCTAAGAGAAACTAGTTACTTCTCGTTTGGGGGAACTGAGTAGAAGTTCTCTGGCCTGAGGAACCGGACAGATCACATCGAGGCACAATCTTCCCTCTTGCTGCTATAAGGAAAACACAGCCCTCCTTGATGAAGGAGGGCAGGTTTTTCTTATACTGATACAAGATTGTCCCTTGTCATGAGCCTCCTTCAGTTCTGCAGCCAGAACACTGACGTTCGTAAAAGGGGTGGGAGGGGTAAACTTTATAATATAGTTTAATCACAACTACCAAGATATCAGACAGCAATAGTATAAACTATAAAGAACAATTGTAGCTTCGGTTTTTATGAAACATTACTAACGCTTTAATGGTCAGGGAATGGTCATGGGAAATAGACCGTTTAAACTGCCTATAACATCTTTTGTTTGTTTTAAAAACCAGTTAATAATTTTAGAGAAATTTGGGGATTATAATTTGATTTGCATAAAAAAACTGTTTCACCAGACGGGAGGAATAAATGCATGGAGAGGAATATTCATGAAAATCATGTCTAAATTGAAGCTTCCACGAAGGGGAGGATTTGGAAAGGTGATAGGCCCTCTTTATCCCTGTAGTGCAGTTGGTTTGTCCAAGAATTACTGCACTTTTCCTTTGACCATATTGTTTTGTTTTTTTTTCATACCTGAAGAAAATACATCCCATAATACATTCAATTTATGCTTCTCATTAAAAACAACATATAAATGTCTGCATGGTATAAATTAATTTGCTTGGGGTATAAAAATGTTACAGCATGTTAATGTGTTTCTAATAATATCAGTTGGTGGAATTTTTTTTTATATAACATTTAATTGACTCCTAAAATATGAGGTAGTTAAATGATTAAAGTCTAGAGCTGATTATGTGCCCCCCAAGGGCTATTTGGTGCTACGGTAATAAACCCCTAGCAAGTCTTTTCAGGAGACACACCAATTACAGCAAATCATTGTGTGCAGCTAGTCACTCTGCACCAAGTCTGCTAGAGCATATCCCACTGAGTGCCAGAGGGTTACACAATGCATTGCTTTGCAATGCATTGCGTACCCCTCTGGCCACTAAAAGGGATATAAGCACATGTGCAACGAGGATAGGAATGCCAGAGAGATGTGGATACCACTCCTGCACTCAGATTATTAAAGGAACATTAACGCCCTCTAATAATAATACTAATATGAAGAATCCCCCCAATTTACTTTAAAGGGATAGTAATGACTGGTCTGAATAAAATGTAATATTGTAGATATTACAAAAATAAACTAACAGACGCAAGTCCCGTCTCTCAGACTTTTATAGTTTGAGAGATATACGATGCTGAAGTTCCCCCCTCCCTCCCCTATCACAGACATCAGCTGTAAAGCTGACAGAAGGAGATTCGAGTCGTGACTCGGTGGCGGCTCTTCAGCAGAGCAGAAATAGCCATAACTAAAAAGAAATGCTTTACTGGAACGGACCACATGTGTGCTTGCAAACCAAGCACACTTTGTAGACCATTCTAGTTAAATATTTATTTTTAGATATTGCTGTGTCGGCTCTGCTGAAGAGCTGCTGGCCGGTCCCAGGACCAGGATCTCCTTCTGTCAGCTAGAGCACTGACATCAGTGAACAGGGAGGGAGGGGGAAACTTTATCATCGTATATCTTTTACACTATAAAGGATTGATAGATGGAACTTGCATCAGTTAGTTTATTTTTGTAATATATACACTACTACATTTTATTGAAAAGACATCACTAACCCGTTATTCTGGGCAAAACAATCAGGATTGTCACTATGAGTAAGTTCTCTGTGGACTGGTGCTCCAAAATGTTGCTGTGACCCTTCAATGACGAGAGAGGAGTCCAGTGTATTTCTCATCAATGCGCTGGATGGTCCACTAGTCTTTAAATGGTTAATTGGTACTGAATATTAAGCACATGAACACAGACATGATTCTCTGCTGAAGTATACCAGGTACCCAATTATCTCCCATCTTCTTAATAAGACCAGTGGGAGGAGTTTGGGCCACTAAAGTCCTGCAACAAATAATCATATCTGCCTCGGTAGACATGGTATCCAGTACTAATTAAACAATGAAATATACTGGAGAACCAATCACATATTATTAATTCACAGGGTGCATTAATATTATTTGAAAAGTTAAGTGCTTTCATTAGAAGATGTTAATGTTGCTTTAAGAACAATTTCCATAAAGAAAGTAGAGCACTAATGGGACAAACCAACTGCATTGTGGGGGGAGGGTGGTAAAAATTCCCTTTGATTTTAAATTGGGTTTTTAATGATTTTAATGCTAGTGGTTCCCAAAATTTCTCCACTTTTCATTTTTATATGCCCCAAAGTGCTGACTTGTTTCTTTATTTGATCTTGGCAGTTGTGGAGAATTAGAATAGATCAATCTTGTTGCCGAATCACACAAATTCAAAAGACGTTAATATTTTTGCACCTGACTGGTATCAAGCTATTAGCTTTGGAGGTGTAGAGTCTGACCAGGTAGGGCCCAGCTAAAGGATTAGTAACATTTTAAATGGCTTTCCCCATGCTGGGAGAGGCATCAATCAAAAGTTCTTGCAGTTCAAACTGTCACAAAGTAGTGGAACTATTACGGGCACATTAAATGGAGAACTGTAGCCAGTGACTAACTTTTCCCATTGAATACTAGAGAATAACTGTCTGGACAACAGATAGGTTATGCACAAAGGTAGGATAAATTGTGCTAAACATGAAATAAACCATTTCCAATCCTCTGGAACACAAAGACGTCAGGTTTTCAGGATATCCTAAATTAGAGGACGTGTAGCACAGTCACAATGACTGAGCCACTGATGTGCTTACCTGGGATTGAAGGGGCAGTAGGGGGTCAGGAAAAGGTAATTTTAGGTGGAAGGGAAGCTCATGCTGGCAACAGCAATGGCTTAGTCATGGTTGTGTCTTCACATTAAACGCATTATTCTTCCAAAGTCACTATCTCTCTTCAAGCAGGTATAACAAAGAAAACACAAATGGGGTGCTGGTGTACGGAAAGTACAATATTCACAAACTCATAGGCAATGAATCACTTACTTGAGTAGTAAGACTGGCTACCTAAGACTGAGCTGGTCAATGCGCATGCACTAACACCATTGTATTGTTACTTTCTATACACCAGCGCCCCATTTGTGTTTTCTTTGTTGTATTTCTCTGAAGGGGGATTGTTTGACCTTCCGATTTCTGGTGGAGGAGCAGTGTTTTTGCCTGTAGGACTGAGTATCCTCCATCTTCTCTAATTGCCCTTGATTTATGGATAATATTATTGGGAGTTTTCTGGTGTTAAGAGTTTTTTTTTTTTTTGCAGAGTAAAATCATATTGCCCTATGATCACCCTTTTGTGTCTTGTTTCTTCAAGCAGGGCTGTGTTGCAAACTATTTTTTTTACCCATGAGATATCTCCATAGAACCCATTGTAATCTTGTGTGTGCGACAATTTTCACAGGCTGTAATGGCAACAGAACCACCTGGCTGCAAAAGATCTTGAAATCAAGAGATCAGAAAAATGCACGTGTCTTCATAATAACTTTTTTAAGAAAAATCTACAATCATTTAAGTACCCTTGTTTTATTATGTAGGGAAATCCCTACCTACAACATATTGTTTCTTAGTTAAAATATACTGCCCAATTAAAGAAGGATATGTTGAAATGCTGACCTTTTGGACTAACATTGAGAAACACTGCGTAAGAACGCCTTGAGTAAGAGAAACACCATTATTTATGAAGCCTCTTTTTTAATTTGCATAGAAAAAGAATAACATGGATTTGAGAATGTCTTACCTGAGATGTTCTCACCTTCATCATGTTTCATGCATCTTTCCCATGAGGCACTGTTTAAGGCATAATAACAATGGAAAGAAGCATTTCTCAGCAGTGGGAGTACCCTTATTGTACTCACTAGGAAATCCCTAAGATGTCTACCTTTTCTAATTAAAATGATCTGATCATGTTAATGTTACTTCTAATAACTGTGGGATTTCCTGTAGTAAAGGGTAAGGGTAACTTGTACTCTTTGTGTAACTTTATTTAGAAATCACAACACTCCTAGGCATTTCACAGTCACTGTTTGTACCAAGAGACATCTTAAAAATAGATGTTTAACCCCTCTGGCTCTCAAAGGTATTAAAGAGCTTTTTTGTTGTTTAAAGGAGAAGTAACTAAAATACTCCCACTTACCTTTCTATAGCCAAAAAAATTGTAACCCTTCGGGTGCCAGAGGGGTATGCAACACATTTCGTACCTCTCTGGCTCTCAAAGGGTTAATGGTTCCTATGAATTTTGTTTTTTTTTCCTTGGGTCAATAAGTAACATATTTAATGTGTCCTGGATGTCATGTCCTTGGAGGATATGACAGTTTGTTTTATTTAAAGTGAAGCAAAGTGCATGAGCAGAGCTGGAGGGCCTATGGTCTTGCTAGAAACTATCCTTCCTGCAGCAATGGACATTACCTCCAGGACTAATTAACCATTTGACTGCAAAGGGTGTTATGTGAAATATCCTTAGCAGTTTGGGAGGGTATGCTAAGTAACATTTCTCATAGTGTCCTCAGAAGTAAGAGACATGGGTGGTGGTGGGGGCTGGGGGCACGTATGTGTAGTTATTGGCTCATCCAGTGGAGGATCTCTTCAACGCCACTGGAGGATCCAACATGGCTTACTGTAGTCATCTCATGCTTGTGTGATGATCATTAAAGGTCCCCCACTAGAATGGAATTCCCAATCCATGTCAGGGGAAGACTCTAAAGGAGCTCCTATCTTAGCTCCTTTATCTCCTAAAACTATAAGGGTAACCTTATTGGAAACGGGAGAGCCTCCCCTTTGTAACACGATTAAACATCAGTGGGTTAATGCCAAGTGTTCATGTGAATAAATGAGATTATTATAATTTGTTTCCTTGTCATTATACATATTTTCAGATTTTGTCTTCTAGGAGTTACACAAAAGGAAAGAGAAGATGCTTTTAAACTCTTTAACCCTGAAAGGACTGCTGTGATACAGTCATTAGGTTTTGGGAGAAGAACATGCTCGGTGCTTGGTACTAAGAAACCCTCTGCCCAGGGCTCTGTAGGATACAGATCAGTAAGGAGCTCAGGTATGTAAAGATTCAGTTATACCTACTGATACATGTGTAAGTGGTCAGTGGTGTAGTAATAAGGCTGATGTACTAAGAACTGGAGCATTTCTACAGCAAACAAACTGCACCATGGGGGACAGATAAAACTTCCCATTGATTTAAATATGATATCTACTGCCTTATGCACAAAAGAGGAACAATTTTATAGAAAATCAACTACACCATAGAGGATAAAAAATCCCCAAATTCCCTTTAATTTAATTATTATTTTAACCCCTTGAATGCTAGAGAGATCTCCAGTGCATTGTTTGCAATACATTGGTACCTCTCTAGAATTCTAGGGATTATCATCCCTGTTTAAGTCAATGGGACGTTTTGTTTAACACCAAGTGTTGCAGCTGGTTTGCTCCAGTTCTTCTTTGTACATCATAATGTGTGATTTGGGGTAATATTCAGGAAGTTTAAAGAGGAAAAATTCTGGCGCAAACCCACTTGCACCATAAGAAACAAATACAAACTCTCAAAGGACGACACACACTAAAGTTCTATAAGGGCTCAGAGGGTGATGTTATGTCAGATCTGTGTTGAAGGGACGTCTCCAGTATGTACTAACATGTCTTCACCATCATATCCCTGTCAGTCCTTCAACAATCCGCAGCCATGCCTTTGACAGGTTTTCGATTTTGCACTGAGCACATCAACAATGGCTTATTTCCATATGGAAATGAAGGCTGATGAGCCATTATTGTATTCATGTGGAAGGGATTATATGTTAATGTGGCTCTTCACCTCATACACTAAACTGTTAGCAGCCTCTACTGTCAGAGTTCACCGTCTCAACATCGCCAACCTGAGGCTGACAATGTTGGGATCTCCCTATAGAGAGTAACAGCTCTCACTGAATCAAAAGAATGTAGGGTTGTCATACTGCTGCCGATGTGTAAGGGATGCCCTCCTGTACACATCGCCAGCGGTAGGACAACACTGAAGTCTGAGCGCATTCTCTCTCTCTCTGCTTCCCCATTTGCCCACTGGGGGAGTGGAGAGAATCTACTTAGACTTCAGCACCACAAAGAGCCTCATTCCTTTAACCCTTTGAGTGTCATAGGGATGTGTATTGCGCACATCTGTGGCACTGAAAGTGTTAGAAAAGTACAGTCTTCCATTACACAAACATCAATATACTGTTCCTCTGCAGTAAGGAGTTCTTACATATCCCAGTATTCCATGCACCTCCTAATGGCAATCAAAGGCTTAAGGGAGTGATTCTGTTTCTGGTGCTGAAGTCTGAGTGGATATGATGGTGAAGACATACTGGCGAACTTTGAGCGGATCCTTTCCACTCTCCCAGTGGGCAAGTGGGAAAGCAGAGAGAATGCACTCAAAACTTCAGGGATGTGGAATTCCTGGATGTGTAGGGGAGGCCATCTCTTCCACATCTCCAGCAGTTTTACAACCCTGCATGCTAATGAGGAGCTTCCCCCACCCATCTCCTTGCATCCATAATTCTTAGTGCATATAGTGATGTGTTACCATCACCACAGAATTAAATCTTAGTGCCTCTCCCCCAAAATCTCCATAGAGTTAAATGAGGTTTTAAACCCACACAGTGATATAAAGGTCTCCGACGCATTGCCATTATGATTTTATTCTCAGAATAAGACAGGCAAGGGCTTATTATTTCATACTTGTTCGTGTTCCTTTAACTACCTGGATGCTAGAGATGCCACCAACTTATTGTGGAACAATGCAATGGAAAAGATTATACCTTCTAAGGCAGGGCTCAAAATTTCCACTAGCCAATGGCGTGTGAAAATTTAGCCCTGGTGAGTAGAAATTCAGCCCTGGTGGGTATGTTTTGGCTTGCAGTGGCGAGTAACTTTCCTAGTCTGGCTAGTAGCAAAGGACTTAAAATTATAAGCCCTGCTCTAAGGGGTTAAAGGCCATTTTGTTACACATTATGGATTTGGGTCAGGTAGTCAGAGTTGATTATTATTACCCCAAAAAGAAGGGGGATAGGAAAGGGATGGGGCCCATGTATTAGGGAACCCCCCTCCCCAGATCACGTGATATAGTGATACACCCCTCACCCAAAGAGGGGGCAAGTATTTTACATTTACAAGGTAAAGCAAGCACTTTACAGAGTGAAACAATAGGCGTTGGGTCCCTGCTCTAGAGCTTTTAATGTAAAATGAACAAGGAACAAGATTCTAAATGCTTCATTTGATTTGTGCATTCTCACCTGAGCCTTCACCCAGAGCAACAGTGCACTGCCACTAGCTAGTAGGTAGATCTCCACACATGACAATGAGAGAAAATAGGTTTAGTTAACAAGACAGAGAGGGTGTTGTTAATTAAACTGAAGAGTTGCAATTCTGAAGCAAGCCATTTGTGTCATAGAAGAGAAATGAAACATCCATTGATTTAAAGTTCATTTTAGGTGAAAGGATAGCTTATGCTGGCAACAGCAATGATTTAATCATTGGTGTGTGTTCATTACTTTAACAGCTGTACTCTTCCAAATTTACTAGCTTTCTTCAAATCCGATTTCTTCACAGACTGTTTTAATGGTCATGCAACATCCCCAGGACCCACTGTAATCCTGTGAAACTCAGCTTTTCACAGGCTGTAATCTCAAAAATGCCACCTGGCTTCAAAACCTCTTGAATTCAAGCTATCCGAAAAATGCTCTGTTATCTTTTTAATCATTTTTTAAATCTCCAAGCACTGGAAATACCCTTATTTTACTCTATAGCACACACTTTACAACAGTGTTTGCCTAATTATGGTATACTGCATTTTAAGTGCACCAGAGACCTCTTTACCATAAATGGGGTTAAAAGCCCTATTTTAAAGGGATAGCAATGTTTCATAATAATAGCAGCTCCAATTAATCTTCATAGTATTTGGGCCATGTAGAGTGTTATTTCAATACTGTCAGAGCTGTAGTTCAAGAGTAATTGAATGGTAAAGTATCCCCCTCCCGGCCCCTTTTACTTATGTAACACTGCTCAGCTCAGAGCAGCAAGGTGACGTCCAAGTGAATTGCAGAGAGGGACAATCTTCAATTAACATAAGGGAAAAACCTGTCAGTGGGGGCAGGGCTTTCATTGTTCTCACAGTAAGAAGACTTTCCCTCGCTGTGAGTTGTTTGGTCTATGGACCAGATTCCACATCTGAGGGGAGGTGGCTTAGTGGGAGGGGATACTTTATCATTCAGTTACTCTTGAACTACAACTCTGACAGTATTGAAATAACACTCTCCATGGTACAAATACTATGAAGATTAATTGGAGCTGCTATTTATGTGAAACATTACTATCCCTTTAAGTTTAATTAAAAAAGGATTTTCCATGACAGCAGCTACCTACACCATTCCATTAACTCCTTAAAGTTGTCTTGTTTAATGTAAAACAAAATATAGAAGAATGGCACACTCAGACAACAAAAACATTCTTAATTCTTTAACCCTTTGAGAACCAAAAGGGGTATGTGATGTATGGCCCCTCCAGGGGCTAACCCTTTGAGTTCCAGTGTTTTGCAATGCATTGCATACCCCTCTGGCACTCGAAGGGTTAAGGACTAGCAGCATGCACCACACACTGCAAAACAATGTATTGCACATCCCTCTGTTCCTTTAAGGGTTAACTTAATGACTGCTTCAAAAACATCCAGACATATATAATCTACATATATTAAAAGTAGAATGATAAAAATGTATTAAAGCTACAGTGCCTCCTAGGACAAAATTGAGACAACTACAGCATGATAAGGGGACAAATTCAGATCTGTGTTTTAATTTTAATGTCCTATTTTTTTCACATAAAAAACGCACATGCGCAGTAGGGACTCGCAGAAAGGGCTAATCCGGAGCTGTCACCCAGCGCCTCCGCTGCTGCCCCTGAGCCGGGAGCACAGACAGGCTGTCAGCCTTCCAGAGCTCCCCGCTACGGATCAGCCCGTGTATATACGGGCTTTGTAACTAGTAGGACATATGTCTTAAGTCAAAAGTGGAGAAAACAAACTGCACAGTAGGGAACAAGTGGAAGGATTGGCCGGAATTTGTGGGAGGGGGGCTGAAAGCAGTCTTACAGTGTCTCCATTCATACCCTTCCTACAAGTCTTTTGCTGAAAGCCCTGAGCACAAATAAAATTGTTCTTTGATTTAAATGGACTTCCTAACTTCTTGGATGCTAGCTATGTCTCCAGTGCAAATTCAATGGGCATTTGTATTGGTTCTTATGGTGCGGTTGGTTTAATCCATAATTACTACACATTTGCTTTTACACATTTCCTATGACCTCCATTTAATTGAATACTTGAACCTGGATTCCATCATACAGATTTAATTGAATGTCTTAGGTTATTTACCGCTTCACTCTCTGCCACTTAAGGTACGTTAAAATGAACGAAGACCCAACAAGCCTCAAAAACAAATTACACTCTGGCTTCTCACATAAAAGCTTTATACAAGTTGTACTATGAACCCTCTTTTACTGACTTTAGTAAGTTAAACCTCGGTATCTACACTTTTTTGCCCAAGGAGCAAACTGGTAAAAGAAGTATTATATAATACTAAATAGTAGAACGTTAATAAACAATCGTAAATTGTACTATAAAAACATACATATTCTGCAATTAAAGTCTGCATCAATTCTAAAATAAGGTAAGGATTATTTTCTCTGGAATCCAAGTGATTAATGGAATTTTCATGAAGGACCAACCTTGCCATGTTCGAAGGCCACAAATAGTGGCCAAGCCTTAATTTGGAGATCAATAAATTAAACTTATTTTAATTAGGATTTTCTTTTTCATTGCAGGAAATCAGGTTTATAATCTAAATAGGTAAGTAGTAAAAATTATCGTATTGGTGCCTTTAGTCATTTTGTTTAAATGTAGCTCCATTGTAATGCAATGAAGTGAGAAAGTGAGTATAATTATGGTTTGTTTGTACAATTTTTATGCGGGCGCTGAAAGTGATACAGACATTTATACTTCACAACATTCTTGGAATTTTACATTATTTATGCCCATGGGGTTTTAATCATCAAACACTTCTGCTAGCTGGTCATTACAGTGTGTGTAATTTTTACATATACATACACACAAAAATGCAGCAAAAAGATAAATTGTGTTTTTGTGTGTGTGTATATTATATTCAGAACTTTTTAAAATAAATATTAGTTATCATTAACCCTTCATAATGTGTGCATTTCACACTTCTCTGGTCCTTAAAGAAGCAGTAACATTTTTATGGAGAAAAAATATAGATAGGTGTGTGTTTATGTATGTATTTATGTAAATCTAACTATTATAAATGCCCATGTACACGGGCCAAAGTGCCACCCAGCGGTCTCGGCTGCTGCCCTGGAGCCAGGAGCGGAGACAGGCGGTGGCCCGTTCAGAGCGTTCTGCCAGTCTCTACTAAGCCTGACTGCTTAGTTCCGCCAGTCTCTACTAAGCCTGACTGCTTAGTTCCGCCAGTCTCTACTGAGCCTGACTGCTTAGTTCGGGCAGTCTCTACTGAACCTGACTGCTTAGTTCGGGGAGTCTCTACTGAGCCTGACTGCTTAGTTCGGGCAGTCTCTACTGAACCTGACTGCTTAGTTCGGGCAGTCTCTACTGAGCCTGACTGCTTAGTTCGGGCAGTCTCTACTGAGCCTGACTGCTTAGTTCGGGCAGTCTCTACTGAGCCTGACTGCTTAGTTCGGGCAGTCTCTACTGAGCCTGACTGCTTAGTTCGGGCAGTCTCTACTGAGCCTGACTGCTTAGTTCGGGCAGTCTCTACTGAGCCTGACTGCTTAGTTTGGGCAGTCTCTACTGAACCTGACTGCTTAGTTCGGGCAGTCTCTACTGCACATGTTTGTATTACTCACACACAGGGAGTGATGCATTCTAGCAAATTATATATATTGATACTAGCGAATGGTGTTCGTGTTGCCTGTTTGATTTGGCAAAATCACTGCCCAGTGGCGATTCATTGGTGCAGGCGATCACTGCCCCTGGGAGGGGTAACAGCAAACTAGAAACAGATTATAGATAGATATAGAGTGTATATGTATTACAGAGTTGTCCCTGCTGAGTAAAATAAATGTACTCCCACCAAAGGGAGATTGTTAATTCAATAGGTATTACACCTCAACATTTTTTCTTAAATTTACCCTTTAGCAACAGCACCAGCTTCTGTTTAAAATTCAATCTATGTGAAAGCTCGAGGCACAGGCTATGGCTCTACATAGTGATAGGAACAGCACCACATGGGAGTAGCTGAATGAAGGGTCTATGAGTCCTACAGTGTATTATTCTATGGAGCCTATGCAGAAATATATCTCCAATTTTTAGTGCTCTTGGTACATAGGCTCCGTAGAATAACATGAATTGGAGAGTTCACAAGATTAGAAATGTATCTTCTTTTTAAAACACCTTAATGCATCTCCCACCTTGGTGACCATAAAAGAAAATTGTGCAAGATGTTGAGATCAAAGCACTTATACTTTAGTACTGATGGCATCCTTTTAAAAGTATTCTACCCCCCTTTACAAGCGCAAAATACAAAATGTCATTCAAAGACACCTTGTAAATGTTCGTTCCCAACATAAGAGACTAGTGTAAAACCCCGTTTGCATGGGCTGTGGAGCAGTGAGGTAACGGCAGTATGCAGAGAAGGACCAGCCTCTTAACCCTTTGAGTTTCAGAGGGGTACGCAACGCATTGCAAAGCAATGAGTTGCGTACCCCTCTGGCACTCAAAGGGTTAACATAACCTGGACCTGCTCTGCGTACTACAGTTACCTTACTGCTCCATGCGATTGCGCCGCCTCATTCACGCGATTCAATCATTAGCAGTAGAGACTGGCCGAACGTGGACAGTCTCTACTGCGCATAACTGCATCATGACAAACTTTCTGGCCTTTTATTATATAGGAAGGATGAGTCTCATCTTTAGAGAACTATGAACTTATAAAACTAAGACACTCAATGATTTTAGGCAGACTTGTAACAATTGCTCACCTCTTCAGGAAAGAAGGGACAGGCAGAATTTATTGGTTTTATTTATTTTTATCTTATAATTTTAGGTTAAAGGGATAGTAATACTGAAAATGTAAAAAAACAATATGTTATAGGGATTATCCCCCCTGAGCAAAACAAGAGTATTCTCACTGCTGAAAGGTGTTTTATTCAAAAGTTATTAAAGTTCAGCCATGAATTTTTTTTAGGTGCAGTATCACAGTGGCCTGAAGCTGTACAGTGGTGCTGTTGCTACACCATTCTATGGACAGATCTAGGGCTAGATTCTATTGCAGGTGATAATTTTATCTCTGCTTTTATGTCCAGGTTTTTCCATAGACTTCAATAGGAAAATGTTTGATAAAACAGGTGTTATCATTCATCACCTGCAATAGAATCCAGCCCCTAGTCAGTTGACGATAAATCTCCATAGGATGGTGTAGCAACAGCGCCACTGTACAATTTCAGGACACAGTGATACGGCACCTAAAAAAATTCAAGTTTGAGATGTAATAACTTTTAAATAAAACACCTTTCAGCAATGGGAGTTCCCTTGGTTTACTCAGGGGGATAATATATTTTTTATATTTTAAGTATTATTATCCCTTTAAAGTATCACATAAAAAATAGAAAAAGTATACACACAAAAAAGACTTTGAGCTCTGTCTGAGTTTGTAGGAAAAGGAGAATACAACAAATCCAAAATATGTCACTAAAAAAATTTTTATTGACATCCACCAGCTACATATAATTACAGTTGGTTCCGGCGCAGAAGTAACATCAGTATTTCCCAATTATATATGAAGAGAGTGGACTCTTGTTCCAATATGAGATATCTACAGAGATGTGCGTTTTCTAAAAAAATGTACAAGCCGTACAACCAGGAGTGCATACGGAAAAGATGTGGAACCTGTATGTAAGAAGCACCTAACCATCCATCTAAGACACCAGACCTAAATTAGTCCCTGTGTCAGAGATCGGCTAATTATTGAATCAGACTAAGTAGAATTGAAAAAGCAGTACTATATACTGAATAAGAGCCCTAACCCCTTCAATGCACACTCTCAAAAATGTAACAAATCCCTTCCATATATATATCATATCTGTTAACACTCAATATAAATTCTAAAAAAATGTATCAATAGATTTCAGACTGTAGATGTCGCAAAGAATCAAGAGAATACTTCAATACCAGGAGAAAACCAAGTCCAGATACACCTGACTGTCACTTCACACTGGACAATTGGTCCCAAATCCCCTATGTGTATAGAATCCAATGCGTCCAAGTGGCTATATCCACTGTATTAGTGAAAATTCACATTCATCAAAAGCAACATACTACAGTCCGAAAAAACAGTAATGAAAAGATGAATGTGAAGTTGCCCGTAGCTCCCAACAACACCTAACTAGGTAATATTAATAGAGAGCATAAGACAGCATCACCCTCATCTCATCAACAAGAAATAGCACATATGATGACTAGTGCAACATTATAACAATAATGATCATCCCCATAGGTAATTAAAAGATGTGTGCAGAGACACCCTGCTTGGACAATACCCCAAAGGGTTAAAATAAATCCAAATTGCTGCATCGCTCACTCCACCCAGCTCATAAAATTAAAACAAACAACATAGCCAAATACAATCCTTCAGAAAGTGTCCTTCACGGAAACATATTCCGTTCTAGTCACCCACTTTTACAAATACAATAATTTTCAGAATAGGCAAATAAATAGAATATCCCTAAAAAATAAAAATCATAAATAAATAAATAAAACAATAATGTTCCCGAGTAATATATGTAATCTTCTATATCCATATAGGATCAACCAATTTGTAGATTATCCAAGAATAATAATCATCCAGTCCATTTACTTGAATATATGAAATGTTCAATGGACTGTTTTTTTTTTTTTTTTTTTTTTTTTTTTTACTAAAAATAGAAGAAGCTTGACAAAAACATTTGGGTTCACACAGCGGACAATATCTTGGGGTGTCCTACATATTTACTTATTTAAAAATATTTAACTCTATGGTGCTGTTCACATGGTAGATTATCCTATGCAGATGCACCAATCTGCAACTTTGTTGATTTTAGAACAAAATGCATCCAATGTGCAGCATACTTAATCTGCTAGATGGTATATGGACCATCATGTAGATCATCCACATGGGTGGTATTAGAGGTTACAGTGCCCTTTGGAACCTCCAATAGCTAGCTGACCCATGTGGGTTAATACCAGATGATAGGAGAACAAACTCCTTTTTTGCAAAAAAAAAACATTTGGGTGCTGATAAGTATGGATACTTCCAACCCACCAATTGTATCAACATTCAATGATCTTATCGCACACCAAGATTTTCAATATATTGAAGCTTTTGATGTGAGATCCTTGAATGTTGACCTATGAGTGCATCAGATTTTAATATGTGGCTGACGCTTGTGGGTTGACCCTGTCAAATGTCACACCTCCACCACATCCTAGAACGTCCCAATATGAAAGGACTGCAGGAGATTGGAGGTGCATACACGAGAGGCCTATACTGTGCTGGGATGTGTCATAATTCATCACCTGACTGGTATTTGTTTAACAGTTTAGAATAAACTGTAATAGTATACTAAAACTGGCTAAAATGTATGCAACACTAATCCATGCAGTGATTCCCCATGCCTTTTTCTGTTTGTTTTCTTATTTGTGAAAAACTTTGCATTTGTAAAAATACTTATGAAAACAATAGAAAATTACAGTATAATGAAGAAAAAAACACATTTAAACTGTAATATGTTTTGAATGAAAAATCTTTCAGTAATCATGGAAAAAAGTTTGCTGCTCCTTCTAAAGAGCATAATTATGTTACACCTGATATTTTTGTATGTTTTTTTACCCTTAGAAGACACATGGATGTTTTAGAAGATGCATTTCTATTACGAGCATATCACAGATCTGTAATGCAGTATTCACTCCTTGACTGGAGTAAGATGGAATCTCCTAAACAAAGACGCACTGAAGAACATCCTGTTGAACCAGCTCCATTAATAACTATTACATTCCGGTGACAATGGGATCAAATAACTATATAATAATTAGATTTGTTTAATCATTTTTTTTTCTGAGGGAAAAGTCCAAACTTGACAATATTATTCTCAAATTTTAAATACATTTCAATACCAGGAACCAAAGACAAGGCTAAGTATTGCACATGCACAATGATGTTGATGTACAAAGTACTAATGGAAAATGTTGACGCAGACCAACTGAACCAGAGGGGACATTGATATATACAAGGGTTTTAACTCCTTGAAAGTGTGAGAGGTCTCAATTGCATTGCAAAGATATCCCTAGCATACAGGAGATTAAAAGACCCATTTAAGCCAGTTGGAATTAGGGAAGTTATTTCCATACCCTACAGTGCATTTGGTTTGCTTCAGCATTGCCCCAGTTCTAATCTCACTTACAGAAGTATAATTATTTTTCGTAACACAAACATTACAAAGCATTCACTGGGTTAAACTAGATGTTAGATTTTTATTATTCCTTTGTGCCAAAAGGTTTTGCAGGTATGTGTAATGATAGTTATGGAAGCTGCTTCAACTGTCAACAATAATTAGATTATTGAAGAAAAAAAGTACAAACATATCAAATTGAAATGTGAATATTAGGTTCATTATTTAGCAAAAGACAAATACTCTGATCTAGAGAAGAAGGAAAAATTCATTAGAAAATATATTTATACAGGGGACTTAAGAAAAAAAATGTTCGCCTGCACTATAGTATATGCACTAGCGTGATTACTTTAGTACAGTGGTGGGCAAGTCAGTCCTGTAGCACTAACAACAGTGCATGGTTTCTGGATGCTTCCACCTTCCTCTTCCTCCACACACCCCCTCCAGGGGCAGCTGTGACATCTCATCATTCTTGAATTTGCCTCCTGCTTCTCGCATCTCCCTGTGAGGACCTTTGTTAATTCAAGATAATGGCTGTGCCCTTTGAGGGCCTGAAGGTCCTTACAAGGCACTGCTGTAGAACCAATGCATATACCTCTGTGCACTGAAACCTACAGTATTGCCATCTGGAGACCCTAATTTTCTCAAAGAACATGACCATTATCTTGAATTAAAGTGTTAGTAAAGTCCCATAATTTTTTTATAGCTTTGTAGAGGGTAAAAAAAAGAATCTCATTGCCACAAACCCCACCTTTCAAACTGCTATGTTTGAGAGCTATTGGCAATCAAAGTTCCCCCTTTCCCTTTATGTCAGCTGTAAAGCTGACAGAAGGAGATCCGTGTCAGCTGACACAATAAGGCTCTTCAGCAGAGCCGAAATCCTGTTATTAGAAAAAGAACTACTTCATGGGAATGGTGTACAAAGTGTGCTTGCAAACCAGACACACTTTGTAGACCTTTCCAATTAAGTAATTATTTTCTAATAACGGGATTTCATTTCTGCTGCAGAGCCGCCCGCTGGTCCCCGGACTGGGATCTCCTGCTGTCAGATAGATGCTGACGTCTGGAGAAGGGGAGGGAAGGGGAAACTTTGATTGTGAATATCTCTCAAGCCATAGCGGTTTGACAGATGGGGTTTGTGGCAATGAGATTCTTTTATTAACCTGTACAAATCTATAAAAAAATTTTATGGGACATTAGTAACATTTTAACACAGGTCCTCACAGCACAATTTGGGAAGCGGGTGGCAAATGCAAGCATGCCTCCCACCTGCACAGATGTCTCAGCTGCTGCCGGAGGGGGTGAGTAGAGGGAAGGGAAGGTGGGAGCATAATGAGGAGGATTAAGTAATTGAGCCACTAACGATCAACCTGCTCTGAAGCAGAAATATATGTAAAGCATGCACTGTTGGCAGTTCTTGGGGACTGGTCCTGCCCACCCCTGCTTTATTGTATACCTGCACACACCCTTCAAAGTTAGGACATTAATGGCAACAAGCTCCAAATGCCTTCCCTCTAACCTACAGGAAAATTGAGTAAATTTGGGTTATTTCCTCTGCGTCTTGCCAAGAGCGTCCAGAGGAAAGAAAGACCTCAAACCACCCATATACTGTGGCACTACCTTACTACTGGAACAAGCACTGGTAAGGGAACTGTTAGTGTACCTAGACTGAGCAGGTCTCTATTAACTATAGCGAGACACAGACTAAGACTCAAGCTTTTCCAGAGAGTATATTATAATAATAAAAAAGTCCTTCTGTTATCCCTTTGAGAGCCAGGGGGTGCACAACACATTAGTTAAAGTTGAACTAACACTTTACAATAACTTGGCTGGTTTTGAAAGTGCTTTCAAAGTAACCTATATTTATGCAAGTAATTTTTTTTCAAACTATATTTTAAAACCTATTTAGCTTTATTTATGCTTCAATTTAAGCAAATTAGTGACATACAAAAATGGGTGGGCACTGGTGAAAGTATAGGTGCTGTGGAAACCTCTAAAATAGATTGGTGCACTCAAAGACTATATAGAATACAGAGAAAATTTTAGTACCTCAATAAATAGACTCTTGCTTTAGGGGCTTCTTTTTCGCCTAATATTTTCTCTGTAATTTAAGCAAATTAGGCAACACAGGCTGGTGCATCCTTGGATGTCAGATACTATGTTATTTTCTCCCACCCATGAGATGCTGGCTAATGTACAAAAAAACTAAGAGGCATAAAAGGGGATTTGGGGGTATTTGCAGATAAATCATTTTCTCTAAGTCCATGTGGAACACAGGAACCATAGGTTAAAATATTGTCCTACAGAGGGGCAGGACACTTGCCTTAAAAAGCTCTCAGAGGTGGTGACTCCCTCCCTGCTTCACTTTACCCCACAGTCTAGTTTTAATGTATAACAAAGATGTAATAAAGCAGAAAAAGTAGGAAAAGGGATATTCTAAACTAGAGAACCCAAGCAGACCCCCCTCTCCCCTTTTCTCCTGGGTCCTGTGTAAAACGCAGGAACCATGAGGTATACAAAACTTTTCAAAACACAGACCAGTACTAATAGAGATGAACCTGAACAACATGAACCTCAGGTGTCACCAAACACCAACACAGCAAATCAACAGGAAACTAGCAGGTTACTGGCAAAAATAAAAACAAGGATGACACCTACCCAGACACACCTGCCTGTAGGACCTTCTACCAAAACTGGTTTGAGCCGAAGCAAACATATTTACATGGTAATGTTTGACAAGCATGTATAGGAGACTACCACGTCATCAGTTACACAGCTGTTCTGCTGGGGTCTGGTTGTTGTAGTCCCAAGAGGCACACGCAGACCTGCTGTTGGAGGACCATAGAGATGAACTATGGAATAAAAAGCTGTTTGAACGCCCATTCCCAGGAACCAGATGTTGGCAATGAGAGCATCTGACAAAGTTGCCTACCTCTGGGATAGGAACAGCAGAGAGAGCTGGCACATGAGCCTCCATCCACATGAAAATCATAGCCCAAAACTCTAGAACATTGATTGGCAGAAGACTCCTCTCCAGTCCAAAGACCCTGAGCCATCTGAGGACCCAAGGAGACACCCCTGCCTTTCAGTTGAGTCACCCAATTGGGAATAACCAGTGGCTATCCCAGAGACAGATGGGACCTCTGCAGCCACCAATGAAGGTTCACCGTTATCTGGGACAGGGACATAACACGGAACAGATCACATTGATGCCTGGACCAATTCCTGAGAATTTCCAGTTGCAGTTCCCACATTTGGAATTGTGCAAAAGGGACCTCCTTTAGGGCAAAGACCAGATATCCCAGCACCTTGTCATACTCCTGCACCGCTGGTGAGACAATGATAGAATCTTGTCTTCTGGTAGGAAAACTCCCAGAAAAATGTAGCTTATAAAAAGAAAGAGGATGGAACCAGAGAAGGTTTCTTGGAATTGCGATCCTGTGTTTTTCCACAATGTAAAGGCACAAAGTGTCATCTGAATGAGCCTTTAGCAGTAGGTTGGCCAGAAAGGGAATAAAGGAGATCCCTAGTGAGGGGATGTGAGCCACCAAGGAGGTTATGACCTTTGTAAAGACCTGCAGAGCTGAGGCCAACCCAAAGGGAAGAGCAGTGAACTGAAAAGGCGTCATGAAAAGCAAACATCAGTAAATGCTGATGATCTACATGGATGGGAATATGCATGTAAGCATCCTTTATGTCTAGGGAGGCCAGAAATTCCCCTGCACACATAGCAGTGCAAGGACTCCATCTTGAACAAGGATGCAAAAAAAAATGGTTCAGAAGCTTCAAGTCCAAAATAGGTATTTTTTGGGAAGTTTGACTAGAATCCTGTGAACCTTTCTTGAGAAGGAGTTGAGGCGGACTAGGCTACAGCAAGTCTTGCTGAGGTGAGATTGTTAGTTTTGTGATTGTGAGTAGGCTTTTTGTTTGTCCAGGCATTATTGGGTTTTTAGTAGAGCAAGCCTGGCCTGTTGTAAGAATAACTGCCTGGGTGAATACCCATCCTGGAGGGGTTAAGGAATGCCATGCATCTCACATGGAAAAAAAAAACTTAGGAGTAACCCGAATCAATAATGTACTCTTGGGCCAAACTACTGCTTGCCCACGAACAGAAAATACACTTACGTCTTCTTAGAAGATTGGTCTCTTCTGCCACATACACATTAGCCTCAAGTATCTTAGTGATAGCCAGAACAATATACTCCTTAGGCATGTCTGCATGAATGGCCTTCAAAAGGTGATTCCCTTCTCCAAACAGACATAGCCCTAGTCACTCAAGCAACACCAAAGGTGTGATGGAAAGAGTTAATAGAAGCCACAAAAGCAAAGGCTAACTAAGAAGGAATCTTTGCCTTCATTCATCTCCTCAGAGATCATTTTTAAAACTGGACTAGACTGGTAGGGGGATAGTGAAGCAGGGAGGGAGTCTGTCATGGTATTCATGCAAAGGACAGACACAAAGATAATACATAAACACCTCTGGAGCTGCACACTGTACTGTGCACTGCCTACTGCAAGAAACTGAGAGTAGGGGAGCAGCTCGAGTAGGACAACAGTATGAATGGTATAATATGTGTAAGTCACCACTTCGGTCTGCGATCGGAGGCAACAGGGAGCAAGAGCAAACCAGAGCCAGGAGGCACCGAGACTACAGGTCAGGGAGGCCAGTAGTATAGGGAGCAAGTAGGCAGCCAGAGCCACAGGTCAGACAAACCGGGAATACACGGAGCGAGTAGTAGCCAGAGCCACAGAAGACAAACCGGGGACTACACAAAGCGAGTAAAAGCCAGAGCCATTGGTCAGGCAAACCGAAGATTACACTGAGCAAGTAGTAGCCAGGGCCACTGGTCAGGCAAGCTTGGTCATACACAGAGCAAGTTAGTCAGCCAGAGCCACAGGTCAGAACCGATGTGTGTAGTCAGACAAGCCAGGGTCATACACAGTGAGTTAGTCAGCCAGAGCCACAGGTCCGAACCGATGTGGGTAGTCAGACAAGCCGGGGTCATTCACGGAGCGAGTTCTCAGATAGACGTAGGTCACAATGGAGAGCAAAGAGTACTGAGCAGAAACACCACGTAAGGGCAATGACTCCTAGCCCCAAGGAGGATTATAAAGGTGCAGAAGGAGGCAGAACCCAATTAGGCCACCCAGAATAGGCCCATAAACAGACGTCCGTGGTAGTGCCTGTTACCTGATGTCAGCAATGAGGAGGTGGCCGTAGGCCATGCCGGCCAGCAGCCTTACAGAGGTAGGAAGCACAGGAGCGCTATGTTGCCTAGGGATACTGTGAGAGAGTCTTTGCCTCTAAGAGCCTTTTAAGGCAAGTGCTCTGCACTCCTGCAGGAGGATACTTAACCCACATGGTTCCTCTGTTCCACGCGGGATATTATTATTATTAGTACAAGTTTCATCTGCAATAACCTTTGAATTAAGGATAGCCCCATGTTTGTATATAGCACTAAAAGCCCTAAAAGTTTTTTTTTTTTAATTATAAAAAATTTACTACTCCTTTAACCTCTTGAATACTAGAGACAACTTCAACCCCAGATTTTCATAATATGTGTAATGTAAAGCAAACAGGATACAAAGTGTGTTGTATGATCATTAACCCTTTAATTTCAAAAGGCGTGGCCAGTGCAATTCTCTGAACACCCTTATGGCACTCAAAGGGTTACAATTGGTGTGTCTGTACACAGACATACCCATCACATTTAATTTAAAGTTGTAAAGATTATTCAAGCCATAAGAGGGCATATGAAAAAAAAACAAATGTCATGACAGGAAATTCTCTGGAGTGATTTAAAGGGATAGTAACACCCCTGAAAAACATGAAGCCAAATGCGAGGAATCATGCAAACATACTTCACTCCCTTATTCCCATCTCTCAAACCTTTATGGTTTGAGAGATGTAAGACAAGAAAGATCTCCGCTCCCTCCCCCTTCTCATGCATCCGCTGTATAGCGGACGTCATAAGATCCTGCTTCCAGGGCCAGGCGACGGCTCTGCAGGAGCGCTGTCATCTAGCTATCTCCGTATTATTACTTCATCGAAATGGTCTAAAATGTGTGCCTGGCTTGCAAGCATATGTAGACCATTCCGATGAAGTAATTATACGGAGATATCTAGATGACAGAGCTCCTGCAGAATCGCCGTAAGTCGGTCGACCGGATTCTGCCTCTGACAGCTTTACAGCTCATCAGGCAGAAAGGGGAGGGAGCAGAGGTCTTTCTTGTCTTACATCTCTCAAACCATAAAGGTTTGAGAGATGGGAGTAAGGGAGTTAAGTATGTTTGCATGATTACTCGCATTTGGCTTCACATTTTTCGGGGGGGGGGGGGTGTTACTATCGCTTTAACGGATACAAATAATAATAAGGGGAAAAAAAAAATGTTCAATCAAGTTTTTATAACTTCTACATAGTGTAAAATAAACTACAGTCCACAGTTTTGTGTGAGAAAATATTTGCTTTATTTGCACACTGAACATTTTTTGGAATTGCTGCATGCACGGTTCAAAAGGCGTACAAAAGAATTTGGTTCTAGAAGAGTTCAGATGCTAAACACAGGTCATACAAACTTGCACTGAGGCAGATATATTAAGAATTTGTGAAATTCTGGTGCAAGCCAAATGCACTATAGGGATCAAATAATCACAAAGTATTGAAAGGATGTGTATGATTATTCTACACTTCTGGAGGTTGTAGCAGCCTAAAAGGGTAGAGAGACGAGATATTCTGGACATGCAAGTAAGAAATTATGCAGTTTTACCAGACAGAAAACAAAGCTCTGCTGACATTTGATTTGACAGTAACTAAATCAGATAAGTCTGCAACTATTAAACTGATTGAAAAGCAAAAGGTATAGATATTTTGAATATATATACTTAATGAGGCTAACAACCATAGATCCACTTTAAAGGGATAGTAATACTTCGTTTTAACTTTATTTTATTTTGTAGGCATTAAAAAAACATGAAGAATGATATGTCTTATCTCTCAAACCTTTATGGTTTATGAGATATTCACAAGCAAAGTTCCCCTCCCCGCCCCTTTTACCTAGTGTAAGCCATCTCTTCTCAGATGTGAGTCTGGTTGTATGACAGGACAGATAACAGAAGGGGACAATTTTCTTTGGATGAAAACAATGAAAGCCCTTCCCCCCTTGACAAGTTTTTCAGCTTTTTCCTTTATCTTAATTGAAGATTGTCCCTCTCTGCAGTCTACCTGGGCATCTCCCTTCTGATCTGGTTGAACAGGGGGGGGGGATACTTTGTGAATATCTCTTAAACCATAAAGGTTTCAGAGATAAGACTTATATCATTCTTCATGTTTTTTTAATACCTACAAAATAAAATAAAGTTAAAATGAAGTATTTCTATCCCTTTAAAATAGGATTTTAGTCTTACCTGTTAAATCCTTTTCTCTTAGTCCATACAGGTTACTGGTAACTTTGGGTAGGCAATCAGCCCCTTTAAAAGGCAGGAACAATTCTGAGAAGTGACTACTGGGTGGAGCCTACCTCCTCTCCTTAGCTTACAGCTAACCAATCCCCAACCAGTAAGATTTGCAGACTAACTATTGACTAGGAAGTAAGAAAGTAAAGGAAGACTCCTGTGAGCATGAACCCGAAAGGACCCCCACGTTCTGCCGCAGGAGCGCCAAGCATGGTCCCTTGACAGGGTGGGACACCAGTAACCTGCATGGACTAAGAGAAAAGGATTTAACAGGTAAGACTAAAATCCTCTTTTCTCTGTTGTCCAATACAGGTTACTGGTAACTTTGGGATGTCCAACCATTAAGTTCCCCAGGGAGGGAAGAAAGGCAAGGACCAGGCGCAGGCCCCCAAAGTCACCAGAGCACCAATGAACCTACAGATCATGAAGAGCTCAACGCTAAGCGTAAAGTGTCAACGGACACTGAACTGGGGTAAAAACAAGCCCCATAACTGTTGTACAGCACACAAACTAGAGCCAACAGGGCTCAAAAGTGAAGGAGTACTGAAAATCCAAGGAGATCCTAGACAGGGAAGGCTGCCTCCAGGATTTTCCTCCCAAATCTGGCATCAGCCAGTGCCAGCACATCCACACAACAGTGTTTAGAAAAGGTGTGCACGGATGATCAAGTGGCCGCCTTGCACAACTGAGCAGCTGAGACGTGGTTCTTGTAGGCCCAAGAAGCCCCAATAAACCTCGTAGAATGAGCCGTGACCCTGAAGGGAACAGGCTTCTTCCGAAGTTCTTAAGCCTTATGAATTGTGCACTTAACCCAAGAAGCAATGGTAACCTTGGAAGCAGTCTTCCCTGCCCTATGACCCTCAGGAGTGACAAACAGTGTCAGACTGCCTCAAGGACTCAGTGTGATGCACATAGAACTTGAGACAATGCACAACATCCAACAGATGAAGATCCCTCTCTTTGTCAGAAGTAGGGTTAGGACAGAAGGAAGGAACCACAATCTCCTGATTGATGTGGAACTCGGACACAACCTTTGGGAGAAACTCTTGGGAGGTGCAAAGTACCGCCTTGTCCTTGTGGAAAACCAGAAAGGGTGATTTACAAGACGGCATGTAGGTCCGCAACTCGGCAAACAGAAATAATTGCTAGGAAAAAGGCCATCTTCCACGTCAGCAGATGTAGAGCAATGGTAGCAAAAGACTCAAAGGGAGGACGCTGGAGTACTCCCAAGACCTGTTAAGATCCCACTGACGAGCAGGGGACTTAAACACCGGACGGGTATGAGCAACCCCCTGGAATAAAACCTTGACATCAGGAATGATAGCAAGATGCCTCTGAAAGAAGACAGAGAACACAGAAGTCTGAACCTTGAGAGAACTCAGACTGAGACCCTTATCCACACCATACTGTAGGATGGTCAAAATCCTGAGACAGGTCTCTGTCAGCACACAAAGACAGAAAAGTAGACCAAACTCAATAGTAGACCTTAGAGGAAACAGGTTTACAGGCACTAAGTTTAGTAGCCACCACCCCAGAAGAAAATCCTCTCTTCTTCAAAATTGAGGATTCAATCACCAAGCCGTCAAAGCCAGATGATGAACATCTTCTTTCCAGAGGTAACCATGCAGAAGAAGATCTGGATGGGGAGGAAGTGGAAGAGGTTCTGCCACAGAGAGGTCCAGAAGCTCTGGAAACCAAGCTTGTCGTGACCAGTATGGAGCAATCAGAATGACTGGGCAGCGCTCCAGTTGCAGCTTCAGAAGAACTATGGTCAACAGAGGAAAAGGAGGGAAGATGTAAGCTAGAGGAAACGTCCACGGGATCGATAAGGCATCCACTGCCAGAGCCATGGGAGCCGCCCACCGACAGCAGAAGGTTGGAACCTTCCTGTTGTGTCTGGTTGCCATCAGGTCGATGCATGGTAGAGCCCACTGTTGGATGATGAGGTTGAACAACTCTGGATGCAACTCCCGCTGTCCACCGTATGCCGACTGAGGAAGTCTGCCAGGACGTTGTCTAAGCCAGGAATATGAACTGCGGAAATGGTAGGGACATGCTCCTCTGCCCAAGATAAAATAGCCTTGACCTCTAGACAAGCTGCGAGACTTCTTGTGCCACCTTGCTTGTTGATGTAGGCTACCGCTGTGGCATTGTCAGACTGTACCCTAACTGGGCAATCCTCCAGTTGCCGTATCCAGTGATGTAGGGCATGAAATATCACCCAAAGCTCCAAGATGTTGATGGGAAGGAAAGATTCCTCCTGAGACCACCGGCCCTAAACACCCAAGTGCCCCAGCACCTTTCCCCATCCGGAAAGGCTGGCATCCATCATGACTATGGTCCAGAAGGGCACCAGGAAGGGTCTGCCTTTCAAGAGATTGTTCAGGTTGAGCCACCACGAGAGACTCTGCTCCACTTTAAGAGGGAGAGACAGGGATCTTTCCAGTAGATCTGGACGTCCCTTGCAGGCCAGGATCAAAACCCTCTGAAGTTCCCTGGTGTGAGCTATGGCAAACTGAATTGCTTCTATGGTGGAAATGAACTTCCCCACCAAGGAGGACAACTTCTTGGCTGGGACTGGATCCTGAGACAGGATAGCTTGGACCTTCAGTGTTATTTGATCAGCCACTTAGTCTATCAGAAACACCATCCACCTCTTAGTGTCAAAGAGGAGGCCCAGAAAGACCATCTTCTGAGAAGGAACAAGGTCTGACTTGTCCAAATTGATGATCCACCCGTGATGGGAGAGAGCATGAACGCCTGCTGGTGACGGAGATCCAGAGACAAGGTCTTCAGGAGGAGGTCATCCATATATGGAGTCACTCTGATGCTGTTCTGATGTAGGACGGAGATCAAGGCTCCCAGGACTCTGTTGAAGACTTGGAGTAGAATTCCAAGCCCTTCTCCTGAGGGGGAAATGGCTCCAGGACCGCCTTGTCCAGAAGGGCCTATATAGCTTCTTCAAAAAGGCATCTCTTTTCTGCTCCCAAGGGAGAACGAGAAACAAAAGGTCCTTGGAGGAGGAAGGGAGGTGAAGGGACTCCTGTAGCCCGAGGCCACCACCTGTTAAACCCATGGGTCCACCACAGAGGCCTGCTAAGCTGAGAGGTAGTGGCGTAGGCGGCCACCTACCTGCGTATGGGGACCCGGGTTTGATGAATCATGCAGAAGGAGGTTTGGAAGCCTTGGGCTTAGTGGAGGATTTGGCTCTCCATTGCTGCTTAGACTTGAAGGAGGAGAGCGGAGCTTGAGGGACCGTATGGGTCACATGGAGCGAGGCTGCTTGAAAGGAACGAAAAAGCTGATTCCTTTTAACAGGTGCCTTCTTCCTTAAGACCACTGGGAGGTGAGAACTTTTCTCTCCACTGACATAATTGATGAGATCCTTAAGTTCAGGCCCAAACAGGGAAGAACCCTGAAAAGGCAAGGACAGGACAGTCTTCTTAGAGGCTGTGTCAGTTGACCAGATCTTAAGCCAAAGAGCCCGTCTGGCTACCACAGACATGGTAGATGCCCTGGCTACCATACATACAGCATCAAGCAAGGCAGCAGAGACATAATGCTGAGCCTCAGCAATGTTAGTGAGAAGACGCAACATGTCAGAAGTAGTGGCTCCCTGACGGACAGCAAAATTGAGCTGTTCAGTCCAAACAGCCACAGCCCTATTAACCCATGCAGCGGCAAAGATAGGGCGAAAGGCAGAGCCTGTAGTTGCAAAAATAGCCTTGCAAGAAGTCTCAAGCTCCTTGTCCGTCCAGTCTTTGAGAGCAGAAGCGTCTGCCACTGGCAAGGCAATTGATTTAGAAAGCCTGGACACTGGTGCATCCACTTTAGGGGGATGAACCCACTAGGTAAGGGCCAATTCAGAAAATGGATAAAGTTTAGCAAACTTCTTAGACACAGAATGTTTCTTGTCTGGAAATTTCCACTTCTCTGACACCAAGCGGTCAAGGGTGGGATTAGATGGAAAGCAGGCATGGGGTCTAACAGGCTCCTGGAAAACATCAGAGGGGTCAGAAGACACCTCCTGCACCAAGGGAATGTTCAGGGTGGACAACACAGGCCTGATAAGGCCCTCATCTGAGGGAATGGGATCCGCCTCGAAGGGGTCCCCAAAACAACAGAGATGAAGGAACAGCTGAACAGTCATCATCATCAGAGTCCACCAATAATTCCTCCTCAGAGGACTCAGACACATCACGTACACCCGGCGGTTTAAGCAGGGAAGATCTGATGGGGGCGGGGGTCTTCAACGAAGTGAAGACCCCCTGTAAAGTGGATGGAAGTAGTTGTAAGGTGGAACGTAGGTCCTTGGTAGTAGCCTTAAACTCTTGCATCCATATTGGCTCTAATGCATGGCTGGAGGCCCCAGCAGGGGATTCAGGAGCAGCAGCGTATGCTGGGCAAATATGACCTAAGTATTCTCTAGGTAACCCTGATTGACATGATGAGCAATGAGGGACACAGACACTCCAGTATCCTTAGTCTTAGGTTTAGCCCCAAGGTCTAACAGAGTAGACATTTTCAGAGTCAAAACGGTCAAAGTATCAAAACACCCAAAATAAAGCGTGTATGATAATTAATGCACCCCAGAAACACTAAATTAAGATTTTTCTGATAGGCAAAGGGTTAAGCGGTGAAGGAGAGAAGGGGAGTTCAAGCCCTGCGTAGGATACTCGATCTGTGAATACACAAAATGTCTGCCGTGACGGGAGCCAATCAGAAGCGGGCGCTCATGGGAAACGTCGTTTCACTGACAGAGTACCCCCAACAGTGCCCGAAGCCCCCTATAACCTCCAACATCCCCAAAACATTGACTGGATGACAGAGCAAGAGAATACCAACACAATGAGCCATCTCTGACCATGCTACGTGGAGCGGTTGCAGAGATATGTCCTTAAAGGCGCGGAACATAAAGCTAACAAGGTGAATACCAACACATAAAACAACATAAAGGCCACTCTAAATAGAACAGTAGACCCAATAAACACAGGTCCCAGAAGGGAAAGTGTCCAAAAAAAACCCAAAACGTGCTAACCAGCAACAAAAGGGTTACGTTACAACAGAAACTTGCACCAAACACCTCACAGCCATACAGAATAAAGCCAATGAGTGCATGAGTATGTAATAGGAACTCCCAATAGAGACCCCTGTGCAGGGGGGAAGCATGAGGCATGTGAACCTCAGCACTCAAAGGGTGCTCACCTTTTTCAGCAGGTCTTCTGTCTTCAGATTACCATATATCAAGAAGAAGCCTCAGTGGGCAACTCCTGGGGAAAGAACTTGCAGCCAAGATTTCCCCCCCAGGGCTTAGGTCCACAAAAGCACCTGGTAAACTGAGCTATCCACATCTGGGTGATGGAATTGTCAGTGATGGTAACCCGCCTAATGGTGGTATTCCATTTCTAACAGAAAATAATAAAAAGCTAAAACTATAGCAGAACTGTTCTCTTGCTTGTCTTGACCAAGGAACAAATCTTACTGGTTGGGGATTGGCTAGCTGCAAGGAGAGGAGGTAGGCTCCACCCAGCAGTCACTTCTCAGAATTGTTCCTGCCTTTTAAAGGGGCTGATTGCCTACCCAAAGTTACCAGTAACCGGTATTGGACGACAGAGAAATGGGTATTTTAACCCCCTGAATTCTAGGTAAGTACTGCAAAGTGCTGATGACCTCAATAGCATTCAACATGTTAAATTGACCATTTCAAGTGGAACTTTCACCTTAATTCAAGTGTGCATAAAAGTGCCTATATGTCATGTTATCCAAAAGTCCACCAGATGTATAGTTTAGGACAGGGCTGTCCAAGTCCAGTCCTCAAGGGCCACCAACAGTCCAGTATTTAAGAATTTGCCTGATTAAGCACAGGTGGGCCAATCACAATGAATAAACCACTCTCACCTGTACTTAATCAGGGAAATCCTTACATCCTGGACTATTGGTGGCCCATGAGGACTGAACTTGGACAGCTCTGCTTTAGGAGATATTCAGACTTTTATTTCTCGGTAAATGAACATTTCCTGGTAGTACACAAAGCTTGATTAGCATAAGAAACGTGATTTAAACCTTCATTAGCATTTGACACTTCACTGAAAATGCTTGATTAGCATAAGAAACATCACTGAAAAGCTTTATTAGCTTATGAAATGACACTGGTACTGCACAGGTACCACAATTAGCATATGGTAACAAGCGTGAATATCTCCTTAACTGTAAATCTGCTGATCTTTTAGCTAACATGACACACAGGCAGTTGCAAATGCACAAACTTGAATTAAGGTTAAAGTTCCAATTTAAATCAGTGGGGACTTGGGGAAATTGGTATTTGTCCATTAGGGTGCAATTGTTTTGCTCCAGAATTGCTTCATTTCCTCCTGGTACATCTGCCTCCATATTGTCACTGCAACTGCATAACACCACATATTAAAATATGGTATACAGCAAAAACACTTAACAGTGTAACACACATGAAAGATGTAGACCAGGGATAGATCACCTTTTGGCTCTTAAGGAGACTATAACCGTTATCATGCCCAGCTATGATGGGAGTTATAGTTACCAGTGGGTGAAGAGTCAAAACTTTGACTATTCCTGATGCAGACAGTACTTTTTTTTTTTTCCGTGAGGGAAGGGGAAACATTATGGGTTGAAATGTACCAGATACTGGTTGTGACATATCTTGCATAGCTACATGCTACACCAGTGTTGTTCTTCAAATCCTGTAACTATATACTGTTACTAGAGACCACTGTGTTTCCTTTAACTCACTTAAAGGAGTAAATAAAGCAGAAGTTTAAAACCCCCTGGACCTTTTTCCCTCCAGCTGTCCGGGACACAGTATAGTCTGATCAATGTGTGATGTCAAGTGTGTCAACCTACTGTAGGTGTAAGCGTATGTAAGTATTATTTAACACCATGGAGTCTAAAGGCCTTCAATGCATTGCTACACAAGGAGTCTAACACCTCCATGAACCAGTAGTGGCTTCTAACAGCTAGGTTTGTTACAAAGCCTTTGCAGAGACAACATATTTATTAATCCCTTAAAGACCCTGTGATGTGTCAGGACCGTCACCATTTTTTTTCCTTTAAGGAACAGTGACAATCCTGGTACGTCACATTTTTTTTTTTACTTATAGTACTTCTGCAGGAGAGCTGTATGGAAAAAACGGGGTCTGTAATTGACCATTCCAAGACCGGAGCTATCTAAGACCCCCATTCGGCACGTCGGTACGAGTAACAGATCACGTGCGCTGGCATTTTGGTATACATCAAATCTCTCCTTAAGGGACGGTGACTTCCTGGAACTGCTAGTCCTCATGGGGTTAAATGTTTGTATGTGTTGTTATCGTTACATAGTAAGTAATGGTACAGAAACCATCCTGTTCTATACGAGGTATAACTTGGCCCTGTAGTGTTACAATAAAGAGGGAAATGGCTACGGTCTCTGCAGGTGTACAGATTACACAGGCCTGCCACAAACCCACAATAAAGCTGACTGCTAAGACGTTACCGTTTCCCTGTAATTTACAAAGGAGACATCTGCCCTTGTAAATAAATCTGTAAATCATCTGGACATCATTTGTGATAGACAGCCATATTTAGCAAGCTAAAGAGGTGCGACTCTGGGTCAAATAAACTGCTATGGAGTGTGGGTAAATGAAAATTCTCTTAATCCCTATTAATGCAGTCATTTTTAACCACTTGAATACTACAGAGATCTCAAACACATTATGAAGAAGTGTGCTGGAGGCCTCTCTAGCATTTAAGGGGTTAAAAATCCCATTAAAAGACAGGCATTTTCTTTTACCCTTGATGATGCAATTGGTTTGCTCAGGATTTGCACCTCTTTAGGGTGATGAATAATTCCTTAACCCTTTGAGTGCCAGAGAGGTACGCATTGATGCAATGCGTACATCTCTGGCACTCAAGGGGTTAAGGTCTGTATTCAGCAGACTAACAAGATGCAATTCAGGAGCAAACCAAGTGCACACTGGGGACAAATACACCCCCCTCAGTCCCTATAGATCTATATGGGGCTCTAACCCCTTGAATGCTAGATAAATTTCCTGTGTATTGTTTCCTAATGCACTGGGGACCTCTTTAGCACTGGAGGGATTAAACCACAGGATGTTTTTATTATTCCCTATAGAGTAGTTAAAGTGGAACTACCACCGTTAAACAACTTTAGCTTCAATAACTCCCCATCTGGCGACTAGCTGCTCAGTAGCGCTAGCCGCCAGGATTATTACCTTGTTAAATAGAATTATCCATTCTTCCGGGGCTGACAGGCAGGACGGATAGCGGACATCTTGCTATAATGACGTCCACACGCCTTCTCTATCAGTCCCTTCCGGAGCTGAACGGCTCCTAGCAACGCCTCCTATAGCCGGCTGGGACTGACAGAGCAGACGCGCGGACGTCACTATGGCAAGATGTCTGCACTTCGTCCTGCCTGTCAGCCCCAGAAAAATTGATAAATCTATTAAATAAGGTAATAATTCTGGAGACTAGCGCTACTAAGCAGCTAGTCGCCAGATGGGGAGTTATTGAAGCTAAAGTTGTTTAAAGGTGGTAGTTCCGCTTTAATTTGCTCCAGAATTGTACCTCTTTAGCTACCAGAATATGGCTCTTAGGGCCTAATGCATCAGGCTGGTGCCGTTCTGGAGTAATTCAGTTGCATCACTGGGAAGGAAAGAAAATTACTCAAGATCCCACTGATTTAAACAGATTATTTAACCCCTTCAATGCTAGACGGTCTCCAACGTATTGCAAAGGTGTTAAAGTGTTAGTAATGTCTAAAAAAACTTTTTTGCATTTAGATCATCTTAAAAAGCTGATCTAAATGCAAAAAAAAAGTATCTCTCAAACCGCTATGGTTTAAGAGATACGGGCGTTTAAAGTTTGATTTCTCCTACTGACAGCTGTAAAGCTGTCAGCAGGAGATTCGAGTCGGTCGACACGGAGGCACTTGAGAAGTGCCGGGACCTTGTTACTTACACAGAATCCCTTCATTGGAATGGTCTAAAACGTGTGAGTTACGTTTCTTGGTGCCTTAACCCCTTAAGGACCGGCGGTCATGGGACATTTCCGTCCCATAATGACCGCATAGGCGCACTTGGACGCGCCGGTACACGTGACCTGTCACGTGTATCGCCGCGTCATTATGGGGCTTGAAAGAGATCGCTCCGATCTTGGAGCGGTCTATTTCAGGCCCTATTTTTACTTACAGCGCTCCCGGTAGAGCGCTGTAAGTAAAAAGTACATGACGTACTATGACCGTCATCAGTCCTTGAGTAGTTCAAGGACCGTGACGGTCCTGGTACGTCAAGGGTCCTTAAGGGGTTAAGGCACCGGAAGGGACTGAGAGCACAGAGCTTCTCTTGTAAGCTCTGTGAAGCCCGAAGCCTGCAGAAGATGTGTTTTTACTGCAGTAACACTGACTTATTGAGCTTAAGGACAGTATGACTCTCCATATTGCTAGGTTAGTAATATATTTGAGGGCAATGTTCTTAACATGAAAGTTCAGCTTTAAATGGACTTTAAACCACTTGAATGTAAGAGTGGTCTCATGTTTGTGGCCTCTCTAGCATTCAATGCTGGAAAGTCCCATTTAAAGGGACAGTAATACTTAAGATGTAAAAAAAAAATATATGTTGTATGGTTTATGTCCCCAAATAAAACAAGGGTACTCCCACTGCTGAGAGATATTTTATTAATAAACTCTAAATGTAAATAGCATAGCCCACCAATAAATATTTGCTGAATAAACCATCAGATAAGAGCCAGCACTCCAGTTAACTGTAAAACTTTTTTTTTTTTAGATTTTGATATCCATGGGTTAATGATAATATTGGAAAAGCTGCCATGCCATGTTTGTGTTTTCAAGTACCCTCCTGCACTGCCGATGCCATACCTTAAAACAGGCCACTTTAACCCTTTGTGTTTCTTCACAGTCAAATAGCAGTGTATTTACAGGCTCTAATCAGATGATGAACACCATTACACTGATAATCTAACAACATACAATATTGGAAGCCTTTATTAAACTGCCAAATTAAGGGAATGTTACAAATTTAACTTAACAAGTAACCTGCCACTTAGGAGTTTAGTTTAGAGCTTTTCTTCCAGTCGGTGGGCAGTTCATCACTCCTCCGATTCAGTAGGAGGCTGTTGGAGATCAGCAGTAGCAAGTGTGTCTTCTGCTTGGGGAGAGGCAGAAGGCTCTCTGGTTGCCTCCTTGCCCTCTGTTGTAGTAGGTGAAGGCTCTGACCCGGTTTCTTTTGATGCTTCAGTCTCACAGTTGACTGATCCTTCAGTAACTGCACCTGGATCATCAGACTGTACTTCATCTGGAAGCAGAGTGTAAGATCATTGAAAAAAATGTAGAACTGGTAATTATCACTATGGATAAGGGAATTTAAAAACACATGTGGAGCAGTTCAGCAGAAACCAGCCTCATTATAAGGAACAAATAATGAATGTGAGTGGTCTCCAACTCGCTGAAATCATTGGAGAGCTATTTGTTTTTTATGGGAAAGTTAGTTTGCTTCAGAAATGCTTCACTTTTGTCTTCATGAATATGTCCCTAAAGCATTGGGACCCTCGAATATAGTGTATAAAGGGTCAGAATTGCTTAAAAAACAAGCCACTTTTAGATCAGTTCACTTTAAAGTAAAATATATAGTTTGTCTTTAAAATTTGCATTTGATGGAAATGCAGAATAAACTTACTAACCCTTTTTTAACTTTTATTTTTACACTCCTTCCAACCCCCTATATAGTTCCTCCCTTTATCACCCTTTCTCTTACTTCCTATGTAGAGCACAGGAACTATAGTTAAACTATCCTTCAGCCAGAGGGGCAGAGCAATTAAAGGTAATGGAATGAGTTTCTCAGTTCAAGACTGCTTCAATCAGCCAATAAAGCCCGTATTGGGAATATAAAATAAACAAACTGCTACAAACACAATGGTTTTAAAATCTGTGGACACATCTGATTGGTAGAAAGAGCCTTGAGGTGGGACGAAATTAAAAAAAGATCCAAAAGTTAACCCCTTCCTGGGACCGCAAATAAAGTTTTCACACAGGAAAAGGATACAATAACCCCTTTATGGGTCTACCCCAATGATATTATATTTCTCTGTCGTCCAATACAGGTTACTGGTAACTTTGGGTAGGTGATCTTCCGTAAGATAGACGAACCAGATCATCACCCCCTAGAAAAGCATCATATAAATCAAGACACTATTCCTTTCGGAATACTAGAAAATTTCAGGGAACACAGCAGGAACAAAGAAGACAGGCCGCTTTGGGTCAGACAAGGGGGGTGGATTCAGGAAGGATTTCCCCAGGAAAAATCAGTTTAATAAAGAATTCTGATACACTGCGGATCCTGTCTCCAGTGCAGTTGGGGGGTCATCTACATCTGTTTTGATCATCATGGAAAACCACGGATGCTTGAGTTCATCAAATATTGGAGACAGGTTACCCGCTAGAATTTCAGACAACCCCTAAGATAAACAAATTTCAAAGATCAAAAATCCCTATGAACAAAAGGAAGGCAAATCTTTTTCCCCAGGAAATCTTTCAGATGTTGCAAAAACAGGTGATAGAACAAGTACCAATCCATCAGAAGTATCAGAGAATAAATTAGATTCTATTCTCTGTTCCAAAAACCTTCAGGAAGTTACAGAATCATCCTGGACTTAAAATGGCTAAACAAATATCTGATCAAGAAACACTTCAGGATGTAGACAGTTTCAACAGTCATCAGATCACTGCTGCCCAACTATTACTTAACAAAGATCGACCTCCAAGATGCATACTACCATGTCCCGGTAAATCCGCATCACCGAAGATTTCTTCAATTTGCAATAAGAGTTCTGCATTTTTAATTCAAAGTTATCCCCTTTGGCCTCGTTACAGCACCAAGGACATTCACAAAAATGCAAAAAATAGCACTAGAAGAAATAAGGAAGGAAGGAATACATATAATCCCCTATATAGACGACCTGTTACCAATAGCTCCATCATCCTAGGTAGTAAGCTTACACACCACAAAGATCATCCAACACCTGACAGATTTAGGTTGGGTGATAAATTTACAAAAAAGCAGCATCATCCCATCTCAAAAAAAAAGCATCAAGAATGGTCCTGTCAGAATACAGAACATTCAACAAACAGTCACCAGGTTCCTGGCACTGCACGGCACTACAGTAATCCCAACAGGACTCCCTAAAAGACACAGTATTCTCTCTCTTGCCCTAATGATCACAGCTGAATTCAAGTATAGTATGTGTGATAGATTCCACATGAATGATCACTGAGTCAAATGCAGGCAGGAATATTATTATAGTATATACCTTTAATGGCTATCTACACCATCTATTGTAATGGTCATCTCTGCCTTTCTATAGCTGCAATAATAAAGTATCAGTGTAATTTGAAAAGCAGCTAATATAGTCGCACCTACCAAAACACGCAAAAACACCCCCTGTGGAATCTATCACACGTACTATACTTGAATTCAGCTTTGATCATTAGGACAAGAGAGAGAATACTATGTCTTTTAGGGAGTCCTGTTGGGATTACTCAATACAAGACTTACCCTATACCATAATTCCTGCATATCTCTTTATTTGATGGTAGCAATCAGATAGTATCTGGATATACACTTTATTTTCAATTCGCACAAGTTTTTTTTATGAATATAATATTATATATCAGTGGTTCTCAACCCGTGCCCTCAGTGGCTACTAACAGGCCAGGATTGATGATTTCTTTGTTAGAGCACAGGTGAGTTAATCAGTGTGAATGAGCCTCTGATCACCACACCTGTGCTGTAGCAGAGAAATCCCTAAGTCCTGGCCTGTTAGTGGCCACTGAGGGCACGGGTTGTGAACCTCTGTTATATATTTTATAACGGTGTATATAATAAAAGTTAAATTTTAGTTCCCTTCGCTCTTCCCTTATCCTTTGCTTGACTATCCATCTGAGCGTAGGGAGGTGGTTTTGGTGCCATTATATGTATTTCCTTCCTTCTTTCCTTTATATCATATTGTTATTCAACATTAGGCACATTACCCAGTCTTATTAGAAACATCCCGAATACTCTATATTAGGTTTTGGTGCATCACGTTATCCACAATTATCTGCACTGTATGTTCGAATTGGTTGACTGCACATAGGATAACACACTATAGGCTCTCCTCCATTTTTTGGTTTTCTCCACTTGTCTTAAAAGGCTCTCAGAAGTGGAGACTTCCTCCATGCTTCACTTTACCTCCACCAGTCTAGCTCAGTGTGGAGTGTGCATGGGCAAATATTCTTTTATTTAGACTTCTTTTGTTTTGTTTTTTTCTTTGTCTGCAGGATGGGGCTGTGTAATCACCCATTTGGCTTGCATTTTCAGCCCTCTGCTATGAGTTTTACTTAGCTTATAGGAGCAGAATTTACTATGGTACATAGAAGCTGGAGGATTGAAGGGGAAAATCATCTTCAGTATTCAAGAGTGTACACATCCTGTGGGTATGTCCCTGTCTGTTTTTGTCCGGCAACAACACTCACATTGTTTGTGAGGAAATGGCTGGACTGTATCACGGTCCCCGTAATCCCCTGTCAATCTCTTCTGTTGTTACCTGTGCATTGGAGGAGGCTGATTGGCCCGCCCAGGATGTTCCTTTATATACTGGGTATTGGGCACTTGTCAGATGCCCTTTCGTGGTGTTCCTGATCCTGCACCTTGTTGCTGTGTTTCCGCATTCCTGTGTACTGACCCGGCCTGTTTGACCATTCCGTGTTCCTGCTCGTGATTGACCCAGCTCTGGCTGACGTTCCTGCTCCGTGATTGACCCGGCTCTGGCTGACGTTCCTGTTCCGTGATTGACCCGGCTCTGGCTGACGTTCCTGCTCCGTGATAGTTTCCTGTGTTCCTGTGTGATTCCGGTCGCCGTCTGGCGACATTCTGAACTGTGTTTGTGTCGCTCTGGCTAATCCTCTCTATTCCACCAAGCTGTTGCCTGAGCCAGTCCTCTTAGCACTGCTGAGCTGTAGTCTTCCGTACCGAACCTGCATTAACCCTTGCTGTGCCGGTTGCCTTCGTTATTTGAGCCTGTTCTCATACACTTGCCAAGCCAGTGTGTTCCGATTGAGCCATTTAACACTTACTGAGCCTGTGCCGTACCGACTCAGCCTACCTATTCACACTAGCAGAGCTATTGTCCGTCCCGGTGCTCGTGCAGCGCCGCGGTCACGCCGGTTGGCGTTGGTACCTCCATTAGGCTCTTGCAGTGTGTGCTCCATGACGGCACCGGAAGGGTGTCCCGGCTCTGGTCTTCGAGTGCTCAATGTGTTAATCGATCTGCCGTACTACCAGTTACTTTGGCTCACTATTGCTTATGCAGTGATTGCTCCGTTCTGGCACCCTAGGGGTGTTTAGGGCTCTAGTCCCGTTGGCACACGCAGGGTTACATCCGTGAGAGTATTGAGGGCAATTCAGGTTCTGGTTAGCTCCTGCAGTGGCTTTACTCCTGATTATCCCACTAAGGTGGTATAGGCTCAGCTCTGGTCAGGCGCTGATCATTTTGGGGCGTTCTTTGCGAGATATCTGAGCGTGATTAGTCCAGTCACACAATACACCCTCCTTGCACCACCTAGAGACTGATATTACCTTCTGGGCGTTAGCCAATCAGTTTGCTAAACTATTCAGTTTCTCCACATTAACCCCTGTATATTACTTGCCTGATCTATATATCTACTCTATACTTATTTGGGCCTGTATATTGCCATTACTATTCTTGGCCCCCAGGGGAGCTGTTCATTTACATTTATTTCACTAAAACTGTGTTTTTACTCTACCTGTGTCTGAGTGTCAGAAAACCGTAACAGATTGACACTACTTATCTCCGTCTGTTCCTTCTATCCCTTTCCTTGGGGAGACATATATTTATTTTTTTTATTTTTCCAAGGTTTTTAGGATGGGAATTCCTTTAAGAACTGGCATGCATGGTGGCCATATTGTATTCAGACACAGATGGAGCTTGAGACTTTCTGTGCAACCGGGTGTATTCTGGTGGCTATAAAGATGCTTATTTTGATGGTCTGTTCTTGTATAACATAGTGGTGCTCCGGGAACCACAGAGCCAATTTCAAAAGGGTTACACAACAGACTAGTCCAGGCTTTAAGGGGAGGGAAGAGGACGTTGTTTCCTGGTCTCTTCCTTTTGGTCTACAAAGTGCAAAGCATGAAACTGGTCGCTCCTTCCTTGCATACTACTTTAACATTTTCAGTCATATAAGTCGTTTTTAACTTTAACTGCTTTTTGATTTTACTGTTCTATAGTATACTTTTAAGGGCCTCCCCTTTAACTATTTGGTTCTCCTACCAGATTGGTCTTCCTAGTGATTCATCTAGTACTTTATGTTTCTCTTGCTCTGTGGCCCCCACACAACTTCTGTTGCCCTATTTTAATGCTACCCCCAGCAGTACACCCACAAAGAATACAGTTTTGGTGTTAAAAGATGCAGCAGCACTTATGGACCAGGAGAGAAGGGGCCTGGATTTTTTTTACGAAGAAGATCTTTGAGGCTTCAGGTACCATTTTACATCCCGCCTTTGCTATTTGTTTGAGTGACTAGAGATATGGCTCTTTGGGGGGATGGGGGTTCAACCTTTGGAGGCTGTCCATGCAGACATGCCTAAGGAAGAGAATGTTCTGCCTTTCTTTAAGATCCTTGAGGCTAATGTGTATGTTGCAGAAGCACTTTTAATCTCGTCAGATTTACTAGACAGACCTCAGCTTTTTCTCTGTCTACGCATCATACTCTGTAGATAACCAGTCTTCAAAGAAGTCCTTAGAATCGCTTCAGTTTGTGGGCAAGCAGTTGTTTGGTCCAGAGCTGGAGAAGGTTATAAGTCATGCCACTGAAGAAAGAATGTGTTATTGACTCCAGTTAATCCTAAGCGTTCCTTCTTTCCATGAAACAGGTGTGGATATGTTTTTGCGCCAAAGTCTTCTACTTCTTCAGCGGTCCAGGCATGCCCTGTCCAAAAACCCAAACAGGCCTCTACAGGCAAAAATCCTTCTCAGAAGCCTCCAACTGACAAGCCTAACTCTACATGACTCAAGGAAGTCATTTGCTCCTTTTTCACAGAGCATGGGTCATTTGTGTGGAAGTTTAGTGGGTTTTGCAAGTAATTTCAGAAAGGTATCTGAAATTTCAAGCCCCTTCCTCTCTATTGTTTCTTTATGTCCAGAGTTCCTTTTGATCCCATGCAGAGTCATCTGTTTTTAGGCACAGTCTCCTCTCTGGTAGATATGTAGGTCTTGGCACCAGTTCCTTCTCAGAAAAGGTTCACAGGATTCTAGTCCAACCTTTTTATAGTTCACAAATACAAAAACAACAGTATCCTGGACTTGAAGATCCTCAACGGTTTTGTGCTTACACCCCCGCTTCAAGATGGAAAGCTTACACTCCTTCATGTTTGCCATGTGTTCAGGGGAGTTTTTGGCTTCCATGGACATAAAGGAATCTTAACTGCATATTCCTATCCATGCAGACTATTAAGGTTTACTATGGTTTGCTTTTCAAGACAGTCATTTTAAGTTCACTGCCATTCCCTTTGTGCTGGCTTCATCTTAGCTGGTTGTTACAAAGGTCCTAACAACCTAGGCAGCTCACATACACTCCCTAGAGATCTCACCGACTACCTATCTGGATGACCTTTTGCTTTCATCCTAGGTCCTTCACTTTCTCAGTATAAAATTTTACATTCTTCCGGGGAAGGTCTTTCTACCAGAAGACCAGATTCTGTTGCTGTCTCACTAAGTGTCTCAGGCCCTATTGCTCCAATTCACAATGGTGTGGGAGAATATGAAGGTACTGGGCCATCTGGTCTTGCCCTGGAGGCAGTTCCCTTTGTGCAATTCCATACGTGGGCGATGCAGCTGGAGATTCTAAGGAACTGGTTGAGGCATCAGTGTAATTTCTTCCATCTCATATCTTTGTTCAGATGGCCAAAGACAGAAATTCATTGGAGGCTGTAGAGGTCCCATCTGTCACTGGGACAATCATTGGTCATCTCAACTTGGGTTAGTCATGACAGATACCAACCTGACAGGCATTAGTCTTTTGACAGCACAGTCTTTAGTCTTTCAATGTCCTGGAAATTTGGGCAATAAGCCTAGCTCTACTGCACTGGTCTTTGTGCCTTCAGGGCTACTCTATGCAGATCCCGTCTGACACTATCACTGCAGTGAACTACATCAACTGCCAGAATGGGACCAGAAGTGCAGCTGCATGGACCAAGGTTTGGCTGCTCTTCACCTGGGAGGAGGCTTACGTTCTGGCTCTCTGCCGTTCATATCCCAGAGGTAGACAATGTCATGGAGACTCAAATTTCTGACGTCTGGACCACAGGAATTGGGAGCTCAACCAGAAGGTGTTTGGCTATATAATTTGTTTGTGAGGTCCTCCAACAGTGGACCTAATATCCTCTTTGTACCTCAAGGTGGTTCTGTGCCATATCCTGGAACCCTCTAGCTATTGCAGTGGATGAGATGGCATTTTCTCCTACATTATGTGTTTCTTCCATTTCCTGATTCCCAGGGTGCTGAGGAAATTCAGAATGTAGCAGGTTCATTCATTTTGATTGCCTCCCTCTGGCTCCATAGGGCTTGTCTTAAGATCTTCTCAATCTGTCTGTCACAGAGCTATTTCAGCTTACTCTGCTTCCAGACCTCTTGACTCAAGGGCCGCTGTATCATTTAGAGCTGGAGAAGCTGGCACTGATGGCTTGACTCTTAAAGCCACCAAAGGTTGTTCTGATTCCATAATTGCTACTATGATGAAGGCACGTAAGCCCGTTTCATCCAAGACGTACCACAGGATACAGTCCTTGTTCTGTAAGTAGAATCAAGACTGGGAGTAGCTGCTGCAGCCTTTTCATTTTCCGATCATCTTGGCTTTTCTTCAGGTTGGTCTTCAAAAAGTGCTTATTGTCTATTAAACTGCAGATCTCATCTCTTTCAGTGCTTTTTCAGAGGCGTATCACATTATTGCCAGATGTGCAGACATTTGTGCAAGGGGTAGTTCATGCCTACACAATATTCTGGGATCCCACTCCACTGTGGGAATTGAAATTGGTTCTGGAATTGCTTCAGGACGCTTCTTTTGCATCTCTGTCTTCAGTTTCTCTGCATTTCTTGACACTCAAGACAGCATTTCTGCTGGCTACTGTGTCTCTTCTGTGGGTAGCCAAACTTCAGGCTTTGTCTTGTAAGCCTGCCTTTCTGGTTTCTACTCTGACAGGGTGGTTTTGTGGACTTCTACAGGGTTTCTCCCTAGGGCTGTCTCTGAGCTTGATCGACCAGGAAATTGTTCTTCCTTCTCTCTGTCCTGCTCCATCTAACAGACAGGAGCAGAAGATGAATCCTTTGAATCTGGTTAAGTGCTTGAAGTAATCTGTTCATCATAAGCATCTGATTAGTTTTTTGTCAATCCTGAGGGCCCCTGTGTGGGCCAGGTTGCGCGCAAGGCATTTGTTCTCATAAAAACCTATGCCCTTTTGAGTTCTGGCTCATTCCAGCAGGTTGTTGTGCACTTCTTGGGCCTACAAGAACCAGGCCTTGGCTTAACAGCTGTGTAAGGCCACAAAGTGGTAGTCTCTTTACAAAGTTGTCAAACACTGCCATGTTAATGTGCTGGCTTTTGCTTATGCCAGTTATGGTTGGAAGGTCCTACTGCCTGTGTACATGTCCTTCTTTGTTTAATTTTTGCCAGTAAACTGTTCATTTCCTGTTGGTTTTCATTGTTGGTGTCCCTTGACACCTAAGGTTCATGTTCCAGTTCATCTCTGTTAGTACTGGGTCCGTGTTTTGAAGGGTTTCCTCTATACCTCCCTGAATATGGTTCTTGTATTTTAATTGGGGTGAAGTCCCAGGATTGTGGCCACAAACTTTTTGTCTTCTGGTTGTTTTGGCTCCTCTTTAGGATGGTGTTTAAAAAGTGCTTTTGTTTTAATTGTATTAAAGTCCAGACTTTAGCTCTTTCTGTGCTTTTCCAGGGGCATTTTGCCATATTTTCAGATGTGCAGATTTTAATGCAAAGAGTGGATCATGCCTTTCTGCTGTTTACTGTCTGTCCGGTTGCCAACCGAGCTTCAGGTTTTTGTCTTGTAAGCCTCACTTTCTGTTTTTTTCACTCTGACTGTGTTGTTTTGCTGACTCCTATAGGGTTTCTCCCTAAGGCTGTCTCCAAGCATTACATTAACCAGGAAATTGTTCTTCTTTCTCTCTGTCCTGTGCTATCTACCAGACAGGAGCAGAAGCTTCAGCTCTTGAATGTGGTTAGGTGTTTGAAGTACTATGTCTGTTGCAGCCTTTTCGAAAATCTGATTTGCTTTTTGTCATTACTGAGGGCCTTCAGGTGGGCCAGGTTACATCTAAGGTGACAGTGGCTTCTTGGATTAAGATGACCATTTGCCATATTTACTCAGGAATAAACCTATGCCCTTTCAGATCACGTCTCATTCTAGCAGGTCAACGAGTGCTTCTTGGACCTACAAGAACCAGGCCTCTCCTGAACAGCTGTGTAATGAGGCTACGTGGTAGTCTTTTCACACCTTTGTCAAACAATACCATGTCAAAGTGCTGGCTTTGGCGGAAACCAGTTTTGGCTGGAAGGTCCTACAGGCTGTTGTGCCTGTGTAGGAGTCCTTCTTGGTTTTTTTTTCCCCAGTAACCTGATGATTTTTTGGTGTCTGTGGCTTTTATTGTTCCTGTTCCTCTCTATCAGAGTTGGTCTGTGTCTTGAGGGTTTTTTTCTCTGGAATCTTGGTCACTAACTATAAAAAACAAAATATACTCAAAACATTTGGGGGCAAGTGGGACCCCTGCGAGACAATGAACCAACAAGCCACAACAAGGCAACCAGCAGATTAATAATCACGCACTGCCACCGGATCCACCACATGAATGAATAAAGAATAAAATCATAAAAATGGTAAACTACTATACATGAAAATGTAGTGATGTGTGTGTATCACAATCCATCAAAATGAGGCATAAAAGATAATGCACAAAAACTATTCTAATCATGTAGGTACAAGCAGGAGCTCCCCGAGACAGTCAATCAGCGAGCTACAACAAGGCAACAGGCTATCAGTCCTGCAATACCAATAGATTCACCTCACGAATGAATGAGATAAAAAATTAAGAATTAAAATAAAAAGGGATAATGAGATAAGTAATTGAAGCTACGTTGGACCACCAACCTGCAAGCTATACAACAGTAACCAACAGGTAAATCGTCAAACACCTTATAAATATATAAGCTGTAGAAAGTTACAGATAAAAAAATAATAACAAAAATAAATAAACAAAGTGTGGATCAGACAAGCAAAATACATATACATGTATTGTGTAATGATTCTCGTTGTGCAAAAATCAAATAGATCCCAGGTGTAAATGAAAGTCCTATCCAAAAATAAAAAATATCAAAATATAAACACCCACTGGCAGAATGGTTAAAGATAAAAAGTGATGTGATGCCAATGTGTGTGGAAATCAAATGTGTCCCAGATGCAATCTAAAGTTCCATCCGACAATAAGAAAGACCATATCACGGAGCAAAATAATGGAAGTGACTTGTATTGTAAATAGTAGTTGATTTGTGAATCTATGTTGATAAATGAGTTGAAATTAATTCTCAAATGGCTATGTGCTTCTCCAGTCCAATGACACGTGGAAATGAATTACATTGTTGATCTGTATCAATGAATGAGTAGCTCTCCAAGTACAGTGTGCTACTCCTATTGATTGGCAATGCCTGGGACTTGAAACATCATAATGTCATATATTACTTCGCAATGTGGGACTGGAGACTTAATTTCTTGAAGGGCAATAGAATACAAGACCAGTCATAGTAACATAGTTTATGAGGCTGAAAAAAAGACATGCGTCCATCAAGTTCAGCCCACGCCAAAAACACCCCTTTAACATTCTTCACTCCAGTTCTACCTGCATGGGTTATCTGTAGACATTTTCACTGGCTCTGTGTGGTCTTCACCTGGCTTATTGCCAATATTCATCCAACCTGTTAGGGCGAGCAGCCATTATACAGCCTTAGCATGCTTTGTAACTCCTCCCTACGCGTTTCAGTGAGACCAAACCATCTGCATTGTAGAGGCAAATCCTAATTCCCATTGATTTCAGTGGAGGCTTTAACCTTTTCTTATGCTTTGTTCAAGGGTTAAATCCCCATTTAAAGCAAAAGAATTTATATTTATCAGCTTTAGTGTAGTTGGATACCCTCAGAATTGCTCCACTTTACCTTTATACACAAATCCCACTTTATTTAATTAATATTTCAGTGACCTTTACAACAAGATTAATTAACAAGAAAAGGCAAGCTTCCAACATCATTCTAAATTAACAGCAACCCATCTCTAAGGAAACAGAGATGACGGTCATACCAATTGTTATTTCCACATATAATCATCCAGCTTTCATAGCAAATCATTTGTCCTCTACACTCTCCTGGGCAAGGTGTCTCTAAGAATATATTTTTTTTACATAGATACATTTGCTTTCCCCTTTACAGCAACATGATGAATCCTGATATTTTTCTTAACAATGAGGTTTTTCCATAAGTGATTAATTTTCCCTGAATATTAAATACTGGTCTTTTAAATGGCAACTACAAGCACCACATATTTTCAATGAATATCATAAATGCTACATAGAATGTTCACGTTGCAAAGCATTGCTCTGGAGACCTGTCTAGCAGCAACATGGTATAAATGGAGAACTAACAGTTCCTAATATCACCCTCACTTATCATTCTATGACCAGAAAATCCTAATAATCCCTATGAATTTTGGACATATTCCTTTTTTTCAGTTCTGATATCATGCCCATGTAGGCAGAGTGCATGACCCTACTTAAAGGGACAGTAATGTCACACAAAAATAGTTTCTAGATCTGTAGAGCTTAAAATAATAAACCAAGTGCAACAAACCCTATCTCTCAAACAGCTATGGTTTGAGAGGTATAGGCATTGAAAGTCCCCCCCTCCCTCCCCTTTACACCTGACAGCAGGAGATTCGAGTTGTATGACTCGAGGAGGCTCCTCAGCAGAGCCGTACCTGCGTTATTTAAAAATAATTACTTCATTGGAAAGGTCTACAAAGTGTGCTTGCAAACCAGGCACACTTTGTACACCTTTCCAATGAAGTAATTATTTTGCAATAACGTGATTTCGGCTCTGCTGGTCCCCGGACTGGGATCTCCTACTGTCAGCTAGACGCTGACGTCAGGAGAAGGGGAGGGAGGGGCGAACTTTGAATCCCTATATCTCTCAAACCATAGCTGTTTGAGAGATAGGGTTTGTGGCAATTAGGTAGAATTTGAAAAAAGAGACTAAAGCTAAATATTTTTAGGGAACATTACTGCTTATATCTCCCAAACCATAGCGGTTTGAGAGATAAGGGTTGTTGCGCTTAGTTTATTATTTTAAGATCTACAAAACTAGAAAGTATTTTTATGGGACATTAGTGTCCCTTTAACCCTTTTTAGCTCCAGAGCGGTACCCCTCTGGCACTCAAAGGGTTAACCACTTTAAGGATCAGAGGGGTGTGCAACCCATTATGAAGCAATGTTCTTAAAGGGCTAAAATCATCATGTGCATTAGGCAGAGTTTGAGGTTCAGTGGTCTTGCCAGCAACTGTCATCTCATTACTCACCGAAGAGGTTATCTCTTAAACAAATGCACAAGAGCAGAATTCATAGGGACAGTTAGGACTGGTATGCGTGTGCGTGGTATTATTAGGAGGTGTTAGTTCTCCTTTAAATTATTGGTAGACAACCTTTGGCTCTTTAGCTGTCTACAACATATTGTCAAATTATTGTAATCCTTTCCCTAGAAGTCTGTGGACATGGAAGTATCATTGTTCAGAGTCCATTGTGCAATCAGTGAGGAACAGCAGGTAACTCTTTTTAGAGCTCTGTTAAAGGGATAGTAATGTTTCACAAAAAAATTAATCTTCATAGTATTTGGGCTGTGGAGAGCGTTATTTCATTACTGTCCGAGTTGTAGTTCAAGAGTAATTTAATGATAAAGTATCCCCCTCCCTCTACTTTTACTGATGTAACACTGCTCAGCTCAGAGCAGCAAGACTGTCCGGATGGATCGCAGAGAGGGACAACCTTCAGTGAGCATAAGGAAAAACCTGTCAAGGGGGGCAGGGATTTCCTTATGTTCACAGTAAGAAAACTGTCCCTTGCTGTGAGCTGTACGGTCAAGACACCAGATTCCACATCTGTAGGGAGGTGGCTTACACTAAGTAAAAGGGGCAGGAGGGGGATACTTTATCATTCAATTACTTTGAACTACAATTCTGAGAGTATTGAAATAACACTCTCCATGGCTGAAATACTATGAGGATTAATCGGAGCTGCTTTTTTTATGAAATATTACGATCCCTTTAGGCATCCTTTCTGATGCAATGGGTCTCACAAGGCAGCCCTTGCTTCTTTGGAGCTAAGCACGCACATCATAAGTGCCCTGTAGTTAGAAAAAGCTAACTGTTATATGTTTAAACCAAAGCATTCCCAGCAGTGGGGAAGCCTTATGACATATATTTTTCCAATAAACAAGTTTACTTCTCCAAGGCAAGATGTTGTGCAAACACTGCTTAACCCCTTGAGTGCCAGAGGGGTATGCAACGCATTGCTAAGCAATGCGTTGTGTACCCCTCTGGCGCTCAAAGGGGTTAATATTTATCTAATACACATTTCCACACATGGTCCATATCTTTATCAGAGTCAACAAATGCTAAGCACATTTTAACCCTTTAAGGACCAGAGGGGAGGGCAATGCACTGCACACCCCTCTGGTTCATAAAAGGTTAATATTCTCATTACATAATCTGCTGTTGCAGCAAGTATCTGCTGTTTATATGGTACCAAATATCAATAATCTACCATAATTACTGTAATATAAGAGCTGTATTGTTCATGGTCATGCCAATGAACTGACCTTTTTTATTTTGCTTTTCTTGTTTCCTCTTCTCTTTGGCCGCTTCCAGCTCTTGCTTTTCTCTCTTATCCTTTAAGATTTTACAGATTTTTTTGTGTGTAAACCAGTGGAGTTTTTGGCAGTTCTGATCACAATATATCACCTTAAAAGAATGATAAATGGATAAATGTCATTGCACACTTGTCAAGATGTTGCCCAGCAACAAAATATATTTCAGGGACTGTCTGTTGACACCATGTAATAAGTGCAATATGCCATACAATCCTTGATTTTGTTTCTTGTTATATTTAACCCACTGCGAGTGAGTGATCGGTATCGGGGAAAGCTTCTCCAATGCACTGGATACCTCTCTGCCAAGCAAAGTATTAAAGTGGACATGTCACCTTATGATGTTTAATTTATTCAAAATATAATTAAATACTGCTTATATGCTATGCTAACCTATTGTTTGTAATATAAAGAATTTTAAAGAAACTAACCTTTATTTGTTAGTGGTAATTTACACAAATGTGTTTTTGTAACTGGTCAATTTCACCATACACAGTGCTCTGAATTAGTCTATATGGTGCCCACACACTAGGGGGCGTTATCTACTAGCACAGTGAGTAGTAAATTTGACTTTGAACAGAATTAAATTAGAAAACAGTGCCTATAACTATGTATAATAAAATTCATCTTGGAAATGTCCCAGACACATACAGACAGGGAGTGAACACAATGGCTCGGGTTCCATTCCAGTTGATAATTTTCTCTGTAGACTTCAATGGCAACCTGCCAGATAAAATGAGTGATACTAACTGCAATGTAATCTAGGCCAGTTCATTGTCTAGTGCAGGAATGAAATACCTGAGGCCCTCCAGTTGTTTTGGACTACAATTTCCATAATCCCCATCCAGACAACAGCTTGATGATGGGAGTTGTAATCCACAACAGCTTGATGATGGGAGTTGTAATCCACAACAGCTGGATGCATACTTCCCAAGTGTCCCTCTTTAGGAGGAACAGTCCCTCTTTGAGAGTTAAATTCCTCTGTCCCTCTTTTCTACCCTTTTGTCCCTCTTTTCTGGAGATCAGAATGAGTAGTGTGTATTACATTGCTCCACAGCAATAAAATGCACATAAATATGTAGTTAATCTTCAGTATATGTGTTTATAAACTAATCTGCGTAAATAAAATACTTTGATCTTGTTCTAAATCATTTATTGGTTACGCAAAGAGGTGCCAATAGATCAAGAAATAACCTAACAATTCTTTATAATGCCCCGCCCACCAGCCACTCCCCCAGAAACATCAACTAAAACACAAGTGTCCCTCTTTGACCATTTGAAATGTTGGGAGGTATGTGGATGGTCTCGGGCTGCCCGTTCCTGCCATTGCTACAAGTTTAAAAACACATAGAGACAAGAAAAAGAAACAGGTGAGCTTGTATGATCAGTTAAAGGGGATCTTCTACCTAAACAACATTTAGACTCATTAAATTGAAGAGGTCTATACCTTGTGATTTTTGTTGTGCCAACATGTTAGTAGTTTAAGATTTATGATTTAGTACTTGGGGAGCTTAATTCCAGCAGCGGTTTGTTGTCTGACTTGGTTAGATAAAGTAGCTTAATTAATTACTGACAATAAGTTACAGATGATAGAAAGTTCCAAAAAGTTGTAGAAGGTGGGCTTCTAGCCAGGGACTAGACGTTGTATAGCCATGAACAAGCATTATTTTGTATATGTAAATGTCTTTGTTTCCAGTCACAAATGAATAAAACCTTTGTGTGCCTTATCAGCCTCAGACTTGTGCAAGTTATACTAGTCTCCTGCAGATGGCATGTAATAAACCTTTACATCTTTAACCCCTACAAACCTAAGTGGAAGTTCAGCTCATTATACTTCCATCCCAGTTTCTGGTGGCAGCAGTAGGATCCCAGTATTGACGGAAATGGATGCAAACCTGACTTTCTCCCTTCTCTGGAACCCCAGAGTGTCGCCATGCACAGAGGTAAGACTCCTTTTGAAAGGCCTATTATCTGGGTTCTCGAGTTGGAGTTAGGTCTGGGTAACTGTTATACCTGGGCGAAGGGACCCAAAAGGGCTCAAGAGCTAAATGCAATGAATGTGCCATTAGACATTGTTCTAGGTTTTTTGTTTGAAAAAGGTATTTTGGTACTGGCATTGGTAACAATCTACTTCTATTTTACTATAAAGATTAATTAAATATACTTTAGGCATAGAGGGAACTTGGGATGGCCTGCCAGGGAACACTTAGTTGGGACAGGAGTACTGTTAGGGACCAGAAAAGTCCATCTCTGGGATAGGAGCTGTAAGATGTAGCTAGAAGCTCATTTGGGAACTACAGGGAGTCTGGAGCTGGGACAGGAGTTAGAAGGAAGCTTGTACAGAATGGTATTGGGATAGTAGATAGAAGGGGATTAAGAGGGTCTGGAGGAGGAATTCATGGGACAGAGGGGTTCTAGGGCAATGCTGGTCCTGGATAAAGGCACTCAACACACTATATGTACAAGAATTTTATAGCGCCAGGTATCTTGAAAATTGTCACAAGTGCTGACCCAGAAAGGCAGTTCCCAGAAAAGGGTACTTTACAAATTGATATTCTAGTACACTTAAGAGGAACTCTAGAACAGATACGGGATAAGAACTTGTCAGAACAATGACGTTCGTATTGTAAGTGGAACAAGGAGGTAGAAAAGCATAAGTGAGAGAAGGAAAAACAAAAACTTACTGAAGTGAAGTCCAGTATAGTACATGTATACAAACTATACACCAGAAAATTGTAGATACCTGAAAAAGTGTTTTTTTTGTCTAAAGATAATTAACAAGTGCAGCTCCTCTTAGGGGGTTAATTTCCTTTACACAAAATAATGCATCTGAGATGTATCTTTCAATAGGCCAGTATAAGAATGCTTAAATCTCTGGGTACCTTATCAGACCCAGAGTTGTGCATATTACAGTAGTCTCTACAGACTGCATGTAATTAACCTTTACATCTTTAAAGGGATAGTAATACTTAAAATGTAAAAAAAATATATGTTGTAGGGTTTATCCCCCTGAGTAAAACAAGGGTATTCCCACTGCTGAGAGATAGTTTCTTAAAAAATTATAACAGCTCGTACTTGAATTTTTTAGGTGCAATATCACAGTGGCCAGAAAATTTACAGTGGCAGTGTTGCTACACCATCCTATGGACTGCTCTGGTTTGTAGACTATAAATCTCCATAGGATGGTGTAGCAACAGCGCCACTGTACATTTTCAGGCCACTGTGATATTGCACCTAAAAAAATTAAAGTTTGAGAAGTTATAATTTTTAATAAAATATCTCTCAGCAGTGGGAGTACCCTTGTTTTATTCGGGGACATAAACCCTACAACATATATTTTTTTACATTTTAAGTATTACTATCCCTTTAACCCTTACAAATCTGAGTGAACATTAACTCATTATAATTCCACTACAATGGTATGCCCTTGAGAACAGTCACATAATTTCCCCGATCCTTGTTTAGCCCTTTGAGTGCCAGAGGGGTACACCGCTGGCACTCAAAGGGTTAGTATATTGCCTTAACCCTTTGAGTGCCAGAGCGGTGAGCAATGCATTGCTCCATAGTGGAAAGGACTGCCTTAAAACACACATAGATAGCACCATTATCCTCCCCACAAGTTAATTTAAATACATAAATTGATATTTTCAATTTGCTCTGTGGTAGATAAACCCTATAACTTGTAGTTTGTAAAATATGGCAAATGTATTATAACAAATTAATTACATTTTAATCCTCTCTTGACACACACCCAGATATATAACAGTAATATAATCATTTTTGGGTCATGAAACGGTTTCCTGCCCCTCAATACAATTACAATAGCAACAGACCATAAAAATGCATATCTGTCACATTAAAAATAGACATGCACAGTATAGTTTCACCAAGACCATGGAAAATGGACAATGAAGAGCTTTATTACAGCCTATATAATACACATACTACATTTCCTTCTCCTAGATCCAGCCCTAACCAGCCATCCAGATGTGTTTTATAGCCATTTGTTTGGGGACAGCGTAGCAGACAATGCATTCACTTGTTACACAGGTCAATCTGGAGATGCTATTAAATTACTAAACATCTTATAATAATTATTTTTTAAAAAATACATAAACCAGATACATATTATCCCTCAGGTGGATATTAGAGGATCTCCAACACTTTTGGTAATGCACTCTTGTTAATGAAAATATTAATTTTAACCCTTTGAGTGCCAAAGGGGTACACAACGCATTGCAAAGCAATGCACTGAGGACCCCTCTGGCACGCAAAGGGTTAATATCTCATTCATCTAGTAGATATAATTGTAATCCTTTTCATATTAAAAATGAGCCGGGGCCTTACTTCCGGACAGACTGCGGTTACAGCTCTGCACCTCAATCTGCCAATCGTCTTCTGTTCCTCCTCAAGTACTGTCACGTTCCAACCTCCTCTCATGATGGAGGATTTCTCCATGTAAGCTGGTTGGAGTGTGACAATACTTGGGGTGGAACAGAAGAAGACTGACAGGCTGCAATGCAGAGCTGTAACCGCAGTCTGTCCGGAAGTAAGGCCACGGCTCACGTACGGCTTTACGGCATTTTTTTTTTTCCAATGGATTCAGGGGTCCCTGAACAGCGTGCAGCCTCTGAATTCCATGACGTTCCAGGACCGTCATGGGTTGTGATTGCAAGTTTTCCCATAACGGGCATAGAACGTCATGGGTCCTTAAGGGTTTAACAAGTAATGGTTGTAAACAAACCTTACCAGCTTGCAGACTGAGCACCTCTTGCTTGCTCCTTTTTCTCCACAGGTTGTACAAAATTCTGCATCAACAAAGCCCATCTGGCCAGTTATGGCTTGACTAAGTACTGAGAAAGCCGTGGGATCACACCCCTGAAAGGACAGGACAAAGGATTAGCGATAAGATATGTCACACACATTAAGTGGGGGGGGCAAGCTGTGAATGGCTCAAAGCAGAAGGAAGATAGAAGATCTCCTTGTGTGTTCAGCAATGTCCCCATCGTATCTAGTCATCGCTTATTAGTCTATATATATATAAAAGAAGACTTTGTGCCTGCCAACACACGCCCAGGGGCGGCAGTAAGTTGGAGTTACTGCTCTCATTGGGTGATTTAATGGGGGCGTGATTCTCATAGGAGATGCAGTGGCCAAAGGCCACTGCTACTCCTATGAAAATCATGCATGAGTTGGCCCGCCTCCACTATCCAGCCCACCCACCAGTATACAAGTGACTCAAAACAAAATGGCTGCCACTCTCTCCTACACCACAGAGACACACACACACACACACACACACACACACACACACACACACACACACACACCTGACTCACGTTATAAAGATAACAATGACCTCGCTTTGCAATGCGTTGACAACCCCTCTCATGACCAGAGGCTGCAGCCTTCTTTCCTGATCACGTATGGAACGACACTGTGGGGTACAGACTAGGACAGCTTATACTGCCACAGTATGCTACGGTGTCTAAGGGGGTATCAGTCATGTGGTGCTTCGTTGCACTGTTGCTCCATCTCTATCAATAGATAACACAGTTCACCGCCTCCCCCCATGCTGCTGGCGTCCTTCTTGATTTATTTCCATTCTCTGCTTAAAATCTGCCATCCTTCTGCGTCCAGTTCTCCGCTCTGGAGGTGTTGTCTTGCTCCAAAATAGCCTTGATGATCGATGTCGGTCTCCTCCCTCACCCGCTGTAGCGTTGACCTATTTGCAAAGCATTTTGCCACTCAAACTGGAGCTTTTCTCTAGCAGTCCAAGGGCCTTTGACTGGTACAGAAAGGCTCCAGTTTGAGTGCCAAAATGGCTTGCAAACAGATCAGCGCTACAGAGGGTGAAGGAGGAGACTGACATTGATCATCAAGGCTAATTTGGAGCAAAACAACATCTCCAGAGAGGAGAAAGGGACGCAGAAGGACGGTGGAATTTCAGCAGAGGGCATTGCACAACGCCAAGCGGAATGACACTTTTTTACACAGTGCGAAGTAACTACACAGCGTGGCACAGGGCTCCTTCACACCGGGGCCGGGGAGAGAAGGAGGGACAGCACCCACACAGAGCTGGGAGAGTAGCTAGGAATATGGCAGACACGTGCCACTCACTATCCTGTGTGTGAGGGGAGGAAGGGGTTACTGTGAGGTACCACTGACCATCCTGTGTGTCTGTGTATGTCAGTGTTTGGGGAAGAAAGGGTTAATGTCAACCACCACTGACCATCGTTTCTGTGTGTGTAAGGGGAGTAAAGGGTTACTTTGAGGTACCACTAATCATACTGTGTGTGTGTGTGTGTGTGTAGGAAAGGGTTAATGTGAACTACCTCTGACCATCCTGTGTGTATGAGGGGAGCAAAGGTTTAAGGTGAACTATATATATGTCTGTATGTTTATATATGTATGTATGCATATGTCTGCCTATGTGTGTATGTGTGTGTATATATATATATATATATATATATATATATATATATGTGTCTGTGCATATCTCTCTGTGTTTATACGTGTGCATGTATGTGTGTACTATAACTAACTCACTCTTCACAACACACTTTTATTACACAAATCAAACAATCATAACTTCATACAGCCATAGCTAAACAAAACAGACAGGCAACGCCGTCCCATTCTGCTAGTCATCAATAAGTGACGGCCGGATAGATCTGCAATTTCCATGAGCCAGATATAGGCTGGTGAGTCCCATTGCAATCAAAGGAGTGAACACATGCATATACATAAGCTGAGGGTTAAATGCACAAAAGAAAAAGTGGAGCAATTTTGTGACAAACCAAGAGCACTAAAGGGGAAAGATAAAAATTACAACTGATTTAAAGTTGGTTTTTAACCTCTCAAATGCTAAAGAGGTCTCCAAAGCATTGTAAAGCAATGTATAATAACAAGCCCTATTTAGACAAAGGGAATGTTGGTAATTTTTACTTTTTTTCTATGATGCAGTTGGTTTGTATGTTTATGTATGTACAATGCCAGAATGGCACCATTTACATTTATGTATTTATACTACCAAATGTTTGAGGTCACTTCAGAAATGACCTTGTTTTCCATGAAAACATACATCAGTAAGCTGCAAAATGAATGTGATATAGTCAATATGTTGACAAGGTTAAAAATAATGATTTTTAATTTAAATAATAATTATGTCCTTCAAATTTTGTTTTCGTTAAGAATCCTCCATTTTCAGCAAATGTAGATATTCCATTAAAAATCAGCCGTTTCCAGCTACAATAGTCATGTACAACATTAACAATATCTACAGTGTATTTCTGATCCATTTTATTTTAATGGACAAGATTTGCTTTTCTTTCAAAAACAAGGACATTTCTAAGTGATCCATACGTCTGAATGGTAGTGTATGTATGAATGGATGTACCTTTATTTATACAGCGCCATACATGTACACATCACTTTACATTGAATCTTCATTGTATTTCCCTGCCTCGCATATATAAAGCAGAGAAATACAATCAATCATTGATTAACCCTTTGAGTGCCAGAGGGGTACACAAATGTGTAGCCCTCTGCCACTCAAAGGGTTAATACCCAAAGGTCCGCATTAATGATCATGGCAAAGAGCAGTGTATTTGATACTCTGATCTTCTCGCCCTTTTATTAACTGTAGCCAAAAAAGGCATTATTTGTCTATCCACAAGGAAGGCATGAACTCATTCACCAGATAATTACATTAGCGATATACACAGACTTTTATTTTCAAGTATAATTCTTGCATTTACGAAAAGTAGAACCTTTTATGCAGACAGGCACCAGCTGGGATCTTGTTGTAGGCGCGCTCTGGACCTGCGCTGTCAGTCCCTTCCTGTGCCTTTCGGCACAAAGGCGTTCAACTCACCAATAATGGAGTTGAAGGGGATGGACAGAGCAGACACAGAGATGCCATCTCTGCAAGACGTCTGCTCTGTTCCCCACTGCCTGTCTGCTTAAAAGGTTCTTGTAGGTTATTGTAGCAATTATACTTTAAAAATATCTGTGGATATTGCTAATGTAATTATCATTTGTGCCACTGTGTTATTTTGGAGAAAGTTCCGCTTTACAACAGAAATGGCAATCCTGCAACACAGGAGAAGAACAAGAACAGTTTAGTAGAATTTACAGGTAAACCCTGAGGTGATTTTGAGTATTTTAATTTAGCATCTGTAACAGGGCCGGATTTACATATCATGCACCCCTAGGCAAGACATTCTAGGTGTCCTTACTGCCACCTGTAGCCAAACCCCTATTCCTCACATGGCCCCACCCCCAGTTCAATCCACTGGCACAGAAAATACCCTTGGCCTGTAACAACCAAAACAAAGAAAACACTTTAATACCCTTGCTTGCAAGCGAAATCTCCAACGTGTTGCTTTGCAATGCACTGTAGTCGCTATCCATTCAGACAGGCTTGCTGCTCTGAGGAGAGGCAGCGTTACGTGGGACGTGGACACTTTACAGTATAATTGCACATCAACTACACAGTGTCCAGTATTGTAAAAACGCTCTCCATTGTTAAAAAGTATGATCGAAACTTAATTTGTCTACAAACATTACTATGCCTTTAACGGGGGATTAGACACTTTTTTATTATTATTATTTGATTGAAGAAGGAATATACAATCCAGCAATAAAAAAAACACAACAATTATATGACCGCATACAAATAAAGTTCTAAGCGTAAACTTTGTGCATTGCATCTACATTTCCAACTGTTATGATACAAATCATTCTAAGAAGTGTATGATTAGACCCTTTTAAAGGACCAGAGGGGATGTGCAACGTTATTGCAACATGCTACACACTGCATTGCACACACCCCTGGTCTATAAAGGGGTAAACTGAATTAAATCCCATAAGCACTAGCAAAGCACTGGTGAAGATGACGACCTCCTGCCACCTAAAAAGTCAAAAAGAATGAATGTGCAACATCTTACAATTTCAACAGGGGCAATGCTCCTCACAAGCTGCTGCAGTAGAGTGGCTTCACAGAAAGGAAACTTGCGGATGCATTCTCGTATGAACTTCTCTTGAAACACCGGGAAGCAGTCTGTTTCTCTGCCTTTTAATAAACTGAAAGATTTAAAGAAGGAAAATTGTTATGTACCCTGCAACAAATAGACCTGCAGCTTGTTCTACATATAGAACAGATTGGTCTTCGTATTGCAACATAATTCCCAAGAGTTCTTTTAAATCAGTCAGCATAATTTAAATGCAAAATAACATTTTTATACTGTGCAATAGCAGATACCAAGATTTAGCTAGAGTTATTGGACCTTTTATCATGCTTCAAAATGTGAGTTAACTGAGACAAATTGGCTGTTCTGCTGTACAGCGTAGTTCCTGCTGGATCGGAAGATTTGCACTGATTGGAGTAGAGCTGCCACAGAAGGACTGTTTATAATAGGTGTTTGATTATTTTCCTGGATTCCCAGGGAACTGCAGTGATAAGTAAGCTATGAATCCATTTATAAAACACATATTAACCCTCCCGCCCCTTTTCCCATTCTGAAGCCGCCTCCCCTCAGATCCAACAGAGGATCACAACAAGGGATAACCTACTATTAGTATTAGGAAACCTGACCTCCTTTGTCAAGAAGGGCAAGTTTTTCTTTATACTGACAGAGGGAAGATTGTCCATTGTTGTGACCTGTCCAGTCATTGTACGATTGTTGAATAACTATCACATCATGATCTTTGAGAGAGTTAGACATCAGGACTATTCAGTATAGGAAACGATCTGAGCTACTCTATTTTCACTATCCCATTAACCCCTTACTGCCCGAGGACATACATGTATGTCCCGAGCGGATGTCCAGGTGGACAGAGGATGTATATGTACATCCCGGAAGTAATTTAATAAAATTAAAAAAAAAAAAAAAAAAGTTCGGCGGGCGTTAAGTGCCGGCTGTTAAGGGGTTAAGTGTTGTGTCCATACTTCTCGACAGTACTTTTTCAAAAACCTTGAGAATGACTGGCAATAGACTTACTGGCCGTAGTTTTTTTTTATATCCGCCTTATCGCCTTTTTTTGTGCAGTAGGATAACTGCATTTTTCCATATTTCAGCCACTTTACAGAGTAGTAGGTATTTTAAAGGACATCTTGCCATTGTGACGTCCGCGCGCCTGCGCTGTCAGTCCCAGCCGGATCTAGGAGGCGTTGCTAGGACGTCACAATGGCAATATGTCCGCACTCCATCCTGCCTGTCACCCATGGAAGAGAGGAGAAATCTATTAAATAAGGTAGCGCTAGTCGCCAGAGGGGACTTAGTGAAGCTAAAGATTGTGTCGGGTGGTAGTTCCCCTTTAAGTTAGTAGGAATTTTTATTTCACCCCTATGATGCTGATGGTTTCTTCCAGAATTGCACTTATTTAGCTTGTTAAACAAGGCCATATAAGACTAGATAGTGACATATCAAAATGTCACTCACCAGCAGTAGACTATTACAGAGATCCAATGCAGAAACAAAAAGCTAATGGAGATAACAGACCTCCATGGTAGACTCCTACCAGAGAAAGTCCTTCTTCTATACAAATTAAGCACCAATTAAATAGTTCAGCCTGCAGTCACCCACCTTTTGATCAAGGCATCGAGTTTCTCTTCCTGATCCTGGAGGAAGGTGCTGCACTTCTGTAATATACAGCTGATGTAGTGCATCTTCATGGCCAGGACTTCATTCATATCAGTCTGTTTCATACACTTCTCACAGATTAAATCTAACACTGTACAGCATTTCTTCAGAGCTCCAGCTTCCAGTAAAAGTGGGTTCTCCTTTATCAGGAAAACTATCTGAGACATAAAACAGAACAGGTTGTGCATTATTATCATGATGATTATTTTTTATGTTAACCTTTTGATTGACAGAGGGGTATGCAATGCATTGCATACCCCTCGGGCATCCAAAGGTTTAATGAAACACATGGCACTAGAAATAGTCTGAATAATTAGTAGATAAACCTGTCTTTGCAGCAGAAACCCAACTTTAAACCCAGCTTTACCGCTCAGGTACCAGAGAGGATTCAAAACGCATTGAGGCTGATGTATCAAGAATAATTGGAGCAAATGTGGGGAAAATTGAATGTACCATAGGGGGACGGACAAATTACTTTCTCATCGATTTAAATGGGGAGTTTTATCCTTTGAACATTAGCAAGGACTCCCAATACTTTGCATTTAAATCAATGGGAATATGGGGAATTTATATTAGTCCCATATGGTGCACTTGGTTTGCTTCAGAATCACTCAATTTCTTCTTATCATACCTTTCAAGAATTTAAGGTGTTAAAAGCTACATTTAACCCATTGAGTATCATTACACTGCAATGCACTGGATACTTATCTGGCACACAAAGGGTTAAATCAAAAGGGAATGCTCATGCATCCCCTGTAGTGCGGCTAGCTAGTTATTTCAGAATTGCTTCCACCATATCAGTTTCTGAGAGTCACATTGTGGCATGTACAAGGTTAAATTTCAAGTCCTTAGTTACACATGGCTTTGTGGTTTTCTGCAACCCATGTTCTTTCTGCTCTTTTAATGAAACGGTAAACCTGCTTTTTGACTTTGCATACACTGCAAGAACTGCAAATCTCTGTCTCTATGTACCCTTCTTGTCCACTTGGGAGCAGTTTCTCACAGTTAAGACCTTCAGGTCTACAAACCGGCACCCTAGATTTTCAACCACAGTCGACCATTGATGATAGCTTGACTGCTTCACCAGGTGAGCCGGAATATGCCTTGTGTCCAATTGCTGAGCGGGTGTGGATTGGGAAGCAGCATTTCTCTGTGCGGTACTTCTGCACATGGATACACTGTGCTGCGTGTGAGGCCTGAGTTTACTGAACTGCCAGTTTCAGTTGGACACTCAGTGAGCAGCTAGCTACATGGGAACGCTCCTTGCTGGATATAGAATTCTGGGTTTCCAGTGGTCAAATAATTTTTGTAAGTCTATTCTGGTCTTGTTTTGCTGTTCCAAGGTAGCGTTTTGCCAGTTGCCACCCCAACATTACATAATGTTGTATTATATCACTTCAACTTATATTGTTTTACTACCTCTATCTCTCCTGGTTATTTTTCTCCTCCATTGCTCTCTCCTATTTTTCCTCTTCCTTTCATCGCTCCTGTTTTTTGCTGTCTGGGATTATAGTACACAGTTTTTGTCATAAATCACTGTTTATTAATGGCTGGGGTTGTAATGCCCCATTTTTATTAGTCCACCCTGGTTCCCCTTTTTGTTATATTGGGTGGCATTTGGCCCTAGACCTGAGTTCTTCCTCTCTTCTATTCCACTTCCTCCCCTATTTATATTCTCTGGTCTTCTGAGTCAAATTGCAAACACTACCTCCACTTTCGTGAGAGTATTCTTTCCCTCACCCCTATTTTTTTTCTTAAAGGATTTGTTTGGAATTTTTGCTGCTTAGTTTAAATTAGAATTTTTCCACAAGTATCCTTGCTATCTGTATATAAAGTATCACTAAAACTGGAGATATAATTCTGGCCTATTTCAGAATTAATGGACTATAGATTGTAGTGTTTTCATCCTCACATCCCTTAGCATGGGGAGCAGTTCTAAGCAAAAAAGGCAGCAATGTATTGATGGTCATCTTGAAAAATGTTGCACACCAGTCTCATAATAATTCTGCTTCCTCCTCTTCACCTGAGGTGGATTCTGATGCCTTCTCTCAACCTGGCACATATGGGGGATGTGGAGGTGCAGAAGGAACTTACTCTGTCACAACTGTTGGTGGCAATTACATGTAAAATCACCCTTAAGTTCAAAATTGAGAATGTTAAGATAGATCTATAGCTAATCAAGCATGACATGTAGAACCTGAGAGAATGAACTGCTGAGGTTGAAACTAGGGTTAGTACCTAGAAGACAGATGCCTTCTGCTTTGGCAGATGGTACAGGAGATGCAGCAATAGCTTGCTCCTTGTCAAGCAAAACTGGATTATCTTGAGAACTGGTTAAGGCATAATAATTGGTGCCTTAAAGGAGAAGGCAAGCATCTGAAAAATTAATGAAGAGTTGATTGAAAGAATCTTTTTGAGCAGAAAGTTTTTTGTCCAATTGGTCTGTTGAGAGAGCCCAGTGAATTCCTGCTTGAACACCCCCATCTGGAGCTCTGCCTCAGCCTTTCATAGTCTGCCTTCTGAATTACAAGGACAGGGCTCCTCCAATTGTTAGACAGCAAGGGGATATTTTATTTGAAAATGCTGTCTCAATGTACCCTGAATTTTCAATGAAAGTGTAATGTCAGCAGGCCTCCTTCACTGCTGTTAAAACGCGATTAACATCTCTTTCATAAACTATGCTTTACCCAGTGAAGGTCAGTATAACTGATGGTGGCACTGTGCACGTCTTCACAACAGCGGTGTAAGGTCCAGCTGGATTGAATCCAATCTCCTTAATCATCCAAAAGGTTGTCGGCTTAGTAAACTGGCTTCTACATGATTACTGCAACAATCCTACTGGATCTAATGCTCAAATTTATTCTGTTTCAGTATCCTACTCTATTAGTCAACCAGATCCCCTCCTAATAGTTTCTTTTTCTTTTAGCAAGTCTGAGGTCATTGCATGTACATACCTGTTTTGTATTATCTACTTAAATTATTGATTGAAGGTTTTATAGGTCTGTCCTGTGCAGGGAGGGATGAACAGGATGGGTACGGGGTTTGGGGATGTTACTGCATTTTCCGTTTTCCTTTCTTCTTCTTCATATTTCTTCCTCTCTTTTCTTCTTCTTGCAAGGGTAAAATGTTCTTGATATCTAATTGCCAGATGTACTCAAGCATGTTTTGGCCTGTGTTGGGGTGGAAGGTGGATCTTGACTCATACTTGCCTATATGACAATTTTTTCATTAGATGAGTCAGAGGTGATAATGTTAGATTTGTCTTTTGGATTGCCCTGGGTCTGAACTCTAAATTCAAGAGATCTTTGATGTTTACTGTTCTCAAGTGATATTCTTATAACTTGGTACTCCTGCAGGAGACACAATGATGGGGCAAAAAACACTAGCTCTTAAAAAACTGTTGGTTGCTAGAGCATATCACTCCATCTGCTCTAACTATTCAAGGGGGGGCCTTTTAATTTGTAAGTCCTGGCTTTTGAAAACTCTGTTAATACAGGCTTTCGTCATAGGTACATAATTATAGTTTGTACCTTGAAGGATTCCCCACTGTTGATTGTTAATGTTCCCCTTCCATTTGATAAAACCCTACTGGAACATATTATGGTAAAGCTAAGTAAGCATGGGTTTGTTCCCTTTCTTTTTAGGGGGGCTTTTAATAAAATTATTGATCATCTGTTAGATAGACAAAGCTAATAAAAACAATAAATCAGCAGCTGCCCTCCTGGGCTGATCTCTGTGGCCTCAAGGAACTCTGGAGGTGGAAGCACATGGTCTTTTCATTTGCATCTTCTGATCTCTTACATTGGTTCAAGAGGTGGAGTTTCTTTTTGGACCTTGCAGGTGGATCTTTTGTATCATGGTAAAAATAATATAAGAATTTGAAGAGTTAATCCTGCATGATTGTCAGTGTAGTACATCACTGGGAGAAGTCAAAAACATACCAGCAATACTGGGCCTTTAATTATGGCAGTGTGTATAGTGGAATACCTTTAAGGCTGTGGCTAGGGGTGTCCTTATTTCCTGTATTGTTGGCTACAGGAGGACAGCTGCTATGGAATTACAGAAGTCGGAGGGTCGTGTTCTTGAGCTGGAGGCCATATACATTAGGGACAGGATGACATAACATATTCCAGTTGGACTAAGACCCTGATCTCTTATTCTCTCCTATTGACAGATATTACTAAATTCCTACTTATTTGATTCCAGAAATCAACTGTTTGAGCAGGGTGATAGGACTTGCCGCATGCTGGCCTTTTTGTCCAGACAGACCACATGCTCTCTCTCTTAACATCCCTCGGATTTTGGGATGACATGAGGGTGACCTATAGTGATCCTGGAGATATTAATAACACCTTTGCCCAATATTTTCTGCCTGTACAAATCCTGGTTTTCATACTCACTGTCAGAAGGCAGGAGTTACTTTTCACATATTAGTTTTTTTGTTCTTACGGAGATGGACCAGCAGTCACGTGATAGATCTCTTGAACTGAAAGATGTGTTGGACGCTATGTCATCATAGCTTGAGGGATGCCTCCTGAAAGATTACCTTCAGAGAGGTATTCTACCTTTGAGGAAATGGGACCTCTTTTATATAAAACTTATTTGTCTGCTTTGAAAGAAGAAGTCTCCTGGACTCGTTTAAAGAAGGTTTTCATTTAACTTAACCCTTTGAGTGACAGAGATGTACCTAATGCACTGCAGCACAATGCATTGGATACCTTCCTGGCACTCAAAGGGTTAAACCCAAGCTAGGGAATGTTTTGTACATGTGTGATTCATATAGACACATCTCCATGCTGAACATGGGTACCAAAATACTGAGTATAGTTTTGGCTACTAGGCTTAATGCGGTTATCCTTAATTTGATTCACCAAGATCAGTCAGGTTTTATGCCAGATATGGGCAAGGGTATTCACATAAAAAGACGTCATACTAACTTTAATGATTTGCAGGATAAGTTAGTACCAGAGCTGTGGAATATCTTGATACAGCTCCAGCCTTTTACTTTATTGAGTGGCCGTACTTGTGGGAAATGATGATGTCCTTTGGTATTTGTGTGAATTTTATTAAATGGGTTAAGTTACTATAGACTTCCCCCAGGGCTAGCTAGAGTCTATTCTAACAATGTAGTGTCCCCCTCCTCTGAGACAGGTAAAGGAACCAAATAGGATGGCCTCTGTCAATGGTGCTGTTTGCGATGGTGAATGAGCCATTCAACAGTAATACAGTCACTGGGATTGAAATGCAGGAAGTTGGAGGCATGTGTCTTACTATACAATGATGATACTCTAATTCATCTGGGGGGGATACTTCTGAATCCTTGGATGGTCTGCTTCATGTGTTGTCAGGGTAAATTGGGCTAAATTAGTTTTGTTTCCTAAAGACCTGGAAGCAATCGAGTCCCATCCATCCCCTGGAGCTCTCCAATGGATTATTGGATTTAAATACTACTTTTAAAATTATATTTCTCCCTTTGCATTTACTACACACTCAAAATACTCCCTTAGCAGTAAGTGACAATACTTAAAAAAACTGACAGAGTTGTTATACAATACTCTGAAATAATTCTACTCCTAGGATTGGAACAAACGTTCTGCAAGCCCTATTATTTATTTGTAATAACTGTCCTCTCAGCTCACGTGTGTGTGCTCATGGGGTGGGTTCTTTTGTTACCATCTTAATACACAATGTTGTCCTGATATGGGATAGTGTTGGTGTTCTCCTTAACTCTCCCAGCCTAAAGTGGTCTCTTTCACCTCAGTGGAATAATCCTCAACTGCCTGAGATTGCTGTATTGCAGGATTCTCATGTATGCAAACCATCTGGTGGATAGTTCTAACTGTAAAATGTTTGATGCCCTTAAAGAACAAACGGATCTGCCATATTTATTTATATATATATATATATATATATATATATATATATATATATATATTTGCTCCGGAGACAAGCCTATACTGCCCAATCCAGTGCTCTGTCTCTTCTTAGATGTACAGCCCCAATGAAACATCTCAAAAATATATTTTGTCTTGCCAGGGTGGCATGTCTAAACCACTAACTAATTTATACTCCTACTTGGTACTTGATATCCCACACCTTACGGTTAAGAACTGGGAAGAGGTGGTCACCGATTTTACATCATCTGTGATTAGCTCTTGGGATAACCTTATAAAACTGAAATGTCTTCATAGACATTACTATACCTAAACTCAACTGTTTGTGATGGGCAGGTTTCCTGTTAATCTTTGTACCAGGTGTGGAATTTCCCCAGGTACCTTTAGTCATCTTTTTTGGTCATGCTGAAAAATGCCTAGATTCTGGAACTTAATTCTTTTATTTGTCCATTTTGTTTTAGTTCAGTTATGATCTATACAGCGTTGACTTCTTGGTCTTCCAATTTGTATTTGAAGATAACATGATAAATTATTTTTCCACTTGTTCTGTTTTATGCAATGAAAGCTATTCTTCTGAAATGGAAGGATCCAACCCCCTTGTCAAAGGTTTATGGCTTCAGCCGTTTAATTCAGACCTTCCCCAATACAAAATTAACTTACCTTAATATAGGATGCCCTGGGAAATTCTATAAATCCTGGTCTGCTTGGTTAGACTGTCCACTGACTATCAAATAATGGGGTGTTTGAAATGCCCTTAAAGAACTCTGGTAATTCCTGCTGTTGTCATGGTCATTTCTTTATATTTTGAATGTACTCAAAGTTCTTTCCTGAACTCGTATTATTAGTTCAAAAACTGCACAAATAAAATATTTTAAAAAAATAGGCAATTTACTTTTCATATTATATAGTTGCGGAATATGTAAAGTCAATAAGAAGGTTGACTATCACTTTAATTTATCTCACTCATTCTTCATCTCTTTCTTCCCTACCTCTCGGTCTAGATCAATGGTGTGCAATATGCGTCTGTCAAGTCACTGTCTAAATACATCTATCATTATCAGCCAGTCAGTGGCCAAGAATTAACTTTCATCTGCTTGTCTCCATTGACTGGACACGTGTATTTCTTAATGTCTGAAATGTTGTTTGCATATGATTCTATATTAGAACCCTGTGATATCTGTTTTGGTAAGAATGGGAAAGATTTGAGTATAAGGTACACACTCCGTACATTTGTACAGGACCCATTATCACTGCGCCTGTTTGTTGTTACATAGCAAGTTAAGTTGGAGGGGAAAAAAAATGTCCATCAAATTCACCCTTTGCCACAGTATATCTCAGAAAATGAGAACTACTTGCTCCTTCTCGACTCCAAGTTGGGTGTTAGTAGACTGAAGAGTAAGTTATGGTAAATAGACTCACACATACTAACATAATTGATGAGGCTGAAAAAAGACATGTGTACATAATACAAAAAAAACACAGGCAATTTGACCAGGTATATCCCTTTGTGCTAGAAATGTCCCATTGCATCTGACATTAGCACATTTCTAGGCACAGCGTTTCCACAATGTAACCCCTTAACAACCAGTGACGTGTCAGGACCGTCACGACAGTACCAACGTTAAAGACCGGTGATGGTTCGTGCATGTCATTACTTTTTCAATCCCAGAGAGCCTGCAAGGCATGCTGTGATCAATGGGAGACCCTAAAATGGACTGCTCTGAGATCAGAACAGTCAGTTTCAGCATCCCCAGTGGAGAGCTGGTACATGTGATCACTTACATGTACTGGCTCTCCAAACACATAAAAAAAAAACCTTGGCCCTCCAGTGCACCCCACCCCTGGACCTTGTAGTCCTTAAGGGGTTAGTAAACCTTACTGTAGAGAACCCCATCCATTACTGAAGTTGAAACCTCCTTTCCCATAAAGAATGGACCCTAGTTATCTCCTAAGGTCACACCTGCATGATTCTGCCACTGCACCAGTCACCTGCTCTCTAACAGATGATAAGAAAGCAATGCATGATGGGAGCTGGGAATGCCTTACCTTGACAGGATGCAAGTTTGTAGTTGAAATAATCTTGTACAAAGGCCCAGCTAATTTTACAGGTAACTTTGGTTCTGTATTAAGTCCTTGTGGCTTGGTGTAATAGTCTAATTTTTCCCGAGGGAAAAAATTGTTGATTACCGTGACACAATCGTGTTGACCTGAAATGCAAAAGTATATAAAGTTATACTATTTGTACTACTGCCTGTGTCTATAGTTCATTAGAGGACTAAATGCTTTTGACGTGCAGGCTATTGATCATTAACCCTGTAATAACAGAAATATTGTATGGTGGACAGCTGTATTATTAGCCTTTTGAGTGTCATTGGATTGCACAGCCCCTAGCACTCAAAAGCTTAACGGAGCAGTACACTTTTTTTTTTTTTTTTTTTCATAAAAAGAAATATATAGATTACATTACTTTTTCTGCTGAGAAAAACAAGGGTACTCCTACTGCGAAGAGATTTTTATGTCACATTATTATATATATATATATATTTTTTTTTTTTAATTTAAATTAAACTAAAAATTCCTGTTGTTACCTTGTGGCGATAAGCCCATCACTTGAGCTTTAATCTCCCCGTATTGGCAGTACCCTTATTTTACTCACCAGGAAAAAAATACATATACACAATTTTTCATGAAATACAAAAAGTTTACTACTCCAGGTAAGATTTATGCAGCAAAACAGTTTTCATCAGAATTTAGTTAAAAGAGTAATCATGCTTAATGACATACCAGTATTGCAACAATCCTTTAACTCTTTGAGTGTCAGAGGGCAATGCATTGCGTACCCCTTTGGCACTCAGAGGGTTAACAACCAGAGGGATTCTTGCAACACACTACAAAGCAATGCTTGCTCAGCTCTCTGGTCCTTAAATAGTTAATACTCAATTTGTAACAGCACTAATGTGTCTGAAGTATCCGATGTCTGCTGTGACAATTTATTTTAATTCCTCTCTCACAACAGAAAGCCTTTCCCATCTTCCATCTGACTCCATAATTACTACTCAGTGTATACACAATGGAAAAATAGATTGCTGTTATATGAAAGAAAAATGGAAGCGATAATATTTCCAGACAAATGTTGCTTTGATTGAAGTCTAATCAACAGAAACATAGATGTATGTATATAGCGCACATTAAAGGCAATGAATTAAGGCAAACACATTTTACATTTTTAACCCCTTGTATGTTATACGGTTCTCCAATGCTTTGAAAAACAATGCATTTGAAATTTCTAGCATTCAAGGGGTTAATTTTCTTGCACCCACTCCACACTGATTTTAATATGAACATTTAAATGGACCTTCTTACCTAAAAACTTAGTGATATTAAAATAACTTTCAAAATCCCATAGGCCATTCTTTTCATTTAGAAAATGGGATTTCTATATTTGGGAACATGCATTGTTTGGTGGAGATGTTTCAGAGTAGTGCAACTGGGTTAGTCTTTATTACAAGTATGTCTAAGTAAGGTGTTATGTTAATGCTTTTTTGTGAATGTAAGCAGTCAGGGAGGGGCTACTACCTTCCTCAACACCAATGAAGCTGTTGCTAACCAGAAAGGTTGCTCCAGATATTGGTAGTATCAATTTTGGACAGCAAATTGTACATATTGCTGATGAGCTGAACGAACAAAATGTCCAGGAATGTTAGAAATTCTTTAGATTTCATGGCTACTTTTCACAGACCAGAGTGATTCCAACTTGAATCTTGGAACTAAATCCAGGTCTGGGCAAAAACCTCCATCTTTTTCTTTGTAACACAAAGAGACTGCAATAGAAATGATGGAACGGTTTAGTCCTAGGAACACAGACATCCTTACTCCTGAAAAGCTGCCACCTTTAATCTGTCTGGAACTTTGGACATGACGGGGGGAGATGTATAAAGCTGGAGTTACAAAGGAAGTGTCTGTAAAAGTGTCTCAAAGCGACATAAGGATATGTATAAACATCTAAAGACATTTTGCTAAGTGCTAACTCCAGTTAGTTGACTTTTTTGAAAAGTGGAGTAGAAATGGTCTTGGCCAAATAAGAATTGTGTCTCAGCGTATGCATAAAGAAATTTGCTAATTGCGCCAAAAATAAAGCCAGTTTTAGGTATTAAATCATAATGCCAGGTATAAGCTGTTCTTATTGGAAGTAAATAATACCGCTATATGTGTGAATATTCTCAGATAGACATATTTATAAATGTGACTTTATTTCTTTATAAGTATGATCAGGCGTTGTGAATTTTAGCGACAACTCTTAAGAATACACTAAGAAGGCTTTTTATACATCACCCCAGAAGAAACTATTCGGTGGGGCAGACAAAGAAAGCCAACATTAATCATCCACTCTTCTGAAATAGATTCCACCCAGAGAGAGATGATGAAAATATCTGAGTTGTCCCCCTAACAGAGGGCCCAAGGATGACTCAGAGTCTCACCTTCATGCTGAAGTTGTTTTTATTGAAGCCAGCTTGGCACGGTCTATCTTATTCCACCAGGCAGTCAACGGTCTGGAGCCTGAATTTTTAAATTCCTTGAAAGAGTGAAAATGACTCATTTTTCTTGTGGGATCAAAAAGGTTTGTTCCGAGGTAATAATGTACTTTTACCTCCTGTAACTTGACTAATGAACATTGATCTCTGGACCAAACAGTGTATCACCAATAAATGGTAATGCAGTGAACAAATTCTTTGAAGAGACATTTGCCACCCACACAGTAAACCATAGTGTGCAACATGCCACAACTGAAGACACTGTACACCTTGCTGCAATTTTAATGATATCCTGTGCTGCTTAAATAAGGTAAGCTGTAGCTTCATGTAACTGTGCAACAATGTGTGATAGATCATCTTTATGAGCATCTTCCTGAAGTACCTGCTACACATTTTATTCCCATGCTTCCATTGCTCTGGCTACCCATGCTGATTGCTAAAGCAGGTCTGTAAGTGGCAACTGAGATGATAAATAGATTTTGAGACAATACTCTCACTTTTATATAATGCATCTTTAAATACCCTGGCATCCTGAACAGGTATGGTTGTGTGCTAATAAAGTAGAGAACAGAGTGCATCAACTGCTGGAGGTTTTGTTGTATATCCACACAGTCTTTAGGAAAGAGTAAATTGCAAGAAAATTGTTTGGGGATCACACTTTCATTTATAGAGCTTTTCACTCAACGACAATATCAGCTGGCCTAGTTTTTATTATATTGGGAATGTTATAAAAGACTTCTTTTTTACATTAAAAGAGACAGTGGTATCAAGTTCCTGTTGCAGAGATACCTATAGTGTGTCAAGCTCAGCCTTAATTAAAATGTTAGTTGAAGAAGAATAGAAACATAGAATCTGACAGCAGATAGGATCCATTTGACCCAATTCGTCTGCTCATTTTTCCTCCGCTGGAAAAACCTCAAGCCTTATTCGGTCCTTGGTCTTGTCTTATGTTCAGGACAGCCTTATGCCTATCCCATACAAGCTTAAAGGGATAGTAATACTTCATTTTAACTTTATTTTATTTTGTAGGCGTTAAAAAAACATGAAGAATGATATAAGTCTTATCTCTGAAACCTTTATGGTTTAAGAGATATTCACAAACAAAGTATCCCCCCCCTGTTCAACCAGATAAGAAGGGAGATGCCCAGGTAGACTGCAGAGAGGGACAATCTTCAATTAAGATAATGGAAAAAGCTGAAAAACTTTTCAAGGTGGGAAGGGCTTTCATTGTTTTCATACAAAGAAAATTGTCCCCTTCTGTTATCTGTACTGTCATACAACCTGATCCACATCTGAGAAGAGATGGCTTACACTAGGTAAAAGGGGCGGGGAGGGGAACTTTGCTTGTGAATATCTCATAAACCATAAAGGTTTGAGAGATAAGACTTATATCATTCTTCATGTTTTTTTAATGCCTACAAAATAAAATAAAGTTAAAACGAAGTGTTACTATCCCTTTAAATTCACTTACTGTATTAAAAAATTCTGCTAGTAGGCTAGTCCACCTTTCTACCACCCTCTCGGCGAAGAAAAACTTTCCTTTCATTACATATAAGTATCTGTGCCTCAAGCTTTAGAATATGACCTCTTGTCCTAACATTTCTACTCCTTTGAAATGTACTTCCCTTTTGTGCTTTATTGAATCATTTTATGTATTTAAAAGTTTCTATCATATCCCCTCTCTCTTTCTCTTCTCCTCCGTGCTATACAATGTTCAGACACTTTAGACTAGCCTATTTGTATCCTGTAAACCATTCACAATTTTAGTAGTCCTTCCCTGAACTCTATACAGAATATTTATATCCTTCTAGAGATATACTGTACACAATACTCTAGCTGAGATCTAACCAGAGGTCTGTATAGTGGTATCTCCACTTCTCTTTTTCTGCTGCCAAGACCCTTAGCTATATAAACTGGCACACTGCTTGTTCTCCCTGCCGCTTTGTTACAATACCCAACTACCTTTAAGTCATCAGAAATAATTACTCCCAAATCCTTTTCATCTGCTGTCACCGACAGCACACTTCCTTTAATACTATAGTCAGCCTTTGGATGTTTATGTTCCAAGTGCATTATTTTACATTATCTGCAACTGCCACACTCAAGTCCATTCTTCTAATTTACCTAAATCATTTGCTATTTGGATTACAAATAAATTAATTCACCTAAACCAGTGGTACTCAATCCATGCCCTCAGGGCCCACTAACAGGCCAGGATTTGAGGATTTCCTTGTTAGAGCACGGGTGACAATGAAATTGACTGAGCCTCTGATAAACAAACCTGTGCTCTAGCAGAGACTTTCACAAGTCCTGGCCTGTTAGTGGGCCCTGAAGACACTGGTTGAGAACCTCTGGCCTAGACAGTCAGTATTTATTACCTTCTGGAAACAGTGAAAATAAACTAAAACTAAATACAGTTTTCTCAGAAGAAAACACCTATTGTTTTCTTCAAGCACTTAAAGAAAATATTGCCAGTAGGAATAGTATGAGTATAAATTAGGGTTAGCTCTTTAAATGCCTGTTTCCTGGAGGAGGGAAGCCCCTATGCCCCCCACAGGATGTAAGCGAAAGCTAGTCTTTAAATTATTAAAATGTATAGCTTATGCCAAGGCTGTCCAAGTCCGGTCCAGGATTTCCCTGTCTGAACACAGGTGAGCCAATCAAAATGAATGAGCCACTAATTAATTAAACCCTGGCCTGTCGGTAGCCCTTGAAGATCGAACTTGGACACCCCTGGATTTATTATTATTAATCTTTATTTATATAGCGCCAACAAATTCCGCAGTGCTTTACAGTAGGGAGCAGACATACAGAGGTATTAAATAGTACAATCAAATGTGGAGACAGAAGGATCAGAGGGCCTTGCTCGTGAGAGCTTACAGTCTAGAGGAAGGTAGGTTTGACATAGAAGAGTAAGTGCTATTGGGTATAAGTGCCTCCTGCCACACAAACTGCCAGTCAGTGGGTGGGAGTGAGAAGTGTTGTTGAGTGAAGTGGTCTAGGCAAGGGGTGATTCTTAGTGATAATGTTTATGGAGGCAGTTGATAGGCTTCCCTAAAGAGGTGAGTTTTCAGGGAGCGTCTGAAGATCTGAAGGCTGGGGGAGGGAATTCCAGAGCTGAGGTGAAGCATGTGAGAAGTCCTGTAGGCGGGAGTGGGAGGATGTGATAAGAGCTGTGGAGAGCAGAAGGATGTGTGCAGAGCGAAGATGGCGGGCAGGAGTATATTTGGAAATGAGAGATGAAATATAGGGTGGTGCGGTGTTAGTGAGGGCTCTATAAGTAAGCACCAGAATTTTGAATTTAATTCTATATGCTAATGGGAGCCAGTGTAGCGACTGACAGAGGGGTTTGGTGTCAGAGAAGCAATGAGTGAGGTAGATTAGTCTTGCAGCAGAGTTCATTATGGACTGTAGTGGGGTTAGTCGGGTGAGAGGAAGGCCAATTAGTAATGAGTTACAATAGTCAAGACGGGACATGATGAGTGTTTGGATTAGAATTTTGGTAGTGTCTTGTGTGAGAAAAGGTCGGATTCTAGAGATGTTGCGGAGGTGGAGAAGCATTATTTGGAGATTGACTGGATATGAGGAATGAAGAATAGGGCAGAGTCAAATGTGACCCCCAGGCAGCGAGCTGTAGTAGCATTGTTGATGGGGAGGGTAATATCTGGGGTAAGGCTGGTTGTAGTGGAAGAGAAGATGATTACATGATCATGCGAACAAAGGCATTGTGTGCAGGCACTTTCTGTCTTAGCCTTACATTACCCCCCCCCCACCTTTAAGTGCTAGAGGAGGTGGGCAATGCATTGCTGAGCAGAGTCAGTGAGTGGAGGAGATAATGTAGGGATAAGACAGGAAGTGCCTGCACTGCATCCTTAATCTCAAATCTAAATAACTCAAAAACTAATTTTCTACAGAAACAATGACTATTCAAACACAGGTGATTTTCAAAGCTCTTTAACAAAATAAAATATGTGTAGGTGATATAGTCCACTTGAAACATTACAGGATACAATTGTACATAATCTACATTGTTACATTGTACAATAATCTACATTGATAATACCAACTGTTAACATTGCTTTTAAGAAAGATGTCTGTTTTACCATACACTCTTAAAACCCTTTCAGTGTCACAGGGGTGAGCCATTAAATGTGCTGCTCTCCCTTCTGGTACTCAAAGGGTTAAAATGCATGCATGTAGTTTTGGTTGGATATACTTTCCAATGTCTGAATGAGTTGTAGTTTATATCTATATCTATATATATATTTATTTGTTTGTTTTTAATCCACCTGAAAAGGTTTTACCTACAAAAGCTGCCATTTGTGCTGCCGTTCTTCCAACAGAGTTGACCATGTCTGTGTCGGCTCCAGCTTCCAACATCATCCAAGCTATTTCTTTTTTCCCTGAATTTCAACAAGTAAAAAAGTGTGTTAATATCACTTTGCCTCTCAAATGTCATATAATTTTGCACAATTTTTTGTGTGTCAGACACTGGACGGGTGTAGTCCAGTATTCATTCTATTAGCTCTTCATGATGTATTCCTTTCTGTAACAGACCAAAATGATTAATCCCTTCAAGACCAGGGCTATTTGTTCAATGCAAAGTATATATTGCCCATTTAATTTCTGCTAGCTCTCCTTTCTTATGGAAATGTCCTACATGTCTAGATTCTCCATGTATTTCATGGGGTTAAACCTTTGAGTGCCAGAGGGGTACACATTGCTTTGCGTACCCCTCTGGCACTCTAAAGGTTAATTGTATGAAAGTGCCCTATTTTTTTTTATTACTTATTTAAAAGACCCATAGGTTTGTGTTTTTAGATTTTTTAAGGCGCACTATCCTATATAATAATTCGCTAAAGTTTGTCAGAAGCCGTCAGGTGCAGCAGAGACAGCTGCGTGCGGTGCGGTCATGTGCAGTAGAGACTGCCTGCGGCTCGGCTGATAACGCCCCACTCCGTATCAGCAGCAGTGTCGGCAGTCTCTATTGCGCTTGACTGCACTGCAACCATCCGGCACTGTGGCCTGTGTAACGGGCTCTTCAACTAGTTATTATTATATTTTGTTTATTTGCTTTTTACTATTATTTACTTAATTTGTATGATGGGTACAGACTGTTGGAGACCACTTAGTTCCTCAATTTGGGCCCCATTTCCCATTAGTGAACACAAACTTGTTTTTTTTTATATCCTTATTTGGTTCCCAGCAGTGAGAAGGAAAGCTAGACTGTTTTTGATAGCTGACTTCCATTATTCACGCATATAGGAGCGGGCTGTCAATGCTGACAGGATGCTCCATAGACTTACTAACAGCTATTCAACAGATCACAATGAGATAATTTTTAAAAGAAAAATTCAGGGAGCCAATCAGATCAGCTCCTTGCAGTGACAGGAGATACAGGCTGTCAGAGACAACCTGCTTGAGCTTTCTGCACACAGACTGGGAGAGCTGTAATCGATGATAACATCCCCTGTCTGCACTATGGGCATAGGCCACAAATAAAGGCCTTCTGCATAAAGACATATAAAGGAGGCAGCTTGTATAGCCTAGAAATCATTAAAAGGATAGTAATGTTAAGATATGAAGGCAGCGTAGATTCTTCAGCAAACCTTTTTTATAACGAAGCGTACCTTTCTAACATTCCATAACGTTGTCGTATTTGTTTTATTTTCCATACGTCATGATGCTTCCTCTCAGAGCAACAGACCAGTCTGATGGACCACAAAAAGGGACAACTGTCTGTCAGCCAAAGGAAAAACCTGCCCGCCTTCGTCAAGGGTGGCAGGGTTTTCCATATACTGATAGACAGAAGATGGTCCCTTGTTGCGATCTGTCCACTCCTCTGACCGGACTCCAGATCTGAGTGGATGCAGCGTGATGTATAGAAAAGGGGCAGGACAGGGACTCATTAATAGAATATGAAACGAAGATGACAATGTTATAGAGTGTTAGAAAGGCACAATTTGTTATAAAAAAAAGTATGTTGAAAAATCGATGTTGCCTTCAAATCTAAACATTGCTATCTCTTTAAAGGGGATCTATCACACCTATACAAGCTGCTCTTAAATGTTAGTTTATATAGAGATTATTTTGAGTATTTCATTACTTTCATATTTTAAAACATTATTTGGGCAAAACAGAAGGAATAAATATTGCACTGACCCTACTTCCGCATAGACTGTGGTTACCTGCTCTGTAATCGCAGTCTGTTACTCTGCCTCCACTCCCCTCCCTCTATCCAGCCTCCTCCAATGACGGAGGCTTTCTGCCTGTAAACTGGAGCGCTCTCATTAGCAGAGATTGACATCTAGCCAATGAGATCGCTCCAGCTTACAGACAGAAAGCCTCCGTCATCGGAGGAGGCTGGATAGAGGGAGGGGAGCTAAGGCACAGTGACTGACTGCGGTTACAGAGCAAATACATAATACAGCATGTGCAATTAACCCTTCGAGTGCAGAGGGGTGTGCAAAGCAACGTGAAGCCATGTGTTATGCATCCCTCTGGCATTAAGTTGCCTATACTTTTCTCTTTTTTTTTTCCACTTATGTCCCCAACAGTGGATCTTAGTTTTCAGATCATTAAAGCTGGATGTAATACAGTGTTGTGTCTCTCTGCATTACTGAATGCTGTGAGATTTCTGTTTTACATTGCACCTTCTTACATTGTTTCACTAGACTTGCTTTCATGTTCCCTGACAGAAAGCTCTCCACAGACACATCCATGGAGCTAACTGTCAAGGATACAAAAATGTAAATTAAAAGGTGAAGATGAAAAAAGAAAAAGAAAAAAAATTTACGTATTATGCACATGCAGAATAAGTAAAGTAAAAATAAACCGTTAATGGAAATAATTATATCAAACTCAACATGGGCAATTCTTAACCTCTGTAAGAACCAGAGGGGTGTACAAAGTGTTTACCAATACTCTGGTCCTTAAAGTGTTCATGTGAATTTTATGGACTTGACATTACACAGGGTGTAAACATGCACACACAGGCTTATGATATACTCAGATCTCTATAGACTATTAATCCTTTTAGTGCCAGAGGGGTGTCCATTGCAATGCATTGAACATTCTTCTGACACTCATAGCATCTAAACTATTGGTATTTACTGAAGTTGCCACATAATGCATTGGATGCCTCTCTAGCATTCAAAAGGTTATGTTTAAGACCATGCTAAGGAATTGTGTAACTACCTGAAAGGCCAGCAAACATCAGGGCTGTGTACCCATGCTCATGTTCATTACAATTCACATCTGCTCCGTGTTGTAGTAACAGCTTACACATATCTGCTTTTCCTTTGTAGGCTGCATGCATTAGAGGGGTCATTCCATGCTGCAAGCAAGCAAAAAAGGTGAACAATACAAAAAAAACACCCTTTAATACTTCTGACATTAAAATTATTCAGTAAAAATAAGGTTGCAGATTAACAAGATTAACAGTGGGACTTACATCCAGTCAGTACATAATATATTGAATATATAGAATATTTAGGCCACTCCCAAGGATACAACTCTTCCCCCACTCTCATTGTCAATTTCTCCTTCTCTCTTGATTCTCAAAATGAATATCTGATGTTTTGCTTATCTCTACTACTCACTCATTTATGACTGGATAACAGTTTACACCCACTGATAAACAGGTGAATGACTAGTACAAAATGGAAGTACTTCCTTGTGGATTTAGCCTTTCCACTTTGATAAATAGACCACTGTGCTTTTTTTCATTACAAGAAGAGATGTTATGGTCTACTTGGAACACACAAAACTTACATTCAGAAAGACATTTTATCTAAAAATCAACATGAGTTTTATAGATGTATATAGTCACAATGTAAAACAATATAAATCTATAGGGTTATACATTCTGTAGCATAGGTAGACTCTGGATTTTTTTCAATAAACACATGTACTGTATGTAAAAAATAATAGGGGCAGTATAAAAAAAAAATCATATACACACACTATTTCTGGTTCAGTGGGGAGCACAACTATGTACTGAGAATAGGAGGGGTGTGATGCATGCTGGGGTTTGTAGTCCTGATTTGCTATACAGTGTTCTAATGTTGGTAACAACTACAAAACTGAATTGCTGGTGCCAGTACATTTAAAATTTCCAGCATCTTGATATTATGCCCAAAACACCATGTACAAAATTACAACATTCAGCCTGGCCGATAAACCCTTTGAATGCCATAGGGGTATGGCTTTCAAAGGGTTATATTGCAGGTGTTTTATCTCACAAATTGCTACAGAAGTATATGGAAGATAAACCCATGATAACTGTATTACCTACAATGGAATGTTAGTCAACTACAAAATATATAGTACTGGAAAATGTAGACGTAGCATCTTATATATCATAGAAATACCAAATAGAGTAGATAACGGCAAAAGAGAGGAAAATCAAAGGGAAAAAGTATCTGGAAAAGATATAGAAAGAGAGAAAAGAGACGGGGGGACAAACGCACAGAGGCTTTGCAATTCGCTGGAGACAAGATAGAGGAACAAATGGACAAAGGCTTTGCAATGCATTGGAGACAAACACACAGACACATTGCAATGCACTGGAGACTACAGAGAGGGACAAACACACAGAGGCTTTGCAATGCACTAGAGATTAGAAAGAGGGTCAAACACACAGAGGCTTTGCAATTAGCTGGAGACAAGATAGAGGAACAAATGGACAAAGGCTTTGCAATGCATTGGAGACAAACACACAGATACATTGCAATGCACTGGAGACTAGAGAGAGGGACAAACACACAGATACACTGCAATGCACTGGAGACTAGAGAGGGACAAACACACAGATACATTGCAATGCACTGGAGACTAGAGAGAGGGACAAACACACAGATACATTGCAATGCACTGGAGACTAGAGAGGGACAAACACACAGAGGCTTTGCAATGCACTGGAGACTAGAGAGGGACAAACACAGAGGTTTTGCAATGCACTGGAGATTAGAGAGAGAGACATACACACAGAGGCTTTGCAATGCACTGGAGACTAGAGAGAGGGACAAACACACAGAGGCTTTGCAATGCACTGAGGACTTCTTTAGCACTCAGGGGGTTAAATGCTCAGTTTAAAACCAATACCAGTTTGGGGAATATTTATTTGTTCCTTATGGTACAATGCATTGGAGACATTGCCAACATTCAAGATATTAATCACCTCATTTAAATTAATACCAAAACAAAAAATTGGTTGATACAACTTTCAGATATCATGTATATACAGCTAACATAGGTAGACATTAATGATTCGTGTTATACCATTAGAATAGACTCCTAGAACTGATTTTTAATGCAGGTATATACTTGTTTGAAATTAGACATAACCGCTAATGGCAGTTAATTCTATGATTTGTGCCCACTGCTCCCGTATTCAGGAAGGCTGTTATCTTATCTCAGCTCATTTACAGCCACTCCTGGACAATCACTTCAAGACAACTGTAGTGGTACTTTTATTTGTCCCCGTGGTGCAGTTGCTTTGCTCCAGTTCTTCTCATTATCTCAACCTCACAGAGATTAGGAGACAAAGGGGAGTGAGAGGGACCGCTTAAAAAGCAAGAGATGTAGAGAACATAAGCAAGTAAGACAAAATAATGAAAAGAGCAAGCAAACAAACAGACATAGAGCAACACTGTACTGTGTCTGTGTATAATTGTGAGCTTGATACCCATCCCAGGCTATTCATTCTAGGTGTTTAAGAATAATCACAGGTCTCACAGAGCTTTATACTTAGAGTAATTAGTGCAAATCCCACAACATATAGGTACAAACACCAATAGAGATACCAGCTCTTCCAGTATACATGGAGTAAAATAGATGGGTAGGAGAAAGTGTAGGCGGATTGCTATGCAGGTCTGGTAAACTGGATATACCCCTTTGAATGCCAGAGAGGTATGCAATGATACCCCTCTGGCATTCAAAGGGTTATTAATTGTAGGTTGGATTGAATTTCAAGCAAATCACCTTGCTAGTCCCCAATTAAAGTGGAACTGTCACCTTACTGTAAGTCAATTTTAAAGACAAGTAAAAACTGCCTATATGTTGTATATAGTTCTTGAGAAAATAACCTTTATTTCACGGCACAGTCTGGCACCTTATGATAATTATTTAAGGTGCTGGGTCAATATTACCAAACACTCTGCTATGAATTTACAGTATAAAGGTAATTTCTCAAAAATCTTGTTTATTTTATGGAAAATGGCTAATACAACATGTAGAAAGACTTTAATTATCTGTAAAATAAACTAAACTTGTCACAGATCCAGGTTCACTTTAAAGTGGAACTATCATGTCAATATAAAAGTCACCCCCAATCCATTGTTAGCATGCATGTAATAATGAAAATAGGCTAATAAAGTTAGCATAATTTTAAATCATAACTTCTTATCGGACCTATATGAATAGGACAGTGTGGCCATCTTGTCAAGGTGGGATCTGGGCGCCTGCAATGGCTGTTCCTGTGTTGTACCGTAGGGTTGTAATGCAGCACCCCCTTGGCAAATCTTTGTGAGTGACAGGGACTGACAGCGCAGGCGTCACTATGGAAAGATGTTTGCGCTCATCTCCCAGCGCTCTGTATTACTAGAGCGGCGCGCTGAGTGGGAGATAAGCTGAGGACTGCTGCGGGCGAGGGGGTCACAGGGGGCGGCCGGGCCCCTTGAGTGGTGCGACCGCTGTGACCCCTATTGTTACGCCACTGATTGCCAATGTTCATATCAGTCTAGTTTCTATGAAATTATGTATATATGTAACGCTGCTTCCCCTAAGATCTCAAATCTGGTTGCTTGGCTGGACAGATCGCAAGGAGGGACAAACACCCATTCAGTGAAACCTTTCACCCACCCTCAATGACCCCCTCAGTCATACATCCACAGTCGGCCGTGCCATCCGTTCCTTCCCTCACTGTGTCATTCCTTCCCATGTCAATCAGACCATTTGTGTGTGTTATGTGTCTATCAGTGGACAGTGGAACTAGGCTGGGAAAGCAGACAATGTAAGTTTGCTTCTGGGGCTACCAGTGGGGTAGTGGTACAAGTCTGTGGGGACACACAGTGTATGACTGCCATTGGGGCAAGGCTGAGTGTCATACTCATTGCAATGCTTCGCAATGTGCTAGCGGCCTCTCTAGCACCCAAGGGTTAAAGGAGCAGTAAACTTATTATGAAAAATAATATAGGGCTTTTCATGCTGATCAAACAAAGTACGCTCGCTGTTAGGAAACTTCTTTAAACCATTTAAGTGCCAAAATGAGTTGTAATACCCCTCTTACATTCAAAGAGTTAAAAGTTGCTACAGCTCAAATTTGTTTTGGCTAAAGATGATGGCAGTTGTAGTTGAACAAAATCTGTAGTGCTGCAAATTGCCTGTGCTTTTGTTAAAAGGTTGTGTGTTAGCATCTCCAACACGCTGGATAATAGAAACAAATTGTTATGATAATTTCTCTAGAAGAAATAAGGTTGATATAGCATGAGCTATATGTAAGAGGGTTATACAATTAAAGGCAAACATCCTAAAACTAAGCCGTTTAATTAGTCAATCACCATTACTCCTTCCTCAGGAAGCTTACAGCCCTGATCATACAGGTATGCAAGTGGTTGCTGCCATTTCCTGCAAGAAAGAAAATGGTCAGTGGCAGCCTCTTCCTTATTTGCTGTTTAAGTGTGCGTGGCATCACAATTCAGCTCTCTCTGTCTACTAGTGACAATATCAGCTATGTGGAACAAATGCCCAAGGGGAGCAACCTGGACACTGAGGGATGTAAGTTTATAATGGTGATACAGCTAGAGGCAAGTGTGGCAGTGATAAACTAGGGAAGGACTGAGCTTTGTAGCTTCCAATTATTTTTAACAGGACTTATATAGTAAAGTGTTCAGAAACCAGAGGTATCCAATCCATTGCGTGCAATGTAAAGGGTTAACACAGCTTTCAGTTATATCCATATGCTGTTTTAGTTGGTTTTGATCTTCTTAAGTATACTGCTAGTTTCATCACTCTACAATCTAATAACTTCTATCTCTTACACTCCACTCAGGTCTATTGAAGCCCATTGTGTGCTGTGAGGATGTGTGACCTATGGTCAAATTTCAATACAGATCACTATATACCGTAAACTACAACTATAAGGCAAAATTCCAGACTGCCGTACAAACAACCCTCCCTAGGTAAGTTAATCTCTTAAAGGGATAGTAACGTTTCATAATAAAAGCAGCTCTAATTAATCATCATAGTATTTGGACTTTGGAGAGTGTTATTTCAATTCTGTCAGAGTTGTAGTTCAATGACAAAGTATCCCCCTCCCGCCCCTTTTACTGATGTAACACTGTTCAGCCAGAGCAGAAGGGAGGTGCCCAGGTAGACTGCAGAGAGGGGTAATCTTCAATTAAGATAAGGGAAAAACCTGAAAAACTTGTCAAGGGGGGCAGGGCTTTCATTGTTCTCATAGGAATAAGAGTGTCCCCTTCTGTTATCTGTCTGGTCTATGGACTGTATTCCACATCTGAGAAGAGATGGGTTACACTAGGTAGAAGGTACGGGAAGGGAAACTTTGCTTGTGAATATCTCTCAAACCATAAAGGTTTGAGAGATAAGACTTATATCGTTCTTCATGTTTTTTAATGCCTACAAAATAAAATAAAGATAAAATGAAGTATTACTATCCCTTTAACCATTTAAGGGTCTTTATTGTCTCTTTCTTTTCCCAAGTTATTTATCCTTTGAAGTACTGAGCTTTTAAAATCCTGTTTCCCCAACACTAAACATATACAAAAATCAGATAAACTGCCTTTTGTTATTGTTAGCAAAATTACTGGGAAGCAGGCAGATAATTCCATGCTGCTGCCTTCCAGTTGCCATAGTAACAATGCACCTTTTACACATTTCTTTATCGATGCTATGACTGGTTTTCATGCACAGTTTTTAGGATCAGGCTGTAAGCGAGTTAAAAAACTCTAACTAATGTAAATTCTCACTTTGAGCACAGATGTTGAAAAACAAACATAGTTATGAAGACCCACTAGATATTTTCCATTGTACTCACAGTAAGTATAAACATTCATCTTTTTGAGGCAGAGTAGTATTAACCCTTTGAGTGCCAGGGGGGTATGCAATGCATGGCAAAGCAATGCACTGCACACCCCTCTGGCACTCAAAGGGTTAATAAAAGCAGTTTTTGATGTGTCAAGACTTGCTATAATTATGCCACCATACCAGTCTTATGTTCAAAACAAAACTGGAGTAACTGTGATGCAAACCAGCTGTACCACAGGTGTGAAATACAGTTTTAGAAATAAAAAGTCTGGGAATTGTATCTTTTAACCTCTTAAAAAGGCAGGGATTTTTTATAGTAAGGGCAGTGAAGCTATGGAATTACTTGCCTCTGTATGTTGTTCTTACAGATACTGTAACTGCTTTCAAAATAGCAATGGATACTTATCTACCACAGAATAATATTGAGAATTATGACAGATGGATTCAATGCAGATAGTTCGCTGGATCAACAACCTATCTGACTGCTGTTTGGAGTCAGGAAGGAATTTTTTTTACCCATTTACGGCTTAATTGTAAATGGCTTCAATTTTTTTATTTTGCCTTCCTGTGGATCAACAGGGGTGATCTGGCATGGGCTGGACTCGATGGACACATGTCTTTTCTCTGCCTCATCATCTATATTACTATGTATGTTAAATGAAAAGGTCTCCAACGCAAAGCAATGCATTGGGGACCTTCTAATTTCTCTCCTATGACTTTAGTTTTGGAAAGAATTTAACAGTTCTTACCTCATCCAAGCAGTTGACACGGACCTCCTTGCTGCCTAAAAGTCTCCCGGCTTCCTGAACAGTCCCTGTCAGTTAAAACAAAACAATAATTAAATTAATCTGTGTTGGCTGTTACTTTTCCACTTGTCTGGTAAACTTGCAAACAGTGGACTGCAATAAAGAAATTCATGGAAAGCTATGAGGCCATATGCACAAAGATATTTATCTATCATCCAAGGGGTTCACAAAAGAGTCACAAAATAAATAATCTCAAGCTCCTTGTCACCTTATCAACGTGTCCTTCATGCACCAAAATTAGATTCTATGCACTGCAGGTCAGGAACTCACCACGGCTTAAAAAGTGTGTGTACAGCACTTACAGTGTAAAAATGTGTAAATGTGTTTAGTTGACACGTGACATAAACCACATCTATCCATCACTGTTACTATGATATTGCTAGTTACTGGGTGAGGGTCTAAATCCCTTAGTTTCATGCTTAAAGTGAACCTGTCACCTTTAGGAACGTTTAGTTAATTTTAAAATGGCAACTGTCATCTGATAGTATCAGAACAGATCTGCTGATGAAGCCAGGGATGCATTTGAGAGCCTTGGAGGACCAATGGGGGGGAGCAAAACTCAATCAGGGCAGTTTCTCTGCCTTGCGCAGTGCACTCCCCCCATCCCAGACACATGCAAATAGCCATCTTGGGCATGCACATCGTACCCTGGGCATCTTAATAAGTCTTCCCCTATAGGAACAGGCCTGGTGATGTGTGTCAATTGTCCTTTAAAAAGGAATTAAAAACTGCCAATATGTTGTATTAGCCATTTGTTTGTAATATACATTATGTTTGGGAAAGTAACCTTTAATTGTTTCTGTTCAAGTCCGTGTTTTCCTTTTAGCCTTGTCCTTGCCCGATTTTGAGTTTCATCCTTTACCTTTAAATAGCTCCTTCTTGTTCGCTGAACCCATCTTGAAAGGCCTTGTTTTTTCAAACCCTGAGAATTCTCTTTGCTGCTATTCATACTCCAGTCCTTATCCTGCCAAGTTCCTGAAGGTCTGTCCTTAGACCTTTCTCTTTGTTTAGTCTGAAGCTCTGCTGTTTAACACCAAGTCAGCTGCTCACCAATGTATCCTCTTTGTTCGGCGATACTGAGTATTGTTCCAGTTATCTGCAGCCCCCACTCAGGGTCTATATTCTCCTATGTCACCTATGAAGTTTAGAGCTACTGGAGGATATTTGTTTATTGTCTTTGTCCAAAATATCTGCAGATAAGTGGTATGGTCCTATTCTATTGATTTTGTAGCCATTAAGTATTCTTGAATTAATATGTTTATTTCTATAGCGCCCCAAGTGTACGCAGAGCTTTTTTTATTGCTGTTGTCATAGTGGTGCCATTTAACATAGGCATTTCCTGCCTTGGCTGTGTGGCTATGGGAAATTAGCATAAATTTTATTTAAATTTATTCTAGGTTCTTATAATTTTTTTATTCTCCATAGATGCAGTTCCTCACATTTATAAAGTTAGTTTTTCTGTACCAGAATATTATGGGATATCATGAATCGGTGACCAGTATCATATTATTCTAGTCTAGTTTTGGACTCCCTTGGGCATTGCTGCTCTGTGAAAGCAGCAACTCTCTGTATGCACCAGGTCCAGTTACCTGGATCTCTCTCTAGCTCATCTGGTGAGGGGGTATCGGACCTTGTGGTCTGTACCTTATAGAATGCATTGTCTTTGTAATGAGGCTCCAAAGGCACGTCATTGCTGTAGCAGTAATCACATGTGCCGAGCTACTGGGGAGAGGCTGAGACTGACTGCTCTGGTGCTGGAGCAGTCAATTACAGCCTTCCTGGCATGGTCACGGCACACCCTGAGGCTTGCTGCGATCATGAAAGTCTTGACGTGCCAAAGATGTTGAAGTTCCTGGGTCTGGATGCTAGCTAGACGCATGCAATTTTGCTAATCTCTCTACTAGCAATGGTCCAAATGCACAGTAGAGTGCACTAACAGGGCCTATTGCAGGAAGTAAAATATGAATAATTCTGGGTAAACAAACAGCACCATGGAGGTAAATTAGGCTTTTAACATCAAGAATGCTAAAGAGATCTTCAATGCATTACAAAGCAATGCACTGCAGACCTCTTTAGCACACTAGAATGGTCCAATGACAATTAAGCAAAAGGGCCCATTAAATTTAGTCAGAAAGATCCCTAAGGGGTTAGATTAGGTTGTAGAATAAGTATTACATAAGTAGGTCCCTTGACAAACTAATTCCTCTTGGTACCGAATCTTTGCTGACACAAACCGCCGCACATCTCTTCTGCTAGTCTCAATAGCTCTGCAGCATGTTATCGTATTTCCATGATGAAGGAGATGGCTGGCCATATTTGCTGACTGAAGCCTAGCCACCTGTCCTCCTCTTTTCCAGTCTACAGCTCTCTGGAAAGGCATTCAAGCAGGCCAGGAGGTCCAACCTTCCTGCTAGGCTTTCCTCCAGCCCTGTTCTTATGAGGAGCATGTGCAGCTTTGCTCCTTCTTCCTTTTCTATTCACCTGCCTGCCAACTCCTGTGACTCACCAGGCAACAGGCTGAATGCTGAACTCAACAGCCCAAATGATGGGGAGGAATCAACTTCATTGCTGGAGGATGCTGTCACTGCTGCAGAGAGTCTTCCTGGAGGGTATTCTGGGGCCAATGGTTTCAGGGTGTGGGAACTGCACATGCCAACTTTGTAGCTGTGGAAGTGGTGAGAATTCTACTGTAGTGATCTTGACAGACATGGAGCTTATAAAAATGTTGGGCAGAGTAGGAGCAAATCCAAGTTAACTGAGGATAGGCATGGTGCAGTGGTAGTGCCAAGCCTGCAGAACCTTTAAAGACTGGCAGTGTGCAATGGAGGGGGAGGGAATGGCACATGACTGCTACCACAGAGCCCTCCCAGACTGCTGGGGTCTCTTCTTTGGCAGACACTGCCTCCACAGGGTCCTTGCATGCTGTCAGGGATGTAGACAGGTTACTGCTGTTTTGGGGTCTGGGGAGGCCAGTAAGTCAACAGGGTGATAGTCATGGCAGCTGTGGGGACTTCATTGGCAGTCTATGATGCTCTAGGGACGATCTTTTTAGGGATTCATGGACCAAGACCAATGCTAGTCTCCACTTGGGAGTTCTTCTGGGGCCAATATTTAGGGAGCATTAGGATTGATAGAGATGGGAGTTGTAGTTCTCGTAGAAGCATAGGATGTTCTTCTCCTTGCACTCAATTCATGTGTCATTCACCACCATGGAGACTGTCTGGAGTGAAGAGGAATTCTGGCTCTTTTGAGCAGCCTGTCAAGATCCTGTTCTCTATGGAACAGTGCTGTTCACATAGTTCCTCCTAGGTCTGAGGATGGTGAAAATGATTGTGCTGTGGCTTAGTGTATGACTTGGGGGGGGGGGGGGTCAGGTTTGCATAGTTTGTTACCTGAAATGCCATGCATCAGAGTGACCAGAGGGCTGGTGATGCTCAGGAGGTTGTTCCAGTTGCAGCCAACATGGAAAAGGAGGATTATTTTGTGGAGTTAGTATGTTAGGGCTTGACCACAGCTAGGATATGAGATAAGATTTGTCACAGTGTCTTTGTGGATATATGATCTCTATTGATTGACCAACTGTTGATCGAGAAAAGCATTTTGATAAGGGCGAGCAGAGGAAGCAAAAATTGCAAAGACTTTCTTGAATTGGATTCTGGTCTTTTGGGTACTGGCATGTGTGTGTATGTTAAGTCACTGGAAAGATATGCTGGCTCTTCTAATGAAATCCAATGCATATGGTTTGCCTCTGTTACAAACATAAGTGTGTCTTCCATGGTGGAGATGTTCTTGACTTTCAATGCTTCAAAAAAGGCAAAGTTGGTCCCAAGGCAAACATAAGGATGAGTGCTTCGAGTGGCGAGGACCCCAGTGAGCACGTCCAGGACGAAGCAGCAGTCAGAACTTCACCCCAAGAAGGAGCAGACAGAAAATACTCAGGGTGGGCTTCAGCTTGGATTTCTGAATGCCGTTTACACCTTGTTCTAGTGTGGTGGAGTTTGAAAATGTTAAACGCTGTTAGAGATAATTTAATTGTAGCTTAAAGCAAGTTGGACTGGGGATATTGGTGGGGCCATTTTGGTATCCTCTTTTTGTTAATATGTATTTTGCCCATTGGTTTGGTTCCCAAAAAATGTGGCAGGCAAGATCTGCCGCCTTCAACATTTATCTCATACCAAGGCAACCTGTCAGGTTGTTATACATCTTTTAATTAGGCATTGGGATTGGTTAGGGTCACTGGCCGGGGTGTAAAATCAGACACTAAACAGGCGTTCTGCTTGCTCCTAGTACAATATTTTTATTTGCTGCCTAGATGGGAAGAATTAGCATGATGGGGTCTCATTATTTTGAGAGGTTTAGCACCTTTTTGGAGTGGCAGCCAGACACAATTTAGGCTGTGACACAGTGAATCCCTGCCTTGATGATTTCCTATTAATTGGCCCGCAGGATAGTGATTAGTGTTCGAGTTTGCTGACTGTCTTTTGCTGGCTCATGTCTAATATGGGGACTACCAGCAGCAGTGGAGAAGACAGAGGGCCCAACTCAGACCCTTTGTTTTCTTGGTATTGAAATTGATTTGGTTTGTGTAGAGTTCCAGGGGCTCACTAATAAGTTTAATCACTTGTGTGTGTTGGTCAACAGAGTGTGCAGGGCCCACAGGATGAGGTTGTAGTTGATGTAATTTTTTTTGGATCATTTGGTCTTTACTTGTAGGATGATGCCAGTTTGGAGGGTCTACTGCCAGTGAATGTCTTTGGTGTCTACAGGCATGCGGAATCCTAAGAATTTTCTTTGGGTGACAAAGATTTAGAAGTCTGGTAGATCATACTGGCGAGTTTCATTGGCAGATACCACTGGTTCGACAAGGAGATCCCAAATAGTGCTCTGTCATTTACTGATGCAGCTGGTTCTGCCAGTTTTGTTGCCTATTTTGATGACAGGTGGTGTACTAAGGTTTGGCAGATGTCTGAGCTTATTCACAAACTGACATTCTTAGGGCTTTTCACATTGTGATTGCTGTTGAACTTTGGGGTAGTGAGCTTCACAATCTCGGTATTGTTTTCTGGACAGACAATGTGAGTGTGATATTTGTGATTAATAAGTTGACTTCAAAGTCAATGCCAGTGTTTAACTTGACACATTTTCTTTTGCTCTGCCTTGAGATAAATATTTGGTTTAGGACTAAGCACATTCATGGGGTCACCAACAGGTTGGTAGATGATCTGTCTCATTTCAGTTTGCAGGATTTCCAGAAGCTGGAGTCACAGGCAAACTCCACTGGTTCAAGCTACCTGGATTTCTAGCGGAGCTCTGGTTCTGGAGACTAGTTTAGTGTGCGAAGGATTCTGTGTCAAGTTACTCATTGCATGCTTATAGTAGGAGCTGGACAGAATGGTCTGATTGTTTGAGGTACAAGGGTGGTGTTTTGTACAGGGATGCACTTATTTGCACTACTAAGAAATACCTACGAAGCTTGGGGACTAGAGGGGCTAAAGGGGGTTATGTGCAATCCAAACTGTCAGTTCTGGCTTTTCTCTTTTAGCTTTTGGAGCTTTAGGATATGACTAAACAGCCTGCGATCTTCAGGATAGTTAAGGGTTGGGAAAGGAAAAGGTATTTTAGTTGAAGCTTATTCCGCAGTCTGCTTTGGGATTGGAAGGAGAATTGTTTTTGAGGTTGTTTTGTTAAAGGCAGAAACTGTGTTGTGTTCTTTGGGGCACTGCATTTTTGTGAACTGGTTGCACCTAGAAGGTTAAGTGGCTCGGTTTTTGCTGATGTTTCCATTTCATTTTGCCTTGTCTGGTCAAAAGTGAATGTGTTTGGTAAAGGAGTAGTGATGATACTTAAGGCTATTGGGAGGTTGTCTGCCCAGTGGCTATTGTGTCCGATTATATGGAGAGCAGCAGGTATGGCATAATGTTGTGGTTCATTCTGGTGGGTCTCCCTTACTTATATCAGTTCTTTGCCATTTTAACATGCTTCTTTCAGACTGGAGAGACTACTCAGGAGCACACAATAGGGCTTAATGAGCTGGTGATTCAACTTTTTCTTAGATTTACCTTCTATGATTCTTAGGCTCATTTGGTGGCAAGGAGAGCCAAGAGTTGCCCCCTAGGAAAGAATGAGCTTTCAGGAGATCTCTGTGAATTGGTTGGGCCTGAGTAGTCTCATGTGGAATTACCTGGTTACTCACGTGGTTGATATCAGTGATAAGTATCAGGATGCCCTAGAATTAGAGATTCATTGTGGGGGTAAAGATTTGTGTTGAAGTGCAAATACTGATTTAGTCAATACTTTTAAATTTAATGTTGACAGGTTTAACGCTATGTTCCCCAAGGTGTATTTAGACTGCTCCGATGTTGTACCTAAGGATCCTCAGGTTATTTAATGGAGTATGACGAAACTGAATATGCTGGCCTTGCAGCATGTTCTGGAGAAAGGAGGGGTATCTGTGTATGGTAAGTATAAATTTCTAACTATGGTGCAGTTGGTTTGCTGCAGAACTACACCTCTTTCTCATTTTGTATGCCCACAATGTATAAGGTTGCCCAAGCACGGGATTCTTTTACGAATCCAGCAACTCTGCATGTTTTTACAAAAAGTATTATTTCCAGAGTACTTTATTGCTAATGTTTATATACCATATAGAAATTCTGGACAGAAGGTAGATATATTATTTTTGTTGCAACAATGACCAAAGATAATATGTGCTTATGAAATAACAAAGTTGATAGGATTTATAAATGTTGGCATCCATAAGTCTATGGGAACAGACCATAAGGTGAGCTAAATGACAGATACATCGAATAGATGAAGCATCCAATATCTGGACTTATAGGCGCTGACAGAGAAGAGGATTAGTAAAGATACAGTCTGAATTTACCATCTTCCCAATTATTACTGAGGCAGAGCTTATCTGCCTTCTGCTGAGCCTTGTTACAATCACCATAGATTATCTCTTTAATTATGTTTAGTGTAGCTTAGAGTGAGGCACACATTTCATATCCATTGCATTACGTTTGACAACTTGCCCACAATATGACCATTTTTTACAAGTAAAACACATATGGTGCTGTGTATTCAGGGAGCTAAAGAGAAGAAATTATGGATATAAAAAAAACTGAGCCAAAGGGAAGAAATGTATTTAAAGTGGATCTATCACATATAGATATTTAATGCCCATTGGATAGATCATTTAGCGAAACAGTTTAATTTGTTAAGTCATTTTTGAAAAAAACCCATTATCTACGCAAAAATTCAAGTTTAAAAGGTGCCCAGCAGACTACTTCCGCTTGCCGCTTCGGAAAGCTGCTTGTTGCAGAGAGGCTGCTCCCGTCCCACTAGCCAGCATCCTCTGATGACGGAGGATGCCTATCTCTAAGTTGGAGCGATCTCATTGGCTAGATATCAATCTCTGCCAATGAGATCGCTCCAGCTTAGAGAAAGAAAGCCTCCATCATTGGAGGATGCTGGCTAGTGGGACGGGAGCAGAGGCAGTGCTGCAAGCAGGAAGTAGGCTGCTGGGCATGTTTTAAACTTTAATTTTTGCGCAGATAATGTTTTTTTTTTCAAAAATGACTAACATATTAAACTTTTTCGCTAAATGCTCTATCTAATGAGCATTAGAGATCTATATGTGAGTGATAGATCCACTTTAAATGGCTCTTTTAATACCTTCAGTGTTCTAGAGATCTCAAACACATTGCTCCACAATGTTTTACAGACCTCACTTGCTTCAGAATTGCTCTACTTTAGATTCCTGAATATGGCCCTTTGGATTATAAACAGGAGTTATTCTGGAGTAAACCAACAGAACCATCGGGGATAAATAAAAATTGCTGTTAAAGGGACAGTAATGTCCCAAAAAATGTTTTACAGTTATGTAGAGTTTAAAATATGAATTAAATCGCTCCAAACCCTATCTCTCAAACCACTATGGTTTGAGAGACATAGGGATAAAAAGTCCCCCCCCTCTTCTCCTTCTGCTGACATCAGCGTCTAGCTGACAGCAGGAGATCCCGATCCAGGGACCAGCAGAGCTGAAATTGTGGTACTTAAAAATAATAAATTTATTGGAAAGATCTACAAAGTGTGCTTGCAAACCAGGCATACTTTGTAGACCTTTCCAATGAATTAAGTACAGCTGACATCAGGAGAAGGGGAGGGAAACTCTGAATTCCCTATATCTCTCAAACCATAGCGGTTTGAGAGATAGGGTTTGGAGCGATTTAATTCATATTTTAAACTCTACATAACTGTATATTAATAATAATAATAAAACATAATAATCAATAATACACAATGTTTCTAAACACATTTTCCTTACTCATCAATATTCTAATTCTAGATTACCCCATAAGAGCTTAAAATATTTACCATTTCCTCAATTATTTAAACTTGTAGAAGTCATGGTTCTTACCTCCTCGCCTTTCTGCTGTTTTAAAAAACTAAATTAATAATAATAGATTTCATATAGGCTAACTCTTAAAAAATCCATGCTCCCAAAATAGGACTACACAAATACACTAAAACCAACTAGCAAAAGAAAGTTAGATTAAATTCTTATAACTTTTTAAAAGGAGAACATTGCTTTAAGAATAAGTGGTCCTTAATTTGCTTACCAGATTAACATATCCAGGTATGTGCCCTTCGTATAGCAGTGAGAAACACACACACACATATTTTATATATAAATATTATATATATATATATATATATATATATATATATATATATATATATATATATATATATATATATATATATATATATACATATACACATACACAGGGCTCAAAATTTCCACTCGCCACTAGCCAATGGGGAGTGAAAATTTAGCCCTGGAGAGTAGAAATTCAGCCCTGGTGGGTATGTTATGGATTGCAGTGGTGAGTAACTTTTCAGGTCTGGCTAGTAGCAAAGGACTTCACATTTTAAGCCCCGTATGTATGTATGTATGTATGTATATACACACACAGGGCTTCTAATTTTAAGTCTTTTGCTACTAGCCAGACCTGAAAAGTTACTCACCACTGCAATCCATAACATACCCACCAGTGCTGAATTTCTACTCGCCAGGGCTAAATTTTCACTCCCCATTGGCTGGTGGCGAGTAGAAAGTTTGAGCCCTGCATATATTTTCCATTAATGTGCATTTTCCTATATGTAGCAATCTATGCTGAAGTGCAAAGGCGTAACTAGAAACCTCCGGGCCCTGGTGCAAGAAGTGCCACGACCCCACCACCACCACACTGACCCCCTCTACAATGCCCCACAATCTTCAATCTCCTACCTCCCTGCAGCTCCCGCATGGTCCTCTTAGTAATGCAGAGCGCTGGGAGGTGATGTCATCTTCCAGCGCTTTGCATTACTAGAGCGCCGGAGGGAGATTGCAGGCGTCAGGTGGAGGGATCGCAGGGGGCGGCCGGGCCCCTGGAGTAATGGGCCCGATTGCAGGTGCGATGCCTATAGTTACACCACTGCTGAAGTGCGTCTCTAGGTAACACCTTCTCACTACAAACATTAGTCTTCATCAGATATCAATGTATCATAAGGGACACAAAATATTATTTGTTTTAAACAAAGAGTGCAGTGAAGTACAAGAGAGATAAAAAAAAAATAATAAAATAAAAAAAGTATCCTAAATAATAATAAAGTCTGTCAGAAGCCGTCATGAGCAGTACAGTTGGCTGCGTGTGCTGCAGTCATGCTCAGTAGAGACTGCCCGCGGTGTGGCTGATAACGGAGCGGTCCGCTCCGAATTCAGACCATAGTCTTCTCTGCGCACCTATGCGGCTGATAATGGAGCGGGTCGCTCCGAACTCAGACCATAGTCCTCTCTGCGTGACTACGGTCTGAATTCGGACCAGCCCACTCTCTTATTAGCCGCGCCGCGGGCAGTCTCTACTGCACATGACTGCACCGTGGCCGTTGCTGGGTGGCACGGGATCTTCAACTAATACACATATAATTCATTATTTTGCAGGATACAAAAAGTTAAGAGACACTTATTCCCAGGGAAAAGTTCCCCTTTCTTAAGGGTGAAATTAAGAGTTAAACAAGGATGTATTGATATGTTGTGACCCTTAATTAACCCATTACTTACTTGGATGTTACAGACTTTGCCGATTCATTTCTTTGCAGTGCCTTGAGGATGTCTGTGGTGGAAAAATCCCAGCTAGCAAACTTCCTGAAATGTTATTTCTGGCCTGTACTCTTTGGAGATATTTTATATACAGTACATCTTTCTAAATTCTCACCTTTTAAACTCCTAGTTGGTGCCTAAGAAATTTGTCTGGCTCTGAAGCTTTTTATATTTTCCCCAATCCCTGATCTCTGCTTAACCCTTTGAATGCCAGAGAGGAATCCAAAGCATTTGTAATGCATCTAATACATCTCTGGCACTCAAAGGTTTAAAATAGGGTGTCATGGCTTCAGCTATTACATGCAGTTTACCATTTATTTTCTGTAAATTTCTTTGTAAGTATGATTTCTGCTCTGAACAAACAGTGAAACATATGTTGGAATGTTACAAATCACCAATACCAGGGCTCTATGTGCAAAAAAACAAATTGGAGTGAAGTACATTTCACAAATACGATTTCAGTCAGTCATTAGTTTCAAATACAGTAATAATTTGTGTGTGTACGGATGCACATGTGGGAAGCACAGGAAAGGGGATAGCTAGCCTCAGCTTCAAGACTAAATTGTTTTGCACTAGCAGTAACATTCCTCCAGTCACACACACTTAAATGCAGAAAAGCAACACATTCACAAACACTTGCACACATACATTCACTCAGAGACAGCAATAACACAGCACAGGAGTGCAGAGGTCCAGCTCATGGAATTGGGACTGTGTGCAATTGCAGTGGCTCTGTGAGGTGCTTGAGACATCAATCCCAGCTTTCAAAGTGCCAGAAGCTGATACCAGACAGGAAATTAAGGAACCTTCTCCTTAGTTTTAACCCTCTGCAAAGAGCTGGATACCCCTCTGGCACTCAGAAAGTTTAAGGAGCACCATGGGATCAGCCATGCGATTTGGTAAACATTAACGCCTGAGCTACTGGATCAGGTTCAATGGTAGTAAGGGATACGTACACTTTAGCTTACATTTTAGTTAATTTAGCTTATATGGGTTTAATGTTCCTTAAAGCACTGTAATCCTATGGAGGGTTTACCATATAAGATTTAGTATACATGTGAGAATTATAATCATACATTTCTCACATGGGACTGTGCATGCACTGGGTCATGTTTATTATGCACTTACTCCTAAGTGATTGTAGTTGTACAACATACTTACCTAATGAATATTATATTGCTACTACTGATGCATTCTACCTTTACCTCTTTATTGAGGTATTTTCTTTTGAGCAATTGATGTGACACTTTTTATACAACATATTAGCCACTGTATTTACAAGTAGCCCAAGAATTATGCTCTTATAACTGCAGATGAGAATGAAAAGCAATGTGGCACATACCTTCAATTTGCTTGCGAATGAACTCTGACTGTTTTCTGGGCTACTTATTGAAGTGGAGACACAAATAACCAGTTTCCCATAAAAAACAGTCACTGTAATAATTAAATTCAATTCAAGGAACCCAGACGAAATGTATTTTGATTAATGTAAAATGAGAGTAAGAGGAGAGACTATCATGACATCTACTGCACCTTCCATTGTCGATTTTTGTAGGACTCCCTGACTCCTACTAGCACAACAACCTTGATAGGTGTCTGAGAAGAGATAAAGCTTTATTGTCTGTAAATGGGATTATAAAAAGTACCAATTACTTTGAATACATGTACTAATCTAAATACATTAACTGCCTTAGCTTTTATGTCTCACTGCAAACACCACAACACACTACGAACCAAACAAATGGTATCTAAATAGGACAGTCTACACCTGCATGAAAAAAATCCACGTTTAGGATTATACTTATGTATACAACAAACAAAGAAGACGTTCTACAGATGCTATCTGTAAATACATTACATTTAAGGGTGTATTAACCAAATTCACTTTTACGGTTTAACGATCTTTTAATAAAAAGACAGCCCTGTAAAACCCAATGTTTAAAGTAGACACAATAAAGGAATGGGTCAGCCCCTCATAATTAGTGTACCATATAACTTGCTTTATTTGTATATAAAAGAGAGAAGTCGGCAGGCAGTGTTTCTCCAGCTGCTTTTGGACAAACTATAATCATCCTCAACCTACCATACGACACGTTAGGATTATGGGAATTGCAGCAGAGCCACGGCTAACAGTAATCTAGCCCTGGTATAATATGTTTTATGGATTCACGGTACTTTTCTGCCAGACAGACCCACCTTTTGAAATGACAGTGAGCAGCTCCCTCTCCTCATCTGTCAGATCTCCTTTTTTGGGTGCCATGCTGCCAACCGCGGAAAAGCTTTGATGCCCGGGTAAGAGTTTTCTATGTACTGAGTGCAGGCTACTTGCCTAGCTTGGGTCAGAACAGATGATTAAGACAGTGATTTCCTTCTTCAGCAACCATTACAACTCCTGGCAGCAGCACCTCCTAGCAGCTTCCTGAGCCTGCTCACAGAGCAAACCATTCCGCCGCCTCTCACGGGGCTCAACCTCTATATGCATATTACAGGAAGCGTACAAATCTACAGTACCAGTGACTCTCATTTATTAATAAATTACTAACAATGACTTGTAGTATTCCAATGCAGTGCGACTGTCAAGCAAGAAAACATATGGAAATGCCCCCCCCCAGCCACGGCTGAATTGGTTTAGTCCTCCGGGCTGTGCGCACTGCTGCTGGCTAGTGGTGAGAGTCAGTCCGAGAGGCTGCCCTTCAACCAGTGTCCTATTGTCTGCCAGTGTGTGTGACAGCGGAGCCAGCCAGAGCAGCACACAGGTAGGTACAGAGGGGCACCGAGCACACTACACTGTTTGACACAAACAAATAACACTAACAGCTGTAACACACACAAAAACATACATAATAACAGTAACAAATGGTGCGCATACAAATAATAATTGTAACAAATTACAAACATAGGTATCTAATAATATTAACCCTTTATTCCAGGTGGGGTACGGAAGGCATTGCAAAGCAATGCATTCTGTACCCCCTCTGGTACGCAAAGGGTTAACAATCGATGTACAATATATACACAGTAATAAGCCTACAATAACCAACACAGAGTAATAATAAATAATCACACAAAACACAACTAGCACAACTGAATCATGTTTTCACAAACACCAATTTATAATTTTAACAAATGCACACAGTAATATTAACATATAAACAAACATCTTAATATTAACAAACACTCAAAAAATAACAAACACACACAGACACTACAACATACTGATGACAGCAGAAACTAACAGGTTAATAAATAACAGTAGTAACTAATATGCACAAAGACACACCAATATATAATGACAATAGCACATACAAACACACCAAAAACAATGGCAGTTGCAACACACAAACTCACAATAAATGGCTAGAACAACTGATGGGCATTCTTACCAATAAATAATATAACTACTAACATAAACACCAATAATGTCAGTAATTCACATACGAAGAGTGACAATCACACAAACACACACAATAAAATAATAACAAAAAACACACACACACACATTAAAAATCTAATAAATTAATGGCAGTAAGACTCAAACATACCAATAATACCTTAATAGCTGTCACAAGCACCTAGAAATAAATAGATAACAATTATGATTGGCACGCAATCATAACATGATAAACTGAATATGGGTGTTTGTGGGGGGGGGGTCTGGAAATGCTCTGCTGCTCTGGTTAGACTACAGCTATCATTCTACTAATGATGATGGGAGTTGTTTTCCAGGTACATTAGAAGAGACACAGGTTGCCCCACTGTATACACAGCTAAATTCTAGTGAAATGCAGAACAAAGGCACATGTATAATTGACAAGATAGTGTACTACTACTACTAATACACACACAGCTGAATTCTATTTAGAGGCAGAACAGAGATATGTAAAAACTGACAGGACAGCGTACCGCTACTACAACTCCAAACACACACACACACTAGGTGAACAGTTTACAGGGAATTATAACGGTTTGTTTCAGGAAATGAATAAACATCACACAGAATACTCAAGTTTTGCATTCTACATGTAGGGGTGTTACTAATCTGGGTGTTGTATGCTGGACGCTATTTTCCTGGATGTATTTCTATATAAATAATATGTAGTTGCCTGGCCTTGACAGTTGGAGTCGTTTTATTAAAAGTGTTAAAGACTGTAATTTTCAAGCAGAGGTGAAGGAGATGTTTTTAAAGGGACAGTAATACTCAAAATTTAAAAAAATATGGCGCTGTTGCTACACCATCATATGGACAGCTCTGGTTCTGGAACCATAAATCTCCATAAGATGGTGTAACAACAGGACTACAAAAAAATCGATGTGGTGCTACACGTTCAAATATACAGTTCATCAAAACAGCAGGAATATAGGACTCACCAGCATTCCATGGGTGCTCACCAAATGAACAGCACTCCAAGCGCTGTGTGAAACTTAAAGCTGATTCCAACGTGGCTGGAAGCACTCCGCTGTGATGCTTGAAAACGAAAATGGGCTGAAAAACCGCTTAAATCCACTTGTATAAAAGCCTCAAATTTTATTGTCAAAAAAATAAAATTTACATTCACATATGTCACAATGGGGGTCAAAAAAACACCACTACCTGCACCAGGGATAGGATGTGGTAACTGACTCTGACATGTTTTGCGCTCCACAGTGCTTCCAGCCATGTTGGAATCAGCTGGTGTAACAACAGCACCACTGTACAATTTCAGGCCACTGTGATATTGCGCCTAAAAATATCAACTTTGAGCTGTAATAACTTTTGAATAAAACATCTTTCAGCAGTGGGAGTACCCTTGTTTTACTAAGGGGGATAAACCCTACAACATATTTTTTTTACATTTTAAGTATTACTATCCCTTTAAATAGTTAAACATTCTGTCATGAATAAATGTTTAGTGTAACCCTTTACTGCTCATTTTATCCATTAGATAAGTGAGGTCTCCAACACATTGCTGCATATGTTTATGTAGGGGTTAGGGATGTGTTTAAAGAACATATATGACAGATAAATATTTTTTATAAACCTTTACTACTCCGTAATGCCTCCAGATGATAGGTCTTCATCTTATTGGGAATAAATGTTGTTGGAGACTTTTGTAACATCCAAACTGTTAAGAACTGTCCTTAAAGGGATAGTAATACTTAAAATGTAAAAAAAAATATGCTGTAGGGTTTATCCCCCTGAGTAAAACAAGGGTAATCCCACTGTTTAAAGATGTTTTATTCAAAAGTTATTTCAGCTCAAAGTTGAATTTTTTAGGTGCAATATCACAGTGGCCTGAAATCGTACAGTGTCGCTGTTGCTACACCATCCTATGGACAGCGCTGGTCCCAGGACCATAAACCTCCATAGGATGGTGTAGCAACAGCACCACTGTACAATTTCAGGCCACTGTGATATTGCACCTAAAAAAAAATCATCTTTGAGCTGTAATAACTTTTGAATAAAACATCTTTCAGCAGTGGGAGTACCCTTGTTTTACTCAGGGGGATAAACCCTACAACATATGTTTTTTAAATTTTAAGTATTACTATCCCTTTAACTGATAAATACATTTACACACTTTAACCCTTTGAGTGCCAGGGGTACACAATGCTTTGTGCACCCCTATGGTACTCAAGAGGTTAAAGTATTGCATAAAACTATCTTACTGAAAACAATTGCCACTGCGTTTTATTGCTGTACCCCCCCAAATAAAAAAATCTCCCCTTCAAACAAACCCAAACAAAAATGGGGCATATGTATTAAGTCACAAGTGAAGCAATTCTGAGGCAAACTAGCTACATTACAGGGGCGAAGCACTCCCATTGCTTTGAATTAAGATTTTAACCCTTTGAGTGCCAGTGGGATACGCAACACATTGCTTTGCAATGTGTTGCGTACCCCTCTGGCACTCAAAGGTTAACCCCTTGAATGCCTGAAAGGCGTGTATTGCATTGAGAAGCTGGTTTATATACTTGTAAAATCACTGTATATAGCCAAGAGGAAATAACGTTGCTGATTCTATAGAATTATTTAAACATCAGTGGTAAGCAACCTTTGGCTCTCCAGATTTTAGGAATTACAACTCCATCATCTCCAAGTAGCAAGTGGCTGGTTGGGAGGGGTCATAGGAATTGTAGTCCCCAACAGCTAGTGTGCTGTAGATTGTGTACACCTGATATGTACTTTTAAATGTAAGATGGTTCCTCCAAATACAGTACAGCAGTCATCTGAGCCATTCTGTACTAACAGTATGTGTGCTGTTCTGGTGCTGTTAGTGGCAAACTCAGCCGGTTGGAAATGTAATAGGGTGAATGTTACAATGTAATACTTTACTAGATGCCTGTTATCTGTTACACTTTACTCAGATTAAACAGTAATCGTGTATCACTCATTATTTTACCCTTTTTCTGTACTCAGCGAGGCTGATGTACTAAGGGAAAGTGAAGTAGAGAAAAACCAAATTGTCAGTAGCAAACAAATTAACCCTCTGAGTGCCAGATTGCCACAATGCATTGGATACCCCTCTGGCATGCAAAGGATTAAAAAAATAACCGACTTCCTATTGACTTAATGGGGCTTTTAACACATTGAATGCTAGAAAGGTCTACAATGCATTCTGAAGCAATTCAAGAAGTTAAAAGACCAATTTAAATCAGTTGGAATTTTGATTTCTCCCCATTAAGATGCAGCTGGATGGCCCCAGATTGACTTAGTAAATCATCATTAGATCGGTTTAAAGTGCAATAAATTAGAAACTGTGTGCCATTTTAGACAGGGAAATGTTATTTAGAATTGCATAAATATTGTGAAATGACATCTATCTTTTGCATATAACCCTTTAGATAATAGAGGTGTATACGGCCAGGGGGAGTTGCTAGGTCTGCAGAAGACATGTGGCTTGGGACAACTTAATGCATTACTACTGCACTGTGCAGCCAAGTTGCACCATTACATAGAGGGACATTGGCCCCATGACATGCCAGAATCCTGGGATTTAAGCTCCTAAAACAATAACTAGGGGTTTATCCCCCTGTAACAATAGCTAGCAATGCCCCTGTCTGTCTCTGACATCGTGTTTAGAAATTGACTGGACACATCTGTAGTGTCTGAAGGGTTAATAGATAGTTGCCGTTTTTCCAGTGTGCACAGTTCTCTACTGGGAAGAAATTGTAATGTTCTTTTGATGTTTGTGTCATGTTGTGACCAGGTAAACTAGCAGCTTTCATGTGGCTTTGGGAATGGAGACATGGATTGGAAACCCATGCAACTATACCATAATAATGATGCCAACTCTACAACCAGAACTGAAAACAAGTCAGGGAATCAGCAGGCAGGCAGACATTAAAAATACACCATTCAATTCACGTAGGCTGCTTGATTTCAGATATGTAAAACACATTAGATTGGTGCTTTTAAGATGTGTAGGAATTAATCTTCAAACATAGAACAGATGTTGTTATCTTTATCAAGAACAATACACAATTTAATTAGAAACAGCAGCAGCACACATATAAAGTGTTAGAATTCTGGGACAAACCAACTGAATATTATAGGGCAAATAAAAATTTGTCAAATCCCATTGACTAACCCTTTGACTGACAGAGGCATATGCAATGCACTGCAATACAAGGTATTGCGTACCCCACTTGCACTCATATGGTTAAAATAGGGCTTTTCTCCCTTTGAGTGTTAATGAGGTCACCAAAGCATTACTTTTGCAATGTATTGGAAAACCTCTCTGTCATTCAAGGGATTAAAACCCCTTTTCAGTCAATTAGTTTTTTTTTTTATTTTTCCTCTCTTGGTTTGCGCCAGGATTTCTTTATTTCGTTTTTATACAGAATGGCCATAGACCCAGATTTACTAAGCAGTGAGAATAGTCTAATGGCTGTTTGTACTGCTGGTTTAACCAATCTCTGCTTCAGTACTGCTGTACCTGTAACAGGTACTTTATTTGATGGGTTGATATAACCCTTTGAGTGTCAGAGGGGTACGCAGCGCTTTGTAGAGCAATGCATTGCGTACCCCTCTGGCACTCAAAGGGTTAAACGTTTGTTTTGGGGCTTTTAAAACGTGACGGTTTATTCAGAGGTACCAGACCATTAGGTGCTAGATCAAACCCTTAACCTTTTGAGTGCTGGAGGGATGGGAATGCATTTAAAATGATTGCTGTGTATGCTCTCAGGCACTCAAAGGGTTAAACAACTGGAAATCGATCTGTAATGTGCTACATTCCTTTTTATATTGCTTGATGGATAGGAAAGATTGAGCTTGGGTCCAGTCGCTTCATGGTGTATTGATTAAAAAGGAAACTTAAGTGCCTTTAAAGCAACTGATTCAAGAACTGTTAATATCCATTTTATGAGAGAGAGAGAGAGAGAGAGAGAAGACCATGGTCCCCCTGGATGCTAGGGACAGCTCCAATGCATTTGTTGAGCAATGCATTGGATATGTCTTTAGCATCTATAGTGGTAAACTTCTCTATCGCATGTTGGAAACATATTCCAATAAATAGTAAACCTCCAAATCTAAACAAAGTAAAAGGTTAGCAATGTGTCCTGAATACCTCTAACTGGCTCCAGTAGCTCAGTGCACTTCTGCCCTGCACATGCACACTTGTTCTATGGGTTTACACATCAGTCCCAGCTCTCTCTGTGCCAGTCACTGAACACAGACTGCAAGTGGAGCCTACTTCTCCTTACTCTTCGTTATCTTGTATCTGCCATGTGACTCTTAAGTATTGACCTCTGAGCTATCAAAGCAAGTTATCAATAGTTGGGGACACACGTCCACCCTTTTAGTTAGTTTAGGTTTTGGGGTTGATATTACTATTACTATTAGTATTTTGCGAATCCAAATATTCCCACGTGGTTCCTCATCTTATCATAGCCACGTGTGGTCTGGTGTTAAACAGCACAGTTAGCAGCTTGGTTGTATTTACTAATCGTTATGTATAAAGAAATTGGAACAATTATCGGTCAGTCCGACTACCGCAGGGAGAAATACACACTTTCATTGGTTTAAATCAGAATTTTAACCCCTTGAATGGTAGAGAGGTCTCCAACATATTGCAGATCAATGTGAAATTGTATTTGTTCCCTATGATGTGCAGATGGTTTCCTCCAGAATGTTTCCTTTACTTTTTGTACATGCGGTCCTTTGTGTACAGTTTGCTTTGCTGTGTACTGCATGTGAAAGCTGTTTCAATATATCATATAATAGACTTGTATAATAATAACCTCTGTTGTTGGAATTCCCAAGTATTATTGACGTTGTGTAGCGTTTCCAGTGTCTATATGACTATTTACATACCAAGGTCACCTTGGATCGATGCACCAGGGTTTACATTCTCAAAATAACACAGCGATGACATGTAATATTTATGCATTTACTTCCTTGTAAAGGAAAGTTCCCTTTATGCATGTATGTATATCTTTATTTATATGGTGTCACACAGGGTATGCAGCACCTTACAATAGTAGTATGTTACAGTAAATAAATGGGGGTAAAATAAGTGTCACAGTTATAGAAACAATAGGTGAGAGGTCCCTGTCCAAAGGATCTTACAGTTTAAATGGGTAATAGGAGACGGGCAACAGGGCATGAGGATGTCAAGTGCTGTGAGTCCAAATACTGAGTTTCTATATTGAAGTCGATGCTGACTTTCGTACCTCTCCAGAGATGCCCTGAGTCTTTTTTATGCCAAGTGGCTAAGCAGAGTCCCCTCTACTTATTTGATTTCCTTGTAGCGTTTTCAAATACTGAGTTTGCCAAAAGGAGTGCATGGTCCTAGTGCACCGGAAGATATAATTTCAGGGTAGACTTAAAGACAGAAGGGGATTGCCCTAGACATAGGGAGAGGTATTGAATTCCATAGGTATGGAGCAGAAGTGAAAAAGGTTTGAGACTGGAGAGGGTGGATGGTGTAAGAAGAAGGACATTGCGTGCTGAGCGACAGAGGTGGCCGGTAACATAAGGGGATAGTTAAGGAGGGGCAGCAGTGTGGAGAGCATTAAAGGTAAGAAGAAGGACTTTATAAGTGATACATTGCTGAATAGGGAGCCATGTCAGATGTCTAAGAATGATGTGAGTAGGTTCAGTTTTTGGGAAGAGTGTGGCGATTCGTGCAGCTGAGCTTAAGACAGATTGCATAGGGGAAAGATGAGAAGCTGGGAGGCCAATTAGCAGGACATTGCAATAATCTAAGGGGGAAAGAATGAGGGCATGCACAAGGGTTATAGTAGTGTTTTGGGAGATGAACGGGTGGATTTCAGCAATGTTGTGGAGAAAGAAGTGACATGTTCTAGCCATGGAGTGACTATGAAGGGCAAGGAAAAGGAGGAATCAAATATGGCCCAAGGCAGAATGCTGGGCTTACCAACTGAATGTCAATTCCATCAACTGTAACTGGGTTTTGGGCAAGATCTTGGAGGGAAAATTAGAAGTTTGGTTTTGGACATGTTTATCTTCAGCTGATGGTGGGGCATCCAGGAGGATATGGCCAAGAGGAAGTGTGTAATTTGTAACTGGATTTGAGGTGAAAGATCAGGAGTGGACATCTACATTTGGGTATTTTCAACATCTAGACAATACTTGAGGCCAAATTAATTCATAAGTTCACTCAATGAAAGTGTACACAGAGAAAAGTAGCAGACCCAGAACAGAGCCTTGAGGCACCCCAACAGACAGAGGGACTATAGAGGAAACGTTAAGCAAGAGGATGTAAAAAAGGAATGTTGTGAAAGATAGGAGGAGAGCCATAAAGCAGCTTGGTTGAGGAAGCCAAGACTGTGGAAAATCTGAGCAAGAAGAGAATGGTTAACCGTGTCAAAGGCAGAGGATAAGTTGAGTAGTACAAGTATAGAGAACTGGCCTCTGGATTTTGCAGTCTGGAGATCATTAGCCACTGTACAGAAAGCTGTCTCAGTTGAGTGACCACACAGGAATCTAAACTGCAAAGGGTCCAAAAGATTGTTAGACAAGTAATTTGGTTATTTAGGAGAAGACAAGACATGCTAAGAGTTTTGATGTAAGAAGTAGAAGGAGGGAGATTGGTCGATAGAGAGACAGGAGAGGTCAAGGTTAGCCTTCTTGAGTAGAGGTTTAATTTGTGCCTATTTGAATGAAGAAGAAAATGTGCTTGTGGAGAGAGAGGTGTTGAAAAATTATGTTAATATAGGTGTAAGTACTGGGGCATGCACTTTGAGTAAGTAGGAGGGCATAGGGTCCAAGGATCAAGTAGCAAGGTGGGTGGATGGGAGAAGTTGATAAACTTCTGCCTCTGATGCAAGAGTAAAATGGTCAAAATATGATCAACGGGTATGAGGAGAGAGAGAGTTCAGAGACTGTTGGAATAGTAGGAATCCGTTTTTGAATAGATTCCACCTTGTCTTTGAAGTGTTCAGCAAAAGCTTGTGGTGAATGTGTGGAGTGAGAGGAAGCATGGAGCAAGGAGTCAAAGACTGCAAAGGGACAGCAAAGTTTAGAATGTTGTTGTGGAGTATTGTGGTGTAGTATTCGTGTTTAGCCTTCGATAAAGCAGAATGTAGACATGACATCAGAAATTTAAAGTGGATAAAATCTGCATGTGAGTGAAATTTAATCTAGAGAAGCTCAGCAGAGAGAGTGCAGGAACATAGGAAGCGGGTTAAGGAGTTAAACCAGGGTCGTGGATTGACTTGACTAATCTGTTGTAGTTTCTGAGGGAAAATGAATCAATTGCAGAGGATAAAATTGAGTTGTAAGAGTTAATAAGAATGTCCGTATCAGAGATGGACAAGACTGAGTAAAGGCTGGAGTTAAGTGAGGTGCTTATCCCAGCCCTGAATGCTCCTTGGTTTTTAAGTTCTGGCTGTGACCAGTCCTTAAGGGGTTAAAGGGTTAACTTTTTTGTTTATTTATTCATTTATGCAACCTATCTGGCTGGTATTCCTGAGCTACTGTCTAATTTGCATTTTTTTTTTTTTTTTATAAAAAAAAGTCTAGCACAAATATAGGTGGTAGTTTTTGAATGATCCTTACAAAGTGACAGCTCCACTTTAATATGTCTCCCTGAGTTTCATTTCAAGAACCTTTTAGAAAGCAGGAAACATGAAATCATTCAGTGCAATAACTTATCAGATAATGCAACAGAAGTGTCATGTGTAGAGGTGTGCTATTTAATTGGCAAAAATGTAATACTCAGACATTTGGTTTTCTTTATAAAGCAAGTGACAGTTTCAAGATTCGAATGTCTGACTTGAAATACCAAAAGAAAAATGTATCTTATATATTGAGCTAATGAAATAAATGTTGTGATGATATTGTGTTCCTTTCTCTTTGCATAATTAATTTATATTGATATCGTACTCTCTAGGGTACCAGATGCCCTACAGCATGTCCCTGGCATCTAAAGCACTGTGACCAAATCAAATGTAGGAATCCTATCCTGTACTAGTTTTAAGCATTGGCCACTAGTGTTACTAATATGAAGACAGGTTTCTACTAGCCCTCTTACAAATTTATGAAAGCTATTGATAAATACTGAACACAGAATAAGGTACAAAATGTGCTGTCTCTCTCAATAAATATTATTACTCTAAAACTTGGTTTTATTAAAAAAAAAAAAAAAAAAAAAAACCTGTAAGACAGTAAAATGTTCTAGTTTTATTTTGTGCACTAAGTTGCTTTTATATTAAAGAGAACATTTTAAAGTGGTAAAAGACGGACTGCAAATTAAAATCAAGTTAACCCTTACAGTGCCAGAAGGGGTGTCCAGGGCATTGTGTACCCCTCTGGCACCCTAAGGGTTAAGAAGCTGAGCAGATTTTGTAGTTATAATTGTTAAGTATGTTTTATATTTTAATAGCAGCTTACTGTATATTAGCAAAAAAGTGTTGCCTTTAACTCACATTCGCGCACACATACACAAAGACTTATACATACACACATGCAAAACATGCATTTAAGGTGGTAAAAGTCCTGTTTAAATCAGTAGCAGTTTTATTTGGTCCCTAAGTTGCAGTTCGTTTGTCAAAGAATTGCACCATTTTCTTAGTACATCAGTCCTACTGTCTTAGAGACTCACATTGTCACACACAGTCTCACAAACTGCCGCATACACGCACTCAGATGGCTCAGCCAGGATTCAGAGAGTATAAGGATTTGCAGTTTAAGGAAGACAACCAGTTTGATCAATAGCATGTCAAATCGCATAAGCAGCCAACATTTTAGCTGTTATACTGTGTTTATATGTGACAGTGTATGAGTGTTTCTCTCCGTGCCTGACCACGACAGGCTAGGTATTAGTTGGACTTTGTGTCAGGGGATTTTATTCAGTGTGTTAAGGATTATATTTGTTATGTGGATGTTAATTAGAGTTTTCCTGAAGGGACAATTATGAATTACAGCATGTCCTCTAATATGAATGCATACTTTATGGAAGTCTTTACTGTAACTTTAAAATTAATCTCTAATTAAAAGGACAATTAATAGCTGCTAGCATTGTGAGTACCATTATTTTACTTAGTAGGAAATACCATATAACATGTAGTTGTTGTGGGGGGGGGGTTCATAAAACCTTCACTGCTTCTTTAAAAACAAGAAGAGGTTTACATTCTGGTTATAATTCACTCAAAGTTGTTTATTAATCTCCTTTAACCCCTTAAAGACCCTTGACGGTCATACTATGGCATGGGTAGATCTGACTTAACGGCCCATGACGTACAATGACCATCATGGAATTCCGGGCTCCCCCCGTGGCTGCACGCGTTCGGGGAGTCTGGAAAAAAAACGCTTCGTGGTCCTTAAGTGACCACTGTGTGCGTGCGCGGCTGGTCCTTAAGGGGTTAAATATCTTCTATGTAATTTTAAGGCGCTAAAGCGGAACTTTCATCAAAATGAAATTGACCCCCAAATCCTTATTAATATAGCGAAATTAAGTCTGGCATTATTGAGAAATACAACTTGTTCTGCAGGCAGCAGCACCAGCAGGGATCTTTGTGTAGGGGCTCTCTGCACCTGAGCCTCAGTCCCTTTAGGTACAAAGGAACTGCACTTACCAATCCTGGAGGGGGAACAGGACGGAGAATGCAGGCTCACAGATGCCTTTTCTGAAAGATGTCTGAGCAGAGATATCTGAGGAAAGTTCAGTTTTAAGAAGAATTTAACACTTTTAACCCCTTAAGGACCCATGACGGTCCATGCACGCTGCTATCATTAATTCAGGGCTGAGATTGGGGCGTTCGGTCTCAGCCCTTTCTTGTGCCGGGTCATGTGATCACCGTAGCAGCGATCACATGTACCGGCATTCTGAGTGATAGAGGCAGTACGCAAAGCATACTGCCTCTATGTCTCCTCTCTGCCTCTGTCTACCTTACCATCAAAGTAAGGGAGAGAGAAGCAGAGAGGAGACACCTAGTGGAAAAAGAAAATGCAGCAGCTGGGGGTATTAACCCCTTCACTGCTGGTGCTTGGCTAAGTGCAGGTCAATTTCTGACCTGCAATGATACACTTTAAACAAAAAAAAAATATTTTATTAAAAAAAAAAAAAAAAAACAAACATCTCATTAAACAAAACTGGGAGTGTGATTGTTGTGTATACACTTATACACACCGCCAAATGTCATAGATAAAAAAGTGGGAAAATAGGGTGGGAAAAAGGGACATGGAGATTTTCACCCAGGGGGACAGTGGCCACTTTAAACTGAGCATTTTGTAGGTATGACTGACCGGTCATACCTTTCATGCAGTCTCCATAAAAATTTAACCCTTTGCGCTCAATTGATCCCAAGAGAAAAAACAAAAATGGTGGGGTTTTTTTTTACATTTTTTACCTTTTTTAATTTTAATAAAGTAAATTGTGAGTTATCCATATAAGTGTGGTATCAAAAGGAAGCCCTATTTGTGCTTAAAAAGCAGTATATGATCTATGGGGGTGGAATAAAAGACTTAGGCCTAGATTTAAAGGCAGCCGTTAAACCATCCGCTAAGTAAAAAAGGCACGTCGGCCGCAAAGAACACATGTTTTACGGCAGATTCAAAGGTAAGCGTTCAAGAATAGCTATCGGGCGTAGGCACTACAAAAACACGTTAAACAAAAACCAGCGTCGCACCTGATTTTGCATCACCGTGCATCCCAAACACCCGTTAAAACACAACTTAACTCAAAATGTTACATTACGGCTGCCGTTGTCTAGCAACCCTGATAGATGCACAAACAAAATTCAAACCTACAGCCAATCCCAAGGCCCCAAAGTATCAAAAATGTTCAAATACACCTATATATACCTCAAAATAACGGTTACACCCTGTCTGTGTTTCGAGTTTCAGCAAGCTAGAGCACAGGACCCAGGAGTGGAGGATAGCATTTAGAGAGAGAGAGAGAGAGAGAGAGAGAGAAGCATACAGAGGAGTAAGGTAGAAGGATTTTGGAGAGGAGAGAGTTACATTTAAATAGACACATAGCACACTTTTGCACATAGCACATACATCCATACAAACACATACACATACATACACATAGTCTTTTTTTTTTCATCACACCTTACACATTTTAAACTTTATTTTTACAGTGTGAATCCGTGAGTGAAAGTGTGTGACAGAGAGTGAGTGGGATCGAGTGTGTCTGTGAGGGCGTGTGAGAGTGCCTGGGTGTGACTGGGTGAATGATGGCCAGGAGAGGAGGACAGGAGAGAGGGATGGGGAGACTAGTGGAGGAGGAGGAGGAAGGTCAGGAGGGGATCCCTCAGCAGAGCAGGGGTGGGAGAGGGAGATACGCAGGGCGGAGGGGGACCAGGCCCACAAGAACAGGCACACAAAGAAGAAGAGGGACAGATCCTGCAGTGGGACGAGGGGTAGTGCCTGGGGACCACCACACACAGGCAGGGGCAGAGCAGGCAGGACACTCCGGGTCTGACTCCTCGCATGCCGGAGCTGAGGGGGACAGGGTCAGGGATCCCCGATATACCGAGGAAGAAAACACGGCCCTCGTGGAGGCTGTGCTGGAGAGGGAGAGTGTCCTCTTCCCGGGGGACAGACTCCCTGGCCTGTCTGCGAGGAGGAGAGCTGCCTGGAGTCAAATCTGCAGCAGAGTTAATGCGGTGGCCACCTGCAGACGGGATGTGGACTCAATCAAGAAGAGATGGGGCGACTGCAAAAGGCAGGTGAAGAGGAAGATGGGGGATGCCGCCCTGCACGCCAGAGCCACCGGAGGTGGGCCACCTGTCCCCATCACCTACAGCGCATGGGAGGAGAGGCTGCGGCAGACACTGTCGTCTACCCTCATTGAGGGGGTCCCTGGAGGATCAGACACTGGGGAGGAGAGGAGCCTCCACACCACCGGTAAGTGCATCACCCCAAAACCACACACCACCCCAAACCACACACCCATCACAAACAAGCACTCACATCCCAACATCTGCTCTTCATTCAACCACACAATTGCACCAACACAGCACCCTGAGGGTTTAAACAGGGATCAAGACAAGGACAAATGTCAATGTTCAACAAGGCCAAAACCTGTCGAACTCCCTGGTTAACCCTCATGTTGCTGTGCTCATCACACACAATACACACAAACCATGCTCAGTAAAGTGTTGTATGTTAAACATCACAATTGTTGTCACACAGTGTTACCCATGTTCACACAGGGAATCCAGCACATAACCCCATGAGTGCCAGAGGGATCATCAATGCATCGATCAACAATGCTTTGGCAACCCCTCTGGTACTCAAAGGGTTAACCATACAACAAACACATGTCGATAGGTTAACAATTACATGACACATAGGGGACATTCACTAAGCGGTGAAAAAGAGCTGATGTAGTGAATTTGACACTTGCATACCCTCACTTTACCAATTACAATGTTAGTCTATGGAGAACATCCAATAACAGGATTCAAGCTGCACAGGCCCCATTGTGTGGACTCCATAGAAAACATTGCAGATGGTGAAATGAGGTCAGCGGAGAAGTCAGCATCATAATCAGTTCATCAGGTCCACTTAACCGCTTACTGAATCACCAACAGGATGGATCAGGTCACAAATCACAGTGCCACTGAGAATAAATGCTTGTATGTGCAACACACAGGCCAAAAACAATCACACATAAGTAAAGGTGAAAAAGTTGGCCTTGGTGTTGTGTATGCAATCATTTACTCTAACTTCAATTTACATAGCTCACATTTGATTCACATATAGATCCTCAGGAGTGCTGATGCCATGGATGGATGGTACACCAGACACTATTTGCAGGATACATATGGGAACCAAATATGAACCATTGAGGTTTGGTCAATAACAGGCCAGGGATTATGGATATCTATGATCGGGTCTGGCTGCCTCACACAGAAGGATGGATGGGCTGATCCAGGAAAAAAAAGGCCTCAATCAATGATATCCTTCAATACTGGCTTGATTGTTGCCCCTCAGGATTCAACTTGAACAGACCTCATGGACAGAATCCTGTAATGTACATCAATCCCTGATTGCCACGGTGGTATCCCATGCATCACAATGCTATGCATAGGATACCATCATGACAACCAGAGAGGGACATGTCTAATCTGACAAAATCCAGCACTGTACGGGATGAACTGATAACATAGGGATGAATACTACTTGAATCACACTGCAGATCTCTTCAAAAAAGATATGTACAGAAAGAAAAACAACCAGATTTGTATGTGGATATGTCCCTTTCAAATGGGTACAAATAGGTCCCAACAAGATGTAAACCCAGAGTTCGGTTCAGTACGTGTGATTGTCCAACTGCCCATATATGTGCACCCTCAACAAAATAACTCATATTGATATCATCATCACAGTACATATACCCAGTATATTACACCTACTTGGATGGGTATCACTTGTATCTATGAAAGTTCATTTGTGATGGCTGTACATATATAGGCAGTTAGACAATCACATGTTCTGAACAGATCTCTGGGTTCATATCTATCAAGGATATGTTTGTACCCGTATGAAAGGTACATATACACACATATCAGACCATATTCCTCACTGTGTACCTTGGCATGGCAATGGTTAATTTCACTTGATGTAACCTTGCAGGCATCATAAAGAGATGTTTAGAAAGATGTTACTGTATGTGACAGCTGGAGATGTCAGTCATATGACCACACGGAGGCTCTTCAGCAGACCCAAAATTGAAACAATTGGAGATGGATCCATCATTGACATGGTCCACAGAGCGTGCTTACAAACCAGGAACACTTAGTAGACAATGGCAAAGATGTAGTTATCTCCAAATGGGTCAATGTGGAGTCTGCTGAAGAGCCTCCGTGTGGTCAAATGACTGACATCTCCAGCTGTCACATACAGCAACATCTTTCTAAACATCTCTCTATGATGCCTGCAATGTTACATCAAGGTGAAATTAACCATTGCTATCCCGTTAAAGAGATAGTAATACCTAAAATGTGAAAGGAAAAATACATGTCATAGGATTGATCCACCGGGTAATGCAAGGGTATCCCCACTACTGAAAGGTGTTTCATCACAAGAGTATAACAGCTCAAAGTTGAATATTCCAGGGACAATATCACTGTGGCCTGAAAATGTACTATGCCAATGTTGCCAGACCATCCTCTGGCTAGCTTTGGTCCAGGGAACAGATATCCACAAAGGATGATGTGGCAACAGCGCAAATGTACAATTTCAGGCCACTGGGATGTGGCACCAAAGGAATTCAACTCTGAGCTGCAATACATGTAGAATACAACACCCATCACCAGTAGGAGTACCGTTGTTTCACACAGGGGGATACACCATACAACATATATGTTCCTTTACACATTTCAAGTATTTATATCAATTGGACACCATCATGGCTAAGTTTACTGATCACACAATCTCAATCCTCCACACAGGTTATGTGTCTCCAGCACATCAGGAGCCCATGGAGGAGGCCACCTCACCACCCAGTGAGGAGTATTTGGAGGAGGGGACCAGCCAGTGGGCACCGTACCCAACGACATCCACACCTCTTGGCCAGCTGGATGCACCAACCCTGCCTGCACCAACTCTGCCTGCACCAACTCTGCCTGCACCAACTCTGCCTGCACCAACTCTGCCTGCACCAACTCTGCCTGCATCAACTCTGCCTGCACCAACTCTGCCTGCACCAACCCTGCCTGCACCAACCCTGCCTGCACCAACTCTGCCTGCACCAACTCTGCCTGCACCAACTCTGCCTGCACCGACTTATTACAGTGACTGGATGCCCCCCACCACCTCCAGGAGCTATTATCCCCCAGCAGCAGCAGCAGCACCACCACCACCAGGGAGGCAATGGCTGCCCGGTGATGTGGCCACCACCCAATACGGGCCATACCCACAGATTGACCTACCCTCCTGGATGGCTCCCCAGCATGGCCCCAGGTATGATCCTAGGTGGGGGCCAAGCACATACCAGTGGCCAAGGTTTGACCCTTGGCCACTCGACTACCAACACCTGGGCCTGCTTGGGGAGCCCCAACAGCCTATGCGAAGGGACGTGTTTACCCCACCACCTCCACCAGCACAGACATCGGTGGGCAGCAGTGGGTCAATTGATGTGGTGGGCACATACCCATCTGCAGCACAACCAGCACCAGCAGAGGAGGACACAGCAGCAGCAGAGGAGGACACAGCACCAGCAGAGGAGGACACACCAGCAGCAGAGGAGGACACAGCACCAGCAGAGGAGGACACAGCACCAGCAGAGGAGGATACAGCACCAGCAGAGGAGGACACAGCAGCAGCTGATTCACCAGGCACAAGCATCACCAGCAGTGAACGGCCCACGGGGATGGAAGCTGAGTGTATGGCTCTGCAAAGGAGACTACTCAGGTCAAGCCTCCGCACCAATGACAACATCACCAGGAGCCGTAGGGAATCCCGTATAAACACTAACAGGATAGAGGCAAGGATCCATGCCCTGGAGTCGGAGGTCATGAGGATCAACACTCAACTCCATCAGCTACACACGGGGGTGATGGACCTGCTTGCACAGCTACTGGTGGAGTTGAGAGAGCTGAACCGCAGGGAGGACTTACGTTTGGAGAGGGAAAACCTGCGCTCCACAGAGGGATCCACTGCCCCCACCACCCCCTCTAATGTGACCCCCGAAGCCACACCTAGGGGGCAAAGGGTGACCAGGAGATCATCCAGGTTATCCACTTCTGCCACACAGTCTAAGCCCCCCCCCCCCAAGAAAAAAAAATAAAATGCCCAACATGTTAAATTTCCCCTGAATAAAGGAACATTGTGCTTTTGAATCCTGTCTGATCTGCTTTGAATTTGGTCATAGATTTGGGTGGCAGAGTTGTCTCCAATGCATTGCCAAACAATTCAGTGAATACAACTCCTGCCTAGGTAAGATGTTTGTGGGATGTTACAACATGGGTTCACATACACATCGTTGTACAAAATCAACTGTAAAAACATCCCTGTTGCCATATTACACAACTGTGTTATATGGCAATGTTGTGTGTTGATTTTGCATAACAAAACATTCCCCTTAGCCCAACATTTGGTACAACATTGAACATTCATCTACATCATATGTAGTGTTTAACCCTTTGATATCCAGAGTGGTAGGCAACGCATTGCAAAGAAATGCGTTGGGTACCACTCTGGCACTCAGAGGGTTAAGGGGATAACCAAACAAACGGCTTAGCGGTGAGATAACAAGCAGGACAGATAAATGGGACATGTATCCATATTGTCTTGGATTCACACACTCATTGTGCAACAGACTGACTGGGGAAGCCAATGTTTTCAACCTAGGATTTCAATGTGTAGCACACACATTGATATCCTGGGGTGAGCATTGGGGCCTCCAGTAAGTTGACTTGTTGTTTTTTCTAAGGGTGTAACAGACTTCCCCAGTGAAAACACTTGTCCACTTGGTCATGTACTGTGATATGTCCCAGTGGAGCAATATCACTGAACATTGATTATACTGAGCAACACATTAACTGTGGACAGGAATTCACTGTGGAAGTATGTCCCCTTTATCACCTCTTTATCACTCCCACAACACATTAGTGTATCACTGCCACCATCTGTTAGTGTGAATACATCACTGAGTCCACTCACTTGCAAACAAGTGGTGGAGTCCTGTGATATGGGTGATGCCTTTCCATGTATGGGGATACTCTACCCTGGGTGTGGTAACGCATTGACAACTGTGTTCTCAAATATATCCTCCTACAGACACAGATAGAATGGTGATGGTTCATCTTTATTGTGTCTCAAAGTACATTAGGATGTACATGTGTTTTCTGTGTATTGCCTATATGCATTGAACACCTGTATGAGAACACTAAATGTACTTTGAAACAAAAAAATAGTACTTTAGTAACACTGCTGCCCAGCTCATGTGTTGTCCACAAGGTTTGACAACTCTGTAGCTGAGCATCCTAACTGTACAGGTTATAAAACTCAGGAATTAGTGTTTTCTGTGTCTATATGAAAATGATCCAGTAGAGGTTTGTGTGAACCTCAGGTCAAACTTTGCATCACCAACAACATCAACATAAACAGCAAGGGGTGATCTCCATGAAGGTGATGTCAAGACATCAATCCAGTCACATAGAAGAACTTCAGTTCAAGGATGGATCATGTTACGGATGCCTGTGGAAGAAGAGGACAGGATTTGGAGTAGTTGACTTGAACTGATCATCAAGCAACAACAATTTAGTCTTTTTGATCCCCTCAATTTTCACAGTTACAGGTGAGTACACAAACCATTGCTTGACAATGTGTTGTGTACTCATCTGTAACCAATTATGTGGAGAACTAAGGACATGTGCCCCAGCCCTATGGATATGTGCCCCTGACATGGATACACACATCAACAAGTGTTCTGAGAGCTCCATGGAAGTAATGAATTTGGGCTGCCACTGTTAATGTGACAGTGGCAGCCCAATGTCATTTGTTCCATGGAACTGTTAGGACACATTTGTTGATGTGTGTATTCATGTCGGGGGCACATATGTCTGCACACTCACAGGTCAGCATGGTGTCCCTGGTAATCTGATCTACGTCTCATGACCTCTACATTGTGTGCCCATACCACTGTACATCCACCCCTGTGCTGCTCTTCTCAGCTGTAGCACAGTACAGGTCCCATATTGAGTCCAATGGCCCTTTAACCCCTGATGTGACGGAGTATTATCCAATGCATAGCATTGGATAACACTCTTTCGCTACAAGGCTAGCATGGTTGCTCTGGCTATGCTCATGGCAAATCAAGTTAGCTGCTGTCAATCAAGCCCTGTAAGGCGATGAACATGGGTTATGTGTTGTACCTTGTTTCTCCTGAGAGTGTGCGTGATATCCTTGGGGTCTGTATGTCAACGTGGAGAGTGGAATGGAGGATGGTTTTTGAGTCCACACACACAATTTGCCACGTCCGCTGCAAGTGCAGTGCTGTGTCACTGTTCCTGTGGGGTGAGACAGAACAAAATGTGCAGTGTGGTTAGTGTCACAGGACTGATGGGGGACTTGCATGGATTGTTTGCATGCCTGTGTTACACTCACATGTAAAGTGTTCCGTGATGAGCCTGTCTCTGATCTGTGTCCCTCTCAGGGTCTCCTCAACGTGTCCGATGTCCATGGGCACTTCCTGTATGGGGGGGGCCTGGATGTGCTCCAGCAGCCTGGTGTCCACTGCGATGTTGTGCAGTATTGCGCACGCCACAATGATGTCGCACACCTTTCCAGGTGCATACTGCAGTGCTCCCCCCGAGTGGTCCAGACATCGGAATCTTGACTTGAGGAGGCCAAAGGTCCGCTCAATGGCATTCCTCGTTCTGCCATGAGCCTGGTTGTAGCTTTCCTGGGCATGTGTTCGAGGATTGGCCAGTGGGGTCAGTAGCCAGGACTTGCATCCATAGCCAGCATCACCTGTGTAATGTGAGTGACATGGTGAGACAGGGAGCACATGTTGTGTGAATGATGTTTTGTGTGGTAGACGTAGTAGCTGTGGGTCAGGAGCATGCTAAGCAGCGTTGTGTGTACGCCTGTGTATGTGATGTGATTTTGTATTGTGAACTCACCCAAAAGCCATCCCCCTGTAAAAGTTCCATTCTCGAAATCTCTGTGGACTGAGGAGTTTTGGAGAATGTATGAATCATGTGAGCTGCCAGGATACTTTGCACAGACATTCATTATCCTCATATGGCTGTCACACACCATCTGCACGTTGATGGAGTGAAAGTTCTTCCTGTTGATGAATATCTGTGCGTCACGTGCTGGGGCCTTAATTCGGACATGGGTGCAATCTATAGCACCCATGACCCTGGGCATGCCTCCCCTGGCGTAAAAGGCCTGCTTGACTTGTATCCAGTCCATGTCGGTGGTGGGGAAATGTATATAGGTACTGGCCTTGCTTTTGAGGGCTGGCAGGACCTGGGCCAGCACCCTGGAGAATGTGGCCTGTGACATGCCAGATGCGTAACCCTCTGTGGACTGGAAGGCCCCGCTTGCCATGAAGTGCATGGCACAGAGTAGTTTCTGCAGGCCAGTTAGGGCATGGTTGTAGATGTAGATGGGATCCACCTGCTCCTTGATGACCTCATACAAGGCAATGATGCTGTCAGGCCTCAACCTGTAGCGATCAATTACCTCATCATCGGTCATTCCAAAGAGGGTGACCCTTGGGCGGTATACCCTGGGCCTTGGTGGTCGTCTATACATCCTGTGCCCTCCAGGTGGGGATGGGCTCCTGTGTGGCTGCTGAGCCAGAGCCTCCTCACTTGCAACAGGTGGTGGCTGTTGATCAGGCATGCTTGGAGGTTGCTGATGTTCCCTAGCTCTCTCCCTTGCACGCCTTCTCTTCAGTCTTCGCAACAATATGTAACCCAACATACTGTTTGCTCTATCTATCTGTCTGTATCTGCCTGTCTCTCTCTCTCTCTCTCCCTCTCCCTCTCCCTCTCCCTCTCCCTCTCCCTCTCCCTCTCCCTCTCCCTCCCTCCGTGGAAAACAAGCCACAAGTGAGTGTGTTGAGTTGTCCCTTTAAGTACTTGCTAGGGCGTTGTGTGGGTGTGGTGATGAGGTGAGTGCTGACCAATGGTGAGTTGTTTTTGTCCAGGTAAGTGTTTGCAGGTGTGTGTGTGTTATAAGATGTGGGGTGTTGTGCTTGTTCTGTGTGTGCCATTTGCGGACATGCAGTTGTGGGGTGCAGGTGGCGTGTTGATGTTGCCCAGGTGAGCTTGTATTTGCAGGTGTCCGCTTTGTGTGATGACCCCCATTGTTCCGTGCCATGTTGTGTTGTTGTTTTTTTGTGTGTCGTTGTCCCTGTGGTGTTGGTTGTTGTTGTGTGTATAGTGATTTGTGTTGTGTGTGCATGTTTTTGTGTTGTTTTGGCATTGCACGGGTTAATTTTCCCATTTACATGGTTGTGCGGTAAGCCTTTTGTGTCTTTTCCTATGTAACGGGTGTTTTGTTTTGGCCGTTAAGTGTCTAACGGCTAAAAAAAGTGGGTCTTAACTTTTAGCCGTTAGGTGTGTCTTTTTTTCAGCCGTTATCAGTACCGCAAGCCTTTGAATAGCTCTGGGGTATGTTTTTCCATGCGTCTGAATGCACGTAAGTGTATCGGCCGTAAGGATTGTACAACTGCCGTTAGCTGTTCTTTAGACGGATCTTTGAATTGCAACATGTCACTTAACGCACCCGTTAGTGATTTTTTTGGTTAACGGCTGCCTTTAAATCTACCCCTTAGAGAGAAAACACTGTTGAACAAAGACATAGTCAAAAAGGTCAGAATTGCTCCGGTCCTTAAGTGAAAACAACCTCAGATTTTCCCGGTCCTTAAAGGGTTAATACTTCTTCTGTGTGTGTGTGTGTGTATGTATTTATATGTAGAGCAACTGGATGAAGTTATGCCTCAGCAGGACACAGAGAAGGGATATAGGGAGAAATTACATTTATATATTTAGTTAGGTGTTTGGATTACTATTGGTTTGAAGGATATGAGAAGGATTTTGTATTGCATCTGAATTTTATTAAATAGAAGAATTTATCAAGAAGGACGCAAATGCATAACAATGAGTTAATGTGATTCTTGAAGCAGCATTTTGATTGGTCTAAACCTTTCACTAAATTGTAATAAGAACACCTATATGCTGGAGTCCTCCTTAGCATCCACTGGATTAAAGTGGCATTGTAGCATAGGGGTAAGTGGTGCTGTGCTTAATTTATGTAACAGTTTAACTTACCTAGGCAGGTATCCTGCACACAGCTGTTATATCTGTATAGATTTCTTTTAATACTTGATCTCAATCTCTCTGCCCCCCCCAGGTAAGTCAAACTGTTGAGAAAATTACAATCACTTACTCATAGGGTATAGTTCTCCATTAAAGGGGTAGTAATGTTTCATAATAAAAGCAGCTCTAATTCATCATCATAGTATTTGGACTTTGGAGAGTGTTATTTCAATTCTGTCAGAGTTGTAGTTCCAGAGTAATTCAATGACAAATGTCATTGTCCCCCTCCCGCCCCTTTTACTGATGTCACACTGTTCAGCCAGAGCAGAAGGGAGGTGCCCAGGTAGATTGCAGAGAGGGACAATCTTCAATTAAGATAAGGGAAAAACCTGAAAAAGCTTGTCAAGGGGGGCAGGGCTTTCATTTTTCTAATAGAAAGAAGCTTGTCCCCTTCTGTTATATGTCTGATCTATAGACTGCATTCCACATCTGAGAAGAGATGGCTTACACTAGGTAAAAGGGGCGGGAGGGGAAACTTTGCTTGTGAATATCTCATAAACCATAAAGGTTTGAGAGATAAGACTTATATCATTATTCATGTTTTTTTTAATGCCTACAAAATAGAATAAAGTTAAAACGAAGTATTACTATTCCTTTAAGATCTGTTTGTGCTTTCTATGCTAAGCAACAGTGGATGGGGCTGCTGTAAAAAGTAGGGCGAGTGGTTCTAAAACCTCTGCACATTTTTGTCTGTCTCATGTTATCAGTCATTTATAAAAGGCACACATTTTTAACACAGTACACTAGTGTTCTTGTTGCTCAACACCTATGTAAAGTTGCCCTTATGTCCACTATCATCTTTCAGGTCCATATATCATGGACCTATTAAATTGTCCTGTGTTCAGTGTCTGATATGTCTTCTTTTGATGTTTTGGATTCCAATTTATCTTATAGTGATAGTATTGCGTTCAATTAAATTATCTTCCATTGATAGCTTATAGCAAGGTGAGCAATCTGAGAACGTCCAGCTGTGGACCATGGCTCCTATCACCCCAGTCAGTCCTTGGCTCTGGGTTAGAATTCAATCTAATTGTTTTCTGTTGATGATTCAGATCAGTGGTTTTCAAGCCTTTTTTTGCTCAGGGCATTCATAACAAGTACTGTACATTTTTGGGGGTAGCCCTAACATTTTCTATGTAATGTTTCAAGGTGGCTGAGAAGGGAACAGTAGTTAATATACAGTTGTTCTTAGATCTCACAATCAGAAAAACCAATATAATGTGCATAAACATTTCCACAAATATATATCTGAAAATCAGCCTTCACTTTATAAAAACAAGGGGTACCCTAAGTGTATGTGTGTAACACACCAAATGCCACTGCACCCTGTTTAAAAATCACTGGTTTAGAGTTATAATACTTCAGTCATTTTTTTTTATCTTAAATGCGACAACTGTGTCATAGTCACACCTAGGAACTCTCAGGATCTGCCCCAGAGACTCCGGTTTTCAGACTGAATTACCAGGTTTCCGGGAACAGAGGCTGATTTTCCATGGTGATGAGTTTCTGCTCCCTCCCACTTCCCCTCCTTCTCGCCAAGTTCTACTGCTTACAACCACTTTGACACACAGCTGCTAAAGTCCCACCCACCCTATTAAGCCCCACCCATCCTGGGACACGAACTGTGTCATTAACATCCCCTGTCTGGCAGGGATCAAATAAAAGTTATGGTTATAGGAGAGAGGATGTGGCCAAAACAATGCCTTATGGACCCATGCTGTGCACCAGATTTTTGTTTACAGTGGCTTGTTTATTTACCAGTTTCCATACCCCTTTTACTAGAAATGTAGACCTTTCTAGCAGCCATGTGGTACAGAAGGGGTTAAGATGTTTACATTTTGTGTTCCTCGCTTTTATGTTAAGGGTAACAAGATTGAATTTAGTTGGGAAAAGGGTCATGTGTGGACTGGGTGTGCAGTAGTAGAGTTTTGTGCACCTAAGAGGTAAATTCCCTATGTTCCAAGGGCTTAACCCTTTGAGTGCCAGAGTGGTACGGAATGTATTGCTTTGCAATGCATTCCGTACCACTCTGGCACGCAAAGGGTTAAATTGGTTGCTCATTCTAGTACTGACGTAGACAGAGATTAGAACTGAAATTATTCATGTGTGGCATAATATACTAAAATATATAGCAAGCCAAAGAAATACGCATTCTCCTGTTATCAAAAGAATCAAAGGCCTGGGGGCCAAGTCCCATAATGTATACCTACAGCTTGTGGATAAGAACTGGACTTCCAAAAGATGAAGGAAAGGTGCAATTTATTGAATCAATAAATGCCCAAATTGAGTGCCAAATGCTGATTCAATATATTGCATATTTTCTTTGTCTTTTGGAAGTCTTGCAAGTGCGGTTCTTATCACATATGTATATTTAGAGCAGCTTGAGATATAAGTATTTGTTTTTTTTCTTGCTTTGCATTCCTCTCTATAGGGCTATTTTAATCTCCTTTCAACCCACAATATCTATTTTATATACCCGATGTTCTCTACTTTGTATTGCATTGTTCAGTGAACCCAGGCAGTGGCAGCAGTAATTCTCAATGAAACAGCATGTGTCTGCAGCATACGTCTTTGTCTAACCACCACCTAACCCAAGCTTCTCTGTATGAAGCTCTTAATACACAATGCATTCACATTTCTGGTCCACAGTGATGCTTTGATTTCAAATTTAATTGCAACACAAAGGAGAAAAGTCTGTAAGGAAGCAATAGAAAATGGCCCACATTACACGAAGGAATTCTGACTCATAAGAAACCATTTTTTGTAAAGTGCCACATCAGTTCTCTTTATAGGAAATTAATATATTGTATAAGATTAAACTGGCAGCACTTTCCTCTAGATAGTGGCACAATTCAGCAGATCTCTTGTTTCTGACTATCTATAAAGTTTGTTACTATCCTAACCAGTAACACTCTATGGTCATCACTGTTCATTCTGATTAAGATGATGTGATATAACTTGTACAATTTGCATTGTTTATGGGTGGTTTCTTAGGCAGCTGTCTGCATAACTAACCCCTTTTGATGCTAGAGACATCACCAGTGCAGTGTTTTGCAATGTGTTGGAGATCCATCTCATAACCAAAGGGTTAAAGGAACAGTGATGTTTTCGTTTGTCTGGCTACTTTTTATAATGATGTGTAGCAGTAAAACCTTAGAAAACATTGCCGTTTTACCTTTATTCTCAAATAAAGTTTCCCCTCTCGTCCCTTTTACTTACTTCAAGTTGTCTCCTCTTAGATCTGGAATCTGATCATCGGACCGGACAGATTGCAGCAAGAGACAGTATAAGGAACTGCATGGCCCCCTTAATGAAAGAGGGTAGGTTTTTCCTTATGCTTGAAGAAGATTGTCCCTCGTCTCGTTCTGTCCGGACCGGCTTGCTCAGGCTGCCTAGATAAGTTAAAGGGGTGGGAGGGGGGAACTTTATTAGAGAATAAATGTAAAACGGCAAAGTTCTGTAAGGTTTTACTGCTACCCATCATTATAAAAATGTAGGAAGACTCGATTTGTATTTTAAAAACGAAACATTACTATTCCTTTAAAGAAACATTAACCCCTCTGGCACTCAAAGTATTGCGTTGCAATGCATTGCATACCCCTCTGGCACTCAGTAGGTTAACACCTCCTAAGAATAACCTTCCACTCTCCTTACTACAGATACAAATTCATAATGGCATCTATGAATTTTTCCTGTTTGCCTTGGTGCAAGAGATAATTGCCCATATTTGTAATAACAAATGAGTTATTCTGAAGTAAACCAACTGTAACATAGGGGGCAAATACAATTCCTTTTAGATTGAGTTTCTCTGTTAACCCCTTAGATGCTAGAGAGGTCTCCAATGCATTACTAAGGACCTAAAGGTATAGTAATGTTTTCTTATGACTAACGCTGCAGTGTATCCTTGTAGTGCATACTACTGACGATTTAAGTGAGTAATGCTGAAATCGCACTATATACTCTACAATAGTATTATAAATTATCCCCCTCACGCCCCTTTTACAGCATGCCAGGCCTTATCCCCTTAGATCTGAAGTCCGGTAAGGTCGCTATGAGGCACAATCTGCCTCTATTCAATATATGGTAAATACTGCCCCCTTAATTAAAGAGGGCAGGTTTTTCCCTTATACTGAAAGATTTTCCCACGTCTCGATCCGCTTCCAGCTCCAAGGCTCAAAAGAGAATGTAAGTATTGGGGGTGTGAGGGGGGTAATTTATAATATTATTGTACAGTATATAGTGCGATTTCAGCATTACTAACTTAACTATTCAGTAGTATGCACTACAAGGATGTATTGCAGCGTTAGTCATACAGAGACGTTACTATCCCTTTAACTCATCAGTAGTATGCTCTACAAGGATATACTGCAGCGTTAATCATACAGAGACATTACTATCCCTTTAACTCGTCAGTAGTAAGCCCTACAAGGATGTTCTGCAGCGTTAATCATACAGAGACATTACTATCCCTTTAACTCGTCAGTAGTATGCGCTACAAGGATGTACTGCAGGGTTAGTCATACAGAGACGTTACTATACCTTTAACTCGTCAGTAGTATGCTCTACAAGGATATACTGCAGTGTTAATCATACAGAGAAATTACTCTCCCTTTAACTCATCAGTAGTAAGCTCTACAAGGATGTACTGCAGCGTTAATCATACAGAGACATTACTATCCCTTTAACTCGTCAGTAGTAAGCCCTACAAGGATGTTCTGCAGCGTTAATCATACAGAGACATTACTACCCCTTTAACTCGTCAGTAGTATGCGCTACAAGGATGTACTGCAGGGTTAGTCATACAGAGACATTACTATTCCTTTAAAAAGTTCTATTCATGTGTATGGAAATGTAGGAATTTTTGTTTGTCCCCCTATGGTGTAGTTGATTTACTCGAGAATAACTCCAGTTTTCATAAATATGGGCCATTTTGTCTTATATCTCAGGATAAAGAGGTGCAATTCTGGAACAAACCAAGTAATCCATATGGGAGAAATAAAAGTTCCTAATTATTTAAATGGGTATGTTAACCCTTGAATGCATTTTCCTTTATTTTGGCATTCAGCTAGTCAAAAACCCAATTTAAATCAATAGGACTTTGGAGAATTTTCATTTCTCCCCTGCGGTGCAGTAGGTTTGCTCCAGGATTGCACTTATTTATCTTTATTAATTAGGCCTTATAACTTCAGTCAGTCCATTTGTGAGCAGTAGTGATGCTATATGGACACTGTAGAGTCAATTTCCTCTAGTTTTTTAATGTGTTTGTCATCACTGTTTACTTTTGAACACTTTTGTGTCCATGTCAGTGAGATCCCCGAATCTCTGTTTCCAGAGAGATTTCTGGTTGATAGACCATCGATACAAGATGTTATACGATGTTACAGAGTCTGTACAGCAATTAATGATCTGTGTGTTCTATTTGTTTACTTTGATTATTTTTTTTACTTTGTATCACTAGATCTGCTGTCCTGTTCTCTGACAGGCAGACACAAGCAGTTTGACTGTACTTATTAAGTACATGCAGAATTTTCAGAATAAAAGGTTCCTATTCCTTAACCATTTGAGTGCTTTGCAGAGCAATATGTTGCATGCCCCTCTAGCACTCAAAGGGTTAAAAGTACCTCTTTGTTTTTCAAAGTGCTGTTGTATTGACTCTGCTTATTACCGTGCAGTACATCTTTGTAAGATTATGTAAGCAGTATGTGCTTGGTACTATGCACTTCTTCATAATCCCCTGACATCTGTTCATCCCTAATATTCTGATGCAGAAAATCTAATATTGAATGCTCAGAGTCTCCTACTATGCAGTGTTGTGTTCATTATCACTTAAAGGTTCTCAGGATTTCTGTGCTATATTGTAATCAAGTGTAAATGCAGCTTTTGGACTTACTACTTTACAAGTGGTCAGTAAACCATTTTGGGTGATTTTGTTTTTTCCTTTCTTATTTAGCATCATTTGTATCCTAATGTTAATCCTTTGCATGTCAGTGAGTTGAGCAGCATGTTGCTTTGTAATGTGTTGTTTGCCACTCAAAGGGTTAATTTTTTTTAAACAAATCCTTACACTTAATGGGGCTGACATAATGGTACCGATGTAGAATTTGAGTTATACTGTAGGAGATAAATACAAATAAAAGTCATTGATTTAAATAGGAGATGCAATTCAAGGGGTTAAAAATCCAATTTTAATCTATCAGTATTTGTGTTTGTCACCAGTGGTTGAGATGGTTTACCCCCAGACTTTATTTAGTTCTTATTAGTATGTGTGTGAGCATAGTCACGTTCCTCTGTTTTCTTGAGGTTTGATTTGTTGTGTTTTGTTTTGCTTTTGTTATAATTATCTGTTAACCATGTTGATGTGTACAAGCAACAGTCTGTTTCTGATTCCCCCTGGGTATGAAATGAAGCGTAAAATGTCAACGGAGTGGATAAATACTGAGAACGAGAAGTAAGGTTATATCTGGACAGAATTAACCCTCCTCCAGTTTTCACACTAATTTCATGCCTGTGATACACATCCAGCGCTGGTGGCTCTGGCGGTCATTAGAAATAGAGTTCACATGACTTACAGATTAAATGAAGCAGCTTGTCAGACACTCAGACAAGTTGTCATGTTCTATCAAATCCGGAATGACTATTGTACACTTTGGTTACATTCTGTTAAAGGTTAAAGTCCCCAATGAAACTAGTGTGTCTTTTTTAACTCCAAATATATATTGTTTAAATAAATGGAGGCTCATATGACCTGTTTCTGTTTCCTTGCCTCACACTACACTACATTGGGCAGGGAAGTGGCCTTACCCCTCCCATACCAAACAGGGACTTTTTTCTAGTTCTAACACCTAGAGTGCCGCCCTCCTCCCAAATACACACACCGCCATTGTCACCCCTCTACTAAGCCTCTGTCATCTCCTCCATTGAGATCTCAGTAGCAAGATCCCATCACTTCTATTATATTGCTCATCACTGAGTGTTAACTGTGTGTCTGCCAGTCACCCGCTTCACTCACCTCTGAAGTCTTTGATGCAATGTGTGCACCAGGCAGGGAATGTCTGTGTATCTCATCTTTAAAGGCTACCCTGACTTCCACTCCATTCATAGTTATAGTTCTTGCACCTGCTGCCTTTACATGCATTCCAAATGCAATGACAGTTGTTATCAGACACAAACATACAAATATTGCATATACACCACAGCAAAATGACTCCCTTCTAAAGGCAGGACCAGAATCCAGATATAAAACCACCAAAACTTTATTTAATACAGTGTGATAAAATTTGTACCCCCGCAATCTTCTGGCCTCACAGTGTTTAGAGGAGAGACTTACAGAGATAAAAAGCAAACCAGTAGATGTTACAAAGTGGTATCCCAGGGATCAGTGAATTTACCACGCTTACTCCTCATCACCTCTTTATCACACCTATCGAGCATTTCCCGTCTATCTCTTCATGAGACCACACAATTAGTGACAAAGTGATTGTATATATGCAAGGAGGTTATAACCTGTTTATGCACCTTACATTTATCAGACCTTGGAAGTGAATTTATTGTCCCATGCGATTTGGAAGTTAGAGCTTCTGAATTTTTCTGTCTTGTACAGACACACAAATATTCCCTGCTTTTGAAGACTTTTCATAGTAGAATGGAGAATGGATGGGTGAATCGTATCTTTTCGCAAGAATTTCCATGGAGGTGGAGGCAGCATGATTTGGAAATTGGGTGGAACAAGATTTCCTCCAGTGCCTTTCGGCAGTATGTGAGCACCTTTGGAGGTATCGCGTTTGTCTTGCGTGCCAGGGTTGTGATGGGGTTGACGTGGAGTTGCAAGTGCAGCTGTGAGAGTGCCCTTGTAGAGAGCAGTAGTTTGTTCTGGACAAGCAAGTGTGAGAATGGGGTTGAGAAGGGGTTGCAGGGAAGTGGAAAAGTCAAGAGAATGCAGATTTCTCTACATGCTCTTGGTCATGGTGGGGGGGATCGATTTGCATGGTATGCTGAGGTTTCTGGAGAGGAGGTGGTGGTCAGAGAGGGGATAGGGAGCATTAGAAAAGTTAGAGACAGAGCAGAGGTTAGTGAAGACCAAGTCAAGGGAGTGGCCGTCACTGTGTGTGGGAAAGCAGGTCCATTGTGAAAGGCCAAAGGAGGTTGTTAATGAGAGGAGTTTGATTGGGGGGGGGGTTATGGTTGTCAACAGGGATGTCGAAGTCTCCCAGGATGAGAGTAAGGATGTCAGAGGACATGAAGTGAGGGAGCCGTGAAGTGATCAAGGAATTGTGCAGTGGGACCAGGTGGCCAGAATATGACAGCAACCTGCAAGGGGAATGGGGAGAAGAGGCGAAGTGTGTGAGCTTCAAAGGTAGGGAAGGAGAGAGAGGGAACAGTGGGGATAACCTGAAACGTATGGTTAGGGAACAACAGGATGCCTACTCCACCCCCCTGTATGTTGCCAGGACTAGTTGTGAGTGAAGTGAAGGCCACCATGTGAGAGAGTGGCAGTGGAGGCAGTGTCTGATGATGTGAGCCAGGTTTCAGTGATGGCAAGGAGGTTTAGGGAGTGAGAAATAAACAGGTCATGAACAGCTGTTAGTTTGTTACACAAAGAGCGGGAATTACAGAGTCCAAAACAAAAGGTGGGGGAGGAGGTTAGATGACGTGGTACGTTTATTAGATTGTGGATGTTGCGTGTGTGAGTGGGTGTAGCGTTACAGGAGAGAATGGAAGGGGGACCTAGGTTAGGTGAGATGTCACCTGCAGTGTGCAGGAGGAGAAGGGACAGGGACATGAGATGGGAGTGAGATTTGAAGCAGTGGGGCTTTTTGGCAGCAGTTGAAGGAGATGGTAGTGATAGGGACTGGAGGAATGAGAGAAGTTCATGGGAACAGAGAAGTGGTGAGGGAAGAAGTGAGGGTGCTATGTGGATGGAGTGACACTTAATGTGGACACAGGAGGAGGAGAGAGTCTTAAGCAGGTGAGAATAGCAATAAAAAAGCAAGGAGCTAAATTGGTCATAGTGGGGTTAATATGTGTGGGTTGAGGAGTTAGTGTAACAGATTGTAGTCCAGGGGAGTGCAGGTGACTTGGCAGTCAAGGGTCAATCCAAGGTGCAGGGGTATAGGTTCCAGGGAGGGTGAGAAGAGTCAGTTGCAGAATTGTGAAGTATTTGATGAGGGTAGGAATCAATGCAGGGTTAAATGAAGTAGTCCATTGATCAGTAGAGGTAGGTGTTGTAGTGGTTAATGGTGGTTGGAGAAAAATCAGAGACAATGTTTTGTGTTTTTTTTCCTCCACTTCAGCGGTTTAGTGGTTAACTGAGCTGTTTGTAAAGTCAGTCCTGGTAGTTCTGGTTACTTGCATCAGGTGTTCAGCAGTTTTGCTAGAAGGTGCAATGGTAGTGCTTTGTTTAAGTAGATATTTCTGTGCTCTGGATCCAGCATGAGTTGTTCTTTAGTTGATAGTGAGCTGTCCTCGATCCATCCTCTGCCTAACTCTTATGGAGACTTGGAAACCAAGACTTTGGAGCAGCTGAACACTGCTAGGTTAGAGCCCTTATATAGTGAAACCTAAGCCATGTCAGTCTGTACAGCTGAAACCAGTTCAAGCAAATTAGCACATCAGAGAGAGAGAGAGCAATGAGATAAGCACAGCAGGAAAGAGCTATTTACCTGGACAGAGAGACAGAAGGTTACAATCCACAAACAGGCCAGAGATGTTATTCCAAGATTATAGTAAGCAGTTGAAAATGAATAACTGAGGTATATTAACTCAGTCTAACTTTCTTATGGAGACTTGGAAACCAGGACTTTGGAACCAGGCACACTGCTAGGTTAGAGCCCTTATATAAGGAATCTAAGCTATGTGAGTATACAGCTGAAGCAAGTCAAACAAATTAGCACATCAGAGAGAGCGCAATGAGTGTATGTGCATGGTAGGCAGAGGAAATAAGCACAGCAGAAAGAGAAGCAATTTACCTGGACAGAGAGACAGAAGGTTACAATCCACAAACAGGCCAGAGATGTTATTCCAAGATTATAGTAAGCAGTTGAAAATTAATAACTGAGGTATAATAACTCAGTCTAACTGTCTTATGGAGACTTGGAAACCTGGACTTTGGAACCAGGCACACTGCAGCCTGGAGAATTCACCTCCACTCCAGATCTGGGTCTTTGTGCTCTGGAAGAGTGGTGCATTGTATCAGTGTTGTGTTTTGTAATAAAATGTATCACTCCTGCTTTGCAGAGAATTTTAGTGTTTAGAAGCACTGCTGTATGTGTACTGCCAGACAAAATTGACACCCAGGCAGGATTCAGCACATGGGCAGTATTTTGCTCACCTCTGCCTTAGGTTCCAGAGTTGAATCCAGTATATTGGAAAGTAATATGTTGGAGACCTGTCTAGCATCTAAGGCCTGCTTTAACCTTTTGAGTGCCAGAAAGGTATCCAACCATGGGATACCTCTCTGGCACTCAGAGGTTTAATACTGAGTGCCAGAGAGTTCTCCAGCGCATTGAGTTGCAATGCATTGGACACCTCTCTACCATTCAAGACTGAAAAGCCAAAAATAAAAAATTATCCTGAGATATTTCTGATTTCTTTGGGGTCAGAGTCTTATGTGAAACATGTCAGTCCTTGTCCTGTGCCAAATCTGCTCTGTGAAAGAGGAAGCGCTTAGTGACAGTACCATAGCTATGACACATCTTACTCTCCCATCCCCAGTTTCCTCTTTGTCACACGGCCATGATGTATCGAAAATTTGTCCCTTTAACCCCTTGATGTTAGAGTTGTGTCCAATTGTGATCCAACCATTTAAACTTTTTTTATTTTAACTTTCATTGCCATTTGTCCAGACACTTAATTCTGTTGGGAGAGGGAAGTCACTGGGTGCAGTTCTCCATAGAATAAGATAGTGAAACCTTTGTCACTTTGCGACAGATTGAACTTGAAAAGCCCTACAATATATGTTTATTTTTAAAATAAATGTTTATTATCCCTTTAAACTGTGACAAATCAGTGAAACTGTTCTTTCACATTCTTATTAGAACTGTAGTCGGTGGTCACACAGAATACTATAGTTACTGTATGGATAGAACGTGAGCTGACTGAACACCAGGTGGCACTGTTGTTAACAGCTTAACCCCTTAATGACCAGCAGGATGTGCAATGCATTGCATCACAGTGTGTTGCGCACCCCTTTGGTCCTAAAGAGGTTAATCAAAAAAAAGAACCCAGCAGTTTGAGCTGTTTCCATTTTGGAACAAGCTATCATCCAGAAATGAGTTTTTTCAAAAGGTTACTGACCCTAAGTGACCTGTCAAGACCTAAGTGACCTTTACCCGTCTCTTCTCTCTAACCCAGCTTTTTTACTTCACCTTTAATTTCCCTTTGATTTCTCTCTTATTCCCCATTTACTTTTGTGGGTTTTTTTAATACTGGAAATGAAAACCAAAATGTTTTTAAAGGGATGGCAATGCTTCGTATGGAAATAAATATAGTGTGAATTCAGGATTTATCCTTCTGAGTAAAACTATTACTGAGAGAGGGTTTATTCAAACTTATTGCAACTCAAGCTTGCATTCTTTGGGTGCTGTACCTCCATGGCCTGAAATTTTACAGTGACCAAGGCACTCTATCATCCTATGGTAGGATACTCTCAACTGACCCTAGCTGCCCATAAACAAGGGTGTCCAGTAGGTAGATCTCAGTCGACCAGTAGATCACTGAATGGATACAAGTAGATGGCCAGAAGAGTCATACTGAGTAGTGTCCACCACTTTTGTCCTGTACTGAAGGATCTAATATGCCTCAGTTGTACAGTAGGGGACAACTAAATGGAGCTTTTAACCTCTTGAATGCTAGAGAACTCTCTCCGCTTTTCTTCTCAATGCATTGGATATCTCTCTAGCATTTAGGGGGTTAAAAGTCACATTTAAATCAGTGGAAAGGTTTAATTGCATCCCATGGAACATTTGGTTTGCCAATGAGTTACTTGTTTTTAACAGATTTTTGTGATATAATGCATGCTGCTTTGGTCCAGTTTTATTCAATTCAATTGCAAGAAACTTTCATTAAAGCAATGGTTAGGTTCTCACTCAAACCCATAAAAGCCATGAAATATAAGCTGCATTCACTTAATTTAAAGGGATAGCAATAGATCAAAATAAACCACTTTCTTAAAGTGGTGCAGTTCTGCAGCAAGTAAACTGCACCTCAGGGATCAAATAAAAATTCATGTTGCTTAACCCCTTAACGACCGGCCGATCGGCGCGTCGTGGTCACTTAAGGACCACGGAGCTTTTTTTTATTAAATTCCGGTTCCGGACTCCCCGAACAGCATGCAGCCGCGGGGGGAGCCCAGAATTCCATGATGGTCATAGTACGTCATGGGTCTTTAACTCAGATCGACCCATGACGTACTATGACTGTCAAGGGTCCTTAAGGGGCTAAAATGGATGCCAGAGAAGTCTCACAGTGCCACAGTGTATGCTGAGGTCAATGACTACCATAGGATGGCAGAAGTGTATGTAGGGGTCTATGCCAGCAAATCTAAGTGTAGCAAGTTTAATGAGTGAAATCTTAAACAGAGGCCTGTTCGATCAGTCATCAATAGATGGAAATGTAACAGACTTAAATAACTCTTCCAATAGTGGGGGGGGGGTTGTTTTTTTTTTTTTTTTAACCTAAATATCACCAGTTCTGCTTATCCAATTTACTAGAATAAATAAATTTAAAAAGCACGTAGTACTCATTGGAGTCTTTCTCCCTTAAAATGTTTTATAACAAACTAGCTGAAGAGCCCATGTACATGGGCCACAGTGCCGGCCGGTCGCGGTTGCAGTCATGCCCAGTAGAGACTGCCCGCTCCGCGGCTGATACAGAGCTGGATGCTCCGAAGTCAGACCTACTCTGTATCAGCCTTGTCATGGGCAGTCTCTACTGCGCATGACTGTGTAGTTATTTTGCGAATTATTATGTAGGATGGTCATATGGCTTCCACGTATGAAAATGCTTAAAACACGCTTTCCCACTTGGCTTTATGAGAATATTTAGTCACTCCTATAGCTCAAACTAGCCCGTGCATTCTCACAACAGTCAGAGCTATAGAAGTGACTAAATATTCTCATAGAGCCAAGTGGGAAAACATGTTTTAAAGGGATAGTAATACTTAAAATGTAAAAAAAAATATGTTGTAGGGTTTATCCCCCTGAGTAAAACAAGAGTACTCCCACTGCTGAAAGGTGCTTCATTCAAAGGTTATTAATTTTCAAAGTTGAATTTTTTAGGTGCAATATCACAGTGGCCTGAAATTTTACAGTGGCACTGTTGCTACCCCATCCTATGGAGATTTATGGTCCCAGGACCAGAGCTGTCCATAGGATCGTGTAGAACAGTGCCACTGTTCAATTTCAGGCCACTGTGATATTGCACCTAAAAAATTCAACTTTGAAAATTAATAACTTTTGAATGAAACACCTTTCAGCAGTGGGAGTACTCTTGTTTTACTTAGGGGGATAAACCTGTTTTTACATTTTAAGTATTACTGTCCCTTTAAGTATTTTCGTACTTGAAACCATATGACCATTTGTTATAAAACTTTCAGGGTTTCTCTGGCACAATCAAGGTCTGAACTAAATAAAAATATCTTCTACATTATAGAAGACTGATAGGGCTTCTATAGATAACTTTGAATGAAGGTTCATTCAGACTTACCTATAGAAGCCTTATCTGTCTTCTATAATGTAGACAGGCAATAAAAGTTTACATATGATGTACAACGTGAAGGGGCTGTTGCCATGTGCTAGTATGATAGTAGAAGTCTGGATACCCCTGCCATTGATTTTACAGCATTGATTTTATCGCCAAGATAAACCCTGCAATATATATTTTTTCCATATTAATCATTAATATCTCTTTAAAAAAGGTAAGACATGGAGCAGATAAAATAGTGCTTTATGGGTCTGTTCATATAGATGAGAATACTTCCTATAGTTGTTAGTTGATGCAGCATGCTGTAACTTTGCTGCAATCATAGTTGGTCTCCAGAAACGAGGGTCATCACAAAGGCTTATGGCACTATGGTCTTCACACAAATGACTGCATTACAACGTCACAGGTGGACATACTCTAATCATGTCCCATATGCCTGCTCACTGCTGCTGGTACCATTCTGTAATCCCTGTGGTGCGAGTGATTTCCAACCAAACTTTCAGGGAAAGATATATAATTCTCCTTTGACTCATGTGAAGCTTTTAAAACTTTGAATGTCACAGATACCAAGAAAAGTTCAGGAATCAGTACGGTATAGTTAATACAATTTTATTGACAAAATGAACAAAGAAAATATATACATATATACATACAAAGGAACAGGCAAAGGGTTAAAGCCAGCAACCCTGCTATCAAAAACAATAGGATGCACGGCTAAACCTCAGTGTTAGAGACTAGGCCTTAGCCACTGGTAGTCTCAGCAGGAGCAAGGAACAGGAGCAGGAACACAGGATCTTGATCCGATGTAGCGGGTGTACCAACTCAAGCCTGCAGTCAGTAGGGAGCGATATCTGACTCATCCCTGCAGTCAGAATGGAGCGAACTCTGACTCACGCCTGCAGTCAGAATGGAGCGAACTCTGACTCACTCCTGCAGTCAGAATCAGAGCTGGTCTACCAGAGCCCCAGGTCTGCATTAGATTGGGTGTCTACTAGGTACAAGGAACAAATGTAAGAATAGTCAGACAGAGTCGCAAGTCAGCACCAGAGGGGGTAGTCAGACAAGCCAGGTCATACACAGTTCAGGTAGTCAGCCAGAGCCACAGGTCTGTACCAGGTTGGGTGTCCACTATAGGGATAAGCAAAAGAATAGTCAGACAGAGCCACAGGTCAGCACCAGGTTGGATGGAAGACTAGCCAGGTCATACACAGAGCCCAAGGTAATAGAACTGCTATGAACAACAACGCAAGGGCACATGAGTCAGGACTCAGACTGCCCTTTAAACCCCTCCACAGGAAGTAGGTAGGAGGAGCAGCTCAGATGGAGGACGTAGGTAGGAGGAAGTAGGTAGGAGGAGACAACAGGAAGCAAACACATAAAACAGAGGCCTGCTGCATGCTTGAAGCCTCGCGCCTGTAGATGACGCTGAAACCAAGGTAAGCTGTAACAGAATGCTAGAGGTCTCTAACACATTACTGAGCAATACATAGAAGACTTGTCTACCATTCAAAGGGTGAAAAGATCCATTTAAGTTAGAGTGACCAAGTTTCCCAAAATGCCCAGTCCAGTACCTTATTTTAAGTGTGACTCCCGTTTCCCAACTCACCCGTCTACCAGGACAATAAGCAGTTTGAATTAAACCACTGCCACACACACACAATAGTCATCCAGACTCCACTCAGTGACAGCTACTACTTAACGCTGAAACTCGGCAAATCTATGCTCTCCTCCCTCTCTGTCATAGGCACTGAAGCAGCAGAGTTGCACTTGTCAGCCACACCGGACAACTCCTAACAACTTTCTAACAACATGTACTGCCAGACAATGAGAGTGGAGAGTATTCTCAAGATGCTCTTCTATTGCTGGCTGATGAGTGAGACGGCAGGTTTTTCTGGGGGTATGGACTGTGTGAGTAGGAAGTGGTTGTAGTCAGAGTAGTGCAAGAGGAACGAGGCAGGGTAGCTTACAGAGCACCCTACCTCTGTCAGGCAGAGTTCTACACCTGTCGCAGCGTGTCTCCCTCCTCCATTATAGATTTACCATGTGTGCTCCTGAGCTGGGCACCTACTGCTGCTGAACTCTATAGTAAGTTCATAAAACATACCTTCATATCACTCTACTTTGCTTATTCACCCATTTACACTCAGATATTCTTATTGAGTTTATGTGGTGAGGCACCATTTAAATAAAATAGACTATAAAATACTAATATGTTTCTCAAAGACATCCAGTACTGTGCAAAAATCTTAGGTGTGAGAAAATCCTGTAAAGTAAGAATGCTTTCAAAAATAGCATTCTTACTTTACAGCATTTTTTCACACTTGCCTAAAACTTTTGCACTGTACTGAACATTTAATATGTGTATGTCATTTTTGGGATATTTTATTGAGATTATACTTCCACATTATGTGGCACCATAAATAAACATATATTATTTCATATGTACTAAGCCCTCAATCAATAATCATGACACAGTTCTCTATATGGTATGTTGAAATAATCCATAAAGGTAGTGCTTCTAATCTCAGCTTGTTACCTGTATAAAAGACACCACACCTGTCCACAGAAGCAATCAATCAATCAGATTCCAAATTCTCTACCATTGCCAAGACCAAAGAGCTGTCCAAGGATGTCAGGGACAAGATTGTAGACCTACACAAGGCTGGAATGGGCTACAAGACCATCGCCAAGCAGCTTGGTGAGAAGGTGACAACAGCTGGTGCGATTATTCGCAAATGGAAGAAACACAAAATAACTGTCCATCTCCCTCGGTCTGGGGCTCCATGTAAGATCTCACCTAGTGGAGTTTCAATGATCATGAGAAAACAATTGATAACACAATACGCTGTGAAGGACTGAAATCCTGCAGCACCCGGAAGGTCCCCCCTGCTCAAAAAAGCACATGTACAGGTTCATCTGAAGTTTGTCAATGAACATCTGAATGATTCAGAGGAGAACTGGGTGAAAGTATTGTGATCAGATGAGACCAAAATCGAGCTCTTTGGAATCAACTCAACTCGCCATGTTTGGAGGAGGATGAATGCTGCCTATGACCGCAAGAACACCATCCCCACCGTCAAACATGGAGGTGGAAACATTATGCTTTGGGGGTGTTTTTCTTCTAAGAGGACAGGACAACTTCACCGCATCAAAGGAACGATGGACAGGGCCATGTACCATCAAATCTTGAGTGAGAACCTCCTTCCCTCAGCCAGGGCATTGAAAATGGGTTGTAGATGGGTATTCCAGCATGACAATGACCCAAAACACACGGCAAAGGCAACAAAGGAGTGGCTCAAGAAGAAGCACATTAAGGTCCTGGAGTGGCCTAGCCAGTCTCCAGACCTTAATCCCAAACAAAATCTGTGGAGGGAGCTGAAGGTTCAAGTTGCCAAATGTCAGCCTCGAAACCTTAATGACTTGGAGAGGATCTACAAAGAGGAGTGGGACAAAATCCCTCCTGAGATGTGTGCAATCCTGGTGGCCAACTACAAGAAACATCTGACCTCTGTGACTGCCAACAAGGGTTTTGCCACCAAGTCATGTTTTGCAAAGGGGTTAAATACTTATTTCACTCAGTAAAATGCAAATCAATTTATAACTGTTTTGAAATGGGTTTTTCTAGATTTTTTTTTTTTATTCTGTCTCTTACTGTTCAAATAAACCTACCACTAAAATTATAAACTGATCATTTTTTTGTCACTGGACAAATGTACAAAATCAGCAGGGGATCAAATATTTTTTTCTCTCACTGTAAATTTCTCGCATAGCATTTAAAACTCTGTGGTATTCCAAAGTACAACTTGCATAATAACATCAGCAGAGGTTAAGTGGTGTCATGTGACCCTGTCCTAGATGCCTTACTTCGGCCAAGAAGAAGAACTGAGCCCCTCTCAGAAATGTCCCTGAATTTCCATATATAAATAGCCTTCTAAGAGCCAGAAGGCTGCAACATGTGGGTCCCCCCGGTCCTTTAGGGGTTAAAATATTTATCTAGATGACAGTACTGCATCATAGACCAGAAAATACTGGAATTTATAATTGATGCTTCCAAATCAAGCCATCAAACTGTCTTTTGTTTGTTTTAACAAAATATAATCTCCTTGGAAATTAAAAGATTCAGTGTATAATCTCCTGAAACATTATGCTAGTCAGCACAAATGTTTGTATTCTTTTGAATAGGGATAGTTATGCTGTTAATGTGGTGTGATTTTAATGGCAGCTGTTGCTGCGTACCTAGTGATGAAAGAGTTGTACTACTTTAAAGCAGAGCTATCACTCCAAATAAAGTGCCCCCCAAATAATTATTCATATAGCGATAAGCATAGAAATACTAGTATTATCCAGAGTAAGTCCCGTTTTATTAAGAAATCCTACGTGATACGAGACTGATGGGCGGGCTTCTTGCTGTAGTGGCATCTGTGCATCTGTGCCGTCAGTCACTTCCTGCATCTTAAGGTGCAATTCAACTCCCCTCACCAATCCTGGAGGAGATCAGGACGGACAGAGCAGGGGCACAGATGTCTCTAAGAAAAGATGTCTGCACTGATGCCTGCCTGTTCATCTTAGATCAAGTAGGATTGCTTAATAACGTTGGACTTGTTCTGGATAATAGGAGTATTTTTATGTGTATTGTTATATGAATAATTATTTGTAGGGGCACTTTATTTAGAGTGATAATTCTGCTTTAACTGTGCTATGTAAAGACACTCAGTTCTGCATCTGTCTGCTTTACACAGAAAGAAAGAGGAGGAATTCTGGAGCACACCAACTGGAAAATTGTAACCCCTTGAATGCTAGTGAGGTCTCCAATGCCTAACATTTAAGGGTTTAAAGCTCCTTTTTAAATCATTGAGAATTTAAGGACTTTTCATTGGTCCCCATGGTGTTGTTGGATTGCCCTGAAATTTCAGTGCTTTAGCTCACTGAAATAGGCCCCAAATGTCTGATAAAAATGTCTTTAGCATAAAAATAAGGTTATGGGTGAAATAAGCTTTCTAAAGTGATAGATGCTTGTATCTTGTGTGGTCTTGGCTACCAGAAACACAGTAAATGTCTACATTGTAGCAGTTGAAGGATCTGTCTGCTTTGTGTTAGCCTGGTGCTTGCTAAATTTGTCTTGTTTATTTCCAGTGTTTTAAGTGATTGCTCATCAGTCGATAAGAGGGAAGCACAGAGCTGCTTATTTTCCTGTAGGTCACATGGTGCATTTGTAATCTAGCCAGGGGATATTCATTTCATAGTACAGTTCATACAGTCAGTGCTCTTAAAGGTGAAAGAACACCTGCTAATAATAACCCATAATTTGCTTTTATTATGGCCAGAAAATCCTAATGGCCCTTTTGAATGTTTTACTTGCTCCTTGCCTCAAGAGATATCATCAATCAGTTGTGGATGTCATGTCTGTGGAGGAAGACATGATTGTTTTTATAGTAGGACCATACAACCTCAAATTGCATTCACCACACATGGCAATTGTAACCCTTTAACCCTTCGAGCGCCAGAGGGGTGCGCAACACATTGCGCTCGTAGGGTTAAGTATCAGTGAGGTGTGCAGCATATTTCTTTGCAATACATTGCACACCCATCTGATCCTTAACACTCTGAGTGCAGAGTGGTGCACAATGCATTGCGTACCACTTAAAGGGTTAAAGGCACTCTGCCTTCCTCACTGCTTCATGTCAGCATCTATGGTCATTACATCCAGGACTGATCTGAAGATGGTATGGCTAGGAGAAAGCCACATGGGCAGAAATCCATGGGGACACTGGAATTTTCTAGTCATAGTAAGGTAATAGTAAGGTAAGTGTGGGTTATTATTAGGAGGCATTATACTTTGTTTCGCGCGCGCGTGTGTGTGTGTATATATATATATATATATATATATATATATATATATATATATATATATATTAACCCTATATATAGGACTTTTCTGAAGGCAAATAAAAACAAAATCACACATTTTTTTTGTATCATACAATTGGTGACAACTGATTTGCTATAGTTCTCATAAATGTCTTTATGAAGAACTGGCTTGTTCATACTAACACCTCCTAGTAATATCACCCACTTACCTTAATCTGAACACACAGTCCCTAATTCCCATTATGGATCCATGCTGCATACATTGGTTCCCCAAAATGAATTATTTACTAGCACTGGATATAATGTCCACAGAGGAGTACTGTGGGACTCTAGGGCCCCAAACTCCTCTCTCTGATGGTTTCTTACGAAAGATATGATATCCAGCACTAATTCATTTTGTAGAACCAGTCTGTGCAGAATTGATTCATAGGAGGCCATTGGAATTTTCTGTCAAAATTAAAGGGGATGTATCACCCCTATACAAGTTAGCCTGAATGGTTACATTATATAGCGCATATGTGTAAAAATATATTTTTTTAAAGCTCTATTTGGTCTCATTGGCAAAGATCTATATCCAGCCAATGAGAGTGCTCCAGTTTACAGACAGAAAGCCTCCGTCATTGGAGGAGGCTGGACAGAGTGAGGGGAGCAGAGGAGGAGTGACAAACTGCGGTTAGAGAGCTGGTAACCGCAGTCTATGCGGAAGTAGGTGCAGGGCAGTGTTTATTACTTCAGTTTAGACCAACTAGAGCTTTAACAAAAAGAATTCATACACTTTTACACATTCACTATATAATTTAACTATTCAGGCTAACTTGTATAGGGGTGATACATCCCTTTTAACTAATTTCTTCACAATACACTGGAAATGTCTCTTGCATCCAAATGGTTATGGTATGTAGGGGATTATTACAAGTTCAGTGTTCCTAGTATTCTCCTAAAATGAAAAGGATCCTTTTATATTTCATGGCAATGCACTGGAACGCTAACTGGCTCCCAAGGGATTAGTGGTGTAAGTACTTGGTATGCACGTCTTATTCTGGTAATTTGCCAACATTATGAACTGCTCGAATGCATTGCTGAAAATAGATTTAAAAGACCCAGTCGGGCTGATGTACTTAGGAGAAGCAGTGCTATTCTGGGGTAAACCAGCTGCACCATAGGGGACAAAAAAATTCTAATTGGTATAAATGAGGCTGTTAACCCCTTGAATGCTTCACAATTCATTGTAGCCTCACTAGAATTCAGGTGGTTAAAAAACATTTTAAATTGCTTGGAATTTGAGGATTTTTTATTTTTGTCCCCTGTGACATGGTTGGTTTGCTCTAGAACTGTGTAAATTAGCTTCAATTGGGGCAATATGAATCTGCCAGCACTGCTCATTTTCTGCACATTTATTTTGGCTTAAAGGGGAACTACCACCCCGCAATAACTTAAGCTTCACTGATTGCTCATCTGGCGACTAGCTGCTTAGTAGCGCTAGTCGCCAGAAATATTACCCGGTTCAGCAGATATCGGCGTTTTACCGATGGTGACAGGAGCAGGAAGCACGGACGTCTCTTCACAGTGACGTCCGTGCGCCTGCGCTGTCAGTCCCTTTTGCACCGCACGGACAGGGTTAATTCTCATACTGAGCACCATTCCGTCACAAGTATGTTTCATTTAAACTGTATCAGATTATTCTCTTGAGAAGGACTTGACATGGCTGGTTGTCCACACAAAACACAAGGAATAGCTCAAAGGGGAATATCACCCTCCATCTGAGCAGTGCAGTCAATCGACCAAATCAGTTTCGTATCAAGGGAAGAATCCGACAACAGGAAAATAAATGGGAAGTGACTGACCTCGTTCACTGTCTAAAACCTTGCCCTATGGTTTAAAATAATCAAATTGTTTTACCATTACTATTTAACAAAATCAGGCCATAATTGTATTTGTTTGTTTGTAGTGTACAATAAATGAATGTTTCACTATATATGGGTGTCCTAAAATGTTTATGTTGTTGTTGTTGTTGCTCTCATATTTAGCCATTAAATGGATCTCTACTCTCTTATCAATTATTTTGTCTATTTTATTGTGACCCCATTAGTAGTACCACTCATATTTTCATTCAGATTAACAACCAACTAATTTAAATAACCTCCCCTTCCATTTTTATTACAAATAATTTATTGAGTGACATCATTGTTTGTAATAAATGTTCTACTAAGATAAGCATTCAGTAAATTGAGTTTGTCTTTGTCTGTGCATGTATAATGTATAGGAAGGGAGGCTATAGATTTATGACTTTGAGTAAGCTATTATAATTATGCAACCCTGGATCAGTTCCCAGAAGATATTCAAGGCTGCATGTTATTAGAAGGAAATTGTAGGGTTGTCATTTGAATGCAAAACTAGCATGTGTTGTACATTTAACAACAGAAAAAACAAGGGTTACTTCATATTTTAGCCCCAGAAATCTGATGCATAACTCTATATAATAATCGGGAAACAAAAATATCAGTGCAATTTTTTGACATAGACCATCACAGATTTATTAACGCTTTTTGGTTAGACACATTCCTTGAAAGGACTGAAATATAATATACAAATTGAAACTGATGAACTAAGAAGATACTCACTAAAGTGTGATAAAGAGGAGATAACTTCTCTGTTGAGACCAATTCAATAGTTTTCTTGTTATTCTATGGAGCCTATGTACCAAGTGGTAAACATAGGGCCTTCTGCAACGAGGGCCAAGGTGACCACATATCCCTTTAAATCAGGGCCTTTATTAAAAACACACATTATTGCAATGATTCTTGTGCAGTCCTCCCAAATGACATCTTCATAAGTGACCTTGATTTAAACGAATACATGATTACCTTAATAAGGCCAAAGTGATGCAGTTCTGAGCCAAGATAACTTAAACATGTGGAACAAATACAAATTCCTTTTGATTTTAATTATGATTTTTTTTTTTTAACCCCTTAAGGACCGGACAATCGGGTATGCACATAAGGACCACGGACCATTTATTTTTAATTTTTTTGTGCATACGTTTCAGGGTGGCATACAGCCACGCGGGGAGCCCTGAATTCCATGACGGTCCTGGCACATCATGGGTCCTTATGGCTCAGCGATCCACGTCCTAAAAGAAAAAGGGACACTATATGTCAACAAATGAGTGTAGGACTTAAGAGTATAACAATGCGTAATCAAAGAGAGATTGGTTGTGCCTAATAAATGTATGTATCTAGATATATATCTATATATAGATGGAAGATGTAAACTATACTCATGGAGTAACATTCAGTGATGTAGGGATAACAGAGAAAGATGAGGCAATAGTAAGATGTAGAGATTGCACATGTACAGCGCACTGATACAATCCTGGTAAGTAGTTGATGGGATGGAAGGCCATCTATCTTTAAGTGATGAGATGAGAGGAAAAAAAAGAGGGAGAGGGGAGAGATGGGGGTAGAGTTGGGAGGAAGAAAAGGGGGTACAGGAAGCTGATTGTCCCGAGGCACATAGAGGAAGCTAGAACGAGTCACAATAATGAAAGATGTAAATGCAATCAAGGTTAATGCCATGAGTCATAGAGGGTTAGGAAATACATATCTAATCAGAGAGGAGAAATCTGAGAGTCAGTCATAGTGTTAGAAGTGAGGGTATGTTGATATGTTTCCAGGGGGACCAGATGAGGTTGAAGGCAAGAAGAGAGTTGTTTAACAGTGCAAACTTTTTCTCTAGAAGCAACAGTGACTCTAGTGAGCCATTCAGAAGCACTCAGAGGAGAAGCAGGTTTCCATTTTATAGTAATCATGGATTTAGATAAGTTCAAGAGAATATAATCAGATGTGAATAATTGTGGACTAGTATTAAAGAGATAGTAATACTTAATTTTACTATTCCCCATCTTGTAGCCCTTAAAAAACTGAATTAAATGAGCCCAGTGGCATCTCTCAAACCTTTATGGTATGAGAGATATCCAGTTTCAAAGTTCCCTCTCCTCAGACATTAACGTTCTAGCTGACATCATGGGGATCCGGTCCCTGAGCAAGCGGAGTCTCTTCAGCAGAGCCTAGATCACGTTATAGAAGAAGAAATCCTTCACTGAAATGATCGTCTACGTGTGCTTGCAAACCAAGCACATGTAGAAGACCATTTCAGTGAAGGATTTCTTCTTCCATAACGTGATCTCGTCTCTGCTGAAGAGCCTGTCCCGGGGCCGCATTCTCCTGCTGTCCCAGGACCAGAGCTGTCCATAGGATGGCATAGCAACAGTGCCACTGTACAGTTTCAGGCCACTGTGATATTGCACCTAAAAAATTCAACTTTGAACTGTAATAACTTTTGAATAAAACACCTTTCAACAATGGGAGTACCCTTGTTTTACTCAGGGGAAGAAACCCTACAACATATTTTTTTTTACATTTTAAGTATTACTATCTCTTTTAAGATCTACTCGACTGACCAGTCTTCCAAGAAGTCTCAGGTTTATCTTCCTTTTGTAGGAAAACATTTGTTTGTCCCTGAACTGGAGAAGGTTATCAACCATGCCACTGGGGACAAGAGTACTTTATTGCCTCAGGTTAAACATGCCTTTTCTCTGTGGAAGACGTGTAGTTTTCATTACCCCTGCCATTTTAAGATTTCTTCTTGGGCATAGCTTCCCTGGTCGTACATGATTCACGGGGGACTGGTCTGTTTATACCTATAAGAGGTTGTTTCTGTTTTTCCATGTCATGTGGGCCGTTTCTACGTAGAACTGATTTCAGGTTATCAAATAGATTTCAAATCCCTTCCTCCTCAACGTTTTTTCTTGTCCAGTGTTCCTCTGGATCCGGAGCAAGGTTGTTTATTTGCAGAGATTGTTTTCCCTGCTAGATATGCAGGTATTGATTTCTGTTCATCCACTGGGGGCTCCCGAAGGTGGATCTCATGGCCTTTCATCTAAACAGCAAGGTTCCTCTGTCCTGCACCAGATCCTGGGCTTCTTTGGCTCTTGCAGTGGGTGCAATGGCAATTCTGTTGATCTTTCCTCTTGTGTATGTTTTTCGTCCAATTCCCATGATTCCCAGGGTGCTGAGGAAAGTCAGTATGGAGCAGGCTCATGTCATCCTGATTGCTCTGTTCTGGTCCCATCAGGCCAGGTCTTTGGCTCTTCTCAATCTATCCATGACAGAGCCTTTTTGTCTGCCATTGCATCTGGACCTCCTGATTAATTGTCAATTATGCCACACTCAGCTGGAGAAGCTAGCTTTGATGGCTTGGCTCTTGAGGCCAGTATCCTGAAGAAAAAGGGCTTTTCAGACTTGTATTTCTACTATCATTCAGGCTAGATAGTGGGTCTAATGTCATGTCCCTCTCTCCATGGACGAAGGAGGCCCTTCGCTGGTGGCTCCAACATCCCCCATCTAATGCTGGGATATCAATTTGTCATACCGTAATGGATATGGGTCCCCACGGACGCCAGCCTGAAAGGTGACCTAGGGCACAGGGTTACTGGACCAGGGAGGAGAGTCTTCCTCCAATCAATATTTTGGAAATACAAGTCATTCACTTAATGCTTCACTGCTGGTCCCATGTGCTGATGGGAACCCCGGTGAGGGTCCAATCAAACAATGCAACAGTAGTCTCATATATCAGTTGAAAAGGAGGAGCCAGAAGTGAGTCCACTTGGATTTAGGTTCGGGGACTCCTTCAGTGGGCTGAAATTCATGTGCCAGTCATGTTGGCGTTTCACGTCCCAGAAGTGGAAAACATGGTCACAGACTTTAGGAGTCCAGTATCTAGGTCCCGGGAATTGGGAACTGAACCATAGTGTGTTTGACCAGATTGTCCACCACTGGGGTTTCCCATTAGTGGATCTCATGACATCCCGCTTGACCTGGAAGTTTTCCCTGCTCAGCACCAAGAATAAGGATTCTCTAACCCTTGTAATGGACATGATGTTCATTAAATGGAACTTTCATCTGACTTAGGTGTTTCCACCATTTCCCTTGATTCCCAGGGTGCTGAGGTAGATCAAAATGGAGAGTGCTCAAGTCACCCTTATTGCCTCCTTGTTGCTCCATTGTGCTTGGTTCTCTGATCTTCTCCATCTGACCATTATTGTGCCATTTCGTCTCTTTCTATGGTTGGATCTCCTGACTGAGAGTCCTCTTTATTATCCTCAGGTGGAAAGGTTGGCTTTGATGGCATGGCTCTTGAAGCGAATATCTTGAAGAAGGGCTTTTTGGACACTATGGATCAGGCTAGGAAGCCTGTATTGTCTAAGGCCTATCATAGGATCAGGTCTCTGTTCTACCAGTGGTGCACTGACCAAGATATGTCCTCGTGATCTTTAATCGTTCCTATGATTCTGTCTTTCCTTCAAGATGGTGTCAATGAGGGTCTCAGTCTGAGTTGTATTAAGGTTTAAATCTCAGCCCCCTTTTTCATAAGCATATTGCTTTACTTCATGATGTCAAGATCTTTGCTCACGCTTTTAAAGATTCTCTGTGGGATCTAGACCTGGTGTTATGCGTTCTCCAGAGGCCTTCTTCTGAGTGCCTTTCTTCTGGGTCTTTGCTTCTTTTGATGCTTAACCCTTTGGATACAAGAGAGGTATCCAGTGCATTGCAGTGCATTGGATACCTCTCTGGCACACACTGGTTTAAGAATCACTTTTTTGTTTTGGCTATTGTATCTGTTTGCAGACTTTCCAAACTACAAGCTTTTTCTTGAAAATCCCCTTTCCTGATTTTTCATCAGGACAAGGTGGTTCTTCGTACTCCAACAAGTTTTTTGCCCAAGGTAATTTTGGAAATTGTTCTTCCTGTTTTTTGCCCTGATCCTTCTAATAAGCTGAAGCAGGAGCTCCATCTTTTGGATGTGGAATGATGTCTTAAGTACTACATTCATCACCTGCAGCCTTTTAGTAAATATAAGGAAAACAAAGATGACACAATTTCATTGACCTCAACCATAGCTTCACCATACCCACAATTATAATGCCTCTTTTATGGGATTTTCACTGCCCTCATTTAGTTCATAAACATAAATTGGATGTTGAACTCCCAATGAAAACAGAATCAAACTTCCAGGTTCTTCAGAAAAAAAAGAAAATATGCACAGAACGAGGTGCAGACCACATAACTTAAAATTAAATCTTTTTCTCAGGATTGGCAAGTTTATGATGACCCTGGGATACTGGCACATTGCCTGTATGCAATATATTGATCAGGGCACATGCTTTCTGCTTACCAATGATGACATTATGGGTGTTACTCCTGATATAAATAGATGGGTCAGAAGTCATTGTAAATTATTTGCCGGTTTCTTCTTGAAGAAGCTTGTCACTGTGTCAAAGTCAACCTGGCTGTTTATTTTATAATTTTATTTTATTATTAATAAATAGCTTTTACTATAACAGTTCCAGTTCGGTCTTGTGTTTTGTTGGTCAGGTTCATTCTATTCATGTGCGTATTTTATTATTTTATTTCAAGGAGATAAAATTCAATGTTATGTGGTCTGCACCTCCTTCTGTGCATATTTTATTTTAGTAAATCTGGCTCTTCTTTTTTTGTCATTTCTGAGGGCTTCTGTGTGGGCCAGGCTGCTTCCAAAGTCATTGTTGCAACTTGAATAGAGGCCACTATCTGACAGGAGTATGTTCTCAGGAAAAAACCTGTTCCTTTCCAAGTCATGGCACACTCTACCAGATCTGTGGGAACCTCTTAGGCCTACAAAAATCAGGCCTCTGCTGAGCAGCTGTGTAAGGCAGTGACATGGTCATCTGTGCACACCTTCACCAGATACTGCCTTGTCAATATCCTGGCCTAAACTCAAAGAACCCAGAAGGTTCTTAAGGCTTTGGTGGCCGTTTATGGACTTTTTCTTTTCTTTGTTTATCCAGAGTTCTGAACTCTGTTGGTTCTTGTTCTTGTTCATTTGCTTTGTGTGCAAGTTTGGTGTCCATTGACACCTTATGTTTAAATGGTGCCAGTTAGTCCTGTGGAATACTGGTCTACAATGGAGAGGGTTTTTTCTCTTTTTTTTCCTCCCAGGGAAAAAACATGTGGTTTAAGTCCTCAGGCAAGGTGTTCCTCTTGGCGTCTTTGTTCAGAGGATTTCATTCTTTCTTCTTGATGTTTCTTTCTGCTACGTTGCTATATGTTGAAACTGAGGGAAGAGTGGAGTCTCTGGTTCAAAAGCCCTGCCTTTTTGAAGTGCCCTGCACCCTGGAGGAAAGTGCTTTAAGCTATGGTTCCTGTGTTCCACTTGGATTTAACCGTAAGTTCACTAAAATCCTCTTTTATATTTACATAGCACAGGCTGGTACTTTATCATAATTCTCTGAACAGTATGCTTATTAGTTATGCTCGAGCAAAACATACCATTTGCTATGCATTTAAAAATGCTCCCAGTGTGTGCACCTTAAAGGGATAGTAATACTTAAATTGTAAAAAAAATATGTTGTAGGGTTTATCCCCCTGAGTAAAACAAAGGTACTCCCACTGCTGAAAGGTGTTTTATTCAAAAGTTATTACAGCTCAAAGTTGAAGATTTTTAGGTGCAGTATCACAGTGTCCTGAAATTGTACAGAGACTCTGTTGCTACACCGTCCTATGGACAGCTCTTGTCCATTGGATGGTGTAGAAACAGTGCCACTGTACAATTTCAGGCCACTGTGATATTACACCTAAAACTTCAACTTTTAGCTCTAATAACTTTTGAATAAAACACCTTTCAGCAGAGGGAGTACCCTTGTTGTACTCAGGGGGATAAACCCTGCAACATATTTTTTTTTACATTTTAAGTACTACTATCCCTTTAAGGTGCTAACGAATCTGGTTGCGCAGTAGGAAATTAGAATAAAGTGCTGCAGAGTACTAACTACCAAAACAAAAGGGCTGATTTTTCAAAAACTATTTAGTTTACAGGAAAATGACCAGCACAACACACACATTGTTAATTCCCTATGAAATAAAGTAAACTTGTCTTAAGGTGACAGGTCCACTTGAAGCATCACTGGCCTTTTAAAAACTGACTTTGTGAGACTGCTTCTTTAGTGAGCTTCATATTTAACATATTTTCATTCCCCTTATTGCAAGGAGAGGTCCCATATAAAGCTGTTCCATGAGACTCCAGAGAAGATTATAGCATACTGACTTGAATGCTAAATATAGATGCCTGCACATGCTCCTGTGCTGAAAATACTATTACAGGAAGAGAATGACTTGTCATATTAATCCATCACTCAATACATTCCCTGTCACTGGTGATCATGGGAGTACTGTATATGTATAAAGAGACAAGGAAAGCAATTCTGGGGTAAACCAACGGCTCGAAAATCCAAGTGTTCCCATGGATTTAAATAGGACTTTAACTAGGGTGACCACGTGTCCCGGAACGTCCGGGACTGTCCCTTAATGGGGTTGTATGTCCCGCGTCCCGGATCATCCCCCACCGGGACAATAAAGAGTCCCGGTATGAAGGAATCAAGCAATTAGCAAAGCCACCCTGACCCAGTCTGTCACTTATTTGTTGTCAAGCCTATTCTTCCTTCCAGTGCCAGGTCAGTCACAGCCTAGTTACATATGCAACATGCACGCTGCACGTAACACCACCAGCCAATGTAAGAGGGGAGTATTTGCACATTGGTCCTCTCCTCATTGGCTGGCTGGTGTGTGTAGGTGAAGCGCGGTACATACGTATGCCGGTGGCGCATGCCATCAAATTGTGAGTGACTGTGAGAGCGCAGATTGAGTGTGTCCGTCGGTGCAGTGACAGATGAAATGGACTTGAACGGAACAGGTCAGGATTGGTGGATGGTGACTGTGATGCAGCACAAAGTCCGTCTCTCCAGGCAGTGACTGAGACTGAGTCCCGCTGGCGCTCCCGTTCTGACAGATTCTGAGAGTCTGACTGACAGTAACACTACTTTAAGTGAGTAACTAGAACATTTAGATTTACCCTATATTTATTCTAATGAAATGATATACTTTTGGGCAGCAAGCAACTGGCACTGAAACTTATGCACCATTGCACCAGAGGCCACTCAGGCCAGGGGTGTGAGCAAGTCAGTGTTGCCTTTGAAATGTGACCAGATATTTATTTCAGTGCAAGACACTTATGCAATGCACACTACAGGAATACAGTGTTGTTGTTTTTTTTGCAGTCCTACATAATTACATTTTCAGAAGCATCCTGCATTAATATAGAGACCGTCTCACTCTCAAACCAGGTGGCTCAGCCATTGATGACATGAAGACAATCAGATGCATGTATTAAGTTATGTTACATACCAATTTCTGAAGCAACAGGAATGACAGAATAACCTGCCCCACATGGAGCCCATTAGGGCTAATTCATCCCTGTTGTTTTGAACCAAAATGTTCAAAATCAGGCTCAGACTATTAAGAAGATGACAGCATTTATACACTATGGTCATTGCCACTGAGGGTCAGCTTCTGGAATTAGGAGCCTATCCTGCTGCTGACACAAAGTTCTGACACACACATTGCACTAACAGTCACGCTTATTGGAAACTGACAACTGCAGGGGTTTTCTGTACTAGTGCCATTTGTATTTCAACTACAGCCCATCTAGTTTCTCACTGATAAGGGGTTAAAGGCCCCATTTAATTTGGAGAATTTTTAATTTGTCCCATATGGTGCAGTTGGTTTGCTCCAGAATTACTCCAGTTATGTTTTTGTTCATATGACCATAAACATCACCCTAGCAGCTGTAAAAATTATTCTGGACTATTTGAGTGCCAGACAGGTATCCAATGCAAAAGGTTAACCCCTTGTTTCCATTAGACATTTCCCATTCTTCGCTCCACAATGCATTTCAAATGTCTTGTGAAGGAAACCAGAACACTTGTTTATAGCTCATTACACACAGTGGTATAATTTCAGCAACAATGGGCAATATTATGTAAGACACTGGGAATTATACTTAAGTGCAGAAGAGCCACAAGATTTTAGCTCTTATTTTATATAGGAATTATATCTGTAAACCCCCTTGTATAGGGTCTGATTTTGCAGTGACTTCTTAATGAAATGTGTGTCCCTGAATGGCAGAAAGTAAATGTGGGCACCCTAACTTTAACTCCTTGAATGCTAGAGACATCTCTACCACATTGCAAACAAGTGAGTCATGAGATTAATCCTTTGAGTGCCACAGGGGTACGGAATGCATTGCAAAGCAATTCATTCCGTACCCCTCTGGCACAAAGGGTTAAGCAGACACTGTTATGTCCCTTGATATAACATACTGAGGCTGATGTGCTGAGAAGAACTAGAGTTATTGTGGGGTAATCCAAATGCGCCATGGAGAGAATGAAAACGCCCACTGAGTTAAATGGGGCTATCAGCCACATGAATTATATGATACAGAGGACTTCAAAGCACTGTTCCAACTCATTGCACTAACAATGCTTTGGGGACCTTGTAGCATTGGATTAAATGTGCCATTTAAATCAATGGGAATTTTTATCCGTCCCCTATGATGCAGTTCTTTTTATGTACATCAGCCTCACTGTACTTTTTCCTGGCAGCAGCAAATCAACAAAATGTGAAACTGAATTCACCTGAAAGAAAAAGAAAGAAGCACTACATTTTCTATTAGGCTGATAAACAGAAAACATTAATCATAATCCCATTGCTGGTAGTTGCCTTTAGAGTTGTTTGTTAAATGTTGCCCTCCCATCCCTGTTGCTGTAATGCGAGAGGTCCAGGGCAGTATATTGGTGTTGGTGGAGGGTGTAGTTTTATTGCACTCTCCTATTCATACTGTAGTAAAGGGTCTTGCTCAGATTACACAGTCTTCATGGTGGTGTATGTGTATTCCAATATGCACTAAATTGATTATACACTCTAGTACATAGTTCATGGTGCATCTGCATTATTATATGGCTAACTGTTAGGTGTAGAAAAATAGCTGCACTGGTGAATTTATTTACCACCACTACAGATAGAGGGAGATAGAGTGTGCATGTGTGAGTGCGTGACAGTGACTGAGAGTGTGCATGTTAGTGAGACTTATGCACGAACAATAATTGCAGCAATTCTGGATCAAACCATCTGCATGATGGGATATAAAATGAAAATTCCCAAAATGCCCATAGGCTTAAAAAAGGGCCTTTAACCCCTGGAATGTTAGATAGATCCCCATATTGTACTTTTGTCCAGCATTGAAGAAATTAAATGCCCTATTTAAATCAAAGAGAGTTTTGTATTTATCCCCTGTGGGGCAGTTGGCTTACTCCAGAATTGCTGCATTTCTGTGTGTGTGTGTGTGTGTCTGTGTAGTTTACTAGTAGAGTCCCATCTCTCTAATTATCCCAACTGGCCCTTCCCTTTCTCATCCCCCCACCAAGTGTTTTTTTCCCACTCTCTAAGCCTTGGATAGTATACCAGACAACTCTCTGACTTTCTTTGATGGATTGAAAAATATTCAGTAACTGCAGTTCTTCTATCCCTTGACAGTGAAAAGGCTCTCAACATAGTCTTCTGGTCTTCTTTTCTCCTCTCAAGTTAAATTCAAAGTTTGACTATATATCATCAACAGAATTAAATATTTATATTCTGCCCCTCCGCAGCATTTCTTATTCCTGGTACTCACTCTCCTCTGAAAGGGGAAACTATTAGCAAAGGAAACAAAGCTCTCTTTTATCTCCCATTCTCTTCACTTTCTCCCTAGAACCAAGACTTTCTAGAAAAAGGGCTAATAACTATATGTCAGGTATTATGGTCACAAGGAGATCATACACAGTTGTGGTATCCTTCTTACCTTTCTTAATTCTCTCACTTCTGTTTTTAACTTAGTAAAAGAAATAGACCATTTCACTGCCAAAAGGGTATCCCACACATTTGATCTCATTCTGGTTTTAAAATGGTGGAAAACACAAAACAAACACACTCACACACACATTCAGGGAGTACTGGTCAGGGAGCTACCGGAAATGATGTGGGGTGGTTGCTGGGCAACCCCCCAACACTCACTCACATTTTCTTCCTATTTAACTACCTCTCTTACCCCTGCACAGAGAGGGTGGAAGGTATAAGGACTACCAAAGGGGTAGCGTGGGACAGAGTAAATACAACGTTGAAGGTGGGAGGGAGCAAAAAGAGGACACAATGAGAGAGAGTGGGGGAGGGGACGCAATGGGGAAGACGAAAGGGAGGAAAGTGAAGAGGGGACACAACAGGGAAGGAGCAAAAAAGAAGAGAAGACCCAATGGAAGAGAAGGGGAGAGAAGAGGGAACACAACTGTGAAGGTGGGAGGGAGTAAAGAGAAGAGGTGACACAATGGGGAAGGTAAGAGGGAGCAGAAAAAAGGAAAGCACTCCGGAAATGAAGAGACAGATGGCCCCATGTGGGGAGGAGCAGTGCATAAGAAGACTGCAGACACACATACACACCCCTCATTCTTTGCATCTGGTTCTGGAGAACATAAGGGTAGGAAGGAGAAGAGGCAAAAGCTTTGAGAGGGAGGAAAAGGAGAAATTCTGAAAAGGATGGGGAGGCAGGGAAAAATAGGAATGCAAGTTGGAAAGGGGAGAAAGACAGTGTACACATTGCAAAACATTACAGCGTAAGCAGCCAAATGTTTGGAGAGAGGATGAGAAGAAGAGGTGAAAGGGAGGGTAAGAAGGGGAAGCGTTACAGCAGGCCCCGAGCTGTGTTTCACCTCACTCCACTAATGCCTCCCTTTTGCATTGTCTGTTCTTTACTAATGGTGCCTTTGGGCACAATGTCCAGAGGAGCCATTATTGGAGTGCGGAGCAATGTACAAAGGAGCCATTATTGGAGTGAGGTCGAATAGTGGAGATATATGAAACTCTTTGCTCCTGGGAAAGTAATAAAGAAGTGGTATGGAGGAGATTTGAATATCTCCTATTTACTGCCACCCCTAGCTGTGGCAGGTATGAACATAGAATTCCCCGTCACATGACACTCACTCCATGAGTTCCCCAGTAACTCCACCCACTTCACTGCTAGTTCTGGTCATCCTCTGCTCTTTCCACTCTTTGCCCATTTTATTGCATATTCCAGCTCTCTTCCTTCCCCTAGTCTTTCTCACCCAATCAGCCCAGGCCCACTTTATGATGCACTCCTACCCACCAGACCTGAGTGAATCTTTAGAGGCATAGGGATAAGAAGGTTCCCAGGTATGACTATAATATTGCCTCCTAAGAAAAAAAAGCATGAACTAGGTATTTCTCATTTGTAATAGCACTAGAGTGCTAACCAGTAACCAGAAAAAGAACACATAAATGCAGTGCTTGCGTTCATTCAGTGAATATTCACCTCTGATTTATCACCTCATAAATTCAACCTAATGTTTTAATCATGTTATTAGTGCCATTTACTATCTTAAGTCTTTGGATACTAGATAGGTTTCCATCACGTGGCAGTCAATGTGTTACAGACTTATCTGGAATCCAGGGGGTTACAGCTTTTGATTGTTGGGGTTTCACTGAGATTTCAGTCAAAAGTAGAGGTCTCCAACTGCAAAAAAAGGTTTGGAATCCACTAGGTTAGACAAGAGTAGAAAGGGGTGGAGAAAGAGAAAATGTCTCTAATGATGAATTTACTGTGTTTTGAGATCCTCAGAATTTTCCAATTTCAGTTGCATGATTAATTTCTTTAGAGGAAAAAGATCACTTTGGTATTTTAAATGTCCTTTTTGAAAGTGAAGTGAATCTAAGCAGATTAGAAAAAACACCGTGATTGACGAGCTTTTCCATTTCCTCTGTAATCGGAGCCTGTAATAGACATTGTGTGTGTGTGTAACCATGCATTATACACAGTATCATCATATATCAATATGATCCTAAATATACAACAGATTACATAAGTATAGCTCTGGATTATATTGAAAAATGTATGAGAGTAGTAGCAAATCAGTAAGTAAACAATCATTATGTAATCATCCTAACAGTCACAGGGTCACATGTCAGTGGATTTGTTATTGTCTAATTCAGGTGTGTTTAAATTCAGCGATTAAGGTCTACCAACAGGCCAGAAATAATGGATAATCCGGATTAAGCACAGGTGTATTAATCAGTGGCTCATTAATTTTGATGGACCTACCTGTACTTAAAGGGATAGTAATGTTTCACAATAAAAGCATCTCCAATTAATCTTCATAGTATTTGGGTTGTGGAAAGCGTTATTTCAATACTGTCAGAGTTGTAGTTAAATGATAAAGTATCCCCCTCCCACCCCTTTTACTGATGTAACACTGCTCACCTCAGAGCAGCAAGACTGTCTGGTTGATTGCAGAGAGGGACAATCTTCAGTGAACATAAGTAAAAACCTGTCAAAGGGAGGCAGGGTTTTTCTTATGCTCACAGTAAGAAGATTGTCCCTTGCTGCGAGCTGTCGGGTCCCAGGACCAGATTCTACATCTGAGGAGAGGTGGCTTACACTAGGTAAAAGGGGCTGGAGGGGGATACTTTATCATTCAATTACTCTTAAAACTACAACTCTGACAGTATTGAAATAACACTCTCCATTGCCCAAATACATTACTATCCCTTTAAGCAGGAACATACTTAAATCCTGGCCTCATAGTAGCCCTTGAAAACTGAATTGGGCACCCCTGATCTAATTATTGACTCTATCTAAATTTACACATTGTAGTAGAAGATGTTACTGCAATCAGGGTATCTGACAATCAAATGAAAGCACTTTTGCCTGAAATATTTTTCTATATTTACAGAAATTTTATGAATAAGCATCAGAAGCCAGTGCTAACGGGCCAAAGGTTTAAAACCAGAAAGAGGGGTAAGTGTCCTACACTTTTTATGCACATTAAGGAAAATAATCACACACACATTTATAAATATTCATCATTTTAAGATAAAAAATGCATCCATACAATAATTCATGGGGGGCCAGAGAAGGTGCCCAACAGAGGAAACGAGCTGCATGTATGCAAATTAATTGCAGCGGTAGCTTAATCAAAAGAACAACATTTTCATTGTAGGTTGTGAGGAAAATCCTATCATGGCTACATTAGATGATTCAGTCTGTTAAAATAGTGTTGATATTACATGTGTTTAATTAATACATCAGTTAATAGCATGTAATTGTAATCTTTATCGGTTCATCTGTTTGTCTATCTGAAATGGCTCAGCCTACATGGCGATTGTCGTTATGGTGCACTCACAAAGTAGCAAGTGTTAAAATAGTGCCCTCAATGTGTCACCCATCAGTATGTCCCCAGTGCACAGATTAGTACTATCCATTAAGTTAGGGTTGGGTTAGTTATCTGTTAGGTAAGGTTAGCTTTCCATCTGTTGAGTTAGGTTAAGGTCAGTATCTGTTAGGTTATTTGTCAGGTGGTTAGGTTAGTATCTGTGACATTAGGTTAGGCTTCCAGTAGCTGTTAGGTTTGGCATGATTTAGGTTAGGCTACTTAAGGTCATGCTAGGGTGATATTATGAATGGTTACTCTGCCTGCACTGTTTTGAATCCCCCGATTCCATCGGTGCCATTTTGATAATAAATACTCTTTATATATCTATTTAAAGATGAAAGCAAGGTGCAGAGGCCTATCTCTGAAAATTTTTTGGTACTGTGCAGGCCACAACTCAGAACACTGCCTCTGCATGTCTAACTCTAGCCATTTTCCTGTAAGAAATAGCTACAGAGACAGGGAATGTTTCACCAAATGCATACAGGTTGAAGTATCACTTGCCTTTAACAGAGCATTCCCTGCAGAGTAGTCCCTGCTACAAACACACTCATTCCATAGTCCCTGCTCACCTCATTCCCTCACTTACCTGCCACAGTGTGGCTTCAGTGTATGTCATCCACTCTTTTTCCTGTGTCCTCCCTCTCTTCTCCCTCCTGTGTCATCTACTTCATCTTCTGTGCCACTGCATCCTCTCCTGTGCCACCCAACCTCTCACCTGCACACCAAACTAGTCAGACAGTTCATATGAGAGTCTCTGACTACCAGTGGATGTTAGAAAGATGCTGGGGAAGAAGACCATGTATGTATGGTTCTTTGGACATCAGTGGGACGGTGACACAAGTTTGGGGTGGCAAACAGTGTATGAGTGGTTCCGTGGCAACCAGTGGACAGTGGAACAAGTCTGAGGAAGCAACAGTGCATGTGTTATCCTGTTGCTACCAGTCAACCGTGGAACAAGGTTGGGGTGTCATATAGTACATCTGTGAGTGTGTCCATGTATGAGACACTGTGTGTGCATTCCTGTGACAGTGGGGCAGATGTACTTAGAAAATTAATGCAATTCTGGGGCAAACCAGCTGTACTTTTGGGAACAAATGAAAACTGCCACTGATTTAGAGAGTTTTTTTTGATAGTTTGAATGCTAGAAAGGTGTCCAATTCATTGCAGTGTTTAACTCTTTCAGTGCCAGAGGGGTATGCATCAATGCGTTGCGTACTCCTCTGGCACTGAAAGGGTTAAACACCTCTCTTACATTCAGGGACTTGAAGCGGAACTATCACATATATATATATATATATATATATAAGTGCCCCCCAATTAATTTTTAATATAATGGAAAGCATATAAATCCTTTTATAATCCTTATTAAAGTGCAATAATTAAGCAGGTAGTGACTTACTTTATAATAGACTAGTGTAAAAGCCCATGTACACGGGCCAAGGTCCGGGAGATGTTAACCCTTTGAGTGCCAGAGGGGTATGCAATACATTGCTTTGCAATACGTTGCGTACCCCTCTGTCACTCAAAGGGTTAAGAGACTGTTCCTGCTATGCGTCCTGCTGCCGACGCAGTCATGCACTGCCTGGAAGCACAGAATGCTCCCAGCACAGAACTCCTAGCATTCTGTGCGTTAGGGCAGTCTCTACTGCGCACGACGGCTTCTGACAAACATCCTAGTGAATTATTATATATGATGATGATGATGATGATAAGTTACCTCTGAAATGTAGCTGATTATAAAGAAATCCTTTATTGTAGGAGACTGACGGGCAGGTTAGTGCAGTCTGCTCACCGTTGGTCCTTTCCGGTTACCATGTGTCACACTGCAATGATTCTCAATGGAGACCAGGACTGACAGCGCAGGTGCGCAGACAAGATGTCTGCGCTGATGCCTGGCTTCCGGTCTCCTACAATAAAGGATTTCTTTATAATCAGCTACATTTCAGAGGTAACATATATATTATAAAGCTAGTTTCTACCTGCTTAAAGGGTCAGTAATGTCCCTTAAAAAATATTTAGAGATAGGTAGTGATTAAAAAAAGAAACTAATTGCCACAAACCCTATCTCTTAAACCGCTACGTTTTGAAGATATAGGGATACAAAGTTCCCCCGTTCCTCTCCTTCTCTTGATGTCAGCGTCTAGCTGACAGCAGGAGATTCCGGTCCGGGGACCAGCAAGAGGCTCTGCAGCAGACCCGAAATCGCGTTACTTAAAAAGAATTAATTTATTGGAAATGTCTACAAAGTGTGCTTGCAAACCAGGCGCACTTTGCAGATCTTTCCAATGAAGGAATTCTGTTTAAGTACCGCGATTTCAGCTCTGCTGCAGAGCCTTCTCGAGTCGTACGACTCGAATCTCCTGCTGTCAGCTTTACAGCTCACATCAGGAGAAGGGGAGGGAGGGTGGAACTTTGAATCCCTATATCTCTCAAACCATAGCTGTTTGAGAGAGAGGTTTTGTGGCAAGTAGTTTCTTTTTTTAATCACTACCTAACTGTAAATATTTTTTATGGGACATTACTGTCCCTTGAATTATTACAGGGCGACTTTATAGCAGGTGAAAGATCCTCTTTAAGTCCAGCATTATTTAGAAATGTAAGTTCTCACCACCACCAGAGGACAATGCAGACATCTTGCCGAAGATGTATCTGTGCTCCTGCGCTGTCCTCCCCTGTGTGTGCCATGTGGTACAGTGCAGCTCCCCCTTAGGTTACTTGCCGGTCAGTGAGGAAACAGGGGCAGAGAACGCATTCACACAGATACATCTTTGGCAAGATGTCTGGTGGTGAGTCTCCTAAGAACTTAGATTTCTAAATCATGCCGAACTTAATAAGGATTATAAAAAGATTTATATCTTACCGCTATAGTAAATTAATTGGGGGGACACTTATATGTATATGATAGTTCCGCTTTAAAAGTCCTTTTAAATTAGTAGCAATTTGGGGTATTTTCATTTATTTATTCTGGATTTGCTAGAATTATATTTTTCTTAGTACATCAGTCTCACTATGCGTGTGTTTGTATGGCTGTCACATTGTGCTAGTGTATATATGTGGGATAGGTTATAGTGCTTCTTACAAGAGAAATTGAACACAAAACAAATGGCATTGCTTTCTTCTTCATGTCCACTGGTAGTCACGGAACCATTCGTACAATGGGGCCGATTTACTAAGAAAAGTCATGGGATTCTGGTGCAATCCACCTGCAACACATGGAATAAATATAAATTCCCACTGAGTTAAATCAGGCTTTTAATCTATTGGATGCTACACAATTTGTTGGACACTTCTCTAGCATTTATGGGGTTAAAAGCCCTATTTAAATCAATGGGATTTTTTATTTGTTCCCCATGATGTAGTTGACTTGCCCCAGAATTGTGTCAACTTTGTACATCATCCTCCCTGTCTGCAGCTTCTGCTTTGTTTCTCTGTCCATCTTTGCATCCATTTGATCTGGGGAGATACTTTGACTTCTGCTGGGTACACTAGGCTTCTGTGGAACACAGTTTGAGAACTGCAGATTTAACCCTTTGAGTGCCAGAGGGGTAATGCATTCTGTACCCCTCTGCCAGTTAAAGGGTTAAGACTTTATGCGTTCGATACCCCTCCAGCACTCAGAGGATTACATTTATGAAATAAGAGAATAAACTGTTGCATAGAAACTAGACACATTTGTTGGTGCAGTTAGTTTATTATTTATGTCAGGTATAGGAAATGTAGTGGATCATTAACCCTTTGAGTGTCAGAGGGTACGGAATGCATTGCAAAGCAATGCATTCCGTACCCCTCTGGCACTCAAAGCGTTAACCCTACGCAATGCGTTCCGTACCCCCTGGATTTCAGAAGGTTAAGAACCAGAGTGGAATCCTAAAGGGTTAATTAATTATCCCTCATTTCATTGTATTTCATCTTGCTGTTAGGGTTTTTGCAAAATTGCCTACAAATTATATTGCACCAGTGTTTTTTCTGATTTCTCACTCATATCTTTAGTACTTAAAGGGATAGTAATGTTTCACAAAAACAGCAGCTCCAATTAATCTTCATACTTGAGCCATTGAGAGAGGTATTTCAATACTGTCAGAGTTGTAGTTCAAGAGTAATTGAATAATAAAGTATCCCCTCCCGCCCCTTTTATCTAGTGTAAGCTTCCTCCCCTCAGATGTGGAATCTGGTCCACAGACAGCTCACAGCAAGGGAGAATCTTCTTACTGTGAGAACAATGAAAGCTATGCCCCCCATTGACAGGTTTTTCCCTTATCTTAATGGAAGATTGTCCCTCACTGTGATCCACTTTGATACCACCTTCTGCACTGAGCTGAGCAGTGACATCAGTAAAAGGGGCGGGAGGAGAATACTTTATCATTCAATTACTCTTCAACTCAACTCTTACAGGATTGAAACTACACTCACCATGGCCCAAATACTATGAAGATTAATTGGAGCTGCTGTTTTTGTGAAACATTACCATCCCTTTAAAGAAATAGTAATGTCTGTATTAAAGTTTATCTCTGAGTCTTCTATATGGTTTTTATAACATATATCGCTGTGTTTAATTACTTACATGTTTGTAGTTCAAAAGATATTAAAAGTTGAAAATATCCCCCTCCGACCCCTTCTGGCCACCTCCCCTTAGAACTGCAATCCAGTCATGGGACCGGATGGATTCAGCAAGGGACAAGCTTCAGTCAGTAAGTATAAGAAAACCCTGCACTTCTTGACGAAGGAGAGCAGGATTTTCCTTTTGCTTTCTGAAGATCGTCCCTCATTGCATCCGTCCAGACCAGACAGATAGGCAGGGTGATGCGGTCATAAAGGGAGGGGGATCCTTTCAGCTTTTAATATCTTTTGAACTACAAACATGTAAGTAATTAAACATAGCGAAATATGTTATGAAAACCATATAGAAGACTCGGAGAAAATTTACCCAAGGAGAAGTGACTATTAATTTAAAGCGGAACTTTCATGTAATACCAAGTTGCCATGCATTCATTAAATGCATGGCGACTAGCTTGAAAATAGATGTCTTACCATAAAAAAAATCTGTGTCCAAAGGAATCCGTCCCGTTTGGAGACCGGAACTGAGGCTAGAGCGCAGACATCTTGTCTGTGCGCATTCGCCGCCAGTCCCGGTCTCCATAGAGTAGACTGCTTTGCACCATATGGTCACCGGAAGGGACTGACGGCGCAGGCTCACAGACCGCACTAACCTCCCCGTCAGTCCTGAAACGGGACGGATTCCTTTAGACACATGTATTTTTTTACGGTAAGACATCTATTTTCAAGCATTCATTAAATGCATGGCGACTGGCTATTATCTGAAAGTTCTGCTTTAACAGATCAATTTACCATGGTTGATGTCCTTCATGTAGCAGTCATTTATATCTATATATTTATTTTTGCATTATATCTGCAGGTTGTATATAATAATCTAATTTAAAGTCAGACTCTAAGTCAATGGACTTCCATAGACCTGAACAGATCATTAGGCACACAACTTGATGTCCGATTTTAAACAAACAGTTTGCAGTGGACTGCAAATGAGTTTAAAAAAAAAAAAAAACAGTTAAAAAAACAATTAAAAACTATTATATAGATCCGCTATTTGAAGGACATCTACAGAGGTATTTACTTGTGTTAACCCTTTGAGCACCTGAGGGGTACGCAACACATTGCAAAGCTATATGTTGTGTACCTCTCTGGTATTGAAACGGTTAAACTAATTAAAAGCCATTTAATCTTAGAGAATATTTCCCCTTTAGTTTTTAATTCCATATTTAAGTATTCTTCTTCCCTAGCTCTGCTTTTCAGTCTTTTTTGCTCAGTCTTCACCCATTTTCTGTCCCCTGGAGGTGCACAGCCCTCTGGTCCTTAAGGAGTTAATGCACTTAATGACTCTTTTTTTTTTTTTTTTATACATTTTATCACACTGCCATGAAAGAAAAATAATGCTTATATTGATGTAACATTTTTCGCAATATAGATGAAAAAGAGAAATTCGAGCCTACAGTATTTAGGGATACCATTATCCAGGGTCTCAATGAAGCTGGAAACGATCTGGACGCGGTAGCAAAATTCCTCGATACAACCGGATCACGACTGGATTATCGCCGTTATGCTGACACGCTGTTTGATATCCTCATTGCTGGGAGCATGCTAGGTGATTTTAGAATCTATATTTTTACTCTACAAAATTGTCCTGTTAAGTAGCAGGTCCTGTTCAGTAGCAGATCTGACATTAATTAAAGGGATAGTAATAGCCCAGTAAAAGTTGAACTCCGACTATTACATACAATTTTTGGAACATTTTGCACTATATATATATAGTTAGTCATTTTTCTGTAGTTCAACAGCTGAAAAGATCCCCCTTCTGGCCACCTCCCATTGAATGTGGAATCTGGTCATGGGACCGGACGGACACAGCAAGGGACAAACTTCGGTCATTAAGTGCAAGGAAAACCCTGCTCTACTTGACGAAGGAGGACAGTATTTTCCTTATGCTTAACCCCTTAAGGACCAGCGGTCCCGGGTGTGTGGTCCTTTAAGGACCAGATAGGAAACTTTGACGTGCCGGCCCATGTGACTGATCACGTGTGCCAGCACGCCAAACGGGGGACTGATAGAGATTGCTCCAGTCTTGGATCGGTCAGCTTCAGTCCCCGCTATTACTCACAGCACTACGGGACGTGCCAGGACTGTCACTGGTCCTTAACGGAAAAATAGCAGTGACAGTCCTGTCACGTCACTGGACGTTAAGGGGTTAATGAAGTTTGTCCCTCGCAGTGCTCCATTCGGACCTGCAAGAGCAGATCAGTGGCACGGCCAGAAGGGGAGGGAAGGGGATATTTTCAGCTAAAATAGTGGCTGAACTACAGAAAAATGAGTAACTATATACACTGTAGCTCAGCTTTTATTGCGCTATTACTGTCTCTTTATAGGAGTACACACATTCAGTTTTTACTGTTGTTACATGTTACATTCTAAACTTGACATGTTATTGCCATTTTAACACAATCAGCTTGTTGTATTTTGCTCTTAATCCTTTTAACCCTTAGAGTGCCAGAGATGTATCCAACACACTGCAGTCCAATGCTTTGGGTACTTCTCTGACATTCAGAGGGGTAAGCACTAGATGAGTGTGCATGTTAATAGTGTTAACACATTGGGGAACAATACTTTGCACATTGCTCGGGTCCTTAAAGGGGTAGGCAGTCTATGGCTGTCCATCCACAGGAAACCATAGCTCCCAAAATCCCCAATCAGCCAACGAAGCAATGTGATGGCAGGCCTCTCCAGCACTCAGTGGGTTAAAAGGTCCCATTTAAATCAGTGGGAATGTTCATTTCCCCCTGTGGTGTAGTAGCACCTGTTTTAACTTGGTGAATAAGGCGCTAATGTGTTTAGTTATACAGGAAAAAGGTGTGATAAAGTGGAGATAACTTCTCCAGTGAGATCATGTCTCCAGTTCCTATGTTATTCTATAGAGCCTATGCATTGAGATCTCCAGAGATGGAGAGATCTTAGTGCATTGTCTCCATGGAATAACATGTGAACTGGAAAAGTGATATCACTGGAGAAGTTATCTCTACTTTATCACCTCTTTATCACTCCTGCATGACCCACAAAATCTCTTTCCCATGTATATGTAAAGCCACTGAAAGGGATAGTAATACTTACGATGTATAAAAAAATATATGTTGTACGGTTTATGTCCCCGAATAAAACAATGGTACTCCCACTGCTGAGAAATGTTTTATAAAGAAATTATAACAGCTCAAACTTGAATTTTTTTAGGTGCAATATCACATTGGCCTGAAAATTTACAGTGGTGCTGTTGCTACACCATCCTATGGTGATTTATGGCTTACGGACCAGAGCTGTCCATAGAATGGTGTAGCAACAGCACCACTGTGATATTGCACCTAAAATATTCAACTCTGAGCTGTAATAACTTTTGAATAAAACATCTTTCAGCAGTGGGAGTTTCCTTGTTTTACTCAGGGGGATAAACCTTACAACATATATTTTTTTACATTTTAAGTATTACTATCCCTTGAAGTTTGATAGGAAGTAATGTAGTATAGGAGTACAGTTATGTTCTCCATTATTTTACCTGAGTTGAGGATACATGGTTTAAACATTTAATCCTGTGAAATAGTCTTTAAAAGAAAAAATGTTACAGTTGCTTTAAAGAAACATATATGATGGCATATCTTCTGTGCCCACTTTTATTTTTTACCCACAAAATACTCTGCTAAAACTGGGATTTTAACAATATCATTACTCACAATTGTACTAATCACTTAGGTGTCCTTCATGATGATATAATAGCTGGGTCAAAAGGAGCATCTCATGTAAGTGACTGAATTGTTCTAGTCTCATATTGTTAGATTTCAGCTTAGCAGACAGCATGTGGGAATTGGTGTAATGTAGGTTCTCTCTCTGCACACCAAGAGTGAGATCAAATTAATGTGCCTTTTGCTGGTAGAGGGAATAGTTGTATATTTGTAGGAAATGCATTGGGGACCATACTTGCCGAAAATAGGCTATATTAAAGAGATAGGAGTCTCAAACCGTGTGATTGGAAAGACTGCATATATAACACATTTTGGACATCTTCACAATAATGGTGTTGTACAGTTGATGTAAATATAACAACACCGTAATCCTGAAGGCAATAGATTGCTCATCTCTCTCAAAAAGTGCTAGATATGTCAGTGTTAGGCTGGATTTGATTCCAAATTATGGTTTGACCCCAGTATAAATTAAAGCAGAAATGAAAACTCTGTGGAAAGACTAGATTATTAACCCTTTAAATGTCAGAGAGATACCCAGTGCATTAGGAAGTAATATGTTGGATGACTCCCCCCCCTCAAAGGGTTAAGACTACTGTATGAGGCTGATATATTAAGAACTGGGTGAAGATGTACTAAGCAGTGATGGCTGTGGTGAAGAGAGTATGGTGATTTGTTCTGATAAATTTTGCCATGAAGAATATGATACATTTGTCCATATGCACTAATAGTTTTCTGTGCAAGGTGATGGGGAGATAATTTAATAAGTTAAATGTAGGACTGTCATAATGCTAGAGGTGTATTTAGGGAAGGTAATAGGGAAGCAGAGAGGATGAATTCAGACTTCAGCACCACAAACTCCAGCATAATTGCGTTATCCTTTTTGATGCCAGATGTATATAAATTGCATACCATTTTGGCATTAAAAGGGTTCCAACATTAACATGCGTTGCCACCATTTAATTTTTCAGTGAGAGAACCACAGAGAAGCTGTAACATAAAAAGGTCGATTAGTGGGCTATCATCCTGTCTGATGATTCAGATAAATAGAGGACTCGCAAGGCACTCCATCCCATGTATCAGCTGATCTGTGGATAGCCCGCTGAACAGCTGATTCAGTAAGTACAGTAGAGAAGCTGTTATATGTTACAGCTTTTCTGACAGTTCTCTCACTGAAGAAATCAATGGTGGCAATGACTTTTAATGTTGGAACCATTTCAGTGTTGTGGGGGATTGCAGTGCACATCCCTATGGCACTGAAATGGTTAAAAGAGGGTAGTTGCTGTCTGCTGTCCAGCAGAGACTGCAAAACTTTCCTCAGGCTCCAAAGAGATCTGTGTGTAAATCCCAAAGCAGTACTGTGAACTCCAACAGAATAGACAGTTATTGGAGCTTAACGCATGTGGCAAAGTGCCACATTAAATAAAATAATCACACCCATATCATTATGACAATGTCTGATTAAGACTTTCTCGAAGTAGTCACTGCAAAATCTTTAATCTAATGAAAGCATAGCAGATTCATGATGCTGAGTGTGTATTTACAGCATGTTCACAGGGATGTGATGGCAAAGACATCTTAGTGTTTATATATCACTATGTATTGAAAGGAAATATGCCATCATATCACCAACTTATCGACCCTTAGTGCATCTCACCTATAGAGCAATTAGCAACAAGTGATCCTATATAACTTTTCAAAATGTCCTTTAAACCCAGGACATCAGCTGTGATTCAGAGGAAAGGTTTCAGTATTTCTGCCTTATATTCATAAAACAATTTAGCCCCTTGAATTCTAGACACTACGGGGCAAATAAAAGCAAAATAACTAACAAATCTGGAGAAAAATAACTGCACCATAGGGAACAAACATTCCCCAAATTCCCACTGATTTAAAAGAGGGTGTTAATAGAGAGGTCTGAAATGCAGTCCAGATGTCAGCCTCTCTTCTGAGGGGAGTGGAGGTAGTTATTTCTACAATGATTACTACTGTTGAAAAGAAACCAAACTCACTGACAGAAAAATATTAGAGAAACTACTGGTGTAAAACTGTTCATTGCATGCTGATCATTTCACTCACCTTCCTTAAGGACCTCTTTGATTGTTGTCGGCACGCAGGCCCACGTGACTGATTACGTGTACCAGAGAGTCGAACGGGGTCTGAGAGAGAGACCGTTTCAATCTTGGAGTGGTCAATTTCAGACCCTTTTTTTTACTTACAGTGCTCAAACAGGAGAACTGACGTGCCAGGACCATCACTGGTCCTTCAGGATGATCCGGGCATGTCACCAGTCCTTAACCCCTTAAGGACCGGCGCGCGCACACGTGGCTGGCACTTGAGGACCACAGGGCTTTTTTTTTTTCCGGTTCAGGGCTTCCAGAGCAGCATGCAGCCGTGCTGAGAGCCCTGAACTCCGTGATGTGCCAGGGCCATCACTGGTCTTTACACGCCAGACCACTGTGATATTCCTGGCACGTCAGTGGTCGTTAAGGGGTTAAATCAACATATTCCACTGAAATAATTAAGAAAGCAGAACATTATTAACTTAATCCATTGAATGCTAGAAACATATGTAGCATCCAAGCAGTTAAAATACTTGATTATTTTATGTGGCTTCAGAATCTGAATTTATTAAAAATGTGGTTGAGTCCAATTAGATGCCTTAAGTCACGTTTCACGTAAAAGGAATGTTTTAGCTAAATAAGTGTAGTTAATATTTTAAAAATAAAACTTTTTTTGGTGTTGTGTTGTACACAGGTGTGCACAAACACGTATGCACACATGCACAATGGATATTTAAAGCTGATTTGTTTTGTTTTGAAATTTTCTGAAATATGATTAATGTTAATGGCAGTAATATAAAATGTATGCATGTAAATAGTCTGATTGAAAATATGGGAGAACTTGAACTGATAGCAGTGAATGAGCTGTATGATCTAATTGGTGTGACTGAAACCTGGTTAGATGTTACAGATAACTGGGAGTCAATCTAGAGGGTTGCCTAGGTGTAAAGCAAGCCTTAAAATCTAGTATAAGGGAAGATAAATGGAAAAGGCTTCTCAGGCAGAAAATAAATTCATAATGGGAGATTTCAACTACCCTAAAATTAACTGGAGAAATATCACTTAATGTACAACAAAGGGAAATAATTTTCTTAGTAAGATTATTGACAATTTCATGTCCCAACTAGTAGAGAGGCCAACTAGAAAAGAGGCCTAGTTGGACCTAGTGATCTCGAACATTTCTGAAACGGTAAACAATATACAGGTAAGGGAACATTTAGGCAGCAGAGACCACAATATGGTATCCTTCAAAATTTGTTATGAGAAACGTATTAACAAGGGTTCAACCAAAGCATTCAGCTTTAAAAATGCTAATTTTATAATGCTAAACAGCTGTATTAAAGGACATTCAATG